>CM030358.1:145937425-146537425 GCA_017893485.1 Hemerocallis citrina | reverse complement strand
TAACCATCAGATAATTATAAAAAATATTGACGAAATGAGCTAATCATCAGTCCACAACACTAACATACAGTGTAAGCATCTGTGTTATATTGCCTCTTTGTACAATGCCAGATGCAGGTACAACACGTGTTTTGATCTAATATTTTTTCAAATATGACAACTACAGATGTCATTGTTAGACTGAAAATTAAGTAGACCACATGAACTATTTTTCACTTACCTTTCTAATTAAAATGTCATCTATGCAATAGCGAATAGCCAATTCTATAATATATATTTCTAAGGCCAAAATTTGGCAAAATAAGTAACAAAGATCTTAACCTAACCTGGAAATATTAAGAGAGATACTTCCACCCAAATGTACAACCAGTCCCATAGGTCTGCATTTGATTTAGAAATTAGAACTAAAATGTATTCAATCCAAATAGACCACTCTACAGCTCAGCTTTATAGTCTGCACAGTGTGTAGAGATGATAATGGGCCGGGCTGGACTGGGTTTACCTAAAACCCTAGCCCGGCCCTAAAATCTTTAGGGCCAAAATTTTTTTACCCGGCCCTGGCCCTGGCCCTGGCCCTTGGGTTTTAGATCAAAGCCCTGACCCTGCCGACCCGATCATAGGCCGGCTCTTGGGCTTTCGGGTTAGCCCTATGTTTTGATTTTCAAATTAATAACACTTCATAATAGATGCTCAAAAGCTACCTCAAAACTGATTAAATTTCGCAAAAAAGGGGAGGTATAAAAAGAACACATCTTTAGAGTCAATATAGGTAATGTAGTAATGCAAACAATGACATGGTGAATATATAAGATCTATTTGTATAAAGTTTGGGAATTAAATGAGAGACTTCAATTAAAATTTTCAGGCAGCCCTACATTCGTTTTCTTTCGACTCTTCTATCATGAAATTGACATATGTGAACCGATCTTGCAAGCTAATATTAAAAAGGGTGTTTTTTTTTTCTAAATTCAATTTGTTCATGAGTAAAAAATAATCATGTCAATTATTAAGTCCTACACAAAATTAAATATTATTCAGTCCTACATATTAGGGCATTGTTTGTGTGAGGTTAGAGTTAGACTAATTAATATCTGATGAGAGTACTGAGTTTGGATAATTCAAATTTACCTGAGTTATACCTAATATACATATAGATGATTTAGAATTACAGGGCCTTGGGCCGGGCCAGGTCGGGCTTATGCAAAATCCTAATTTGGCCGAATTTTTAAACGGGCCAAGTTTTAGGGTCCTACCCTACACATTATTTTAAAGGGCCAGGGCCGAATTGGGTTTTTCAGGGCTGGGTTCCAGCGCCATTAGGGCCAGCCCTAACCCATTATCATCCCTAGCTGTGTGACAAACCAATTCGTGTAGGCTTTAAACTCCAGTAGATAAAACATAGTACGTGTAGTGTGGTTTTTGTTAGTTCAGTCCGAGTTTATTTTGTCCGACATTGAAGACTCTGATAACACAATTGATTTGAATACAATTATCAAGATTTCTCCCTTCGTACTATGTATCCTACTAGTTTTCAGGAGTGATTAACATGAATTCCTAGCAGCACACCTAGAATCATCCAATTTTATGAATATATGGTACAAAGAGAAAACTAAAATAACTTTAACTAGTAATCTGTACGTGCAATGCATGTTCCTTTTTCTTGATCTCCTACCGTCACAAATTAATCAAAATAGGAACAATTTATATTTTACCAATATTGGGGGATTTAATTGGCATGTGTGATGCACGTTCTTTTCCTTAAGTTGGGGAATTTGAATTGGGGAATTTAATCTGCACGGGCGATGCACGTAAGCTGGGTTGTCTACAAATTACACAACCCCAACACTCTAATTATAATATTAGAGATAATTATTAACCATGTGTGCTCATACAACCCACGATGAAATTACAAAAAGATGATTTGCAGTATGCTTTTTAACTTGACAAGAGTTTAAAAACTGAGATGCGCTCCCCCGAAAGAAATTGAGATAAAATTAGATTGGGCAAGAGGAGCGGAGCGAAAGGAACTCACTGGATTTTATACAAAAAACTTGCTATAGTTAACAACACATAAGAAATGAAAATTTTGTTAATATAGAGAGAATAAGAAAGATCTACATATGGTATTTATAGATATAGAAAAAACTTATAATAAAGTCTCTGGAGATATAGTATGATGGGTGTTAAGTAACAAAAGAGTAACTATTCGGCATATTGAGGTGATTAATGATATGTATGACGGGGCAACGACCACAATTAGAACAACCTAGGAGAAAGTAGTGAATTCCCTATTACAGTAGGTTAACTCCAAGGTTCAGCTTTGAGTCCCTACCTCTTTGCTTTGGTGATGGATGAATTGACGCGAGGAATACAAGATGAGGAGTCTTGGTGTATGCTTTTCGTCAATAACGTCGTCTTAGTGGAGACTAGAGCATGAACCAATGCTAAATTAGAATTGTGCAGAGAAACATTGGAAGGTAGAAGTTTTAGAATAAGCAGAACTAAAACAGAGTATATGGAGTGTAGTTTTTGCGATATTTAGAACACAAATGAGAAAGTAGTGAAACTTGATGGTCAAGAGATACCTAAGAGAGACTTTCAGATATCTAGGCTCGATTTTACGAAGTGATAGGGAGATTTGTGAAGATGTTATACATAGGATCCAAGCAAGGTGGCTTCAGTGGAGAAGTGTTAGTGGTGTATTGTGTGACAAACGTATACCTTTGAAATTGAAGAATTTTTTTCATAGGATGGCTGTTAGACCAACAATGACGTATATAGCAATGTTGGGTAACAAAGAAACATGTCCAAAAAATAAGTGTAGCGAAGATGAAGATGTTAAGATGGATGTGTGGTAAAACCATGAAGGATAGAATTTGAAACGAGCATATACGAGACATGGTAAAGGTAGTTTTTATCCAAGAAAAGAGAGAATCGCCTCAGATGGTTTGGACATGTCACACGTAGACCTAGTAGTACTCCGCTAGAAAGAATAATTTGATAAATATTAAGGGTAGAGTTAGGGATTGGGAAGACCCACTGTTTCAAATTTCAGCCAATACAGCCAAAATTTCGTTTCGGCTAACTTGCCGATACGAAATCACAAATTGTATATACTCCGTACGTTTTGGACCGAAATGTGTAGATTTCGGCCGAAATTGCCGATATATCGGCCGAAATAGACACTAACATTATTGTGAATATATAACTTTTTTTTGTTTTACTTTTTGCATATAAGTCTTTCAAAATATAACTTTAAACTAAAATAATGTGAGGATTTCGTCTCTCTATCGTTTGTGTACATGCAAAGTTAAGTAAGTCTATTAACTAATACATTTTTTCTAATCAATGCAAATTCAATTTAATTATTGATGTGGACATCGGTCCTGTTTTATTTTTATTTTGAGATTTAGCCATATGCAGTTTATTTGAGAGATTTTTTAAAGAGATTTGTTTTAGATTTGTTTTATATTTGTTTTGGATTTGTTTTGAGGCTATATATAGGCCCTGAGAATAATAAGAAGATATGATATTATTGATTTTAAAAAAAATTATTGTGTTGAGTTATTGCTCATCCCTCTTTTTGTGTGAGACAACTGACAGAATTATTAGGGTTTGTGAGAAATTGTAATAAAATATTGGGATTTGTAATATACTCTAAAACTACATCCAAATCCCCAAATTTAAAATCATAAACCCTAATCCCCAAAATCCAAACCCTACTCTCCTCTTCATCTTCTCCCTCTCCTCTCCCCGACCTTCCTCGACGGCACCGTCACCGTCACCCCGCACCACCGCCAGCACCCCGAAGTCGCCTTCTACTTCACCGCTGCCCCACCCACTAGCCCCGCTAGCAACCCCAAGCGCCTCTACCAACACCACCCTCATCGCCCTCTCCTTCATCGCAGCCTACCCCCCGTCGCCCTCATCCCGAACACCATTGTCGACCACCCCACCCTCGAAAACCACTGCTGCCTACCTCTTCCCCCTCTCCCCCATCCCCCGAAGCCACTACCTTTGCCACCTCACCTCCCCGCACCCTGACTGTGGCCGACGATCGCCACCGCCGACCAATCGACCCCCTGGCTGTCGTTGCCTCGACTCCACAATTCGGCCACCGAAGCTGCTCCCTCCGCTGCCACTTCAACCACTTCGAAGCTTTTGCCGTGGCCATCTTCAGTCACCCAAAGCTGTCTTCTCGATCCGTTCTTCGAATTTGGTAATTTCTTTCCACTCTTCCATTTATTTGTGATACTATCTATCGTCTCTAGAATATTATTTAATTTATCTCTCGTATACAAATATAGAGTGTGCTTCTACTTGCGAATTAGAGTACAAATCATTATTGCATATTTTACTTGCTAAGAACGCTTAGGTATATAATTATTGATTGTTAGAACTGAATCGTTAATTGGGCTTGTTGAACTTATCTCATATCTTGAAAATCCATCAAACCGATTAATAGTTTAATGTCTAACTTAATCTACCTTACGTGTTGGTAAACTTAATCTTTTAATATTCTTGAAAATTCTCTATTTAGGGTTAAGTATACATCTATAATATACTTATATTACAATCTTTTTTATATTGTTGTTAAATTCTGTGAATATTTACCATGATTGATTTATGTCATTAATTACATTGTACAATATTTTATATGATAAATGACATAGAGAACATATAATATCTTGTTTAGTAACAAAAAATATATATTTATTTAGTGTCCGAAATGAACATCCGAGCTAATCACATTTTCCCGAGATCTCCGATCGAGACGAAACACTCCTTGATGAGACGAGTCCGAAATTCGAGATTTAAAACCTTGGGAAGACCTAAACTTATTTGGGTGGAAACTGTGAGAAAAGATATGATAGCTTGTGTCTTATAGAATATATTGCGCTAAACTAAGTAGAATAAAAAACTAAGATTCATGTAGCCGACCGCAACTAGGTGGGAAAAAGGCTGTGTTGTTGTTGTTATTGTTGTTGGCTAATAGGTACAAACACATGCTCCAAAATCCTATATTCACAGGTTACATGAATAGAAACCAGGAGGAGGATGCAGACTACCATCATTGTTATGAAGCTAGCAGTCTGCCATCATTGTTATGGAGCTAATAGCTCATTCCGATGTTGGATAAATTATATTTAGATAAGTTGGCAAAAATGCGCAAGTAGCAAGTAGGAAAAATATTAAACACTACCACCATACTGTACATTTACAAGGCAAACATATGCAAGAAAGATTTGGATTAATGTACACAAACTAATAATCAACAAAGAGTAAAAATGAAAAGAAGAATACTACGCACCAGCTGTTTGCCTCTACCTTGGCGGCCAAAAGCTGACTCAAACACATGCCTCACCACAAAAGATGAACTTGAAAGCAATATAATAGCTCCTTCAAAAGCTTGAATAACCAACATATGTAAGATGATACAACACAACAGATATATTTAAAATAGGTTTGATGCAATGAAGGAATGGCATGGTTTGGCAAAAACATATCAAGCAACCAGAAATTTAAAGAATAGTATATCTATTCATGCGTGAATTTGTTGAATTCTCTCATAAGAATTATTAACAGCAACATGAAACATGGGCTACAATTCCAAGGGACGCAGAGGAGATTTCTGAAACAAATCTTCATATTTTGTTCAACCTTTTTAAAAATGCTTCCATATTTAGTAATTCAATGAAACTAAAATCCAAAAATGGAGCTTGCTCTTTTGGAGTAACGGCCCCACAAAGAAAAGTCTGCCACATCTAACAGTAAATATTCAAAAACATATCATGCTATACTAAATTTCTTACAAGGAATCTTAATCCAAAATGGAAGAGTTAGTGAAGATTAATGTTTTCCCAAACCAATAATATAAAAAAATTATGATAATATATGATTAATGCAACTTCCCGCATAAGACTGAGAGTTAGTATGTCCTGTAGACTGTAGTGTGTATGTCATGTGGAAGAGAAAACAAATACCTAACATATCATTGATTTAAATTTTTTCATCCAATCTTGCAATTAACTTCAACTGATGGCAGATTAAAGAAGGAAAGAAAATGAGTGAGCTCATTCAAGCAAGCCATAAGTCAACAAGAAAGATTATGAAGAAAACTTCTGTCATAAACTTCACTAATTGATTGATGCTCATTTTCCTGAGAAGTTTAGTTATGGTTAAAGTAGTCTCTTTGGTCCCACATCGGAATTAGATTTATATTACTATTTGTATTCTCTATACATATGAGGCAGTGAATTCAGTTATGATCATCCAATAAGGTATTATTTTCAATCTCTATACTCTCAATCAACATGGTATCAGAGCTGGAAAAATTTTAGGGTCCCCCCCCCCAAAAAAAAAACGATGTTTCTTCCTCCTTGTTTCTTCTACATCCAAACCCACAACCCCAACCTCTTCAAAAACCCTAAAACATCCCCCACACAGCCGTCCCTGCCCCTCCACGCCGCCACCCGACTGTCCCTGCCCTTGGCGACTCCTGAGTCCTCTACAGCGTCCCGCGCCGCCGCAACCCCCTGCCCCCTCCTCCCGATGCCCTCCCGCCCCTCTCCACGCCGCGACTTGTAACACCCCGTACTTAAGCGGGTGTTGGAGGTACGCCTGGCTAAGGACAGTACGCTAGTAGAGACCGGGGACAGTACGCTAGCAGGGTACTTCACTCCACATCGACTAGAAAGGCGGTCCTGTATTAACTTGCGGGTCCCGGGCTTAGCGCGACGCTGAGTTCTTAAGAAGGGGTGTATGTAACACCTCGTACTTAAGCGAGTATATATACAATATTATATAGAAATTTATAATAGTATATATATATAATATAATATAATAAATGAGTGATAAAAGGTCGTGTTGGCCCATGGAGTTTCTATAGGGGGCTTGGATTTAATGGATTGAGAAAGAAGCCTATACAGAATTATATGGGGCTTAAGGAAATAAATGAAATAATGAATGGAAGAAAAGAAGAAAGGTGGCTGCCATGTTGTGAATGACGTGGCCTGGGGGGGGGGGAGGGGGGAATGTCCCACATCGTCCAAAGTAGTGAGGAGAGTGTGTATATAGGATTTGCCATATGATAAAGGTACCTAATGGGTTAACCCCCCCTTTTGATGGTACCTGTGGTGGGCGTGGATAGAGTTTTGTATCCGTTCTTTCGCGTGCGCGCACACGTAGCCGTATGCACAGCTGAGCCGGGCTCAGGGCGTTACACGACCCCCCGAAACCATGTTACTCCTGCCGCCGCCATCCAATCTCCTCTCCCGAACCTCACCTCCAAACCCTACCCCTAATCCTCCCACTCCTCTCCAAACCCTCACCCCAATCCACAACCCGAACCTGCTAACACCTGCACCCAAAACCCGTCACCCCCTTTCTTCATGTTTAAAAAAAAAAGCGAAAAAAAAATTGACAAAAAAAGAAGCAAATGCATCGTGATGTGCGTTGTTCCGTAATACGTGATAGTGTTTGATTTCCTCTCCAATCACCATCTCTCTTTCATACTCCTCGTCTCCTTCAGATCTAATCTAGATCTGCTCCAATGACGACCTACTCTCCTCCAACTGTGGAACCTTCTCCCACTGCTGCTCCTACGGATGAATCAACCTCCTCCCAATCTATCATTTCTGTTGAAAAGTATCAGGACTTCTGCAACATGCTGTCCCCTTCTTCTGATAACTCTGTTTACTCGTGTAATGCCTGTCACATTTCCTCTGATCAATGAATAATTGATTCAGGTGCTTATGAACATATGACCCCTTTATCGCTTTCTTCATATTCTTTGATTCCAAATTATCCTGTGCGTATTGCTGATGGCTCACATGTCCCTGTTAAAGGGGTGGAAAATATCTCTTTTTCTTCGGACCTTCATCTTAAATCAATTTTGTGTATTCCTAATAGCTTATTATCAGTTCATAAACTTTGCAAAGATTTAAACTGTTCAGTAACATTTTTTTCCTTCTCATTGTGTGTTTTAGGATATTACGACGAGGAAGATGATTGGCATCGGTTGTGAACATGGGTTATATATCTTGGATTCTCCAGTCTCGGATTTTCATTCTTCTGCTAATCCTGAATTGTGGCACCGACGACTGTGACATCCCTCCTCTACGACCCTCAAGCACTTAATTTCAGGTTGTGAGTCTTTCTTTAAAGTATCTTGTGAGTCATGTGAATTAGGTAAACATCAAAGAGTTTTCGATCCAGAACGCATCAATAAACGTAATGAACATTTGTTTGATTTAGTGCATTCTGATGTTTGGGGCCCTATTGGTTTTCCCACTTTTAATAGTTATCGTTATTTTGTTACGTTTATTGATGATTTCTCTCGAATGACGTGATTGTTTCTTTTGAATGATCGTTCTGAAGTATTTAAAAGTTTTTCAAGAATTTTTCTTCGAGATACACACAATTTGGCACAACTCTCAAATATTTTCATTCTAATAATGCTAAGGAATACATGAGTTCTCATTTTGTACAATTTTTTTCTCAACATGGAATAATTCACCAAACTTCTTGCACCTACACTCCTCAACAAAATAGTGGCAGAACGCAAAAATCAACATTTATTTAGCACTGCTTGCTCTCTGATATTTGAAATGAAGGTCCCCAAGTTTTATTGGAGTTTTGTGATTCTCATTGCATATTTTTTTATTAACCGAATACTCCTATTCTTCAAAATCAATCCTCCTTCAAACTGGTATATATCCATCTAAAAATTCAATTTCAATACCACCTCGTGTTTTTTGGTTACACTTCTTTTGTTTAGAATCTCCACCCAGGCACTGATAACTTGATCCGCGTGCTACTAAATATGCATTTTTTGGGTATTCACATTTTTCCAATGTTCTAAAAGTCGCTAGGCGGTAGTCGGGCGGCCATGAGTGCCTAGCGCTTAGGCCTTGTAAGCAGAGCTTAAGCGGCTAGGCACTAGGCGGTTTTATTTATATATTTTATAAAATTTTTTTGTTTTGTAGTTACCAATTCTTACTCTTGATATTTCTCATTGCAATTGCAGGATGAGCTTTAGAAAATCGAATTGGTGTATTATTATTAGTTTTTTCTTTTTTTGTATAGTCATATACTCATCTATTAGACTAGTATTAATCTATTACGAAGATCAGTAGTGGAATTACCTGTTCGGCTCTTCCAGTCCAAGGAGCAAACAGTGTGGGGAAGCAGGAAGCTTGAGTCGGGGGATGGAGGGGGTGTTACGTCAGGAGAAGTTTGTGAGAGAACGCGGACGTAGTGTTGACGTCTGAGGTGAAGCAAGGCGGGAGGCAGTATGTGGTTCTGTTGACGACTTGAATTTGAAGTTGAAGAGATGAGAGAGGTTGTGTTGACGTCGGTTGAAGTTGAAGCGAGCTGCGACTACAAGGAGGAAGGTGGAGGTTTTGACGACTGAGTGACAGAGTGAGTGAGAGCTGCGACTGCGAGGAGGGAGGCGGAGGAGGGTGTTGACGACTGCGAGCAATGACTGCGAGGAGGGAGGTGGAGGAGGGTGTTGACGACTGCGAGCAACGACTGCAAGGGAGGCGGAGGAGGTCGAAATGGAAGCGCATTGCAAGCGGCGAGCTATGAGCCTCCGACTGCGAGGAGGGAGGCGGATGAGGTGATTTAGGAGTTTTAGAGAAGATGAATTAGGGATTTAGAGCA
Organism: Hemerocallis citrina; assembly: GCA_017893485.1. Taxonomy (NCBI): domain Eukaryota; kingdom Viridiplantae; phylum Streptophyta; class Magnoliopsida; order Asparagales; family Asphodelaceae; genus Hemerocallis; species Hemerocallis citrina. The sequence goes on along the minus strand of CM030358.1, from coordinate 146,527,759 downwards.
TAGAATTGATTTGGGAAATTTTTTACGGGGAATTTAGAGGAGAAAGAGAAGTTTTAGGGGTTTGAGTGTATTAGAGCGGGTCGGGTTGGGATAAGTCGGGTCTCCTTTTCTTTTAATAATTAAGTCATAAGCGGGTCGCTTACACCGATTACGCGCCGCCTAGCCTCGCTTTTAACCGCCTAGAACCATTAACTGATTTTCTTAAATGCCTAGCCCCTAGACGAGGCGTTGTAGGGCCGCCTAGCGCCTAGGCGGCCGCTTTTTAGAACACTGCATTTTTCGAAATGTTATCTTTGCTATTGCCCTTCACAGAAAAAAAATGTGTACCTCAGCGGGTGTATCAATTTTTAACACACCCTTTTATGAACATATTCCTTCGTACAATCCTGATTTACTAAGGGTTGTTGTAGAGTCTTGATTTCCCACCACCACCACCACTCACAATAACATCATCACCACCACTTCAGGTTTATGTCAGAAGACGAACGGCTCGTTCAGACTCGACCATCCAAGTGGTACCCTCTGTTGTTAAACTAGTGTCAATCACTTCTGTCGATAATATCCATAACACAGATAATTTACCTATTGGTCAACGCAAGGCTATACATTCTTGTGCTCATTATCCTATTGCTAAGTTTATTTATTCTTCTAAACTGACCAGATCTTTTCGAGCTTTTACCTCTTCTTTGGACATCAGCCATGAACGAGAAAATGCAAGCTCTTCAGCAGATGGTACTTGCCAATTGGTTCATCTCCCTGTGGGTGTTAAGACAGTTGGTTCTAAATGGATATTCATTGTCAAACATAATCCTGTGGCACAGTTGACCGACTCAAATCTCGCCTTGTCACTAAAGGATATACACAGGAATTTGGAGGAATCTGCAGGAAACTATGCAGACTTTTCTCCAGTCGCGAAACTCACACTTGTTCATGTTCTTATCTCTCTTGCATCAAATTTTTCTTGGCCTCTTCGTCAACTTAATGTCAAGAATGCATTTCTCAATGGAGACTTGAAAATTATGGTATATATGCAGCAGCCTCTTCATTTTAAGTGACAGGGGGAGAATCTTGTATGTCTCAAAAGTCTCTTTATGGACTTAAACAGTCTCCTCGAACTTGGTTTATAAAGTTCGGCATAACTGTGTGCTCTTATGTGTTATCAATAAATAAGGCAAACCATTCTCTCTTCACAAAGAAAGAAAGCAAATGCAATGTTATTTTGTTAGTCTATGTTGATGATATCAATATCACAAGCAGTGATTTGCAAGGTATTGCAGACATCAAGCAGATGTTAGCTCAAATATTTTAAACAAAAGATCTTGGTCCACTTCGATATTTTCTTGGCATTGAGGTTGCACGCACAAAGGATGTCCTTGATATTCTTACTGAGACAGGAATATTGAGATGTCGCACCAGTGACACACCTATGTATCCCAATATTAAGCTATCCTCCTCCAGTTGTTCTCTGATCCAGGATGATATCGCATGCTGGTTGGCAAACTCATATCTCTCAGTAATTAGGCCAGATATTGCCTTTGCACCGAGTCGAGTCAGTCAGTTTATGCATGCACCAACCATCACTCATTGAAAAGCAGTGATTCACATTCTTCGCTATCTTCAGGCCAAATGATTCTCTTTCTTTACGAGGATATTCAGACGCTAACTGGGCCAGATCGGTTGATAATAGGCACTCAACTAGTGGGTACTTTGTATTCTTTGAAGGAAATCTCGTATCATGGAAAAATAAGACCCGTTGTAGCCAAATCAAGTGCAGAGTCTGAATACCGAGCCATTGGGCATTTGATTTCTGAAGTTTATGGCTCAAATCTTTTCTTCAAGACTTGGCAATCCCAGTGTTATCTCCAGTTCCTCTTTACTGTGACAACAAGGCTGCTATGCATATTTATGAAAATTCAGTGTTTCATGAGCGCACAAAACGTATCGAAGTTGACTGTCACTTCGTTCAAGATGAGTGGGAGAAGAAGGATATTTCGTTTTTATATGTCTGTCTGGTGAACAACTTGCTAATATCCTAACTAAAGCACGACCTACTTAGACTCAAATAATCTCCTCGGGCTTGGTTTAAAAAGTTCGGCAAAGTTGTGTGCTCTTATGAGTTCTCTAAAAGCAAGGCAGACCATTCACTCTTCACAAAGAAAGGAAGCGAAGACAAAATATCATTATCATAGGTAGTAACTCGCAAGGTATAGCAGGCATCAAGTAGCGGTGAGCACAAACCTTTCATACAAAAGATCTTGGTCCACTTCAATACTTTCTTGGCATTGAGGTTGCACGCACAAAGGATAATATCTTTTTTTAAACAAAGAAAGTATGTTCTTGATATTCTTACTAAGAGAGGAATGTAGGGATGTCGCCCCAGTGACACTTATGGATCCCAATATTAAGCTGTCCTCCTCCAATGATGCATTGTTCTTTGATCCAGGACGATATCGCATTCTGGTTGACAAACTCATCTCTCACAGTGACTAGGCCAGATATTGCCTTTGTAGTTGGTCAAGTCAGCCGGTTTATGCATGCATTGACCATCACTCATTGGAAAGCAGTGGTTCACATTGTTCACTATCTTAAGAAAGCCCTAGGGCAAAGACTTCTTTTCAAGCCTGGTGATTCTCTTTCTTTACGAGGTTATTCTGATGCTGAATGGGCAGGATCGGTTGATAATAGATGCTCAACTAGTGGGTACTTTGTATTCTTTGGAGAAATCTGGTATCTTGGAAAAAGTAAGAAACAACCCATTGTAGCTAAATCAAGTGCAGAGTCTCCGCGGGAAATCCTTCTCTATACAAGTTCTCGTACGAGGTTTTTTAACAGAACTTCGATAGGCGAGAGGTGTAAGCACCGCGAGGTGTGAAGCGATCACGTACTGAACGAATTTCACTTTCCAACCAAAAAATGAAAGAGAGTCGAACCGATTCCTGCAATTGCGGTCAGTCTCGCTACCTCTTAAGTGAAGTTTCCGCCGAGCAAGCAAACTCTAGTTCTTTTCGAGCTCCGTAGCAGGAAATTATATATTCTGTCAAAGAAAGCCCTTCACGTAAATTGCTTTGAATGGGTAAATCAACGAACTCAAAGCGAATTCTTTCATATGAGATCTTCTATACCGAGCCATTGAGCATATGGTCTTTGAAGTTTTATGGCTCAAATTTCTTCTCCGAGACTTGGCAATCCTGTTGTTAGCTCCAGTTTCTCTCTACTGTGACAATAAGGTTGCTATGCATATTGTTGAAAATTCAGTGTTTCATGAGTGCACAAAATTTTTGAAAATGATTCACTTCGTACGAGATGAGTGGGAGAAGGTAATTACATTCTCGTACGTTCGGTCCGGTGAACAACTTGCTAATATCCTAAGTAAAGCACTACCTCCTAAGTTTTTTCAAACTTTCTTGAATAAACTTGACTTCTACAATATCTACGCACCAACTTGAGGGGGGAGTGTTGAAGTAGTTTGTTTTGTCCCACATCGAAATTAGATTTATATTACTCTTTGTACCCTCTTATATATAGGAGGCAGTGTATTCAGTTATGTTCATCCACTAAAGTATTTTTTTCAATCTCCACACTCTCAATCAACGGTTATATAGGGAGAATATTCCTAAAGATGGAAACAAATAACTGAAAATAAAAGATAGGAACACACAGGGGCGGAGCTGGTGGTGGTGGTGGAGCAAAGTTTACGATAACCCAATTTTGGGCTATAAGATTTTCTAAAATATTTACGATTATTGGAGGTTGGCTCCGCTATTAAAATTTCAGAATTACTAGTAAGATATATTGGCTCGTGTGTTTGTTTGTACAATTGAGAGGTTGTGGGTTCAAGTCCCCCTCCTCCCCTTTTTGATCAATCCTTGCTCAGCCCTGGGAACACACCACAAATATTTGACAGCCAGTGATTAAAATTATTTGCATCATGCAAAGGGATGGCTAAAATCCTACTGCATAATTCTCTCCAACTTGGAAAATTGGCTCTATCCACCTGAATTTCATAACATCCAATCCATCTCACAGGATGTCCTATTTCCTATTTTAAATAAATTATAGTAAAACTACAATCTGAAATATAGCTAATTGATAAAACATCCAGGATCAAATATGTTGAACTTACATATACCAATTTGTCCTAGAGCTTCAAGTGCACTTTCACATTCATCTATATCCTGACCTTCTGGCATCTTTAATCTTCCATCAATAGTCAAAAGAAGTGAGGTAATTCCTGCACTTCAAAAAAAACAAGATCCTGTCATCGTTTCTGTTGTCAGATATGCAAAATGTCTGAAACATCCAGGGTGATTAGACATGAACTTACCCTAAAGTGGAGACTATTGTGGTTAAGAAAACAGTATAATTAAAAACAGCAACAATAATACCTAATTCATCAAACTTTCAAACTAGGATTACATAAGAACTTGTTAACTCATATCAATGCATGTTTTTTCTGAGTAGAGGAGTTTACTCCTCTCCCTGCATGGATGAAGCTTTCAAAGAGCTAAAACAACAACAAATCCTTTACCCAAATATCTGGGGCTGACCTTTGAAGCATTCTAAGATCTAAATAGAACAAAAAGGCAGGCATAATATTTTTATACATGTTTCGGGGAGGATTTTTTTATCACTGGTGATATAAAAAAAGTATACTATTGTACAAATATATAATATGACAACAGTTCTTAAAAAATTGACCTCACAAATACAAGAAACAAGATAAAAGTAGATAAATACAAACTTAAATTAGATGAACTACGGTTCCTCCTATATTAAATATTTGTACAGTTCCAATAACAGGGTTGTTGGGACATGTTGAAACACTGAGCAGAATCTGATGAAAGATCGAAGATTGACGAGAGCGAAAAATTGGCCTGTATTAGTGGAGTGGAGATATGGTTGATCCCCGGCCAACCACTCTTGACTGCATTGCTCAAATTTTTGCAACAGACTGCACTAGAGCTAGGAAGAACTGACCCTTTTCGTATCAGTCTTTGTTTGATTGGATTGTCGTGCTCTGATTAAATTAGTTGGAGCACATGTTGGTGACTTGTTGAACAACAATAAGATAAGCTTCTCTATTTTATATTGTATTTGCGTGTGTCAATTCAAAGGCTCAACCATCTCCAGTGCAAGGTGGCTTTTCCATGACCCCGGAAAAATTGTATAAAAGCAACGCTCTAACAGAAGATAGAGATGACTTACACTACCAACTCTAAACCACTGAAGCTTGAAGCTTGAACCAATGATGCTTGCAGTTTGTAAAAATATGTAGAGAAACATAATACTTGATATTATTACTCAAAGAAACATGATACCTATATAGTCTTACAAAACTTATTCCTCAAGTTTACTTGTCCCCAAGCCAACTTATTCCCCAAGTAGGGTTTTCATCCCTAAACATTATTACCAAAATACCCTTACACTAGTACTATTCTCTAACACTCCTCAAGTTCGAGCTTCACATAGCTTCAGCTTATTACAAATGAAAACCAAGCAACTACTAAACTGAACACAATCTTGATATTGCCCCACCTCCAAACAAAATGATACTCATTCCGAATCTAAGAATAAAGCTCAAGCGAAAACTCAAGCAAACAAAAAAAGAGAACCGATACTTATCACTTCAAACTGACAACGAAGTGGAGGTCACAACAAAGGGGCAATAATAAGAGCAGATTAGCAATGAATTATGAACCTAAGCAGTTAAAATCGGTTTTCAGAGCTAATCGGTCTAGGAGCAAATAGTGATTAATTGGTCAATCGAAAAATAATCGGTGATCAAATTGGAAAAATCATGTGTGTGTGTGTGTGTGTGTGTGTGAATACATATATATATATATATATATATATATAGCAATCCTAAACCCTAACATAAAATTATTATGAGATTATCAAATAGGAATATAGAGTTTTATAGAAAAACTAGATTTGCCCGTTGTCACGTGCCTGCGGCACGTCTTCGGAACGGTGCATCTTATTTGATTATATAAAATAGTTTCGGAGGTGCAGCAAATTAATTGAAATAGCAAACATAGAGCAAAATACATATTATACGATTTTTTTGAATTATTTTGAATTATTTTGAATTATTTTTAAAGTTTTTTAAAATTTTAAATTTTAAATTTTTTTAATATTTTAAAATTTTTATTTTCTTAATTTTTTGAATAGAAGATGGAGGGAGAGAGAGAGAGAAAAAGAAAATAAAAATAAATATAGGAGTTGTTTTGGGTGGGAGATTTGAATTTGAGTTTTTGGGGGGAACTTTTGGGGGGAAAATATGTTTTGTAAGGTTAGATCTGAGCCTTTGATTTTTTGGGGATTGAAGGACGGCCACTTGATAGCTTTCTTTATGTTTTATTATATAGATAAGAGAGTACTTGGTTTGAGTCGGGTATGCTGGTCGGATCCAGCATACAAAAACAATCGGATAGGGTTTGGGTTTGTGCAAGGAAGAAGAGTCGTGATGGGTCGGATTTGGGTTTGCACAAGGACTAGAAGGGTTTAGATTTTGGATTTGAATTTGAGTTTGGGCCAGATTTAGCCTAAATAATGCAAACGAGCATAAAAATTAAAGAAGAAGATTTAATCGGTTAATCGGCTACATAAAATCGGCCGATTAACCACTAATCGACTGATTATACCTTATTAAATCACTAACTATTAAAATATTGAATATCGCTATAAAATAATCGCTTATCCTCCGATTAGCGATTAATCGGGGATTTATCGGACAATTAATCGGATTATAACTGCTTAGTCAGGAACATATCGAAACCAGAAATCAAGCAATCGAAACGAACCCATAATAACCCAAAAACTCAGGCCAAACCAGAAGGTTCAATGAATCAGAGCATTTTGGATCAGATCAAGGCACATTGGAGACAACGCTGCATATCGGAACGAACAAGAGCATATCAGGAATGTCAAGAAATGCCTAAATAAGCACAAAATAGATCAAAACATCTAAAACAACTTCTTAGAAACTCTTCCCCAAAAACTCAAGGTGCAGATAGAATAACTTATCTCAAACTCTCCTCCTTGATAGTAGACTTAATAAACATGTGATAGGATATTAAATATCCCTAATGAATCTTACCAAGTAACGAAACATCCACAAATGGACCACAACGAAGCATCAAAAGATCTTCAAACATATCAAAGCAAAGTATTAAAGATTCCCAATAGATCTAACAAAAGCATGCAACAACTAACAAGAGTGAGCAACAACTAACAAGAGTGGATCTCCTCTTTCTTTATATCCTCCTAAAAAAGAAGAATCAAACAACCACGTTCAACGGCAAACAAAATCGATATCCTCCTTTCTCTCTCTCCTCTTTCGATCTCCTTCGTTCTCTCTCTTCCTCTAGGTATATCCTCCTAAAAAAGAAACATGATTCAAATTGAAATGATTATTGTTTCTTTCCTTTCTCTATTTTCTCCTCCTGATTTAATTTGATATAATCAAATTGAATTAGAACACATGAATCGGAACAAATCATAATCAACACGAAATACAAAGCAAATCAGATTAGCACGAAATTCATAACAAGACATGAATCACAAGGTATACCGTACCAAATCAGATCTGAATCTGGACATGAGCAGTCAGAGGACTTGTGGGAATGTTTTGACCCAGAATATGAACGAATCTCAAAACGAATAATGAAAAATGTTGTAGATCATTGAGGTCGCCTTCAAAACAGGTGGTCATACATCATGAACGGTGTTTGTAGCTCCTGCAAAATCGTCGATTTTACAGCAACAACACAACAACAGCATAACAACCAGTCAGAAACTTGCGGGTCTATTTCGGACCAGAATATGGATGAACTCCAAACCGTGTTCCAAATGAAAGATGTAGATTGTTGAATCCCCTTTGAAACGAGTGGTCATACATCACAAGCCAAGTTCTATAGCTCTAGGAAACTCTAGGAAAGTTCGATTTACTGCACCAGTAACAATAGCACAACACGGAAAAACAGGAATGGTAACAGCAACAGCACAAAGCGGGGCAGCCACAGCAACAACAGACAACAGCAGAAAATAAAATAAATCATACCAAGCACGGATCAGGTTTATTTGATCAGATTCCAACAAGAAGAGCAACAGATTTCAGAAGTAAGTCAGAGGTGGATATGGTGTTGAAATATTATGGTGGCGACTGAAGGTGTCGGTGAAGGCGACGACGAGGGGTTCAGAGATGGTGATGGCAGTGAGATTAGCGGCGGAATGCAGGATGATTATGGGAGGAAGATGAAAGATATATTTTCCTTTTTTTTCTTCTTAGTTACTATTCACGTCAACTTTTTTTCCTTCCCTTTCTTTCAAATCAAAACATTCTTCTTCTTCACTTCATCAAGAACCAAACGAGAAAGACGACACTTGTGGTCATTGAGGGTCAAGGTTTGTGGTGGCTAGGAATTTTGTGGTGAAGGCTCTGATACCATGTAAAATTATTCAGAGTATTAGTATTATAATATTTGATATTATTACTCAAAGAAACAAGATATCTATATGAAGGCTTACAAAACTTATTCTTCAAGTTTACATGTTCCCCAAGCCATCTTATTATCCAAGATGGATAGAAGAGAGAAGAGAACGAGAACGGAGGAGATCTAAAAAGGAGATATCAATATGTTGTTGATGCCTTTTTGTTTATTGTTTAGTAAGAGAGATTCTTTTGCTTTTTTGTTTAGGAAGAAAAAAGGAGACGAGGAGATATAGAAAGGAGATCTATTATGTTTGCAGTTGTCCATGGTTGTTTGATTTGTTATGATTCATGTGTTGTTCTAGTTCGATTTGATTATATCAAATCAAAATAGGCAAAGAAAATAGAGAAAGGAAAAGAAGTGAGAACCATTTCGCTCGGCAAAGTTACCTTCCTCTACAGATTCCAGCAAGAAACATTGTTCTTCAAGAAGGACAATAAGGTCTCTGAACCTCACAACAGATCTTTCAAACAAAGCAATGTTCATTCCAGTATGCTTGATCTTGTATTTAAACTCTAGGGCATGTTCATATTTCATGGCCTCATATGGACAATCATAACTATCTTCCACCGCAGCCAGCTCTTCCGGCCCTTTTTGCAACCATAAATGACGATTCATGACAACCAGAGAATCCTCCATAACAAATACACTCTTTTCCATGATGTATACATCTCCCTCAATCGGATGGGTGGTTGAAGGGGTCGAACCTAACAACATACGAGTGTTGCACATGCTTGAGGGGTAGTGCCCAAATTAATATGGCCATGTATATCAAAAAGCATAGGAAAACGAATGAGTACGCACGGAGGTGGAGCGGAGGACCGTGGAAGAATAGATGGTGGAGGGGATGGGATGGATCCACATAAGGGGTCATATGCCCCCACCATGGCAGCAGTTCGTCGGTGAACAAACGGCACGGCAAGGGGGGTGCCATAGAAATCATATTCCCCCGTGATGGAAGCACTTATCCAAAGAGATTGACGAAGATATTCAGAGAAAGATCCGGGGGGACGGTGGAGTTCGAGGAAATGTGGTGCCATTTGATGAGGCTAGGGTTTTAGTTCGTAGGACAAGAATCCAATGAGAAAAAAAGAACAGACAAGACCTTTTTTTTGTAGCTCGGTTTGCAACCATTGGATCGGCTAATCAAACGGTCCTTGCGATGCCACTTTGAATGTTCAAGCGTGCCCCCTATTTGGATCACTCAATTCCCTATTCTCTGCTTCCTTATTCCCATCTCCTTCCTCTCTTCCTCTTCAAAACCCTTTCCCCCTTCTCTTAATCTCATCTCAATCACTTTCCCAGAAAACTCATGTTTTGCCTCTAAAACCACTGATTTGGCAGTTCAATCATGAGGCCAACTCGAGACATTGCTATCCTCTCTGTCTTTTATCAACTGGGTGGTGGAGTCAAGATTTTCAAAGAGATGAAGAGGGGATAGGATCCATCAACGGTGACGCTTTGAACCCATATTTGCTGCCCACTAATCCAACCATTCTTCTTTTGTGGTACTTCTTCTCCGTATCTATCAAGAGACGCGGTTCTAGGCGAACATGCTTTTTTTACACAAAGCGCACTCGAAAAAGGCTCCTTCAACCTTTCTGACCTCTTTCTCTTTTGAAAACGTTTAATCCCCCCACTCAAAAAAAAAGTGTTTGCTTTGATTTGGTATGAGAAGGCACTGTCCTAAACAAAAATTGGAATTTTTTTCGTTGTTTATGAGCTGCTCAAATCAGAACCAAATGTGGATTCGGATCTGGTAAAATTCCCTTTCTCATATTCTCTTCTTCATTTTCTATTCTCTCTCTCCCGTTTGATGAATTTTGCTACATGTAAAACCCTAGATGCTCACCACATAAGTTTAATTCTCTTTCTCAAAACCCTAGATGCTCACCATATAAGTTTAATCTCGGAATAATGTTACTTCTCTTTTAATGTTTATTTTCATCCAGGTTTGTTTATAATTTGTGTTTTGTCATGTTATTTGTTCTTGATTGTTGTTTCATTATAGTTTGTTAGATTTTTCCATTGTTCTGAAGTACTTATTTAGGTGGTGAAGTTTGTGGCGTGATTCTGTTTGTTTCATGATCTTTTAAATTTCCTCGAATTTGGGTTCAATCTTGTGAAATTCTTTGTCGATCCATTATTGTGCAGTTTGAAGTATGGCGAAATTGACTCCGATGGCCGTATTTTAAAGATCTCAAATTTAGGTTTACGAAATGATATTTTATTCTTCTCTCCCATTTTTTATTTTCACTTAGAAAAATAAGCATGATTGCATGTTTTCCCAATTCATATATAGCACTTAGTTTATCATCATGGTATTTAGAATCAAGGTTTCAAAAAGCATAAAACCATCGCTTAAGCGTTAAGCGGTGGATTACTACTTGTTACATATAGTAGCAAGAAGGAAGCTAAAACACTAAAGCACTTCAACCATGTTCCAAAGAACTATCAACATGATCTTCTAAATTTGTTTTTTGAAAGTTTGAACTTCAATTTTCAGTGATTAGTTTGTGGAACAATTTGTTAGTTAACACTTTCTTCAATTCTTCTTCTATTATGATTTTTTTCTTTGTTTTTTATTACATGGTTTAATTTTTTTTTAAAACGAATATTTGGAATCATTTTGACACCTGATGCTCCCTAAAAGTTTAAGCCCTCCATCCCTCCTGCAATTTGTTTTTCCATAACATTGCCATTATCTTATGAACACCTGGTCTATATCAAGGATAGTAGCATTCTTCAAGATATGACCACAAGACAACCCTCCTCTTTCAAGAGAGACAAAAGAAGACAAGCAAGCAGTCCCTGTCATCTGTCCTTGTCATCTGATCATGAAGAACTGTTTGCTCATAGAATCAACGAGAAGAAGAATACCTAAAAAGACATATTTTTGTACCCCCAGTCCCTACAAGAGTCCAAATTATACCTACAAGGTGTTGGGTTTATGTCAGGATCATCGTCCAGTTTATGAGCTCATAGCTGATTTGGAGATGAAGCAGTGTGAAGAATTGACTAGTTGCTGTTGAAGAATAAGCCAGCTGCAGTTGCTACAGTAAATGTATCAGCAATTGTATCAGAACGGCTGAGAATGTATCAGCTGATTGTGTTTGCTATTTTGTTTCTGTTTTACGTGCTTAGTGCACCTTTTTTGTAATAGAAAATGGGCGGGAGAGTTGGGATTTGGGTAAAAATATCTCAATCCATCTCTAACGGCCTATATAAGGTCTGTAATTGTCCATTTGGAAATATCAATAAAAGAAATTCTAGTTCCTTCCCAGATCTTCTTTCTTCTTCCTCTTCTCTTCTCTTCACCTTCTCCACCCAAATCCTTCTTGAGTTGTAACAATGGCGAGGTCAAGATCCGTTCGGAATCCTATTGCTGACAATCTGGTATCAGAGCCAGGACATCTCGATGATGAAGTACGAGATGACGGGAGCACGATGCTGGAGGGCGTGATCGCCGATATGAGGAGTCAAATGATGGAGGGCCAAATACAAACTACCTACCTCACTGAATGAATCGAGGCCATTGCCGCTAGTGTTGGAGATAGGTTCTCGGCAATTGAGACGAGAATGGAGACGATGATGGCTATGATGCAACAGTCTCGTGCTCGGCCGCAGAATCCACCGCATTCTAACCCACCTCTGCTTCCCAATCCACCGCAACCACCATTCCAAAGAGAGGTAACTGTATCCAACTCCAATTTCATTTCACCCTCAACTAATAGCGATGGAGGTACTGTGTTTAGAGCTCCGTTTAAAGTTGAGTTTCCGATCTTTCACGAAGGGGATCCGACGGAGTGGATCTGTGGAATTGAGCAGTTCTTGGACTTTTATGAGGTCCCTGAGAACCAGAGGTTGAAGTATGCGACGCTTAACCTCAGAGGAAGGGCAGCGCAGTGGTTCCGACGCCACTTGAAGTCCAGGATTCATGAAACAACATGGCCGATGTTCTTGGAGGAGCTGATAACAAGGTTTGGGCCAACTGAGTTCCAGGATTATGAAGGAATTTTATCTAAACTCCAACAGAAGGGAGATCTTGAGATCTATGTCCAGGAATTCGATAGGATTTCCAACTTTGTAGAAGGTTGGTTGGAATCACATTATCTGAGTACATTCATAAGTGGATTGAGAGACAAAATCCGATGGGATGTGAAATCGAAGCGTCCAAGGAATGTTAACGAAGCTATTGGACTGGCTAGAGGCTATGAAGAGAAATTATCATGCTTAAGGAAAAACTTTTGAACTCCCTTCCCTGTTAGAAATGCTACACTACCTCCAAAAACACCCTCCACAGACCAGTAACTACCCCAACCATCAACCAGTGTCATATACTCCACCTCTCCATCAGAACACTTCTAATTCACACCAATCCTCCACTCCTACTGCCTCCAGTTTTGTGCCTAGGAGGTTGAGTATCCAAGAAATGCGAGATCGAAGAGCTAGGGGCCTATGTTTCAATTGTGAAGAGAAGTATACACAGGGCCACATATGTAAAACAAAGAAATTTTATTTCATAGAGGGACTAGAAGTAGAAGATGATATTGATGCAGTTGTTGAGGGAGTTGTAGAGGAAGGCAACTGCACTCCAGTAGAGCAGTCCTTTCTTCCAAATACCATACATCCTGAAATCTCTTTTCATGCTCTAGTGGGAAACCAGGCCTATCCGCAGACGATGCGAGCCAAGGGAAGAATAGGAGGAAGCGAAGTGAACATTCTTATCGACTCTGGATCCACACACAATTATCTTGATCCTTTAACAGCCCTCAGAGCAAATTTGTCCATAATGCAAGAACCAAGGTATAAGGTAACTGTCGCCAATGGACAGAGTATGTTTAGTGAAGGGAAAGTTCAATGTGCTAACTTCGTGGTGCAAGGGGTGGAACTACAAGCAGAATTATTACTCCTGTCCCTAGGTCCAGCTCAGATGGTATTGGGTGCGCATTGGTTGAGATCCCTCGGTCCAGTAACAATGGATTTTTCTAAGATGACAATGGAATTTGTTATAGCAGGAAGTCGAAGAACTTTGCAAGGGCTCCTTGGTTCGCAGTTGCAATTGGTGAATGCTCAGGAAATTATAAAGATGAGCCAGCACATTTGCCAAGCATTTATGATACGAGTTCAAGAGACTGTGGAAGAAGGAAACTATGAATTGCTTCAAGTTCAGACTGAACATGAAGATCTGCAGTGCATTTTACACAGCTTCCCTGAGGTATTTTCCGAACATCTCACACTCCCACCAAACAGATCCATAGACCACAAGATTCCTATTATTGCTGGAGTTAAACCAGTATGCTTGAGACCTTACCGACATCCCCATTACCACAAAGGAGAGATAGAGAGGCAAGTAGAAGAAATGCTCACATCGGGGTTTATCAGACCAAGCCAGAGTCCATATGCTTCTCCAGTTATTTTGGTCAAGAAATCAGATGGAAGTTGGAGGTTATGTGTCGATTATAGAGCTCTCAACAACCAAACTATCAAAGTTAAGTTTCCAATTCCCCTCATAGATGATCTTTTAGATGAGTTAAATGGGTCGACTTTCTTCACCAAGATCGACTTGAGGTCTGGTTACCATCAGATAAGAGTAAGTGATTGCGATATCCCCAAAACAGCTTTCCGCACACATCACGGCCATTTTGAATTTGTAGTCATGCCTTGTGGCCTCACCAATGCCCCCGCAACCTTCCAATGTCTCATGAATGATATATTCAAAGAACACTTGCGCAAATTTGTACTAGTGTTCTTCGATGACATACTTGTTTACAGCCCTTGTTGGGAGAGCCATCTTCAGCATGTATCGACAACTCTAGCTATTCTGAGCAAGCATCAATTAGTAGCCAAAGTAAATGCACATTTGGGCAAAGAGAAGTGGGCTTTCTTGGGCATATCATCAGCAAAGAAGGAATCGCAGTTGATCAAGCTAAGATTAAGGCAGTAATGGAATGGCCAGAGCCAAGAACAATAAAATAACTTCGAGGATTCCTTGGATTAACTGGGTATTATCGAAGGTTTGTGAAGAATTACGAGGGAATTGCCGCACCACTAACCCAGCTCCTTAAGAAGAACTCTTTCAAATGGAGTGCCATTGCTTCGAAGTCATTTCAAGAGCTCAAGAGTGCGATGACAACCACTCCTGTTTTGAGATCTCCTGATTTCACAAAGCCCTTTGTTATTGAGATAGATGCATCACAAAATGGAATTGGTGCGGTTTTGATGCAAGAATTCCAACCCATTGCCTTTATGAGTAAAGGTCTGAAGGGGAGGTTATTAGTGCTATCTACATATGAAAAGGAAGTATTCGCCATTCTACAAGCAGTGAAACTGTGGAGGCAATATCTGTTAGGGGGTACTTTTGTGATACGAACATATCAAAAGAGTATTAAGTACATCTTAGATCAAAGAATTAATACGGAGATGCAAGAGAAATGGTTGTGGAAGCTATTGGGCTATACATTCACCGTTGAATACAAAAAGGGGATTGAAAATACAGCAGCTGATGGGTTATCAAGGAGAGAGGGAGGAAGTGAAATTTGCTGCGAGGTTACTTTCGTGGTACCAGAATGGTTAGAAGGGGTCAAAAAGATGGTTGCAGAAGATCCCTACTTTAAAGACCTTCAAGAGAAGCTTCAAGCTAAACCCGATCTCCAGGAATCTTTCAAAGTGCTGGGAGGGGTTTGGTACTATAAGGGTAAGTTGTTGATTAGTCCGCAATCAGAAGTGAGGCATTTGATCTTCTTCGATATGCATACTTCAAGCGCAGAAGGTCACTCTGGTTTTGTCAAAACTTTGCAACGCATCAAAAGGGATTTCAAATGGGAAGGAATGAGCAAGGAAATCAAATTGTGGGTAAGAGATTGCTTGGTTTGTCTGAAAAGCAAAAATGAGACACTCCATCCTGCCAACCGTTAAGCCCACTACCAATCCCTGATCGTGTATGGGAAGATATATCGATGGATTTTATTGAAGGCCTTCCGAAGAGCAATGGTAAGAGTGTGATTATGGTGGTGGTTGATCGACTCACTAAATACTCTCATTTTATAGGAGTATCTCATCCTTATACTGCCCAGTCGATAGCTCAAACTTTCATTGATAACATCTATAAGCTTCATGGTATGCCAAGGAGTATCTTGAGTGATAGGGATCCAATATTCATCAGCCGTTTCTGGAGAGAGTTTTTTAAGCTGCAAAATTGCAAACTCAACCATACAACAGCCTATCATCCCCAAGGAGATGGCCAAACGGAGGTAGTAAACAAGGCTTTGGAATTGTACCTGCGTTGCTTTTGTGGTCAGAAGCCTAATGATTGGGTGAGATGGTTGGCGTGGGCGGAGTTTTGGTTCAATACAAATTGGCACACTACCATTGGGGTCACTCCCTTCGAAGGTGTCTATGGGAGATCACCACCATCCCTCACTCAATATGTGAGGGGAACGGCTGATATGCCAGCAGTAGAGGAAGAATTCCTTTCAAGGGATGCTATACTGAAGTTGTTGAAGGACAATATGGCTCAAGCCCAATAGCGTATGAAGTTCTATGCTGATAAGAAACGCACTGAGAGGGAGTTCAATATTGGAGATTTAGTTCTCCTCAAGATTCAGCCGTATAAGCAGCATTCAGTTAGAAACCATACTCCCCAGAAACTTTCGTCAAAGTTCTTTGGTCCTTATAGGGTGCTTGAGAAGATTGGGTCTGTTACATACCGCTTACAATTGCCAGAGGGGGCTGTAATTCATCCCATCTTTCACGTCTCCAAGCTCAAAAAATGCCACGGCAATCACCTACCCAATGTTTCCTCAGACATACCTTCATGGTGGGTGGAAGAAGACCGTTCGGAGGAACCAGAAGCCATACTGGACAGGAGAGTGTATAAGAAAAATAATCAGATGGGTATTGATTTGTTAATCAAGTGGAAGAATTCGGGAGTAGAGGAGGCTTCGTGGGTGGATATTGACACATTCAGAAGGAAATTTCCCGACTTCGAACTTGGGGCAAGTTCGTTCTTGAGCGGGGAGGAGTGGTCAGGATCATCGTCCAGTTTATGAGCTCATAGCTGATTTGGAAATGAAGCAGTGTGAAGAATTGACTAGTTGCTGTTGAAGAATAAGCCAGCTGCAGTTGCTACAGTAAATGTATCAGCAAGCTACAGTAAATGTATCAGCAATTGTATCAGAATGGCTGAGAATGTATCAGCTGATTGTGTTTGCTATTTTGTTTCTGTTTTACGCGCTTAGTGCACCTTTTTTGTAATAGAAAATGGGCGGGAGAGTTGGGATTTGGGTAAAAATATCTCAATCCATCTCTAACGGCCGATATAAGGTCTGTAATTGTCCATTTGGAAATATCAATAAAAGAAATTCTAGTTCCTTCCCAGATCTTCTTTCTTCTTCCTCTCTCTTCTCTTCACCTTCTCCACCCAAATCCTTCTTGAGTTGTAACAATGGCGAGGTCTAGATCCGGTCGGAATCCTATTGCTGACAGTTTGTCTTGATATTGAAGTTGATAATTCGTTGGAAAGACTCAAGTAGAAATATTAGTCAAAAGGAGACCCGACGAGAAATTTCTCACAGAAAGAAAAATTTAGTTTCGGAAGTTCATGGATCCTTCAATTCTGGTATTAAATAATGCTCATTATTTAATTCCGAAATTAGAGAATATTCAATTCTGGTTTGATGTGGAGAATTTTCTTAAAGCCCAACTTTGGCTTGTTTATTTTGGTTTACCTTGGGGTCCTAGTTTACAGTTTTATTTAGGAAACAAATATTGAGTACAATCTAAGATTTTCTAGATCACTATAAATAATTATAATGAGCACCATGAGAGTTTTCCATCGTACCCAGCAGAGTGTTTTTTAGCAAGGCTCGAGAGAGAGATTCTTGGTGAAAGTATTGTAACTCTTGTCGTCTCTAGTTAATTAATATCTTAGTTATTTCTCCCCGGGATTAGGTTCGCTCAACTGGGACAAACTATGTGCGCTATTACGTTTGGTGTGGTCTATGTTTGCTTGGTTATTCGCTGTGATCGGTTGTCGCCTCTCACTCTACTTCCGCTAAGCCGAATTTCCTAACAAATGGCATCATAGCTCTTAGGAGTTTCGAGTTCCTTGGTGAAGATGAAGGATCATGGTTTCATGAAGATCAAACAGTTCGAAGGTAAGATCAATTTTAATCTCTGGAATGTGGACATGTACAACGTATTGGTGGACATGTACGGCGTATCGACTCAACAAGGCTTGCATCTTTGCCCTGGAAGGAGATAGGGGGAAGTCAACCAACACAAAGCAAAGGAAGTGAAATGGGATTTGTTTAAAAGCTTTGAGTTTAATCCATTGGCAGATGAAGTCAAATGCAACTTCCTTGAGAAGAAATGCAAGGCGAGTCAGTGGACGAGATCATAATTGACTATTCGGGATAGTCGTTACTGGATCAGATGTACTAGAAGAGAATTGTTTCGTTACTCAATGAAGGTACCGCTCTTCAAGATCATATAGTGGAATTCAATAAGGTGTTATTCGAATTGAAGGTGATAAACGCAAACGATCTTGGTGAAGAGGATACAGCTTTCAATTTGATATATTCATCGCGAGATTCGTACAAGTATTTGATAACCACCATTCACGAGAAATCTACAAGGGAGAAGCTCTCGGTGGCCGATGTGATTAAGGGCTTGAAAGAGGAAGAACTTAGGAAGGATATTCAAAAATCAAGGTCTACTTCTTCGAGTTGCTTGGTGGTGAAGGGAACAATTGAAATAGATAGTGTAGTAAATGAGAGGTCAATTGCCACTATTGTAGAGGAAGAGGGCATTACAAGAATAATTGTTTCCAGTGTCGTGATACCGACCGTTATATTATTTTGGACAGGTTAACATTACCAAAACCAGTGTTTGAAATGTTATTCGGCCTTTATATCAATAGATCTGAACCGTGTCTACCTGATTTAATATTAAAATATGGTGTTATAAAAAAATCATAGACCTTTAAGTTAGGAACCCTGACTCATCGTATAAAAAAGAGAGAAATAGGTGCAAAAATCAACTAAAATACCTTTATCGTCTTTCATCTTTATCGCTTCCTCTCCCAAAAGCTTACCTCACCATCGCTCCTCTCTTTGTTATTAATTGTGTAACACGCGGAGATGTGATCCTAGGGTTTTTCATTTATTGGGCATGTGAAGAAGAGATTCACTCGTTATCTCTAATAATAATGGACAATATTATGGCTTGTAATTATATTATAGATTAAGGAGAGATGAAAGAAGCTAAAACGAATTATGACGAAAATATGCTAAAGAATGTATTATTCATCCAGATCTCATTGACTCGTCTTCAAATTGCAAATTTGATTTTATGTTCAGTATATACCTTTTTAATTAAGCTAATTGCTTCTATGAGTACATATACAAAACGAATAATAAATTAGCATCTCCAATGTCAGCAAACAATAAATTAGAATATTACTTTAAAATAGCATGAGCAAACTGCTATATGGAGTGAACTTAGAGACCTTTCAACTTATCTTTAAATTTTCCTTCGAAAACTTCCTTTTCTGGTCTTCAAATCTTTGATATGTAAGTATCTTTCTTTTATGTATTAGATTTCATGTAGGCAATTATAGATTTCGATTATAAATATTATTAATAGCATTAGGTTGCTTGTAATTGTAATATATAATGTGTAACGTTCATCTAAATCACAATTATAATACATATTTTCATCCGATATGTTAACCTGATATTGTTTAAATATTACTGATATCCGGTATCTGATATGAAAGTTTGCCTTATGATATCATACTGATATCCAATATTTAAAACGTTGATTGTCGCAAGTCTTTGAGTCCTGAGTCAGGTGATAACTTTGATTGTCTTCTTGTTTCAAGTTATAAAGATGTGGATTTTGATTGGTAGTGTTTCGGGTAGTTCTCATATTTGCTCTCAAAGGGAGATGTTTTATACTTACAAGTCTACAACAGGTCGTTCTTTGAGAACGGGGACAGGTTAGAGTTGCGACGCAGTGGGTGAAGGCACAATTGATTTGGAAATGCCAGATGAGAAGGGGTTCACACTACAGAAGGTCATGCATGTTCCTTTGTAGAAGTGGAACCTAATATCCTTTGGAATTCTAGAAGCACGTGACTGCAGGTACACAGCTCGAGCTGGAGTTCTATCAGTTTGGAAAGGTCGTCGTAAGGTGATGATGGTAAGGAAGAGTATTCAACACAATCTCTATAAATTTTGTGGAAAGGGAAAAACTCGACCGAGTGTTTTAAAAGCCAACGTTTATAAAACATCTAATCCTCGCCACTGGAATCACGGAAACGAGATCACAACGTTCGAATACATTCGACTACCGCTGAGATGTAGAGGTTGCCTCGAGTTCAATGGAGTTCGTAAGGAGGATGGCATATCTGTGGTAACACCTACTTGGATGGCTTTAAGAGGACATACAATTAGAAAAATAACAGGTGCAAGTAAATTTGACTAGCAAACAACGCTACTAAATTGTGTTATTTACACAAGGATCAAGGGAAGAGCGTAGAAGGTCACACAAGGCGGCAAGCACTTCAAATGCCAACCAAGGTGGAGATTGTTGGATTTATGTCTCAATGTTGAAGTTGATGATTAGTTGGACTTAAGTATAAATTTTAGTCAAAAGGAGGGGCTCAAGAAAAATTTCCAAAAGAGAAATATTTAGTTTCGGAAATTCATGGATCCTTCAATTCCGGTATTAAATAATGCATATTATTCTTTTCCAAAATTGGAGAATATTTCATTCTGTTTTGATGTGTTAAATTTTCTTAATGCCCAAGTTTGGCTTATTTATTTTGGTTTACCTTGGCATCCAAGTTTATTGTTTTCTTTAGGAAACAAATATTGAGAGTACAACCTAGGATTTTCTAGATCTCTATAAATAATTGTAATGGCCTTCATGAGAGTTTCATTGTAAACAGTAGAGTATCTTCTAGTAAGGCTTACAAGATGGATAGATTTCTTGTGAGTATAGTAATTCTTGTGTCATCTCTAGTTAATTAATATCTCGGTTATTTCTCCCACGGATTAGGTTCGCCGAACCGGGATAAATTGTGGGTGCTATTGTGTTTGGTGTGGTCTATGTTTGCTTTAGTTGTTCGTAGTGATCGGTTGTTGCCTTCCGCTCTACTTCGACTTCTTCTATTGCGCCGAATTTCCTAACACAAGGCTATCCCCAATTCTTTGGTACTACAATATACAACATCTATGCGAAAAATGGGCTAAAATAGAGTTGTAGACAGAATCTCAGAAACAAAGTGTGTGTGAAGCAACATTTCAGCCACAAATTATCTTTGACACCTGACCCTTTAAATGTCAGAGTCCAGATGATCCACCCTGAAAATTGGTACAAAAAATGGGCCATTCATATGAAGATGCATGACATGGTCGACCTTGTTTCTTCTTTTATATGCAAGATCATCACTGCTGATTCTTTAGCTCAGGGAAGTAGGTCTCTAATGTCTCTCAAGTTTATAATCCTTCAAAAGGAAAAAAAAAAAACTGGGAACATGTATTAAGTCACAAAAAAGGTTCAACAGTCAGGGAATCCTAGAGTGTCTAGGCCTTATTGACCTCATTTAAACAAATGAAGGTAGCCAGATCGAGTACTGTCAAAAGAAATGAGTGGTGGCATTTATTTGGGACTATGATTCGTTCTTAAAGAAGGGAACACAAGATCCTCAGAGACGAAGGGGGAAAATGTGGAAGCCTCAATCACATTAGAAATTCCATTATCTTATTTGCAAATCTTAAAAGGTGATTTCTCTATAAGAGCTAGTCTCAATGACAGTTAAAGCACCACATCAAACAAACTATCAGAAAACGTAAGGGTGTTGCCAAAGAGTCATCTTGACTGCCACAATTCTTGCCCCTACACATTTCAGGACGACAGACTTATGTTTGGTATAGCTATCGAAAGGACAAAGCACTTTTACGCTTAAAGTGGTAATTATTTCCAAGAACATCTCCAACGTCCAAATATTGTGTTTTCATCTCTCTCTCTCTCACCACCTATTTATTAAAATGTTTTGCCTCTCTGCAGGAATCTCATCAAAAATTCATGTTTGCTGAGATTCTTTCGTGCATCGCATCTCACAGTAAGGATGATAAACTAAACAATTAACTTCAGATGTATAAAACAAGGAAATAAACATCTTAGAGAACTGAACTCTTGAAACTAAAAGAAACAGTGATCCGTACTTGACTCATCGAGATCTGTGTAAGCTTCAGATGAAGAAAGAAGCCTTCCACTTATTAGAATTGCTCTTGATCGTAAAATGGAATCAATTGAAGCATTGCTGGAACAAGTATAAGGATTTTTTAAAATCAGAGGGGAAAGAAACACTTTGGAAAATCAGATGACTTATGCAAAGTCAAACGACTACCCTATGAAGGATACCTGATAGTGTCAGTCAATATTTGAAGTAAGGTGGTCTTTAACAGAAATTTTGAACCATGAGGAGATTCCACCAACTGCACAACAAATGACAATATCGGTCGTGTAAATCTTTCTTGCACCAAGAAATTCAGAATATCAGTTAAAACAACAATAATTAAAAGCGGGGTATTGAAGCTGCAATATGATGTGATGTGCGTAAATATCTGATTTAAGTCAGTAATGGTAAGACCAAAACTCTAAAAAGACAAGATCCTGTTTATCAACCCAACCCATCATATTCATTCAGTTCAATAATACTATCTGTTGCTTGAAGTAGTACAGGGTAACTATTAACTGCTGCATGTAAATTTTTACTAGCATAACAAGGCATCATCAGCCTGGAGTTGAACAAGAATGCCAGTCAGACACTTAACTGTTTAATTTATCCTAATTGATTTTTCTAGCCCTACTAAAGATTTTCAGAACCGAAATCAGCATACAACTGTATGAGAATGCTAGATGTGCCTGACACGCAATTATGTATATATCGTAATTGATATTCCTTATCCTACCATAGATTTTCAGTTTCCTAGCTCAAATTTTCTTTATCCCCCCCTCCCCGTCCCCCCCGCACCCATACACTATCATTTCCTTTTTTAGGGCCATCATTTCATTGTCAGTCAATATCTTTATATTCCTCTAACCCTCAACTGTCCTTACTCGCATCTGCCTCTTCTCTGCCTCATGATACCATGTCCCTGCCTGCATCCACCATATATATGGACTTCCTCTCCTCTACGCCAGCCCATCCTCCACCATATTCTCACTTGGTCCCTTCCCATCTCTCATACTTGACATTAGGGTTTATCTAGTTGGGTATGACCCCAACCCGCCCGAACCCAACCGCAACTAACAGGTTAAAACTCCTTTAAAACCCATCCGACCCAAATTTGAAAAACTCGCCAGAACTCGTTTACTATGGTACGAGCGTCATATGTATAATATATTAATATATGTATAATAGACCCCACCCAAAACCATACCATAACCCCAACCCCGCCCGACCCTCCCATCCTAAATATAAGGTAATCATTTAAATTGCATGAGTATATTCTATATATGGAAAAATTTAGTAAACCCACCCCACTTTTCGCGAGTTTGCAGAAAATCCACTCCACCTTTTTTTCGGTTGATGTACTAATGTACTATTGGGCTGAAGTAGTTGTGCTTTGCAACCTGGTGATTTCCTCCGTTAAATTTAAGGTGTTTGGATCATTTTACCCCTACGGTGTGAGACAGAAAACCCACCCCACTTTTTTTTAATAGGGGTTTAATTTTTTTAATTTTTTAACCATTATGTGATCATTCCCTCCAAAACATTAGCCCAAAATTTATTTATTTTTTAATCATTACATAATTTTTTAACCATTAAAAAACGAGGGTAGTTTAGGCAGAAATACCCCCAAAAAATGGACTGAAACAGTCATTTTGGACGGAGTATGGTAAACCGCAACTACTCTAGACTGATAGTATAGCAAACCACAAAATAAAAAGGTGGGGTGGATTTTCTGCAAACTCGCAAAAAGTGGGGTAGGTTGACTGAAATTTTTCCTTCTATATATAGGGTTCTTTTACTTTTCCTAATAATATATAAGTTATGAATCATTGAATAAAAAAAAGTGTAAGTTGTACAATATATAGAATATCTTGCCTTAATTTTCTTTTTATATCAATCATTCATCTAAAAGATGAGTGGCTAAAATTTTACCCATCATCTTAAAATAAGATGATGTATAAGATATGAATCATTGAATAAAATGTATGTTGTACAACATATAACATATCTTGCCTTAATTCTTTTTTACAACAACCAATCATCTAAAAAGATGAGCAGCTAAATTTTTTACCCATCCTCATTAAAATAAGATAATGGCCCCAAACCCTAGGCCCACTCCCAAATTGAACTGCTACAAGCCTACTAATATTCATGTATGTATAAATTGGGATGTTTGTAATTCTTGTATATACAAATACATGGAGGTCGTATATTTTAGATATATAGTGTTGTGCATTGAAGTTGAACATGTGTGTTTTGAGTTAGACATTAACCGAAATTGTTATAATTTAATGTTACTGCAAAAAATGTTCCAATATTTGTGTTCACCCGTCCGAATCTGAAACTGACTTTAAAACCCGTGCTGGACCCGAAAGCTGCCCAAACATGTGGATTCTAATATGGATTTACATGTTTTGGGGGTCTTAAAAAACCACCCACACATTCAGGTTCGAGTTCATAAAACCTGAGGTTTCAAAAAGCGGTCGCCTCCAATTCTGCTTAAGCGAAGATTAGGGGTATCTTAAACTATGAAAATCAGGGTATTTTTTAAAAAATAAAATAATATATATATATATGATAGATTTCAAATTTTAGAATTGGGCGGCCGTCGATTTGAGGGAGATTAAGAGATAGCAAATGAGAAGGTCATTCAGTAAAGGGTCGGGCCAAGTCGGGTCGGGTTAAAAAGACTAAAAACAAAGATCCCATTTCGAGTTTTTGATTTTTTTTAAATTCCGCTCAAGTGGTTTGTGGTTTCATCCGCTTTTTAGAACGCTTTTTATGCACCTATGCTTTTCTACTAATTTTGACAAGAAAAAAAAGAGGTAAGCCCACCGCTTAACACCCTGGCCCAAAAATATACGAATCCGAACACGTTATAAATATGCATCAAGTAAAATGTCAAGAGCAACTAAATTCAACATATTATAGACACCAATTGCATGCTAAAAATCACAGGTCGGTAGCAATTTGTTGCATAATCGGATCAGTGACAGCCTATCACAAAATTCATATGAATTAATCGGCAATCGCCATGAAATCCACATGAAAGTTGTAGCTAAAAGATAGGCGTAGATGATTAATACTAATTAATTACTATTGAATGATTTTACAGCCTATATATATACCGTAGGTTGCAGCCAATGTGCTTAGTTGCAGCAGTTTTACTGCTTTGTTGACTCAGTCATTTACAGCTTCGTTGCCTCGGTCGCTGTCAACACGATTTAATCGGCACCTCCAATTGCCACGAGTTCTACATGGAAGTTGTAGCTAACACTAGCACTGGTATAAATACCCGATATCCGGACCTGACATTGGACCGAAACCGACCCGGTCTATACGGATCCGGGTCTGGGTCCTAAAATAGGACCCCTTGTACTTTCGGGTCCGGGTCCGGGTCCGCTTATAATAGACCCGACCCGGACCCGGACCCGTTAAAAAAACATACATATACATAAAAATCGGGAAAGATATGGACTTTGAAAACTTGGTTTTCTGCTTTGTTTACATATTAGAGTTAGTGTGTGGATTGTGGATAGTTTACATATTAGACTTTGAAATCCGGGAGTGTGGATTGTCAAAAATATGTGCTTATATTAGAGTTAGTGAGTGAACAATTTCCATTGTTTCTGAGCAATATAATCTTTTCTAGTACTATGTTCAATCTTATTATCACTAATATGCTTAATTTTCAAATATCTTTCCCCTTACTAATATGATACTAAGTTTCTCGAATCATAATATTGATGACCGAGTTTTTGATATTTAGTGGTTTAGGCATACAAATCTATTGTATTTGTATTTCTCTATGTAGAAGTACGTAAAGTTTAGGAGAAAATTTTTTGTCCACAAAAAGAAGGGTCTGAACTCGTCTGAGATAAAAGTAATTAGTTTTGAACCCGAACAGGTAGAAAACTTTTGATAGGACCCGGACCCGGAACCGGACCCAGTCCTCACGGGTCCGGGTCCGGGTAGTAAAGGACCCGACCCGATACCATTGCTAGCTAACACATTGATGAATAGATAAAAAAAAAATACTACTTAATTATTTCTGGATGTTTGAAAAGTCCATGTGCATGTAGAAAGTGACAGTCAGTGCAGAGTCTATATGCTTTTAAGTTGCTAGCACAAATTATGCACTTACTACATTTTTTTTAACTTATAATCAAACAACACAACATGGATAAACTTTCGTTCATGTAAATATGATTAAATATATCAAAATCATGCAATTACTAATAAGAAAACTACCAAAATTCATGCTAATTCTAACAACAAAACTAATAGTTAGTGTTAGTTTACCCAGCTGTAGTAACTTCCCCGAAGATAGCTAACTCCTAATGACTTCAAAATCCCAACTTGAAGTATCAACTTACATGGCCATCATCAAACAAAATGATTATTAACCAAGCATAACAAAATAATTCTAAATGAGTTCCTATTAGATCCAAGTTAGTAGTTTTACCTTTAAGAGTTTAGTATGATTTCTTTGGTGAAGTTTTTTGAGAGATTTTTTAGGAAATATTGAAAAAAGAAGGGAGTTGAGGTAGAGAATGAGGCTACAGTAGTGGTGGGAGTGGTGGGGAGAGAAAATGAAAATGAAGATGAATAAGATAAGAATGAGGGGGGTTTCTTATGCTAATGGTGGATGGGAAGGATGACGTGTCAACATTGGATGCAAGGTGGCTTAAGGATGATCTTAGTGGCATGAGAGGGGGTTGGTGGCATAAGAAGATGGATGTGGTGTGGAGGGTTAGGAATTAATGTGGATACGAGTAACAAGTGAGTTCTGACAATCCTAGAACCCTTCATGTCGTTTCTAATGGGCTAAAATTGGACCCAAAGGGAATAGAGAATTCCCATAAGAAGTTTATGTTTGGGCCCAACTTTGGGCCCAAAATATAATCCTAAATTTCAATTTACACTACCTTTGTAGTATCATTTCCAACGCACCTATCAAAGTGATTATACATGCTTTTCAACGCTACTACTCAATATCAACCGAACATAAACACTTCCAAGCATATATTCAATTGTAGCGAGTAAGTTCTGTTGTCGGAACTTGAATACAAACATAGATACATATATACATACTTAAACTCTCTTCTAACACCTTCATTGAAACTACTTTGGATAGTCCCTTTCTCATGGCTTCTTCCTGCTCTTATATTGCCTCTTCCACTTGGTGATTCTTCAAAAGGACTTTCACCATGGGAATGGACATTCGTCGCAAAATTTATCGGCGAGCGGACCGGTCGCAAGTCCCCAGAAAATCGGTACCAGGGAGGGTGAAAGCCCCATCCAGCCCGGACCCACCCACACAAGTAGGCATTGTCGGCATGTACCCTAGAAAGGGGCGCCAATGGAAGATGAACCACAATTGAATCGTCCAATTAACCCCCGACTGAATGAAGCGTAGCTAACTATAAGGGAGCTCCAACAGGAGTTAGCAGTGTATAAGTGGGGGCTAGGGAGTTGCAAGGAACGGCTGGGGAATACAGCCAAGGAGTTGATTACGATGAGGAATCCGGTGAATTGCTTGCAAATGCAAAAACAACAAGGGCAATCGTTTGCTCATATTCAGGCTGATCACGAGGTAGAGATGGCTAACCATAAGGAACAAATGACTCTTATAAAGACGAGGTACGAGGAGGCAGATGACCCATGAACGAGAAGTGGCACTTGTTTTTATAGTGTGCATGGTCAAGGAAGCTTGGCTTTCCATTAGGGGATAAAACAACATTAGAAAATGGAATGTTTTGGGACAAAATTGGTTTGACTCTTTTGGTAGTGTGTGGATATGCATGTATATAGGGTGCAGATATGTAAATGGTAGGTCAATTTTTGGGTTAGATAGCTAGATGTCTGGTAGATAAGTCTTTTCTGGGCTTAGTTAGCCATGTGTGTACAGTATGCGTATGCAAAATGGTAGATTTTTAATGAAAAATCATAATGTTTTGACTGACAGAAATCATGAGTATGACTCATCAGTGTGCTGATGTGTGTTTTGATACACCTTAAAATTGGATAGTTAATGTATATGTGGTGTATATAAATTGTTTAGTCCTTGCTGGTTTTTGCTTTGAATGTGAATGGTTTTTATTGAATTGGACAAATGTCGAAGCGTAACACCAAGAAGAGTAAGGCCAAAGGTCTCACACCACCGATGGAGCGCCTGCATGTATAAAGCAATGGACGAATTTGCTAATGGAACCAGAGCGCAGAATGGTAAACTCAAGAGGAACATTGGGCAGAGTAGTGGGGTTTCCGACAAGGCAAGGCAAGTGGAGGCTTTCAAGAGGATGAAGCCACCAACCTTTGCAGCATAGGCTGACACAAATTGGTGGATACCTGGATCCACCAAGTTGGGATAGTTTTTGACGTCATGGATACTCCAGTGACCGAAAGGTAAAACTAGCAACCATTATACTCGAGGGGGAGGTAGGTGTTTGGAGGAAGTCAACAAAGCAAACCTTGGCACATCAACCCGTGTTGGGAAAATTTCTGCAAGAATTCCAAGTTCACTACTTCCCATTAGATGTACAAGGGCATAAGATAATGGGGTTCATCAATCTAAAGAAGGTAATATATGTCAGTTCGAGAATACGAGTTTAAATTCACCTGACTTGTCTAGGTATGCACTAGACATGATTTTTTACAACTCGAAGAAGGCGAAGGGGTTTGAGCAGGACTAAAGGGCAACCTAAGATTTCGCATGATTCCACTTGGGACCCAAAAGTATGATAAATTGGTTTGAAGGGCGCAACTATGGAAGATGATATAGGAGTACCAGAAATCATTGAAACAAACTGGGTCAGTGGGTTGTGGAACAATGGTAAGCGAGTTGTACCTCAAGCTAACAAGAAGCAACCACCTGCGTAGATGGCAAAGATAGATGGGAGTGAACACCCTGCATTTGCTCGGAGGATCGGCCCATGTTTTGGATGTGAAGAGCACATCAAACGCTACTGCCCGAAGTTGAAACAGTTCAGGGTAAGACAACAAGAAAAACAACCATATACTTATGGCCGAGTTTATGCACTTGAAGAAGCAGATGTGGAGGACTCGAAAGAAGTGACAATCAGTACAGAATAAGTGTTGGACTGTCTAAAATAGGAAAATATTGGTAGCAGTTGTAGTAGTTGTGCAGTTAAACTTTTTGTACTAAATTGAAACTTCTGGAACGAATCTTAGCAATAGCCACTCCCACTAGAAGTAGAATAACAACTGACAAATTCTACAACAACTGTGATGTTGAGATTGGAGGAAAGACCTTGAGTATGGATATAATCGTGCAGAATATTCTTGGAATATATGTGATAGTAGGCATGTATTGGACGACCACTCATGGTGCCAGTAATCGATTGCAAGAAGAAGCAGGTGATTCTAAGGACACCAAGAGAACCCGAGCTGGTGCTTCAGGGATCGAGTAAACCAAAAGGAATCATGGCCGCAATATCTGGAGATATAACTCCTAAAGAAGTTAGAGAGATTCATGTGGTTTGTGAATTTCCCTTTATGTTTTTGGATGAATTACCTAGTTCGCCACCAGGTAAAGATGAGGACTTCAGCATCACATTACAACCCGGGTGTTCACCACTATTGAAAGCACCGTATAGGATGGCACCTGGGGAGTTGAATGAAGTTAAGAAGTAGATAGATGAATTGTTCCAGAAAGACTTCATACGGCCAAGAAAATCTGTGGGGAGCGCCCGTTCTTTTAGCAAAGAAGAAAGACAGGATAATCAAAATGTGCATTGAGTATTGTGAGGTGACCATTAGGAATAAGTACACTTTGCGAAGAAAGGATGATGTTTAATGAGTTGCAAGGATGTACTTCTCGACTCTTTGAAGGAGGTCTAAAAAGTCCCGAGGGATTTTTTTGACGAAAGAATCTTTGAGGTGGACATGTTTTACGTTGTACCTGATGGCAGCCATGGCTACAGCTGAGTCGAGTGAGTGGATGGATAGGGACACGGTTGTGAAGCGCCGAACATAACTTTTGACAGACTTCCCATCCCTTTGCTTCAAGTCAAGTAAGCATGCACTTGTCTTCTCTGTCTTACAACAGGCGATGAAGTGTGAGGAAGAGTTCTTCAAGGTTGTCGAAAGAGAAGATGGACCCTGGAAAGAGACGAAAGAACGCCTCATGTGCTGATCCCTTCAGGATTGCTGGGAACATCTTACAGAGGAGGGAGACAGACGCTTGATGGATCATGATGGTTTTAAAAACTCGGTGATCTACCGGGTCCGATTCTTCGTTGTATGACTCGAAAGCTAGAAATTTGAAGTTGGCTGAAACATGAGCTTCGATGATTTTTCTGGAGAAGGGGGGTCAGATGGGACGCTATATTCCCTCATATATTTCCTTTTTTTGTTTCTTCAGTGCTAGACGGTCTTCCATCTTTTGAAGGCATTGGAGGATGACGTTGTCTTGTTCTTCGAACCTAGTGGACCCATGGGGTTCCTCACGTCGTGTTGCGGAGCGTTGAAGGCTAGTTTGTCAGGTTGTGCTGGGAACAACATTGAGGGCTTGAAGGATCTCATCTTTGAAGTTTCAGAATTCTGCCCAGGTGACGGGTGCTTCTTCCTCCCTACCCCTCATAAGGGCTAATCGGCTTGTTGGGGTTAGGCTCCTTCTCCCGCAAGGGGGAGGAGTCCTTTGTCCCCTAAGAGAATGATGGTTTCTTCACCCCCTTCTTCTGCATTTGTCTTCGAGGAGAGGGACTCATTTTGCTTCTCTAGTGTGCTGGATGGGGGTCTCGCCCTGGACTCGCTTTCCATTCAAGCAATTTCGGAAGTCAGACCCTTGCTGTAGGGAGTATGATCTGACAGAGATATGGCTGTGCTTGAGGAGCTCCATGGGTTACCATAGAGGGTGTGGAGGTGTAGACCGACCCCTTGTTCTCACTGATATGCTGCACACGACGCTGACTTTTTCGAGAGCCCCCCAGTGTAGTCTCTTTGGAAGGAGGCTGGGTAAGCTATTGACATTGATGAGGGGGCTATTCCGGTTAAAAGACTTGATTTTGCTGAGAGGTATAAGGGACGTGCCCATGAGGATGAGTTGGAGGAAGAGGGTTGGCTCGTCGACTTGAGGTCGTCGTCTTCCCTTTTATAATTTTTACCAGCGGATTTTGGTTGGATTCCTTTTCTGTTTCCCACAAGTGGAGTCAATCTGTTGCTGCTCTTTTCTGCGTTGGAGCAAACAAATATTGTGAATTCTTTTTAGAAACAATAAAGAACTGACCTTTTAGTTTTTGCCGATATTGACTGCTACAAACTGATCTCAATTCTCAAATCTGACTCGTTTGAATGATTGGATCTGATCTGAACGGTGACGATCGGTCGGATTGACCTGCAAAAGTCTAAAACATTGGGGTTGGCCCGGCAACAAACCCTTCAACGCTCAAGTAAGAACTCAAAAATATGAGTTTTTATTGGCAAAATACTGATTACGTGGTTCTTGTGGAGGTCATAGGGGTATTTATGTCGCTTTGGGGGCCTAATTTCAAGATATTGATTTATCTCTACTTTCTAGGTGTTTTGATAGAGTTGGTTTTTCTCTTCTTCATGAAGAGATAGGGTCGGTTACTCTTCTCTTCATAAAGAGATAGAGATGGAGTTAGGATACTTCTCTTGATAAAAAAATATGATTTATGAACTGTCTCTTATGGATAATTATGAGTTGAATATGAAATTTTAGATAATCATGAACTCCTTCATACTGGACCGCTATGGCAACCCCGTATGGCAAGCTTGTTTTGGGTTGTCGGGCTTGAAAGATGCCTGACTCCCTTTTACGGACCCATTTCTAGTGAAACTTATTGTTTTACCGCTAAGAGTTATAAGATTTGTGCCCGATTTGAACGGTCCCAATTTGGTTCTATTTTTACGTATATCACAGGATGTGTAAGATCTTCGGCCTGACTCTTCTTAGTGTTACACTTGGGCATCTATCCAATTCAATAAAAACCATTCACATTCAAAGCAAAAACCAAAAACCAGCAAAGACTAAACTATTATATACACCACATACATTAACCAATTTCAATGTTTATCAAAACACATATCAGCACACTCATGAGACATATCAATGACAGTCAAACATTAAGATTTTTCATTAAACTTCTACCATTTTACATGCCCAATCCATACTACGAAGGTTTAGTGTAAATTGAAATTTAGGATGCTATTTTATGGGCCCAAAGTTAGGCCCAAACAAAAACTTTTACTTGGAATTCTCTAAGGAATTCCCTTTGGCCCCATTAGAAAACCACGTTAAGGGTTCTAAGATTGCCAGAACTCACTTGTTACCCATATCCACATAAATTCCTAACCCTCCACATCACCTCCATCTTCTTATGCCACCTAACCTCCTCTCATGCCACTAAGATCATCCTTAAGCCACCTTGCCTCCACTAGTGACACCCCATCCTTCCCATCCACCACCAGCATAAGAAACTTGCCTCATTCTCATCTTGATCCTCTTCGTTTTCAGTCTCTCCCCACCACTATAGCCTCCTTCTCTACCTTCTCTATTAACGTAAAGCTAGTAGCTTTTGACTCTAATTGAAACTGGTTTACAATAATTTTGTTATAATTGGTTACTAATCATTTGTTTGATAATGGCCATGTAAGTAGATACTTCAAGTTGGGATTTTGAAGCCATAGGGAGTTAAAGAGCTTTCTTTGGAGAGGTTACTACAAGTGGTTAAACTAACACTTACTATTAGTTTAGTTGTTAGAATTAGCATAAATTTAGGTAGTTTTCTTGTTAGTAGCATGATTTTGATATATATAATCATACTAGAATGAAAGTATATGCATGCTGTGTAGTTGGATTATAAGTTAAAAAGAATGTGTTAAGTGCATAATTGTGCTAACTTAAAAAGCATACAAAGTCTTCATAAACATCCAAAAATAATTAAGTAGCATTTTTCATTTGTTCATTCATTTGGCAACAACTTTCATGTAGAACTCGTGGTAATTTGAGTTGTCGATTAAATCGTGTGAATTTTCAAGATGACCGTGACTAAGTCAATAAAGTAGTAGAACGTTTGCGACTTACCAAGCTGGTTGCAACCTACGGCATCTGATATGGCTAAAAATGGGATTAAATCGAGATCGTTCAAACCGGGCACGAATCTTAAAGCTGTCAGGGTAAAACAATAATTTCCACCACAAACGGATCTGAAATGGGAACCGAGTCTTTCTTCAAAGCCCATTAACTCGAAAACGGATCATTCCTATTGGGTACGGGTTGCAACCCGTTACAAACCAGGCCAAACACTTAAAGAGTAATTCAAATTCGTGATTGTTCCTAAGAGGCGATTTAAATCGCCTCTCTTATCATGAAACGAGTTTAAACTCTACATCTTATCCAAAAACACCGGGACATAGAGATAAATAATTATCTCTAAACTGTCTCTCAAGGCGACTATAAATACCTCCCTCCCCCCACCATAACAAGGTAATCAATATTTTTTCACATAAACACTCTTTCATAATCATCCTGATTACTGACTTGAGCGTCGGAGGGTTCGTCGCCGGGATCCATCCCGGTGTATCGAACTTTTTGCAGGTCAACGGCAACGGCAAGAAACCAGTGAAAGTCAACAGGTTTACCTCATTTGTTTCCAAAAGAATCCAAAAATTTATCTGTTTGCTCCCACACCGAAATCAGCAGCAACAGATTGGCGCCGTCTATGGGATACAAAAAGCAATCCAACCTTACAGCACTGGTGAAGTTGTTTCCCAAGCCATACCTTCGAAGAAGGGGAAGGCAGCGGTCTCCAGCCGCAGAACCACTCCCGTTCCTTCTCCTCCACTCCATGATGTTCTCCCTCAACCCGTCTAGCAAGTCCAGCAACCGCAGCCTGGACAGCCTCTCCCTTAACCTGGACAGCAACAGCAACCTGGACAGCCTCTTCCTCAACAACTTTCCCCCAGCAGGCCCCTTAAGGGCCTCAAAGGGCTGCCCCGGGGGGCTCCCGCCGAAGTCGTCAAAGGCAACTTCCTCTTCACGACCATGTCTCAGTACATAACTCCTCATCCGACTCCATGGCCTCTCACAATCCTCCAACGCCAAAGGATCTCTGACATGTTATTGTCAATCGGCAACAGGGGAAAGATCTTCGGACCCGCTTGAATGAGGCGGGCCGATGACGGAATCCCTCGCCATGAACATCAAAGAGGTCCCGCGATCCGGTCCCCTAGACCCCGATTCCCCATAGGCCAGACCGCAGAAGATCGAACTCTCTCAGGAGGCAAAGGGAGTCACCCCCACGCAGTCAGAGGAACTGCACTCCGACCGATCGATCCGCTCAATGGACCACCAAGATCGAGAGGCACCTGTCGCGAGGGCTGAGTTTCAGAATTTTCAAGAAACCGTTCTGCAAGCCCTCAATGTTGTTCCTAACCACAATCAACGGGCGCCTAGTCCTCAACCTGCCTTAAGCCATTACTATCACACTCTCAGTCCCTTTCCACATGAGGATGAGTCCCGGGGATCAGCAAGATTTGACCGGTGGGAGGAGTCGGTCTATCGCCGTCTCCACGAGATGGAGAGACGCCTTGGCAGACTTGACATAGAAGAGGAACAACTGGCACGGAATTTCCGCCCAAGCAGGCCTCCGTTATCCCGAACCATCATGAAAGCCCCGGTCCCAAAAACTTCAAACCCCCACTTTGAGTCATAATGGGGAGTCAGACCCCACTGACCACATCGAGAGTTTCAAAACTCTCATGATGATCCGCCAGACTTCGGATGCGCTTCTTTGCAAAACCTTTCCGGCCACGTTGAAGGGACCCGCAAGAGAATGGTATTCCCGACTCGCCCCTGGCTCCATCTTCTCCTTCGATCAGTTCGAAGGGCTCTTCCTTACCCATTTTGTGAGTAGTCGTCGCGCCGAAAAGACAAGCACGTCTTTGCTGGCACTCAATCAAAGAAAGGGCGAGCGGTTAAGGGAGTATGTCAAGCGCTCCGCCACCAAGGCCCGCTCAATCGCCTCCCTAGACCAGTCTGTAGCCTCTGTTGCCTTCCGACACAACATCAATCACGCCGACTTGAAAGCTTCTCTCGCTAAAAAGCAGCCCCGAGACTTCTCGAAACTCCTACTGAGGAGCGAGAAATATATTAGGGCGGATGAGGCTCTCCTCCCACTAGATCAGAAAGAGCCCCTATCCGGGAACAAACAGAAGGGTCCTTAGAAGGAGCTAAGAAGCTTCAGATAATGGTGGTCAGCGCCACCCTCCTCCCCATTTTGAGAAGTTTACCCCCACTGAATGTTAGTGTTTCAGCCATCCTAATGGAGGTTAGGAAAGAAGGACTGCTCCCACCACCTCCGAAGATGAATACACCAGGCAAGAAAAGGAACAGGGACAAATGGTTCCGCTTCCATAGGGATCATGGCCACGATACAGATAATTGTCGGGCCATCAAAGACGAGATTGAAGTCCTCATTCAAAGGGGACAACTCTCTAGGTTCGTGAGGAAGGACAGGGTAGATCCTCCTCCACCCCCGCAGGGGCCAATAAGCGAACTGAGCGACCTGTTGAGACCCCAGACTCCGAAACTAAAATTGTTTCTACACCTCATACACGGAGGCTCAATGGGAGGAGATTCGAACTCCTCCCGAAAAGCCTTCGTCCAAGAGGTGAACTCGGTGCAAAATCCTTCTCCCCCAAGGGCCTTGGAGTTCCTGTTACCTTTTCAGACAAGAATTTGGAAGGCGTCTGAACGCGAACGCCTCATTGTGATGCTCTTGTGATAAACCTCCATATGGCCAACTTCGAAGTACGCCGAATCTAAAAATGGGATTAAATCGAGATTGTTCAAACCGGGCACGAATCTTAAAGCTCTCAGGGGTAAACGGTAATTTCCACCACAAATAGGTCTGAAATAAAAACTGGGTCTTTCTTTAAGGTCCAGTAACTCGAAAACGGATCTGTCCTATTGGGTACGGGTAGCAACCCGTTACAAATCAGCTCAAACACTTAAAGAGTAATTCGTGATTATCCCTAAGAGGTGGTTTAAATTGCCTCTTATCATGAAACGAATTTAAACTCTACATCTTATCCAAAAATACCGAGACAGAGAAAAAAATGATTCTCTCTAAACTCTCTCAATGTGACTATAAATACCCCTCCCCCCACCATAACAAGGTAATCAATATTTTTCCACAAACGCTCTTTCATAATCTTCCTGATTACTGACTTGAGCGTCAGAGGGTTCGTCGCCGGAATCCATACCGGTGTATCGAACTTTTTGTAGGTCAACGGCAGTGACAAAAAACCAGTCAAATGCCGGTGAAAATTAATAGGTTTGCCTCATTTGTTTTCAAAAGAATCCACAAATTCATCTGTTTGCTCCCACACCGAAATCAGCAGCAATAGCATCCATATAGGCTATAAAATCATTCAATAGTAATTAATTAGTATTTTTATCGTCTATATTTATGTGTTCGCTTCAACTTTCATGTGGAACTCATGGCGATTTCAATTGCCAATTAATTTGCATAAATTTTGTGACAGACCGTCACCGTCACTGAGCTGATTATGCAACAAAATTGCTACCGATCTGTGACTTCTAGCATGCATTTGATGTCCATGTTTGTCCAAAAATGTTTGCTTGATAATTTTACAAGATACATGAATGAGTTAGGTGTAGTTTCATTCGCATGATTTTTCGAGTTATTGATTAAATCTTGCAAATTGTCGATGTAGGTTAATTGTAAAGTTGCGAACGATGCATAACTTCACATATGGACCTAATGAATATGAAACTCGATACCATGTTTAAAGGTATTATGACCTAATGTATGTGCGACTCTTTCACCATGTTTATAGCAATTGCAATGTTATATTTGAGTTGCATCAATGTGTGGTGTTTCATGTCCATGATCCATGTACGGCAATTGTATTCAAGTTAATAGGCTTTAGGCGAACCTGATGTTTTAAATATGAAAGTTGCTCCGAGGTATGGAGTGGGAGCGCGCTCAGGTTGAGGCGTTCCTTATGAGTTTAGGAATTATGGGTCACTAGACTAAACAAGTTTTTGGTTAAACCGCTTGAATACATATAGTTAAGGCCATAAATGCATTAGCATGAAGTTGTGACGAAGATGTTCGGTGGAAGTATGGATGAAACAGTTCCTGCCTGCAGAGGATAAAGGTTGGGTCAAGTCCCGAGCCTGAACCACGGGTGACACCAAAGGGGGAAACAAGACAACGGAACCCCGGTGTCCTCCACAAGGAATAAAATGTATCCAACCGGGTGATCTCTGGAGGAAGTTTCTTGCGGTGACTCCTGGCAAGTGTAGTTTGGATGTCGGCACCGAAGTGCATGTACCTCTCAATGACTTCCAGCAGAAGAGGTCTGGATGTTAGCATCAAAGTGCATGTACTAGCATTGATGTACGAACTAGTTTTTTGCAGCACAATGGAAGCCTGCAGCTCCGTAGGCTGAGCACAGTAAGTCACATGGTGTTGGGGCATGGCATATTAGGGGTACCAATCCCAATCTGGGAGACGATAGCAATTAGTTATAGAACTCATGCACTTATCACCCATCTTGCATCGTCATGTATATCATTGATTATGATAGTTAAGTACATTACGTAACACTAGCACGAGTAGATGCACATACGCACATACTCTACACGTACGTAGCATGTTGCGCCACCGCTATGTGTCACAATTGCACACATTCATTTCACGTGTATCGTATTTGCATTATGCGCCAATCCATATTTGTGTATTCAATATGTTTAAATTGCATGCTAATATAATAATTATACACAGATAGTGCAGGTTTTTCCAAGGCTTGTACGAGACCAGAGGGTTGACTGAATCATGTAGTGTACAGACTGAAACAGAAAATCTCAAGTCATAAAAAATTATTTCATGTTGTCTGTACTTGTGTGTTATGCTCCAAGTGGATATTGTTGGTATGAACGTGTGATTTCCGGGTTGTGGAATTCGGGGCGTCACATAACGCTTGCGCTATGTTTTTAGTGCTTTTTGAAAGCTTGGCCCAACCCAACCTGCAAACAGCCCTACTTGAAATTAGCTAAGGTCTGGGGGGATTCTGGCATAGAAAAAATTTAAACCTAATCTCTCATCAACCTCTCTTCTCTAACCTCACTCTCACGTTAATTTTAATATTCTTTTCTAATGTGGAAAAATAAAGCTATTTTTTCGTTCTAATTGACATGCCAATTCTCACTATAATCTTTGATTATTAGTATTGAAGAGGGTTGATGACCGAAATTAAAGTTCAAGTTCTGCAACATTTAAGTCAATTACAGTAACTTCCTACAATTAATGCCTAGCCCACTCAAAATTAACGGTGTTGCTGTATCTGCAACTATGCAAATATTTATTTCTGTGAGACTTATGTCAGCTATATACAAGAAGATGGTTAAGTACCATGCGCTGCGCACATGATGTGTTGGTGTTTTCTCCACACTTATACAACTGAACTCTGGCATTATAAATTTATAACAGTAGAGATATTACTATCATTTCATACAACAGACAATAGTATCTTCCATTTCTGAAACTCGTTGTGACTATCACCTAATCAAAAGAAGTGAGAACTAGGAGGGGAATGAAAGCATGCCTAGATACTATCAAGCCAATAATCCAACTTAAATTTCAGGAAAAATTAAATTGATGTTTGTTTTATCATTATGTGATTTTGTACCTCATATAAGAGCTCCAAAGCACTCAAAGTAGTGAGCATGTCATCTCTTCTGTTAATTTCTACCCCAAATAACTCAAGCAGGTTTGCATCATACACTGCTGATGCAACAGAATCAGAAAGTGAAAAAAGCTCCTTGATGAGAGCAAGGATCCGAATACGTCCCTGAAACAGTCAAGTCAATTTCATGAGAAATAGAATGTAACATGAAATTTTAATATTAAGTACATACGGCACTGTTCATATAAAAGGTGCATATAAGTGAAAGAAAGCTACTTGAAGGAACATGGATGTACGTAAATAATCTTGCTTTTTAACCAACATAGATATAAAAGAAATTAGTATGCAGTTGTTTCTAGTTACACTAAATTAAAAGAGCTTTAGAGTTGAGACCTTATAGATGCATCATGTAGTTCTTACAAAACAACTACAAGTAACTCCATTACCATAACTGAGCATGCTAAGGTGCACAAATGACAAGCAGATGCAAAAAGAACATTGCTTTTATATTGAAATTTCATCTTCCCCTGCCATCTAAACAAGGAGATATTTCAAAATCGCAAATGTCATAATGAGATTCCTCTCAGAATTTCTTTTGATCTACACGACCATTTCAGGAAAAGAAAAGAAAGAAACAGCCTAAAAGAAACAGCATCATTACAGCTAGGCAATTTGCATGTGAAGTTAACTGGACCAAGTTCAAAGTAAAGAATGAGCTTGCAGTTTCCCAATTGACTAATCAGAAGATTTGAAGAAATCAATTAATTGTCGATACAAACCAGTATTATTTAACAACTAATTCACAGTACAACTACCATCTAATGACTTATCATTATTATTATTTTATAATTTACTTCTATATTTTGAAGAAGGCCAACACTCTCATTCCATGTTAAAATTAACATGGGACAAAAGGTCCAAGTGGGATCCAAACTCAGTGCAAGCACGACTTTCAACTCCTGACCTCTTCCTTACTAGGAAAGAGGCTTACGACAGGACCCAAGTGACACTCACATAATAGACTTTTTGTGTTTCTCTAAAAATATTTAACACGCTAATACGAAGATGGATCCTATATAAGTGATTCTGGTGATGACTGCTCTGCATCCTGTCATAGACTCTTCGAGACATGACCTGATCCAAAGTCCATTGATTCCACTGCAACAAGCGACCCCAGTAGTTTGCATATCTTAATTTGATCTCAGATAACAGTTCCAATGTAGCGTGGAGAAAGCATTGGAACTCTGCAAGCCACCAACTTAGTATGACAAACCCTGAAGACTTTCTTCATAACTTGGTTGGTATTCAGTTCACATATGCTCACACTCCATACCAATCTCACCTGACAGTAACATTTATCTATTTCATACAACTGCAAACCTTATCCCTAGTAAAGAGTCAAATTACTTTCTACAAATCTTTTGTGTTTTCAAGACACCAGGAAAGTCACCATCCTTGGGTTACTTCACAACTCCACATGAAGTTTTGGGCTTGAGACCTATTTCCTTTGAACCTTCATTCATGAATTTCACCAGTTCAACAGAACTTCAGTACCAACAATGAGCATTCCCACGTAGTCAGGCACACTTACAAGTCCCTGTTCAACCGTCAAAATCATGGAACACGAAAAATAATCCACAACATGACCTGGCTAATCACCTATTCTTGTGATTCAGTTCACATCAGACAACCCACAAACTCGAGTCCAATGAACATTTTGTAGGTGTGGGTAGTCTGCTCTGAACCAGATCAGACCAACTATCAATGAACAGACGAGAGAAGTTTTTAATGAGGCTCCGTAAACTTGCCAGAAACTTTAAAATTCTCGGCCATGGGATCCTTCCAGCAACACCAATTCTCCCCATCGACCGTTCATAGGTTACCAGAAAACTAACCAGCAACAGAAACATGCTTTATTATTGGTCATTTCTTCTTGCAGAACACCATTTAGAATTTTAAAATAACTATCAATTTATTTACAAGCTATTAGCCCCTTGGAAATCCCCCATGTACTCTCTATAGGAGAGGTATACTCGTAATTAGCTAGCACAATCATGTTTCAGCCACATCCAATTCCAACTGAAGCTATTTCTCTGCAGCAAAACTTCTGTAGCACTGTTGTAAAGCCTCTAATCAGCAGGCAAAGCATGAGGTCTGAGGTGGGGTTAAAATCCTGTTTCCATCAGGAGAGACAGATCTAGGCTTTGACAAGTAGTGGGCACATGCAAAATGCAGCAATAAAAACATACTAATAGAAAGGTCTTATTATAGGGTTCAAATCCACAACCTTTAGTAAGATAAATAGAGCTACTAACAAACTAACCATAGCTCGGTTTATGCAAATGTAAATTTAGCACAAAACCTAAAACCGCCTGTCATAAGGTTACGGACTATTCTCCAAAAAAAAAAAAGGAAAATGATAGAGTTGTTGGTGTCTATAAAACTTGTATGATTCCAGTTCCACCAAATGACCAGATACTTCAAATACCCTCTAAATGGCCTTCATTTCTTGACTCAAAACAATAAGTCCAGGGTCTTCTCAGCTGTGAAATTTTCTACCTACATATTGATGTCCGCCAATTACTCTCTGACATGCCTGCTGATATTGATGGTTGATGCTAATTCGCTTACCTATTAAGCCAATCAAAGGTAGGCCTGGTGTAGGGCTACTAACTAATTTCCACCTTGTTGTCTGATCTCGTAGTAAGGTTTCTAAATCAACTTCATATTTCCAATGTGGTCAGTGTCCCAAATTCATGTCTAATGTGGTCTATGTCAATCCCATTTGTCCATTTCTCATCAGGGAGCCACTTCTTTGGTGGTGGTGGTTGTTTTTGTCCAGGTCAAATCGGATAGGGGATGAGGTAAGGGTTTGATCTGATTAGAAATAGATCAAATCAAGCCACCAAGATACAGAGAATACACAAGTAAGGTATAGTGATTGATGGCGAAAGGATTTCAACGTAGAGAATGCAAAACGGGCAAAGATTGCTAGACAGAAATGGTCGACATCAGGATTTTGTAAGCAGCATTGTTGACTGAAGATCACACGATCACAAAATTTGGATTTATGAAGATAGAATTTCCACAGAGGCAAACAAAACAGAAAAATATGGAAGGGGAGGGACAATAGTAAAGGATTTTGAATGTGATGGGATCAAGGATTCATGATCAAGCCGCAGAAGCGATACAAATTTGGCTAGTCAGCAAGACCAGGGACCTGGTTCATCAAAGAGATCCAAACAAGACTGGTCGCCATTCTGGATTGCAAGATGAAGTTTTTGATGACAATGAATTAGACGATATAGATGTTGGTGATGTTGATAATTATATCTGGATTGATGACACAGTTGAGGCCAGACTGATAGCGACAAGAATGGAGATATGTGAAGATAATGGTTTAAGGTTTCGGCCGATACCTTTTCGTATCGGTCATTTCGGACCGGTTTCGGAGAGGAGAGGGAGAGAACCGGTCCGATGCAATAGGGTACATATTGGTTTCAGCCAAAACCTCACCTAAAGAGCTATTTGAAATGAAAAAAAAAGGGAATATTGAGGTAGAAGATAAAGGGGTAGGGCAAGAACATGCAATAAGCTAAGAAAAAACTCAATCTTTTTATGTTTCCAACTCTCACTGGACCCCATCTTTGTTGCCTTCTTATAATGGAAATTAAAAAGCATTTATTATTGAAAATAATGAATGCTCATTAGTTTAGTCATAAATCAATTTAATTTTCTTATGCCATATAAGGAAACATAATTTCATTATCCAATAAAAAATAAGAAATTTTTTTCAAAAAAGATTAGTATAATAGAATTCAAGATTTATAAAAAAATGGTTACTTTTAGTAATAGAAAATGGATAAAGATATTATATCCCTACCCCATAGATACAATGTTTAAATCAATAGAGAAACTTTTCTTCTGTATGAATAGATATTATTACATTCCAATTCCTTCTTGATACCTTCCAAGGAAAAAACCGAACTGGATTCAAAATTGACGAGTTAGTGTGAGCTTATCCATGCAGTTATGAACTCTTCAATTAGGAATTCATTTTCTGAAAGATCCTAGATTTCGTGCTTTGGTGAGTTCGCGTCTTCTTCTTTCCTTCATTTCTTTCTCTCTTTCTCTCTCAGCGTTAAGAAGAGATAAAGAGAAAATAAAACATTAAATATTAGGGCAGCTGTTAAAAGAAGAGGAATTAGGGTTGGATCTCAATCTTAAACAGGTCATTGGGTCAGATCTTGTTCAATTCAAACCCGACCCTCATACCCTTTTACTTAAAAACAATTGAAATACTTTCAAAAAAACTTGTTCTTTTCATTTAAACCTCTATAGAAAGAAAAAAAAATAAAAACTATTATTTACAGTATTTTTATATGTATATACGCACAAATATAGCATAAAATCTGAAACTGAAACGTCGAAGCCTACCAAAACTAATGAAACCCACCGAAACTTACAAATATTTGAGGAAGCGAAACCGGAACCGGAACCGAGTTCTTAAACCTTGGTGAAGATATGTGGTGGGTGTGGATCCATCAGGCAGAAGACTGAGAAGAGAGAATAAGGCTGTGTTCGGGAATGATGAGTTAGTTTGAGTTGTATGGGAAAGGAAAAGAAAGGAAAGATCGACAGGTTACAGAAGCAAACTAAGTTTATTTTAGATCTTTTTGCTCACAAACTGAAGGCAGGAGGTGAAGGGTTTGGAAAGTTGGATTTTGATGATGATGGTAAAGGGGAAATCTCTGCTAATGCTTTGATGCAACAAAAGCTACAGGGCTGAGAGATGGAAACGAGAAAAACCAAAGAGGAGAATTGACTATCTGCCAAATATCACAACTAAATTGTCTCAAAGGCTCTCATCACTCATTGATTCATAGGGTTTAAATAGGTATATTAGTTCTCAAAAACTTTGAAAGATATTGTGTTATCCGAAGGAAACTAAAAACATCAACTAACAGTTGAAACTTACGCAAGGTCTCAGAAAAAAAGATTACATAATCTCTATCAAACCTTAAAAAATGTCTTACTTTGAATGCTTGACACCTACCAAACTTTCTCTTCCTATTATTTGGAGGGATCCTGCTCCTCATCAACTTTACACATAAAATAAAATGCTCCTATGTCCCGACCGACCTAAGGTGTAAACTTCAAGGAAAACGGAAACCTTTGCATAACCATCTGCTTAAGTTTCAGATATGGTTCACAAATATAAATCTAGCAATAATTGCACAAATTTCTAGAATCAATAAAGCAATTGTTTGTTTGATTTACTTGAAATTGACAATAAATAGGATGATGAAGTATACCTAAAACCATAAATCATGGAAGTGGGATACATGTACATATACAGACAGATAAATAATCTTAAATCCATAGTAGACTTTCAAATTTGATTAAAATTAGTAATTCACAGCAAACAGAAACTCTGATCCTGTTCACTGATGAAAATGACTTGAGGATAACTTATAAAATGCCAAGGATTGAGACGAAACTTGAATTAAAAGTTAACACATCATACCAGAGATGAGCAGTGAATTGCTACATTTTTCAGCTGAATAGACTCCGAAGGGCCAGCTGAGAAAATGGCATCCTAGACATAACACAGAGATAATTAATCTGTAACAGTGAGAGAAGAAATAAGGTTCCACATTCATCATGACAACAGTTACATGGAAAAGCACTTACAATTCCCTCAGGAGATTGAGCAATTCTCTTTATGGCATCTAAAGAAGCTGCAGAAGTTTCTTCATTGCTGGAGTTACACAAAAAATGGTGATTGACAATAATACTAAAACAGGAAAGAAGAAGTAGATAAACAAGAATATAGGAGACATACAACTAGACGAGGGGGAAAACAGTGAGAGAGATCCTACCAATTGATAAAAGGAAAAGATCCAAGGAAACGAAAACTAATTTATTAGCTGAACATTATCTAGATGTCGCAGGTGCCCAAAACCATCCATGGTTGAATGATCTT
Source organism: Hemerocallis citrina (assembly GCA_017893485.1). Classification (NCBI taxonomy): domain Eukaryota; kingdom Viridiplantae; phylum Streptophyta; class Magnoliopsida; order Asparagales; family Asphodelaceae; genus Hemerocallis; species Hemerocallis citrina. The sequence continues at coordinate 146,483,328 of CM030358.1, read as the reverse complement.
TTTTTAGCTCTTGTAAATCTAAGATATGTGCATCATAGTGAAATAGGGAAACCCAAGTTTTCAAATATTATTCTATCAATTACAGTGTCCTTAATAAATTATGTACAATTTAGTTAAGATGGATGCAATCAGTTTGTCTCAGGCATGCCTCAATCTTCACAGTTATGGGGTTTGGCGTTGCCACTTGAATAACATTTTCTGATTTGAGCAAATGCCACTGATCTATGGAGAATTCCTGATCTACTGGATATATTTGGGCTTTATCAACATATTTAAAACATTACACAAATATATACAAAGAAGCCAAGTTGGGTGAAACAGACCATAACCGCTGATTCAATCGGACCCTTATTGGCCTACAATAAATAGTAGGCTGCCATATAGCTATCTGAAGTATTCAAGGTGAGAAAAAACTAATGCAGGGGAATGAAACTCGTAATTCTTTTCTTCGGTGACTAGAAAACCTAATCTTAGGCACATTATCCAGAAATTTGAGCTAGAAGAGCGAATGAAGTTGCCAAATATCACATGCAAAGGAGAACTCTGCAGGGTCAGATGAACAAGTTGAATGACCAAAGACCACACAATACCAGAAACCCAATCAAACATAATGCTGGTTCTAAAATTAAAACATGTGAATAAGAACCCTATAGCAGCATACCTGTCAATTAAGCAGTTAATTAGAAGTGTGTAAATATCATATGTGATAAGATCCTTCACAACATTTCCTCTTTCTTCCGCGTTATCAAGTATATAGGAGACCTGGATAAAAATCCAAGATTAACATGAAAAAATTAATTTTATCAAGAATAAATGATGATAAGACAATATTGTGTAGTTTGTGGCTATTTCTAAATAAGTTTCCTGTTCAATATGAACAAACAAACAAACAAACAAACAAACAAACAAAAATTAACGAAATGATCAAAAATTCACAATTACAGTTGCAAGATTGTTTCTGATGTCTCAATCACTAGATTGTGGCAAATCATGTTATAATCAAAGAGCTTATTTCATTTGGTATAAGGCAAGGAAATTCCTTGAACTGACTAATCTAACCAGAAAGAGATTTTTTATTCTTATTTTTTATTATTGTTGTTTTTTTAAAGCTTTCCGCACTCCAGATATATGCCAGCATTTAGCTATGATTTACCTAATATGGATATGAGAAGATGCAGGTATGCTTGTATCAAAAATCATTAAAATTTTAAGTTATATAAATCAAGAAAATGTAATATAATACAAAACAAATTTCAACATACGGAAACAGATATGACAAGATGTGGGGTATAGAGGTACAGATATTAGAAGCTATGGATATAACAATTAAAAGAACTACTCAGATAATATATAATTTTCAAGTTATAAACAATTTAAGGATGTAAAAGAGATAAAAGGAAGGAAAAGATGTAAAAATATAAAATACTTCTTGAAATTTTACGTTGTACAGAAATAGCTAGATAAGGAGGGTTTCATCAGTTTTTCCATAAGACACTTCTGCATAATAATTTTCCTCTAGAGGTTTGTACAGAGAACATAATTCTTTTCCTTTTTTGCAACCGACAGTAGCCCTCCACATGGAGGTTTTCAGGAGAGGAGGGAGGGGGGCATCAAAAAGTTTCGTCATAAAATGAACTAGGCTGATCTAGACATATAGGTAATTTCACAAGTGAAATGGAAAGATTTAGGCACCGCAATGGTAAAGCAATCTCGGAAAGAGAAAGTTCTGATGCAGATACACATTTATTTTTAATCATATCTATATTTGAAGATATAAAACAAAAAGTTTGTAGTCGAAAGGTAACTCTATCAGGATCATCTCCGAATAGGAATGGGACAAACTTCGGCACACAGCACTGTGAATGCACGAGGAAACATGACAAAAAATGCTTTTTTTAGCAGACAGTAGACAAGGAATATGATGAGCACTTCTAGTAGCAGGTTTAAAATATAAGCATATTTTGAAGAAGAAAAAAAAGCTCCAGGAATCAAACTAAATTGCAGCAATCAAAAAAGTCACAATATCTTTTAAGATATTTCGATGAAGGAAGCCAAGTATCAGAAAAATCCAAAGAACATATTTTTGCTCACATATTTTAGTTAGTATTTACAAATGAGTTTATGTTAATAACAACATACTGCTTTACAAGCCAAACACCGAACAGCCTGCGAATCTGCCTGCAGTCCAGCTTGTAGAAAACGCTGCAATAAAGCAAAAGAATGATGCTAGTATTAGCTATACAATTATACAAGATAGTCAAAGTAGTTATAGATACTACAACAGAAACAAATCTAATGTCATTACAGATATATTTTTCTGATAGTATTCGGTGTAGTTCTAGATACTGCAACAGAAACAAACCTTATGTCATTATGGATATATCTTTCTGATAGTATTCACTGTACAGTGGATGAAAGAGGCTGCATATCGAATGTTCAAAGCAATTTGTACCTTTTTACATCTATAGGACTACAGAATTCAATAGGTCATTTTAATTTCTCTTCAATACAGATCCATTGCCACCCTATGAAGTCTTTTTGCTTCAAGACCCATGTCAATAGCAATCTACTGACAGACAGCTTGATCTTCAATATCCATTCATATACTTGGTCAAGTCTTTTTAAGAGACCTTCATTGGATGAGTTAGTACTATTAGCAAAATTACAAGAAATACGATGTAGAATATATATGTTGAAAGTACTCCGTCTATTTCACTGCATGCTTGGATTAATTGCAACTCAGTGAATATCAACAATTCAGGGAAATGAGAATCTATGCAAAATTGCAAACTAACTCATATCATTTTGGATGTTGAAATTACTAAATTCAAGTTTATGCAACTTGTTGAATATACACAGTTGATAACTGATGATCAATGCTACTTTTTACAGTAACTGAGATATCTATGAGTATCAGAAAGCTGTTAGGCAAGAAGAAACATTCTCAATAATTATTTTCGTTATATTCCAAACACAATAACTTCGAATATTCCCCTCTGGCATACGTAAGGAATGTGTTAAAGTAGTCTTAATTTTAGTCCAACATCTGAAATAAACATAGAATAAATCCTTATACTCCTATATATAGGAGGCAGTGTATCCAATTATAATAATCTCAATAAAAGTATTCATTTTAGTCTCTGTACTTTTACATGGTATCAAAACCTACAAAAAATTAAGGTTTCCTCTCTCTGATACCATATAAAACTTTTACATGGTATCAGAGAGAAAGAGAGGAAACCCTAATTTTTTGTAGGTTCTGATACCATGTAAAAGTTATATATATATATATATATATATATAATGGAAAAAACAAATTGTATTCATCTGTTTTTCATACACGCCTCTGATTGGCTTAAATACTAGTGATTACAACCCAGAAAGGAAAATAAATTGTATTCATCTGTTTTTCATACACGCCTCTGATTGGCTTAAATACTAGTGATTACAACCCAGAAAGGAAACTACTCTAGCTAAATTAGGAACCTTTACAATCACGTCTCTAAACTTTAGGAATCATATATTTACACAATTCTTGGCTAAAATGGTCCACAGATCAAAGGAATAATTAAGAAGGAAATCAAGGAGTAAATTGAGAAGAAAGAACGTATCTTTCTACACTCCCCCTCAAGCTAGTGAATACACATCTTCCATTCCCGGCTTGCTAATGATCTCCTGAAAAGTAGTGCTATTGAGCTCTTTTATGAGAACATCTGCTAACTGTTCTCCTGTGGGAACATATGGAGTACAAATCAATCCGCTTTCCAAGCTTCTCTTTGATAAAATGTCTGTCTATCTCAATGTGTTTAGTTCGATCATGTTGTACTGGATTGTGTGCAATGCTGATGGCTGATTTATTATCACAGTAAAGTCTCATGGGCCCATTCCATTTAATCTTCAGGACTTCTAGTATGATCTTCAACCATAACAATTCACAGACTCCTTGTGCTTTGCTCTAAACTCCGCTTCTGCGCTTGACCTGGCTGCAACATTTTGTTTTTTGCTTCTCCATGTTATTAAATTGCCACCAAGGAAGGTACAATAGCCTGTAGTAGACATCCGATCTACAAGAGACCCTGCATAATCTGCATCAGTGTAGGCTTCTAGAGTGAGCTCAGAATTCCTCTTGAACATTATCCGCTTTCCAGGTTGAGTTTTCAAATAATGAAGCACTCTGTAGGCAGCCTGTAGATGAGTCTCCTTAGGATCATGCATGAACTGACTAATAACACTGACAGAGTATGCTATGTCTGGCCATGTGTGAGCAAGGTAGATAAGCTTCCCTACTAATCTCTGGTACATCTCTGTCTACAGCTTGATCCCCAGCAACTTCTCCAAGTTTGTGGTTCAGCTCAATAGGTGTTGCGGCCGGTTTGCTTACTAACATGCCAGTTTCTTTAAGAAGATCTGTAATATATTTCTGCGGAGAGATGAAGATTCCTTGCTGAGAGTGAGCTACTTCAATCCCCAGAAAGTACTTTAATCTGCCCAAGTCTTTTATCTCAAACTCCTTGATCAGGCACTGTTTTAAAGCTTGTTTTTCTTTCTCGTTATTTCCAGTCACAAATATGTCATCTACATAGACTATCAATGCCGTGACTCCCCCTGAGTCCGAGTGTTTGATGAAAAGCGTATGATCTCCTTGACTCTGCTTGTAACCTATATCCAACATTACTTTAGCAAATCTTCTGAACCAGGCACGTGGAGATTGCTTCAAACCGTACAAGGCTTTCCTTAACCGGCACACCTTGTTCCTCTCGACTCCCCCAAATCTTGGCGGGATACTCATATAGATTTCTTCCTCCAGATCCCCATGCAGAAAAGCATTCTTTACATCATACTGCTGTAAATCCCAATTAAGACTGGCAGCTAGAGACAACAGTATCCTCACAGTGTTCATTTTTGCTACTGGAGCAAATGTTTCTTGGTAATCCACTCCATATGTCTGGGTGTATCCCTTAGCAACAAGTCTTGCTTTGTAGCGCTCTAATGATCCATCAACCTTGAACTTAAGAGAAAACACCCATTTACACCCCACTGCCTTCTTCCCTTTCAGCAAATCAACCAAGTCCCAAGTTTCATTTTTCTCCAATGCATCCATCTCAACTCTCATGACTTTTCTCCATTCTTCTTTAGTTAATGCCTCAGATAAAGTATTTGGGATTGAAATTTCATTTAGACTTGTGAGAAAACTCTTGTGAGTTGGTGAGAATTTTTCAAAGGAAACAAAATGGGATAAAAGGTAAAATGGTCGTTTGGTGCACTCTCAGGTTCCTTTCCTCACGGCTATTGGCAGATCTAGGTCAAGGTTTTGGAATTCAGAAGGTTGGTAGTCAACAGGTGAGTTAGGTTCAGACGCTGTTACCTCATTTCCAGGAGTTGGATCGGTGACTTGAACTTGCTTTGGATCTGGAATCGGACCCTCCTTCCTTGCATACACTTGCTTAAACCGAAAGTGATCAAAGACTCTATTATTCCTATCTGGAGATTTGGATGGGGCATGACAAACTGGAGGTTCGGGTGAAACAAACTCAGGTGACTCGGATGGAACAAACTCAAACGAATCAGGAGACTTTGATGACAAGATAGAATCGGGCAAAGAAAAATTGGGTGTTGTGTCAAGGGATGGTAAACCGAGTAGAAAAGAGTCATTACCTTCCATGATAGACCTCTCCCCTTGGAGATAAGGTTTGGTGAAATATGGTTTCCCTTCTACAAATGTAACATCCGCCGAGACATACAGCTTCTTGGTAGGTGGATGAAAACACTTGTAGCCTTTTTGAGTGGGCAAATATCCTATATATACACACTTGATGGCTCTAGGGTCCAACTTTCCCCAATTATTGCTATGAACATGGACGAAAGAAGTGCACCCAAATACCCGAGGTGTGAGATTGCTTGTGGCACTAAGGTTGGGATAAAACTTAGAAAGAACTTCCATTAGACTTCTTGATTCTAGGACCCGAGAAGGAATTCTGTTTATAGTGTAAGCAAATGTAAGCACTGCTTCCCCCCAATAGTGTTTTGGTACATTATGGTGAAATAAGAAGGCTCGTGTAGTGTCTAAGAGGTGGCGATTTTTCCTTTCTGCTACTCGATACTGTTTTGGAGTTTTAATGCAAGACGACTCATGAATGATTCCCTCTTTTTGAAAGTAAGGAGACAATACTTGATTGAAATAGTCTCGAGCATTGTCAGACCTGAATTTCTTTATTTTTGTACCAAATTGATTTTGAACCATCGTATGGAAGTTAAGAAAAACATGACTTGCATCTGACTTGTGTTTGAGTAAGAAAATCCATGAGACCCTAGTGCAATCATCTATAAACGACACAAACCACCGAGAACCAGAAATATTTGGGACTGTTGAAGGTCCCCATATATCACTGTGAATTAAATAGAAAGGAGATAAACTCTTTTTATTGCTAATGGGAAAAATTACACGAGTGTGTTTCGCATACTCGCAAATATCACAATGAAAAGTTTTAATATCCAAATTCTTAAACAAGGAAGGAAACATGATTTTTAAAGTTGCGAAGGATGGATGACCGAGACGGAAATGGTGTAACCAGATGACATTTGTGCTAGAGGAGGACAGAAACGAAGTAGAACTTGGTTTGATCACATTCGACTGATTAGATGTCTCAAGATAGTAAAGCCCATCCTTCTCCTTAATAAGTCCAATCCTCCTCCCCGAACCCTGGTCCTGAAATTCACAGTGAGACGGATAAAACGTAACATGGCAATGTAAGTCTCTTGTAAGTTTTTGTATAGACACAAGGTTAGTGGATAATTTCGGAACATGCAGAACAATTTTAAGAACAAGGCTAGGGGAGATGTGAACATCTCCTACACCTGCTACCGTGGTTGTGGTTCCCTCGACAACCGTGATTTTCCTATTACTTGGACATGGCGTATAGGTTTTGAACTGGTTTGAGGCATGTGTCATATGGTCTGTGACTCCCGAGTCTAAAATCCACAAACACTTTATCAGACGTATGGAATCCAAGAGAAGATAGAGATTTACCTGAGAGAGCTAAGGAACAAGCACCACCAGACGAAGGCATTTCAAAAGATCCCAGTAGGCTCTTTAACTTCTCTATCTCTTCTTTGTTGAATCCTCCAAGTCCTTGTTTTTGATCCTGTTTTGCCTGTGAAGTCAAATGAGCATGTCCTTGTTGTCGTTGCTGCTGTCCTCCTTCATTTCCCCACTCACGGCTCGCTATGGAAGGCTTTCCGTGTAATTTCCAGCAACGGTCTTTTGTATGTCTCGGCTTTTTACAGTATGTGCACCAGAGATCATCTCGGTTTGTCCCCTTTGAGAACTCTGCCTTTTCATTCCCAGCTTGTGGTGGTTGTTCCAGGATGAGACTCCGCTATTTGTTACCAGAAGCCGCAAGTGCAGCGCCATCAACCGGTTGAGGGTCAAGCATAATCCCTCTCCGACTCTCTTCACCTCGTATCAGGAAAATCGTCTCATTGAGGGACGGTATTTCGACTCTGCCCAAAATCTAAATCCTTACTTGATCAAATTCAGGATTTAAACCTACAAGAAAGTCATAAACCCGATCTCTTTCAATAAAATTTTTAATTGCTACTGAACACTTCGTGCATTTCAAATCAATCACCCGGTAATAATCCAGCTCTTGCCACTGGTTTTGCAAAAAATTAGCATATTCGGTCACAGTTTTAGCCCCCTGTTTCGCTGCTGTTGTCTTGGTCTTGATCTCATATATTAACGCTGCATCATGGACCTTAGAGTAGGTTTGATTCAGAGTATCCCAGATTGCGTTTGCAGTTGGCAGAAACATGCAGGTATCACTAATTTCAGGCGTCATGGAATTCCACAACCAGGACATAATCATTGAATCTTCCTCGTCCCATGCGTCGAAGCCAGCCTCTTCTTCTTTCGGTCCAACTCCAATCAAATGATTCAATTTCCCTTTTCCTTTCAGAAAAGTCCGAACGAGTTGTGACCACTTTAAGTAGTTTCTGCCATTAAGCCGATATGCTGGTTGGATGTTTTGTAAATCGCCTGTGACACGTGTCGTTTGCTCTTCCTCTACCGCAGGAGTGGATGATACCGTCTCGGACATACTTCAAAATTGGCTATGAAGGTGACAGATCCACAGCAATTAAGGCTGCCATTAAGCCGATATGCTGGTTGGATGTTTTGTAAATCGCCAGTGACACGCATCGTTTGCTCTTCCTCTACCGCAGGAGTGGATGATACCGTCTCGGACATACTTCAAAATTGGCTATGAAGGTGAGAGATCCACAGCAATTAAGGCTGCCCAAACAGGAAATAGAGAGAAAAAGTATGGCAAAGATGAAGGATGGTAAAAGAATCCGTGAAGTACTCTGTTTTGTCTTTAGAAAATAGAGTAAAACAGAGCAAAAAATGAGCAGAAAAAAAATCTAGCTAGGAAGGCTAGAAAAGATGGCGATGAAGGCCAGAATGATTACCAGGTTTTAGAAACCTAAAGCTCTGATACCATGTGAAAGTCCCTGCCACTAGGCTACAACTTCGAAGTTGTAGAAGGGTTGAGGGATATTGCACTTATATTCTAACACGCCCCCTCAGGTTGAGAGCTCATATTTTAATGGGCCAAAGAAACAACATAAATGCCCAACATATTGTGGGCCGAGACATAGACAATACGCAGCGGTATTTTATTTTTTAATCCGCATTTAAAATTGCGTAGCAGGTGGGATTCGAACCTGGGTTGCTCTGATACCATGTGGAAAAAATAAATTGTATTCATCTGTTTTTCATACACGCCTCTGATTGGCTTAAATACTAGTGATTACAACCCAGAAAGGAAACTACTCTAGCTAAATTAGGAACCTTTACAATCACATCCCTAAACTTTAGGAATCATATATTTACACTCTTGGCTAAAATGGTCCACAGATCAAGGAATAATTAAGAAGGAAATCAAGGAGTAAATTGAGAAGAAAGAACGTATCTTTCTATATATATATATATATATATATATATATATATATATATATATATATTCTCATCTTCCCCCCTCCTTCCTCCAAAACCCTAACCCTAATCTGCCACTCATCGCCTCCTCTTCCTCCCGCCGCCACCAAAACCCCCCTCCTGCCGCCGTCGCCGCCGCCACCAAAACCCCCCTCTTGCCTCCATCCCCAACTCCTCTCCCAGCACCCACCGTCGTCGCAACCCCACCCTCATCTCCTCCTCTTCCTCCCGCCGCCACCAAAACCCCCTCCCACTGCTGCTACCGCCTCCTCTCCATCCTCGACTCCTCTACCTGCACCCACCGCCGTTGCATCCTCCTCTCCACTCCTTCTGCCGCCGCCTACTTCTCTCCCACAACCCGCACCACGATGGACCCGCAACCAGCCACCGCCATCACCTCCTGCAGCTAGCCTCTCATCTCTTCTCGTCTCTTCCTGTAATTTCTTCTTCTCCTTCCCTCTGTAACTTCTTCCTCTTCTCTTTCTCTCTGTAACTTCTTCCTTTTTTCAGTTTCAAAAAAAACAAAACAAAAAAATCAATGCCTCGTGTTACGTGTTGTTCTATAATGCGTGCCACCTTTTGATGCCTTCTTCACTAATCCTTCTTACCCATTTTCTCCTTCAGATCTAATCTAGATTTGCTCCTATGGCGACCTCCATTAATACTACGGCGACCCCTCATCCTCCTCTAACGGCAACCTCTCCTCCAACGGTGGATCCTTATCTTTCCATTGCTGCTCCTACAAATGAGTCAACCTCCTTCCGATCTATCATTTATGCTGAAGAGTATCAGGACTTCTGCAACATGTTGTCCCCTCCTCTGGTAACTCTGTTCACTCAGGTAATGCTTGTCATGTTTCCTCACATCAATGGATAATTGATTCAGGCGATTCTGAACATATGACCCTTTGACCGCTTTCTCCTTACTCTTTGCTTCCAAATTATCATGTGCGTATTGTTGATGGCTCGCATGTCCCTGTTGAAGTGGTGGACGATATCTCTCTTACCCAGGACCTTCATCTCAAATCGGTTTTGCATATTCCTAACTTTCCAAATAGCTTATTATCGGTTCCTAAACTTTGCAAAGATTTAAACTGTTCAATGACATTTTTTTTCTTCTCATTGTGTGTTTCAGATACTACGAGGAAGGTGATTGACATCGGTCGTGAACAACATGGATTATATATTCTAGATTCTCCAGTCTTGGCCTTTAATTCTTCTGCTGATCCTAAATTGTGGCACCAACAACTACGACATCCCTCCTCTACGACTCAAGCACTTAGTTTTAGGTTGTGAGCATTCATTTAAGGTATCATGTGAATCATGTAAGCTAGGTAAACATCATAGAGTTTCCTACTCAGGACGCATCAATAAACATAGTGAACACTTATTTGATTTAGTGCATTCTAATGTTTGGGGTCATATTGGTTTTCCCACGTTTAATAACTTTCGTTATTTTGTTACGTTTATTGATGATTTCTCTCGAATGACGTGGTTGTTTCTTTTGCCAGATCATTCTGAAGTATTTAAAGTTTTTCAATAATTTTTCTTTGAGATACAAACACAAATTGGCACAACTCTTCAATGTTTTCATTCTGATAAAGCTAAGGAATACACGAGTTCACATTTTCAATAAAAATTTTCTCAACATGGAATCATTTACCAAACTTCTTGCGCGTACACTCCTCAACAAAATGGAGTTGCAGAACGCAAAAATCAGCATTTACTTAGCATTGCTCGCTCTTTGATGTTTGAAATGAACGTCTCCAAGTTTTATTGGAGTTTTGTTGTTCTCACTACATGTTTTCTTATTAATTGAATGCCTACTCCCATTCTTCAAAATCATTCCCCATTCAACTTGGTATTTCCATCTAAAAATCTATTTTCCATACTACCTCGTATTTTTTGTTGCACTTGTTTTGTTTAAAATCTCCATCCAGGTACTGATAAACTTAACCCACGTATCAGTGTTCTAAATGGCGTCTGCCTCAGACGCCTCGGCGGCACCTAGACGCTCAGATGGAGGAGAACGAACCGCCTTTACATTAGGCGGTGGTCCAGGCAGTTAGAGGTGATTAAGCGGCCGTCTGGTTGAGTAAGCGTCCGTGGTGCCGATCAGGCGCCTTATGTCCAACACTCGGGCGTTTTGTATTTTTAAAAATTTTAAATACTATAAAATTACACAAAAAAAAGAACTACTATTAATCTATTAATCTGGTATATAATATGTATGGATCTTTAATAGTAGTGAAATTGTTTTTACTTTTTTTTGTATTATTGATGATGAATTGCACATATTACACCTATTACACATTAAAATAGCACATGTTACACATATTACACATATTGGCATATTGCACATATTACAATTGGACAATTGTTTTTTTTAATTGCACAAGGAAGTTTTTTTATGCATAAACACCCTTTAATTACACATATTACACAAGAACATGATGAATATTCACAATTGAATTGTATGATTATACTTACAATTAAAGAATAAGGGCTGAAATTAACTAAATCGGCAAAATAAATTCAACCGCCTAGGCGCTGCCTAGACACCCTAGGCGCTAGGCACCCCTTGACCGAACCGCCACCGCCTAACGCCGTTTATAACCTTGCCACGTGGTCTTAAATGTGTATTTTTTGGGTATTCGCGTTTTTCAAAAGGTTATCTTTGTTATTATTCTTCACGAAAAAAATGTTTACCTCAGCGGATATTTTTTTTAACATCAACCTTTTTTTGAACATATTTCCTCACCCAATCCTGATTTACCAATGGTTGTTGTAAAGAGTCCACCACCACCACCACTGGTAACACCATCCCCACCACCGTCACCACCATTGCCTCCGCCACCTCAGGTTTATGTCAGAAGACGTCATTCAGACTCGGCCATCCAAGATATACCCTTTGTTGTTCAACCAGTGCCAACCACTTCTATCGGTAATATCCCTAATACAGATGATTTACCTATTGCTCATCGTGAGGCTAAACGTTCTTGTGTTCACTGTCATATTGTTTAGTTTGTTTCTTTTTCTAAATTGAACAGATCTTTTCGAGCATTTACATCTTCCTTGGATTCCATCTTTATTCCTCACAATGTTCAGGAAGCACTCAAGTACCTTGGTTGGACTGTAGCCATGAATGAGAAAAGGCATATTCTTCAGCAGAATGGCACTTGATAGTTGGTTCGTCTCCCTGTGGGTGGTAAGACAGTTGATTGTAAATGGGTATTCACTGTCAAACATAATCCTAATGGCACAGTTCACCGCTTCAACGCTCGCCATGTTGCTAAAGGCTATTCACAGGAATTTGGGGTCGACTATGCCGAGACCTTTTCCCCAGTTGCAAAACTCACTTCTGTCCATATCCTTATCTCTCTTGCCTCTAATTGTTCTTGGCCCCTTCACCAGCTTAATGTCAAAAATACCTTTCTCAATGGAGACTTGAAAGAGGTGTTGTATATGCAGCAACCTCCTGGTTTTGAGCAATATGGAAAGCATCTTGTATGTTCGCTCAAAATTCTCTTTATAGCCTCAAACAATCTCCACGAGCTTGGTTTGAAAAGTTCGGCAAAACTGTGTGCTCTTATGGGTTCTCAAGAAGGCATACCATTCTCTTTTCACAAAGAAAGGACGCAAAGACATTGTTATTCTGTTAGTCTATGTTAATGATATCATTATTACAGGCAGTGATTCCCAAGGTATTGCAGACATCAAGTAGCGGTTAGCTCAAACCTTTCAAACAAAGGATCTTGGTGTGCTTCGATATTTCCTTTGGCATTGAGGTTGCACACACAAAGAATGATATCTTTCTTTCTCAAAGAAAATGTTTTGATATCCTTACCGAGACAAGATTGTTGGGATGTCATCCCAGTGACACCTATGGATCCCAATATTAAGTTGTCCTTCTCCAATGATGCATTGTTCTCTAATCCATAATGATATCGCAGGCTAGTTAGCAAACTTATATATCTTTCAGTGACTATGCCAGATATTGCCTTTGCAGTTAGTCGAGTCAGTCAATTTATGTATGCACCAACTATCACTCATTGGGAAGCAGTGGTTCACATTCTTCGCTATCTTAAGAAAGCCCCAGGAAAAGGACTTCTCTTCAGGCCTGGTGAATCTCTTTCTTTACGAGGATATTCTGATGTTGACTGAGCAGGATCAATTGATGATAGGCGATCTACTAATTTATACTTTGTGTTCTTTGAAGAAAATATGGTATCTTAGAAGAGCAAGAAGTAACTTGTTGTAGCTAAATCAAGTACAGAATCTTAATACCGAGTCATTGGACATTTAATTTCTGAAGTTTTGTGGCTCAAATCTCTTCTTCAAAGACTTGGCAATTCTAGTATCCTCTCTAGTTCCACTGTATTGTGATAACCAAGCTGCTATGCATATTTCTGAAAATCTAGTGTTTCATGAGCGCACAAAACACATTTAGGTCGATTGTCATTTTGTTCGTGATGAGTTGGAAAAAAAAAGTGATCTCATTTTTATATGTCGGTTTGGTGAACAACTTGCTGATATTCTCACTAAAACATTATCTCCTAAGCTCTTTCAAACTTTCTTGAGCAAGCTTGGCTTTGACAATATCTACGCACCAGCTTGAGGGGGAGTGTTAAAGTAGTCTTAATTTTAGTCTCACATCTGAAATAAACTTAGAACTAATCCTTATACTCTCCTATATATAGGAGGCAGTGTATTCAGTTATAATCATCTCAATAAAAGTATTCCTTTGAGTCTCTATACTTTTAGAGAAAGCAACCCAATGAAGGTGCAAGAAAGAGATGATTACTTGCACAAATTACAACTGACATATCAAATAGCTGAGATGAGATCAAGGTGCAGGAAGAGACAATTCTTTGCACGAGGAATTCTTGATGGAGGTGCAAGGAACAGGCAGGGCCTTAAATAAATTACAGATCCAGCAGGGGCAAAGTGGTAAAGTGGTAGAGTATCGTACATGAATCAGATCTTATCTGCATCAAGTTGCCATTTCAATATCCCAGGGCTTGACATCGGCTAGATCAAACTGAATATAGGTTGAATCAGAGGATATTGGATTGCTGGGATATGGGGGAAATGTAGCAAGATTCGTGGCTGCATGCTTTTAACATATATGATATATTGGTAAGTGATCTTTTTTTTTCCTTTTTTCCCTTTCATGTTGGTATGAAAGAAGGGGGAAAGGGTTCCGGTGGATAAACCTTCCCCCGTAACGCATAGCATTTAAGACTATTAGGAGAGAATAAACTATTTATAATTCTTAACTATCAATGTCGATAGGGTTTACATAGGATAGGATACAGACAAGATTTAGAGGAAGCATGATAAATCCTACTTGTAGTACAGTAGTAGTAAAGGAAGAAGTACACTGAATCTTGCTTGTAGAACAAGAAATACAATTGGCCTATCTTGGAGAAAATGAAATACTTATAATAAGTGAGGTATATTCTAAATATAGAGTATTTAGTAAATTCCAATAGTTATCTTAAATACTAATGTGAATCAACCACTCCCTGTAGTCTAACAAATCACGCATACTTCCAATTCATGGTGAATAGTAGTCAAATCGGCCCTAAGAGTTATTGCTATTGTTGCTTGAAGATCAGATCAATCATCCTTGATGTTTGCGATTTAGAAGAACGTTTTCCATAAAGTCAATGCAAGTCCTACCATAAGCTAGCTACACAACCAGCATTAATAATGCCTAATTGGTTAAAAGATTGGGTGAGTTGTAAAATAACATGTGATATGGCTAAAAATGGGGTTAAATCGGAACCGTCCAGATCGAGCACGAATCTTGAAGCACGGGGGTAAAGAGGTAATTTCACATACAGATGGATCCAAAACGGGTATTGGGCCCCCTTCTCACAAAACCAACCACCCGCGAATAGATCCACTTCAACCGGGCACGGGGCCGGACCCGATACAAGCCCGGTCCACCAAGAGGAGAATCAGGCCACTGATTTGACTAAATCAAATCAATAAGCCTGATTAGCTCTCACCAGGGAATCAGGACCTAATTTCCTAAAACAAAATAGGAGGATTTTTCTCCTGGCTGTTACGCAGGAAATCAGGATCCTAACTGTTCCAAAGGCGACTATAAATACAACCTCTCTACCACCAAGACCAGGTTAATCACTTTTTGACCACTTAAGCTCTTTCTTAATCTTTTCCTGATTACTGACAAGAGCGTCGGAGGGTGCGTCGCCGGAATCAACCCCGGTGTCTCGCACTTCCTTGCAGGTTGCGGCAGGAGCAAGAAGGCCGAGTCAACTGTTCAGGTTTTTCCCGGACTCACAAATTCTATCTGTTTACCCCCACACCGAAATCAGCGGTAACAGATTGGCGCCGTCTGTGGGAAAACCGCACGAACAGCCTCAGCCCACTCTCCGTCGTCCTCGACAGTCATGCCGCCGAAGAAGAACAGATCCAGAGGGTCGAACCGTGTGGGCAACCTCACCGACCCTGCGAATGAAGCTCCGGCCAATCCTATCCCTCAGTCCGACCTCCCTCCGCTGACCCAGCAGGTCCCACCTCCTCCTCCCAAGCAGCAGCCCAACAATGGTCCGTCCGGTCATAACGGTCGGAAGGAGAAGCAGCCCCTCAATCCGGGCCATGTCTCGGTCCATAATGGATCCTCGGACTCGATGGCTTCTCATCACCCCGACCTCCGCATCACACTTCTGAACCGCCAGAAAGACGACGACCTCCGTACCCATCTTGACGAGAGGCGGGCCCGAGAGGGAGCCTCCCGCCAGCGTCAAGTTGAGCGGTCCCCACGTCGCCGGGACGGCAGAAGGTCTCCGGACCGCAGAGGCCGCGCGGCATCTCCCGATCGCCGAAGGAGGAGGTCCCGCTCCCCCAGGGATCGGCGTCATCCAAGGGACCGAGATGTACCCATCAGTCGAGCCGAATTCCTCCAGTTTCAGGAGACCGTCCTGCAGGCCCTCAATCTTCGGCAGAACGCCCAGAACGCTCAGAGGGTTCCGACGCCTCCCAGGGATCCCAGTCCTCGGCGCCGAACGAGGAGCCCCTCCCCGGCTCCCAGCCGTCAGCAGCGGGAACAAAGCCCTCGCCGGTCCCAGGACTACCGGCGCCGCAGTCCACGCTCCCCTTCCTACGAAGAGGAGTCCGGGGGGTCATACGATTACCAGCGGAGGGACGACGCTCTCATCCGCCGTCTCCATGAGGTGGAAAGGCGCATCGGCCGCATGGACAAGGAAGAAGAGTCCCGAGCAGGAACCTTCCGTCCCAGCCGACCCCCCTTCTCACGGTCGATCATGGAGGCCCACATACCGAGGAGTTTCAAACCGCCGCAGTTTGAAACATACTCAGGGGAATCCGACCCGGTCGACCACGTCGAAAGCTTCAAGACCCTGATGCTGATCCATCAAGCTTCCGACGCGGTGCTCTGCAGGACCTTCCCTGCCACCCTCAGGGGGTCGGCTCGGGAATGGTATTCCAGGCTCGCCCCCTCATCCATCTTCTCATTCGAGCAGTTCGAGACGCTGTTCATTACTCACTTCGTGAGTAGCCGGCGAGCCGAGAAGACGAGTCTTTCCTTACTGAACCTGCGGCAGGAGAAGGAAGAAAAGTTGCGGGACTATGTGAAAAGGTTTACCGCAGAAGTCAGGTCAATTGCCTCCTTAGACCAGTCCGTGGCCACCGTGGCGTTCCAGTCGAACGTCCTTAACGCCAACCTCCGATCATCCCTGGCCAAGAAGCCCCCGCATGACTTCGCCGACCTCCTCCTGAGGTGCGAGAAGTACATCCGAGCAGAAGAGGCTGAAGCCCTTCCCAGCTTTGGGGGACCCTCCGCGGGGACGAAAAGGAAGGCGACGGGGGAAGAAGGGTCCAAGAAAGCTCAGAAGGACATGGGCGGCCAGCGCCGCCCTCCCCCCAGGTTCGAGAAGTTCACTCCCCTCACCACTAATGTCTCCACTATCCTCATGGAGGTGGAGAAGGAGGGGGTCATCCCTCCAGCCCCGAGGATGCACACCCCGGCGAGGAGGAGGGACAAAGATAAGTGGTGTCGGTACCACCGAGACCACGGGCACGATACGAATGACTGCCGGGCTTTGAGAGATGAGATCGAAGCCCTCATTCGTAGGGGGCAGTTGGCCAAGTTCGTGAAGGCTAACGATCGGACAGATCGCCACTCCCCTCCGCCTCGGGGGGCTAACAAGCGCTCCGAGCGGCGCGAAGAGACACCCGAGTTCGAGGAGGAACGGATTCTGCACTTGATCCACGGAGGCCCCATGGGGGGCTCCTCTAATTCCTCCCGGAAGGCCTTCGTCCGAGAGGTCAACTCGGTCCATAGCGCCCCTCCCCCGAAAGGTCTTGGCGTCCCCGTGTCTTTCTCCGATGCTGACCTCAAAGGAGTCCGAACCCCTCACTGCGATGCCCTCGTCATCGACCTCCGCATGGCCAACTTCAAGGTGCAGAGGATTTTGGTGGACAACGGGAGTTCGGTCAATATCCTTTTCCTCTCGGCCTTCCGAGGCCTGCAGCTGTCCCGAGACCGTCTCAAGCCGGCCGGTTACACTCTCCACGGGTTCACGGGGGTCCCGGTAACCGTCGAAGGGGTGATAACCCTAGACGTTACTGCGGGAAGTGCCCCTACTACCCGGACCGAACCGATGGACTTCATGGTCGTCGACGTCCCGGCGGCATATAATGTCATCCTAGGCCGCCCCGGCCTAGCCGCCCTGGAGGCTGTCCCCTCGGCATACCATTTGAAAATGAAGTTCCCCACTCGCTCGGGAGTTGGGGAAGTCAGGGGAAGCCAGGAAACAGCTCGGAAGTGCTACATGACTTCCACCGGGGGACCAGTGCTCTCGCTCGAGACACTAGAAATCCCCGAGCCGAAGGCCCGCCCAACGTCCGAGCCGGCGGACGAGTTAGAAGAAGTACTCTTCTCAGACGAGGATCCGGGCCGAAAATTCCTCGTCAGCAAGTCCTTGCCGACCGTGCTGTTCTCCGACTTGGTGAGGTGCATCCGGAATAACCGCGACCTATTTGCTTGGTCGGCCACGGATATGCCCGGCATCTCCGAGGACTTGCTCGTCCACCGCCTAAGCGTCGAACCGGGGTGCAAACCGGTGCAGCAGAAGAGGCGAAAGTTCGCTCCCGAGCGACAGCAGGCCATCAAGGAGGAGGTTAATAAGCTTCTAAAGGCCAAATTCATACAGGAGGTAAACTATCCCGAGTGGCTGTCGAACGTTGTAATGGTCAAGAAGTCCAATGGCTCGTGGAGGATATGCATTGACTTCACCGACCTAAACAAGGCGTGTCCGAAGGATCCTTTCCCGCTCCCGAACATCGACACCCTTATCGACGCCACCTCGGGTCATGAGCTCCTCAGCTTCATGGATGCCTTCTCGGGGTACAATCAAATCCGGATGTTCCCTCCGGACATCCCGAAGACCTCCTTCGTCACCGACCAAGGCCTCTACTGCTACCGGGTCATGCCGTTCGGTTTGAAGAACGCAGACGCCACCTACAAACGCCTCGTCAACAAGGTCTTCCAGAACCAGATCGGCCGAAACATGGAGGTGTACGTTGATGACATGCTTGTCAAGAGCATCCACGGCACCGACCATGTTGCCGACCTCCAAGAGGCCTTCGGCGTGTTGAGGAAGCACAACATGCGGCTAAACCCGAACAAGTGCGCGTTCGGGGTCTCCTCGGGAAAATTCCTCGGCTTCATGGTAAGCCAGCGAGGAATCGAAGCTAATCCCGAAAAGATCAAGGCCATATTAGACATGGCCCCGCCTCGGAACGTCAAGGAGGTGCAAAAGCTCACTGGCCGGCTCGCCGCTATCGGCCGGTTCCTTTCCAAGTCGGGGGAAAAGTGCCTTCCCTTCTTCAAAGCCCTCAGGGGGGCCAAAGGTTTTGAATGGGGCCAATCGCAACAGGAATCATTCGACCAGCTGAAGGCTTATTTGGTGAACCCCCCGCTGCTCAGCAAACCGGTCCCGGGCGAGACCCTCTTCGTCTACTTGGCAGCCTCTGAGCAGACCCTACGTGCTGTCTTAGTGAGGGAGGAGGACCGGACCCAAAGGCCTATCTACTACGTGAGCAAGGTGCTCCGGGACGCCGAACTCCGCTATCCGAGGATAGAGAAGATAGCCTACGCCCTGATCATGGCTGCGAGGAAGCTACGGCCGTACTTTCAATCCCACTCGGTCGTTGTCCTCACCGATCAACCCCTCAAGCAGATCCTCCACAAGCCGGAGACCTCGGGCCGGCTGATGAAGTGGTCCATAGAGCTAAGTCAGCATGACATTTCCTATCAGCCTCGGATGGCAATTAAGGCACAGGCTCTCGCCAACTTCATCGTAGAGTCCACTATCCCCGAGGTCGGCCACGTCCCGAATGGGCCCCCCACTTGGACAGTTTTTGTGGACGGATCCTCTTGTAATGAAGGAAGCGGCGCCGGAATCATACTGAATGGCCCTGACAACTTCGTCCTCCAGTACGCAATCCGCATGAACTTCAAGGCCTCGAACAACGAGGCGGAATACGAAGCACTCATCGCCGGGCTCGGACTCGCCCGAAGTGCTGGAGCCCAGCGCCTCCGGATTCACAGTGATTCCCAGCTAGTCGTGAACCAAGTCTTGAGCGAATATGAGGCCCGGGACGAGCGAATGGCGAAGTACCTCGCCAAGGTCCGGGATCTCATGAGCCGGTTCGAAGAGGCCACCATCGAACGAGTCCCTCGGGAAGAAAATTCACAGGCCGATGCCCTCTCCAAATTGGCTTCGTCCTCACTTCAAGGTCTTGAACAGACCGTGCTGATTGAAGTCCTCTCTAAGCCAAGCATCGAAGACGAGCCACCTAGCTCGGTGGAGTCATTGCCGGTCATGCTGCAGGACAATTGGATGAAGCCACTGGTAGAATTCCTAAGTGACGGAGTTTTGCCCTCGGATCCCAAGGAAGCACGCCGAGTCAGAACTCGGGCCGAGCGCTATGTCTTGATCGAGGGCATCCTATACAAGCGCTCCTTCTCTCAAATAGATGGCCGACCATATCTGAGGTGCCTCTCTCCGGATCAGGCCGAATATGCCCTACAGGAGCTTCATGAAAGCATTGGAGGGGCACACTCCGGATTCAGGTCTTTAGCCCGGAAAGCTTTGAACTATGGGTACTTCTGGCCGACCCTTCTCCAAGACGCCGAGCGACATGTTCGGCAATGCAGCACTTGCCAGAGACACTCCAGCATCCGACGCCTCCCTCAGGCCAACCTCGCCTCCCTGTCGAGCCCTATCCCCTTCGCAATGTGGGGAATGGACTTGCTAGGGCCTTTCCCTCCGGCTCCGGGTCAGTTCAAGTTCTTGGTCGTAGCCATCGACTACTTCTCAAAGTGGGTCGAGGCCGAGCCCCTCGCCACTATAACCGAGAACAAGGTGGTGCAGTTCTTCTGGAAAAGTATCATCTGCAGGTTCGGAATTGCTCCCACAGCCGTTGAACTATACCGATGGTTCGGAGTCCAACACTCGGCTCGACTTTACCTCCTCGGCTCGTCCCCGGACGAACCAGAGGTAGATCGCCGTTCGGAATTGCTCCCACAGCCGTTGAACTATACCGATGGTTCGGAGTCCGACACTCGGCTCGACTTTACCTCCTCGGCTCGTCTCCGGACGAACCAGGGATAGACCGCCGTTCGGAACTGCTCCCACAACCATCGAACTATACCCAAGGTCCGGAACAAAATAATCCGAACCCTTCTAGCAATTAGCCGAAGCCCGAAGACCCATGCCTTCGGTCGGTTCCCGAGCAAGTGCCTTCCCGAGCATGTAAACGGGGAAAACACACTTTTCCCTCAACTTTCGTGCATGATCTCGATCAGACGGCTCGGATCTCGCCACCTGCGCTAAACGACAAGATAACGTTTTCTTGGGGACTGAGCCGCCTCGAGATTCGCGCCTACGTTCAACGGCTCAGATCTCGCCACCTGCTCTAAACGACAAAATAGCACTTTCTAGAGCGCGGAGCCGCCTAAGAATTTGTGCCGTACCGCGTCAGAGCTGCTAAACGACAAAGTACCTCACCCATGGGGACCCGTTCGGTTAAACAAACACGCTCGGCTCAAGAACCTCGGCGCGACCAACATAGTTACAGGCAAAAACGAATATGCAAAGCAACGAAAGGGAATTTTATTAATTGTCGGCGCATAATACAAAACATTCCATTACAAAGTGCTGGCAAACAAAACACACAATGCCCGACCCACTACACTTGTCTCTCATATAGAAATACCCTCACTAGACTAAGAGTCCTCCTCGGCTGACAACTCCTCTGCCTCCCCTCGGTGTTTCGCCATCACAACCCGCAAGTGCCGCATCTCCGAGAGCAAGTCATCCCGCTCGGCAATAATCTTCGACTGGTTGTGCCGAATGCATTTGACCCGAAGAGCGTTACTGAATGCGGTTTGCGAGTCTTCATCCTCTCCTGCGGGGCTCAGCTCGACGAACCTATTCTCCAAGCGTTGGATCTCGGCTTCCCGGAGACTGAGGACAGACGAAAGGTGGACCCACTCACTCTCGGCTCGGCGTAACTTCAGATCGGCACTCCTAGGGCTCAGAATCACCGTCCCAGAGGTGGCCTCGGATTCGGAGTCGTCATTCGAACGTTCAGAGTCCGAGTCATGGATCGTCACCACGAGCTGAAAGAAAGGAAAAACGAAGAACACAACTTCAATACACTGCCGATGTCTAACACTTGAGAATTTTCCAAAAAAAGATTCGCATTCAAACATAATAGTGTTACAGACAGCCCGACCGACCCCATAATTAGGTTTTTACAACAATCAACAGAAACGGAAAACAACATGATCAGGGCCTCTTCGGAAGGGGAATGCTTCGGTTTAGGGAAACGCGAGGACGACGAGGCCTCCCCTCCGAGCTCGACCCTAAACCAACGAAGCGTGATCCCCCTTCACTGCTGGTCCTAACAGCGGCGCCGACCGAGGCACCGCTCGACGAGACAGCCGCGCTACTCTGAGCATCGGCCGGATTCCGCCTGGTCATAGGCGACCGCGTCGCAAGTTCGTAAAACGTGATCCCCCTCTCGCTCTCCTCGCGAGTGCACGACGTGCTGCGAACATTAGCTCTCTCCGGCACTGGCTTGAGCGACGCGATCTCCTCCTCCAGTTCGATAATTCTATCCCTCAAGACGTCGTCCTTCGCCAATTTCTTCGGTCGAGGGGCCCTCAACGGGTCCGAGGCATTGGCGCTATCAGTCGCGAGCCGTCGGTAATGGGTGACCTCGATCCCCCTATCTATGGTGATCCTTCTGAGCCTGCCGACTTCCGCCGATAGCCTCTTGCGCTCGGTTGACGCTTTCTCCAGTTCGGAAGCCAGCTTCTCCCCCTCCGCCGAACGTTTTTTCTCCACTTGCTCCAAGTATTGGACCGCGGCCAAAAGGTCGTCATTCTTCTGCTCGGCGGCAGTAAGCTCTCTACGGAGATCCTCGACTTTGCCTTCGGGATAGGGAGCTGAAGAGCGCTTCCGATGCTGGTACAATTCGCGACCATACCTCCGCAGAGCTGCCTTCGTATCCTCCAGCTTGCCAAGCAGGAGATATCGATTATACCGGCTCTGAAAGAGCTCGTCCTTCGTTTTCGCCAGCTCCTTCCGAAGGTATTCAACCTCCGTGATCGGACCGAATCTCACCTGAAAAGCAGATTTAAATCCGAGGCCCAAGACTTGAAGAAATTTACACCAAATCAGACACTAAGTCCGAGACTCAACACTTGGACAAATTTTGGCCAAACAAAGCATTTTTTCATTCAAAATTCAAAGAGTTCTACAACAGCGGTGGCCAGTCCGCAGTTAGGCTTACAAAAACAAAAACAAAAAAAGAAAAGAAGACAACCGAGTCAGGGGTCGACCTTTTTGTCGTTCGGGTCCGTCGACCCCTCGGCCTTGTCCTCGCCTTCGCCTCCGCCTCCGCCTTCGCTCCTGCTCTCCCCCTCGGAGTCGTCCTCCTCTTCCTCCTCGGCCTCGGCCTTCCACGGGTCCTCGACGGGTTCCACCTCCCCCTCGGGGCCGATCAACCCCTCAGGGACAACCTCCTCCCCTTCCACGAGGTCGTAGAAGTTGTAGGAGGACGTATCGAAGCCCGGGTTCTTGGCGACCACATGTTGCAAGGCTCGACCGTAGGCATCCACCATATTCTGGAGCATGTGCAGCGCGGCCTCCTCCTGCACGGCCTTCTTCACCCTCTTCACCTTCTTGAGGTGTTTGGCCTTGGCCTTCTCGGCGCTCTTCCGAGCGTCCTCCGCCTCCGACCGAGCCTTGGCCAGCTCCTCCCTCAGCTCGGCGGCCTCCTTCACCGACGCCTCGAGCTTAGCCGCCGTATCCTTCAGCCCGGCCATCTCCTTCTCCGAGGCCTCAAGCTTGGCCGCCGTGTCCTTTGACAGCTGAACGGCGTCGGCCAGCTGCTTCTCCAGCCCCTCCACTTCGGTGGCCCTCTTCGTGGAAAGAAGCAGCTCGGAATCAAGCTGCTTCGCGACCTTGACGCGCTCCGCCCTCTCCTTCTCCTTCTCCTGATCCTTCTTCGCCAACTCCTCGACCAAGAAATTGAAGTGGCAGAGGGTCTGGAAGAGAACAACACGTTAAAATCCGAGCCCAAGAACTTAGAAAAATTCTAAGGAAGAAATTTGGATAAAGAAGAGCTCAGCATACTTACCGACATGGTGTTCCGGGCAATCTGCATCACGGCGTCCCCTGCCATCCCGGCCTTCAGGGTCGCTCGATCCTTCGGGGTCGGCAGGTGCCTCACCGCCTCCATGCAGATGTTTCCGTCGCCCAAAAAGCCGTCGACGTTCATCACCTGCCAATCGGGGACGAAGATCTGCTTATGACGCTCGGTCAAGATCTTCTCCGCGTCGGAGGTAAGGGGCGGAACTGGGAGGAACAGCGCATCCGTCACCCCGAACCCGCTGCTCGACGGACCGGGAGCGTCTGCCTCCGAGGTAGGTGCAGGTGCATCCGAGGCGAGGGGATCGGGGACCACGACCCCCCCTGCTCGGGGATCGCGACTTTCGTTGGAGAGACAAGGACCTCGATCTCCCCCTCCTTGAGGACTGCGACCTTCGGTTGGTCGGCAGTCTTCACAACCGAGGCCTTCTTCGAAGCTCGGCTGTCCTGAGGCACTGCCGACGGCCTATTCTTCTTCTCCTGCTCTGCCCTGCCCTTCGCCACCAGAGCCTTGTAATCGAGCTTCATCGTCTCTGCAAAAGCCGAATGAAAAAACTTAGAAAAATTTTCATGAGCTTTAAACGAAGAAGTATAAATACCAGAAGCATACGAGGGTCGATCGGACTGAGACCCCCACGGAACAGATGCTCTTCGGTAATATCCTTCCAGCTGAGCGTCGGCAGGGCGAGGAGCTTTCTCTGGACCTCAGCCTCCTCGGCATTCAGCGGGACGTCCTTCTTTGTACGCTTGGGCAGGCCATCCTTCGCCCAAACTGTCGGTATCACCCATGGCGTCAGAGTTCGGACGAGGAAGTATTTGTCCTTCCAATGTTTGATCGAGTCCGGGTTCTCGATCAACTTAACTCCCGTCCGAGGAGAAAGGAAAAACCTCTGCTCGTCCCGCCTCGGCTGGCAAGGTCGGAAGAGACTCCGAAAGAGGTACATGGTCGGCTTGGCGCCGATCTCTTGGCATCGGAGGAGGAACGCCACGACGTGCCTCCATGTGTTTGGCATCAGTTAGGCGGGACTCAAACCGTACCAGACCAGGACTTCAACCACGAACGGGTGGAGGGGAAAGCGGAGTCCGACAATGAGGGAGTCGACCGGAAAGACACATACGTCCGACGAGGACTTTGTGTTGGCTCGGAACCCCGGTCCTGGAAGGAGCAGTACATACTCGAGAGGGATCTGGAAACCCTCTCGGATCAGACGAAGATCTGTCTCGGTAAGAGTCGAGATCCTATGGTCAACCTCGGACAGCTCCCTAGGCTCGTTCTCCTCCACCAGTTTAGCCGTACCTTGAGTGACCCTCTCCAAGGTATCCTCGGCGTAATCCCGGACGCCCCCCACGCTCGACACGGTGATGGGCTGCCGACCAAACGCCCCCGCTCTCTTCGGCGTTTCCACTATCGTGATTACGGCTTTACCCTTTCGAGACTCCGCCGCGACTTCCTCGGGCACTTCGGCCACTTCACCCTCTTTATCCGGACGAACAACGTCTTGCTCGCTCGGCTCCATTACTCCCTTCCTTTTATCCCCTCGGCCAACGGCTTGCTCCGAGGCAGGGGTCTCAGCCGAAATCTTAACCATTTTTTTCCTAAAAAGAGAAGGGAAAGAGACTGACCTTGAAGTGACAAGTGCGGTCGGAAAGTTCGCCGGAACTAGGAACGCTACCGCGACAGCTAGCAACACCACCAGAGAGCTAAAAACTTCGAAGCGGAGTAAAAACTGAAGAGAGAGAGTAAAAGTGAAAAGTGAGACTTGGCCTTAGGGGGGGTGAAGATTTATAGTAAAATTGGGACGTCCCTTGGACTTCCAAACGAAAGTTTGCGACTTTTGGGCTGCTCTCGAAACGTCGCGAAGGCCCATCACCACTGTCCCCTTCACCAAGTCAGCTGGCTCGGCTCCAGCAGATCCGAATCCGAGCTACAAGCAATCCGAACATGCCGGCAATAGGGTCCGGTCGGAATCCGAGCAAGCGCCTTCCCGAGCGTGTAAATGGGGAAAACTCACTTTCCCCTCAACTTCCGCGCCCGATCTCGATCAGACGGCCCAGATCTCGCCAAGAGCACTAAGCGACAAGATAATGTTTACTTGGGAGCCGCGCCCGTCTCGAGATGCGCGCCACCATCCAACGGCTCTGGACGCGCCACGACGCTCGGACGATTGAATCCTCGGACGCCCCACCTATGTCTAGAGGAACCTGGAAAAATTTTAATTCAGTTTTGAGGCGCCGCCCTCGGCGAGCGCCCCCCAGGTCCCATGTCTCGGACGGTATTCCACCGACCCACGGGCCCCGGTCAGGAACAGATCGGCACTCCCCCCATCTCTAACTCCCCCGGGCTGACATCCATCAGAAGCCATCAGCCCGGAAGGAAGACAGAGATGGGAGGGGACCCATCAACACTCAGAGATCAGGAGAAACGCACCGTTCCGAGCTAGTTGTTTCCAACTGGAAGGCGCGGCTTGTCAGAGGACTCTGACCGCAGCGCCTTCACAGTTGCAAACAACGGACTCGGACGGTCCAGAAGCCCGAGCGGCAACTCATGATGGAGAAGCGCACCATTCCGAGCTAGTTGGTTGCAACTGGAAGGCTCAGTTTGTCAGAGGACTCTGACAGCGGCGCCTTCACAGTTGCAACAAACGGGCTCGGATGGCCCGGAGATCGGCATCGGACATGGATCATCACTCTCCCACCAAGACCTCCGCTTACTTCGACACTCACTTCGGAGCAACAAAAGAAAGCAGAAGATCTTGGTGAGAGAACGACCACCCGTCCTTCTGAAGAGGCCCACAGCCCCGGTCCGGACTATGGTCGTCGCCACTACTGCCTTATCCCCTCCCGCTCCTGACATCCCCTTCGGAGCAGTGAGGAACGGGAGAAGAATAAGACAACAGAGCGACCACCCGTCCTTCTGAAGTAACTCATCCCTCGGGTCCGGACTACGGTCGTCACCACTACTACCTCGTTCCCCCCTCGCTCCTGACATCCACTTTGGGGCCGTCAGGAACAAAGGGAAAACCAGGCAGAAGAGTGACCACCTCTCCGGACCTCAAGAGGGAAGCTACCCAAGGCAGATGCCTCCGAGGTCTGAAACTCAAAGTTGATTGCGACTGAAATGACAAAGGGAGTGGGGTACTTATAGCCTGCCTCCAAGAACCCGCCATTATGACCCTCGGAAGTTGAAACGCCACGCATTAATTAAAGGAATTATCCTTAATGACATCGGGAAGGCGGAACGCCACACAAGTCCCGAAGCACCATTAATACCATTGGGAACAGAGCCATCTCGGATTGCCAAAAACCACAGGCCCTCGGACGGCTGCCGAGCAAGTGCCTTCCCGAGCGTATAAACGGGGAAAACTCACTTTCCCCTCAACTTTCGTGCCCGATCTCGATCAGACGGCCCAGATCTCGCCGAGAGCACTAAAAGACAAGATAGTGTTTTCTTGGGAGCTGCGCCTGTCTCGAGATGCGCGCCATCATCCGACGGCTCAGATAGCGCCACGTCACTCGGACGACCGAAGCCACGCCCCCTCGGTCGGCTTCCGAGCAAGTGCCTTCCCGAGCTGGTAAATGGAGAAAAAAGACACCGAGCTACCTAAACCGTTGGATCTCTCAGAAACTCGCAATCCCAATGATGAACTGCCCAGATTGCGCCGCGTGTACTAAAAGACAAGATAGCGTTTTCTTGGGAACCGCGCCCGTCTCGAGATGCGCACCAGCATTCGACAGCTCAGATGGCGCCACGTCACTCGGCCTGCCGAACCCCCTACCTCCGGTCGGCAGCCGAGCAAGCGCCTTCCCGAGCTCGTAAACGGAGAAAAACGCTGCCGAGCGGTAACAACCGTCAGATCTTTACGAAATTCGCACTCGTCCATGATCAACGGCTCAGATCGAGCCACGTCATTAATCGGTATTTAAATCGTTTTTTATTTACTTAAATCGTTTTATTTATTTAGAAATTGCAAAAAAATTGCTAAAAATTCGGGAAAATTCACTAAAAATTCTGGAAAATAATTGAAAATTTGGGGGACATTTTCAAACCCCTAAAACGAACAATTATCACCCAGGATGTACCGTTAAAGGCCCCCGAACGATTAGTGAATACGTCGCAAAATTAAATAAATAGTCCGAAAAAATAGATAAAGACCCTTAAATACCCGATCTGACCAGAGAACAGCCAACGGCGTCAAAAGCTACCTCACTACCCCCTTTCTAGATTCAAAATCCCACATTTGGAATCCGATACAACTCCACCAGCCACTAAAACAGCTAGACTACTCCTCAAAGTCTGATCACACTCAGTCTTTAGGAGTGGGGGGCTCGTGATATGGCTAAAAATGGGGTTAAATCGAAACCGTCCAGATCGAGCACGAATCTTGAAGCACGGGGGTAAAGAGGTAATTTCACATACAGATGGATCCAAAACAGGTATTGGGCCCCCTTCTCACAAAACCAACCACCCGCGAATAGATCCACTTCAACCGGGCACGGGGCCGGACCCGATACAAGCCCGGTCCACCAAGAGGAGAATCAGGCCACTAATTTGACTAAATCAAATCAATAAGCCTGATTAGCTCTCACCAGGGAATCAGGACCTAATTTCCTAAAACAGAATAGGAGGATTTTTCTCCTGACTGTTACGCAGGAAATCAGGATCCTAACTGTTCCAAAGGCGACTATAAATACAACCCCTCTACCACCAAGACCAGGTTAATCACTTTTTGACCACTTAAGCTTTCTTAATCTTTTCCTGATTACTGACAAGAGCGTCGGAGGGTGCGTCGCCGGAATCAACCCCGGTGTCTCGCACTTCCTTGCAGGTTGCGGCAGGAGCAAGAAGGCCGAGTCAACTGTTCAGGTTTTTCCCGGACTCACAAATTCTATCTGTTTACCCCCACACCGAAATCAGCGGTAACAACATGTATGAAAGAAGAGCTGTCGGATATTCAGATAGATAAGCAGCAATACGCAAAGATATGAGGATGTAAAAATAAGTGAATCATCTGATCTTAAGGGACTATTTCGTAATAATTATGATAAGCAAACTATCATGCAAGCAAAGGTAGAGTTACTATAGTATGAACAGTGGTTTGATTGAATATAGATAAAGAAGTATTTTGGGTGAGAAGAAATATCCAAAGTTCTAACACACCCGCGCAAGTCAAGCACCCATTTTGCAGCGAGAAACCTGGACTTCGAGCCACGTTCTTCTTTTTTTTTTTTAAGTTGGCCTGGTGGCTCTAATATCATGAGAAATGACAATGCCACTAAAATTATTCGGAAGTAATAGTGAGGACTGGGGGATTTATATTTATATCTATATCTTCATCTATATCCATATCTATATTTGTATCTTAACACTCTTGTAGCTTGCTGTACTAATTATGGGTAATCTCCTTGAGGGCACTTTGATTACTTAATGAAGTCCCACAAGATTATTCAAGGTAAGTACATCATACATGTGAGCTCACAGATCAAAGAACTACGTCCTGAACCACATCTCTTGAAGTTCAACACAAACGAACAACTAAAAAACTCAACAGAACGCCAACCTCACTTAGATAGCTATGAATGTACAAAAAGCATAACGTGCATAAAGTAAAACAAAACAGAAAGGGTATTGCTAATGAAAATGTGATGCGTACAAAATATTGGAGTAGGGCAGTGGCACCGTATCTTGTTTTGAATACTCGATCTAAACATGCAACTATAGTAGCTTCAAGCCCAGGTACGTCGTGCCCAGTTTGTAACACACTGCAAAAAAAGGAGAAAACATTCAGATTTCAGACTACAAACTCTATGCAGTTATATGGCATTTTGCTAATTTTTTTATCTCAAATAAAAGTAGATGTAAAAATGATCTTAATGGGGAATTTTGGGTCAAAATTCATCGACGAAATATCATCAAATGTATTGAGAAGAACGGAAAGGATAAAAAATCTAACATGAACCACTAGGGAGCTAGATAATCAAATATGAGTGATTATCTTGCTTAGAGAAAAAGAGTGATTATGAGTACAATGCATAACTTTGTTAGTCTACAACAAGCTATGATGTTATGATGCAAAGACACTATTATCGAGGGTTCTCGTCGAAACTAAGTTACATTCATCAGAATAATAAGGAGGAATTGATATAAACGAAATTCAACATCAAAAGTTAATTTCTTGGAGAAGCCAGAGCAGAAAGAAGTTCACAACAAAGTGAAGTTGTACTTTAAACAAAAAGAAGGATCAAGACAATGGCCACACCAAATAAATATTTTAAATATTTTATCAAACCACTCCATTCAAAAAAGTTTGATATTTTCAGTAAGTGATAAGACTACACTAGATCCCAATAATGAATTCTTAGGCCACACTTCGAATCTTAAATATGATATCGCAGAACTTCCTTTCCCTCGTCCTCTCATTGTCCAGGCTCACCCTCCCCCCTTCCTCCCAATACATTCCTCCGCTTTTCCTCCTCGTTGCATGTTTCTAATCAATCAGTGATGACATACCTTCCACATCTATTCAAAACTGCAACATCTATCTACTACATCATCACATCAATTCCCAATCCTTCTCAACGGTCTTTCAATATTATAATCATCATGTACCATTTTCCCTACTTATAAACTTCACCACTCTTCTTGAAGCCCTTAAAAACCTATTAAACATTGCTCGCAATCCTATTGAACAAGTAGTAATTTCCTCTCATCAAATTGGAATAACAAAACAAAGAGCTGTTACAATTTGTAAAGGGGAATTCTAGCGAACAACAAACTAGGGTTTCAAACCAAACCAGGTATTATACCGTTTCATCAAATAATTGGAAAGATGAACTCAAAAATCATCGAGAGAGAAATTACTTGAAAAGGAAGGTAAGGGGGAATCGATCGAGGAATTCCTTTGCCGAAGCGTCGTTCTGTAAACCTAATTTTTCAAGAAGAAACTAGAAACAGTGAAGAAGATGCGAAACACTAGTCACCGATAACCAGACTGAGAAATAGAGTGAATGATTTGGTACAAACCAGGATAGGATGCGAAGTCGGAAGCGGCTTCGAGAAGAGGGGCGAGATCGGCCTCCATTGACGATGATTGACCACGAAGAAGAAGAGCGAAGAGTTGGTGTGAGTTCTTGAAAGGGAGAGGGGGTTTTTGTTTCTTGATTTTGGTTTTGATTTTGATCTTGATTTTGATCTTGATTTTGTATGCACAGTAAGAAACTTAGGGCTACGCGGCGGAAGGATGGAGTGGTGAGGTGTTTGGGCTCTGCCGCTCTTTGTTACTGCAGTGACAGCTGGTACTAAGGCTGCCAGCTTGCCATCAGGGTGCGAGCATCCACAGCCGTTTGCTATTTATGCATAGGAGAATGACCAATTGGCACTCAAAGTAACTCATAATCTATATATCTATATAATAAAACACAAAGAAAGCTATCAAGTGGCTCTCCTTCAATCTCTCCCAAAATCAAAGGTCCAGATCTAATCTCACCAAACATATTTTCCCTCTAAAAGTTCTCCCTCTATATATAATATAATAAAACACAAAGAAAGCTATCAAGTGGCTCTCCTTCAATCTCTCCCAAAATCAAAGGTCCAGATCTAATCTCACCAAACATATTTTCCCTCTAAAAGTTCTCCCAAAAATTCAAATTCAAATTTCCCACCCAAAACAATTCCTATATTTATTTTTTAAAAAAAAATTTCTCTCACTCTCTCTCTCCCTCCCTCTTCTATTCAAAAAATCTCTCTCCCTCCCTCTTCTATTCAAAAAATTAAGAAAATAGAAATTTTAGAAAATTTAGAAAATTAAAAAACTATAAAATTTAAAACTTTAAAAACTTTAAAATAATTTTTAAAAAATCAAAAAAGATCATATAATATGTTTTTTGCTCTATGTTTGCTGCTTCAATTAATTTGTTGGACCTCCAAAACTATTTTATATAATCAAACAATGTGCATTGTTCCGAAAACGTGCCGTAGGCACGTATCAACGGGCAAACCTAGTCTATATAATAAAACACAAAGAAAGCTATCAAGTGGCTCTCCTTCAATCCCCCAAAAATCAAAGGCCCAGATCTAACTTCACAAAACATATTTTCCCTCCCAAAACAACTCCTACATTTATTTTTTTTATAAAAATTCTCTCTCTCTCTCCCTCCCTCCCTCTTCTATTCAAAAAATTAAGAAAATAAAATTTTTTAAAATTTTTAAATAAAAAAATTAAAAAACAAAAAAATTTAAAAAATTAAAAATTTTTAAAATAATTCAAAAATAATATGTTTTTTGCTCTATGTTTGCTGGTGTTAATTTGCTGGACCTCAAAAATTATTTTATATGATAAAACAAGGTGTACCATTCCGAAAATGTGCCGTAGACACGTATCAACGGGCAAACCTAGTACTCTATATACATCTAAAGTTACGCTAATACCTCAATGACACCCAAAGTTATCAAAATTGGACCAATAAGCACCCGCCATTCAAATCTGTTAAGTTATTAACAGATTCAGCAGTGAATTTACGATGAATTTACGTTTTTACCCTTACCTGCTGCTCTCTTGACTATGTTATGCTTGCTCTCTTCTTTTCTTGTATTTCGAAATGAAGGAATTCAGCGGTGATGGCGTCGGACGGGGCCAGCGACGAGCGACGCTGCAGACGTTGGCGGCGCTGTAGGTGGTAGGCTGCGCCGCAGGTGGTAGGCTGTGGCGCACAAGCAGCAGATCCATCAAAAGGTGAGGAATCTCTCATCTTTGCATTTGATGAACTTATCTCGTAGTATTTATGTATTATTTGTATATTAATTTCGCTTTTAATTGTAGAACTACTCTTGATTGTTGATTATTCTTTCCTTCAATTTAGGATTGAATTCAGGAACGTTATTAGGGTTGAGTTAGGGTTCCGATTTGTTGCAAATAGGGATTTGGGATTGTATTTCCGATTTTGAATTAGGATTTATGGGTTCCGAGTTAAGGATTGGAAATTGGGTTTGAAAATTGGGCAATTAACTTTCGGATTGGAATTTTGAATTCACAAAGAATTATATATTGAACACATTATAATAGCTTTGTACTTCATAAAATAGAAACTAGCAAATGCATGTAAATTGAACATACATACAATGCATACATAACTAAAGTTAATTGCTATTGCAAACTCATTTTTTTGACACTTTCACTATACTAGAGTAAATTTTGCAATTAATTTAGTATACAAGTACATGTTGGGTTTATTTTCAACGGGTAGGAAGGACTACTGACTCTGCCTCTTTTCCAATGCATAAGTAGCAGTTATCTCCCCTCATACACTTTTGTTCACTACCGTTACACATAGGCAGCAATTCTCTAGTTCATGGGATGGATAAGTAGTGGGTGTAACCGTATATTCAAAGTACTTAACAACTTTTTGACATGCACTTCTCATATTCATGTCATTTGTTGCATGATTGTGAGGTGTGCATGCCAAAAAGTTGAAAAGTACCGTGAATACATCGTGACACCCACCACTGCTCCGTCCTACGAAACTAGAGAATTATTGCACTCTGTGTAACGGTGGTGAACGAATGTATATGAAGGAAGGAGAATAGCTACTTCTGCATTCATTAAAAAGGCCCCAAAAAAAGAACTTTAAAAAGAAAAGAGACAGAGTCAGTACTCTTCCCTACCCATTGAGGAAAACCCAGCATGTACTTGCATGTTAACATAGACATGCATCTGCCTCTCTACTTAAACTCCAAGTAGTGAACATCTTTTGTCTTTTCTTCTTGTTTGGGAGTCTTCGTCTTCCTTCTTCTTTTTTTATGCATCTTGACCTTTTTTCTAATACATTTTTTTTTGCTTCATATTCTTTAAAAAAAATATTACGAAGAATGATGAAGAAGACACTCTTTGATTTGGGTATTTATAGAAGCAAAGAGACACTCATTGAATTGAAATTGGGTATATTCTCACAAAAACATCAATTTCACCTCCATTTTTCTTTCTTTTCTTCATCTTCCGTCTTTTCTTTTTTCCTATCATGTTCAATAAAAACATGATGTAGAAGATGCTTCCCGAACTGGGTATTTATAGGGAGATGAAGAAGCCACTCCTTGATGAATTTGGGAGTCTTCATTACTGCATCTTTCCCATCAATAATAGCTACTTACTTTTGACACACAATTCTAAAAGTCAAAAGCAGTGAACACTTCTAAAAATGCAAAAGGATTCAAGAGCAAACAAACAAAAACAGCAAAAAATTATCATAGAAGCAGCAGCAGCAACAGCAATAATATCAGAAGCAACCAGCAACAACTGCAATAATAGCAACATTAATGAAAATGAGTAATATCATTCATTTCCAAGAAACAGCAGCAACAACAGCAATAGCTAAATCAGCAGAAACCAGTAGGAACAGCAATAGTAGTATCAGTTCATCAAAAGGAGTAATATAATAGAATCCAAGAAGCAGCAGCACCAACATCAATAGTTAAATCACAAGTAACAACATATCATTGTCCCCACTAGTTGATCAGTGGCAACAAATATGAGAAGCAGCTAAAACAAGCATCAGCACCAACAGTAAAGTGTATGTATATGATGTGTATGAAATTTGAATGTGTATGATGTCAAATGTCTATCTGTATGATGTGTATGAAATGCGTATGTATGATCAATTCAAATGTATTTTTTTGACTATGTATGTATCAGTTGAAATATGTACAAAAAATTTCTAGTGTATGTCACACTTTTAACTATATGATCACATTTCTGTGTATGATGTGAAATGTCTATCTATATGATCTGTGTATGTTTATTATGTGTATGAAATGTCTGTATATGATCAGTTGAAATGTATATTTTTCACTATGTATGTATCAGTTGAAATGTGTAGAAAAAATTACTTGCACATTTATGTGTATGATCAGAAGAAATGTACTAGTGTATGTCTATCATTAGTTGAACTGTCTATGTATTATGACATGAACTGTGTATGTTTTATAAGTTGAGAATTTTTTTCATTATGTATGAAAAATTCTATAATAGTATTCCTTTGCTAGATACACTTAATTGTTGTATGAACAAGTTCAGGAAAAAAAAAAGATTCGACAAAAAAAAAAAAACAATACTTGATGCAATTCCAAAACTTCTTTTTTTTATTGAATTGTAAAGAACAATTACATTATGAACAACTTCCAATTTCTCTATTAATAAACCAAAATTAAATTTAAAAAAAAAATCAAATTACATTACACATTAGTTTGCTTTAGTCTACTTCTTCAAATTCATATACTTCTTTAATTTCAGTACTTTTCAGCTAGTATTGCTGCTGCTTCTTTTTCTTCGTCTTCTGCCAACCACAGAAAAAGAAAAAAACCCAACCTTTCTTCGTCTCCTGCCAACCACAAAAAAATAGGAGTTCAGCAAATATATTCATCTATCTGTATGTGCATGATGCTGAACAGTAAATTAAACAATTACTAGCAGGCTCAGAACACAATTATCGGCATGGACAGATCAAATATGTGTATGAAAGTAGTATCAACTCATCAAATATATAAAAAATGGTTTCAGTAGGGCTGCATTCTAATTCATGCCAACTCGTTCAGCAACACCAAAAATCAGAAGCAACAACAACAAAAAATCAGAAATAGCAACAACACAATCAAAAGCAGCAATTATTTTCCAACTCAACATTGTATGATTTCCATCCACAATCAACATCAGGCAAGAAAGTAGATGAATAAAAAAATGGTTTCACTAAGGCTGTATTCTAATGCCATGTCAACTAGTTCAACGGTAACACCAATAATATATCAGTTCAAAAGTAACCAAGAGCAGCATCTAATATCAGAAGAAGCAGCAGCAAAATCCTCAGATTAAACAAAAGCATTAGTTCACCCAAGAATATCAAAGAATCCAATATTGGAATTCCCAGCAAATATTAATTCCCAACCATTTTATCCTAATGCGTATGCCAACTAGTTCAGCAGCAACAACAGCAATCACAAGCAACAACAACAAAATCAAATGCAACCAAGAGCAGCAGCAAATATGAGAAGCAGCTCAGGCAAAAGCCTAAGATGAAGTATATGATCAGTTCACCAATGCCTACAAAGAATCCTTTAAAATTCCCAACCCATATTATGGATCATCAATATTGTATGATTACAATCCACAATCAAGAACAAGCAACTAAGTATCAACAAAATAAAAAACAAGACTATTTTGTGTGACTCATCATTGCCTACTAAGAATCCAAAATAATTTGCAACTAATTAAACAATATTGTATGATAAAATTGCAACTCAGAATCAAACACTTCCCTCTCATATCGTAATGTCAAATGCCATACGCTACTTCAAAAACCCAACTCCAACCCTCAAATACAGATGAGATTTCAACATTGGATGCAGGTAGGTAATTGACATCGGTGCTCACAAAAAAGAGGCAGAGATTAGGAATGTACG
Source organism: Hemerocallis citrina (assembly GCA_017893485.1). Taxonomy (NCBI): domain Eukaryota; kingdom Viridiplantae; phylum Streptophyta; class Magnoliopsida; order Asparagales; family Asphodelaceae; genus Hemerocallis; species Hemerocallis citrina. The sequence goes on along the minus strand of CM030358.1, from coordinate 146,447,175 downwards.
AGGCGTCGAAGATTAGAGATGACAGATATACAACACTTAGAGTTTTGAATTGGGAATTCCAAATTTTCGAATTCTTTGAATTAGGGTTTACAAAGGGGAAGGAGATTTAACCAGGAAGAAAAGAAGATGAAGAGAGCGAGGACTTTTTCATCTTTTCACATTCTTCTTAACGGGTATGAACCCGTTAAGAGGAATATAACACGAATATTCCACTAACTTAACGGATATTTGAACGGCGGGTGCCTATAGGTCAAATTTTGATAACTTTGGGTGTCATTGGGGTATTAACGTAACTTTAGGTGTGTGTAGGGTATTATGAGTAACTTTGGGTGCATATGGGTCATTCTCCCTTATGCATAATATGCATATTTTAGCTAAAAAAAGTGTTGCGGTCGTTTGCTATTTATGCATATTTTGACGATTTTGTGACAGTAGATTGCTATATATAAGTGCAGATATAAGAAAAATGCATAATATATAGGACAGATCTTCAGACGGATCTTGAAGATCCGTCCCACTAAAAAAATAATTTTTTATTCGTCAGACGGAACTAGACAGTCCGTCCGACCATTATTTTAAGAAAGAAATAAAGAAATAAATTGTTTTAGGCTGAATCCCTGGATCCTTTTTTTTTCCAACTAAAAAATTGTTTAATTATTAAAAAACACGAAAAAATTATTTTAAAACCGCGGGACGGATTTTCAAAGTCCGTCTGTCATTTTTTTGTTTTTTCCCCCTTTTCCGACGAATCTTTAAGATCAGTCTAACGAAAAAAATATATATTAAATAATTCATTTTATATACATTTCGCCCTATGCCAGATCTACAAAGTCCGTTTGATTTTTTTAAATATTAAATTGCTATAAAATAGCATTGGACAACTGCAACAAACACTCAATATGCTATATGTAAATATGCATTTAGTCATTTTTTGACAATCACGACTGTGGATGCTCTCAGAGCATCTCTAGTCGTTGATTGTCAAATTTTGGGTATTTAGCACATAGGAATAGAAATTTTGGGTTTCGACCGTATTCGTTTAAAACCAAAATTTGGCTTTTCACTTTAAAAAATGGACGGACGATAGATGATTCATCGTCGCAAAAAAAAAAAAATGACACGGACGGGAAATCATTTCCCGTCCAAGAATTTTTTTTCATTAATTAACTTATAAATTAATCCTAATTAACTATTAATATAATCATAATTAAATGTTTTTTTTTTGAAATATTAAATGATAAATCTTACTTATATTTCAATTAATACCTAATATATCCCCATACACACATATATAGGCCTAGTCCACACAAAAAAAAACCAAAAGTGTTTGGACAGAGATCATCTCCTGTCTGAACCAAAAAATATTATTTTTTAATTAAAATCGACGGACGAGATCATTTCCCGTCCGATTGTGTTTTTTAATTTAATTTTTAAATGGCACAGACGGGAAATCATTTCCCTTTCGATCATTTTTAATTATTTTTCGTTTAATTAAAGGGATGGAGAATAATCCCTCGTCTGATGATATATAAAAAAATGGGGACAGGATATTATTTCCCGTCCGATAGGGTGAAATAAAAAAATTTTTAAAAAAAACTCTCCGACGAAAGATAATATTTCGTCCAATCAAACGGACGATAAAATCATATTTCGTTAGCTATATTTTAACAATTGCCATTTTGTCTCCCAAATATAGTCGACTGCTGTTCATCCGAAACCCAAATTTTGCATAATTGGCCAACAACTGCAACACTTCTTTTGGGAATTTTTTGCAAAATAGCCAACAACTACAAATGCTCTTACTGCGCTTACTTTTTATATTTATTTCTACTTTTATGTTAAAATTCAGAAAACCATCTTCACTTTTAGGTCAAAACCAATATACTCATTTATATGTGTACAAGTAAGTCCATTTTTTAGCTTAGGAAAAAGAAATGTTTGTAGGGTTAATGATGATGGGGGTCTGGGTTGTGAAGGTTAAAGACTTTACAATTTTATCGTATATAGGAAATTTTCATGTTTTTTTTTTGGGCCAAACTATACAATTTAATTGATCCAAGGGTGTTTTTTTTTTATAAAAATCAATAACTTTAAGGGGTTTTTGAAATTTTGGGGGGCACATAGCTCTGGCACTGCTTAGCTCGGGTGTATAGTAAACCACAATCAGTGCTTTTCAAGTGGCTTTCAATTAAGTATAAACTCTCAAACTCAATGTGGGATATAAATTGTTCTGATAATTGCTCTTGATTGTGGTCCGTCTTTTGTAAAGGAAAACATATTTTGTGTATTGGTCATCGTTGGGAGGTAGGCTCGAGCATTCGTGTATATTCAACCATAGCTTTTTTATGCCCCTCTAAATAAACTTGGGTTTATAACTGCAACTGATATGCTTAGCTCTTCAATGATGGTTTCTGAACTCATCACACCACTCATGGTACTTGAGAATCTACTACCACTTTCAGTGTGCAATATTATCCTTCAGCTACATATACCTATTAATATTGTTGCAGATTGCCTCTTGTGTTATGATTGCCCCATTGCATGTCTATTGAAAACCCTTTACTTGTAGGTATAAGGCTCATACTGGGCCACTTGGTTTCCCAAACAAATTGATTCATAAGTTAAAAATTGTCGGTGATCTAGCTTTGGAAAGTTGCCAATAAGGGGATTGCTACAAGATTTGAATTTGGCCGTCGTGGTTTGGATGTGTCACCATGTTGTCATGTTTGATAGTGATGGTGATATTGGTGGTGAAACCATAAACCACCAACTGTTTAATTGTGTCTTAGCACAATGTGTGTGGAAGACTGTAACACCCCGTAATTTCAAAGAGCTATAGTATGATATATATATATATATATATATATATATATATATATATATATATATATATATATATATATATATATATATATATATATATAATAGTGGATGGTGGCAGTAGAGCATGGGGCCCACCCGATTGGAAGAAAGACAGCAGCAATTGTCTCTGTGTGTGACGTGGGCAGGGGCCCACCATGGTAGTTTTGATGTACATGGGAGAAAAGTGAGATGGAGAGAAAAGTGAGAAAGAGTATGAAATTTGTCCCATATCGGAAATTGAACTAGAATAAAATAATTTAAAAAATATTGCCTATGATCAATAGTCACCAATCTGGTTAACCACATTTTAAGAGGCAACCTGTGGTGGGCAGTTGTACTATACTATAAATAATTTGTCCGATAAATTATAAAAATTGTCTGAGACTGGGGCAGGGGCATTACAAATGGTATCAGAGCCGAATTTCGACACTGAGTGTGGGGCATGTCTATATAGTCGGGCGGTGGATTCCGGGACTGTAGTAAGCCCTCAATTAAATCCGAGAATGTGATTGATCGGGCGGTGGACGGGATCATGATTAGTCGGGCGGATAGGAGGGCAACTCAATTGAATTCGGGATTATGATTGATCGGGCCGTGGATTCCGGGTTCATGATTAATCGGGCGGATAGAAGAGCAAATGCTCCATATCGGCTAGAAAGTAGATCCTGTACTAGATTGCGCATGCCCCGTGCTCAGCGAGGACGCTGATTTCTGAAGGGGGTGTATGTAACACCCCGTAATTTCAAAAAGCTATAGTATGATATATACACCCCCTTCAGAAATTAGCGTCCTCGCTGAGCACGGGGCATGCACAATCTAGTGCAATATGAAATTACGGGGTGTTACATACACCCCCTTCAAAAATCAGTGTCCTCGCTGAGCACGGGGCATGCACAATCTAGTGCAATCACTGATTTTTGAAGGGGGTGTATGTAACACCCCGTAATTTCAAAAATCTACAGTATGATATATATATATATATATATATTGGATGGTGGCAGTTTGGTAATGATATTATGAACGGGGGGGCACGCATCTGAGAACAACAAGATGTGCTGTTGTTGAGGCGCTGAGTCATGATGACGTTAGCAGAGCATGGGGCCCACCCGGTTGGAAGAAAGACAGCGACAGCTATCTCTGTGTGTGACGTGGACAGGGGGCCACCATGGTGGTTCTACTGTACACGGGAGAAAAAAGGGAGAGAGAGAGTATGAAATTTGTCCCATATCGGGAATTGAACTAGAATGAAATTGTAATAAATAATAATGCCTATGATCAAGAGTCACCAATCCGGTTAACCACCTTTTGAGAGGCAGCATGTGGTGGGCAGTTGTATTATACTACAAATAATTTGTATGATAAATTCTAAAAATTGTCTGAGCCTGGGGCAAGGGCGTCACAAATACGTTATCTACACATATTGGCATCACCTTTGATGTCTCAAACTCGGCTAATATGTGTCCATTGTTGAAGGGTGATAGTCTCGGGTCTGGGTGCAAATGACATATATTTCAGTGCATTATTGTCACATCTTTGTGGCGTACATGGAAGACTCGTTGTACGACTTGTTTTGAGGAAGTATGCTATTTCTCCACATACAATTATTGCAGCTGCTGTCATTGAGGTTGTTGAAAGGTATGATCTATGTGGTGATTTTTCTACTGTATGTGATTCCTATAATGAGATTCAATGGTTGGTTCTCAAATTGATTGACGCTCATCGCCGTGTGCAAGGGTTCTTGATCAGCTGGGATGCACCACCTGACGGGTCAATCAAACTGAATTTTGATGGTTCCTTAGAGAGTAGCTCAGCAGGATGTGGTTTTGTTCTTCGTGATTGGAAGGGCAAGCTTACCGGTTGGTGGGGGACCTGTTGTCTCGAAGTCAATTAATGTCATTGAAAGGAGATGTTTGCGGCTGACTTTGAGAGTTATACACCGGCTTTCTAATAAAGGTTTGGTCTTGAATGAAGGAGACTCTAAGGTCGTCATTGATGAGGTTACTAAAGTCATAGTAAGTGATCATATTTTCACGTGATATCATGCAGTTATTAGGTGGTATTACAATAAGCAGAGTAAATCACATCTATAGGGAAGGTAATGTTTGTGCTGATTGTGCAAAGAAGAAAGGTCAGAGGAGTGTTTGGAACTTTATGTGGATTGCAGTTACTGTTGCTGAGCTTGTAGCTCTTGCTGATGAGACAGTAGAGGGGTTCAACGATCTCGTTTTGTTGGTACTTTGTAAATAGTTAGTTTTATTTTATGTCTAGCAAAAAAAGTCCATTTTTAGTTTTTGGAAGAAAAAACACTCAACTCGATTAAAATATCATTAGATTTATGGTGAAATGTCCATATTACCCTCCCCTAATTCATTTAATCACTATATTAGTTGTGGGACCCACAAAAAAATAAAATAATAAGGAAAAAATAGACAAAACCATACTGACGCTGCTATCTTCTCCATCTCATGCTTGATATTAGTACAGAGTTGTAGCGCCCCAAATTCCAGTACTGGAAATCTGAGACCCTACTCCAAGAGTCAAACTTCAATATACCCACAATCACAGAAAGTACAGGAAAATTTAAAACTTTTATTCCATATAAATGTTACATTTACAAGTGTTACAATATCCAAAAAAAATTACAAGATTTACAACAATATAACAACACTTGCATATGTCCCTTGGATGCTTGGACCAACCCGAGCTCTGTTGTACCTATGAATCGGCTCCGGAATACCTACAAGGTGGGGAATGTCAGTACTTCGACTGACGCAGTGCTGATAATAACAATGAAACTCTAAACCACAATCACAACCATAATTTATGCAAAAGAAAGGTGATGTGACAAACCATGGGGTTAATGGATTCATGTTATAGTGTTGTTGTATGCCATGATCCTATAGCTAGATGCATCAATCACATGCCTACTGCTAATGCAAGCAAGACTTTGGAAACGAATGCATCCCATACTACATACGCTCCCAAATCTAGCCGTCTTTCTCCACATTTCACGGATTCAAACCCTCGCCATGCAACCTACTATTGTACTCAGCCTGTTCCCAATTGATTTTCCGTGTCTTATGAGGTTGCAGTTGATCGGTCTAGTTCTGCCACTGCAGTCCCTAAGTGGTTGGCACGTTTTCCACTCAGTACCCGCGAACGGACCTCACTCAGAAAGCCGTAGTAAAACTTTTGTAACGCTCTGAATTCCAAATAAGACCGAATTCGAAGTTCTACAATATCTTTACACTTCACTTCATACAATTTTACATGGAAATTTGAACTTTTTATAATACAACAGAGTCCTTTACATTTATTTACACAGCGGAAGTTAAAATGAAGTACAATAATGAAAAATTATACAATTGCAACATCTTTAACATTTAGGTAAATCAACAGCCGCATATAAACTTTATATCTTCATAAAAATCCAACTCCTGCATATAAAACTGTGGGCACGTCAGTTGCTTACAATCGACAAAAATATTATACACGGCCATTCTCTCTATGCCGAAAATATAACGATCTTAAATACTTTAACAAATCACAAATTTGAATGCAAATAAAGTGTTAAATGTGACTACTCTAAGCATGTAAGTGTATGCAATGCCTTAGTGCCTAATGCAGATATTTTATACTAAGATGACACTAATGAATACTTGTTCGGATTCTATGCATAGGTCCGAGGGCAAGCACCTACGTACTCCACATTAAAGGGTTTGATCCCTCGCCATGAAACTACCCAGTAATAAAAGCAAGGTTTAGACATTCCACGAGTACGAATCCCAGTCCCAAAGTACATTGCCCGACTGTTATAACAGACTCCTCACCGTGCGAACATCCCGCAAATGCCCCTTTAGCCCTGGTATACTTATATACACTGGAGTACGTCAAACTATCCGTCTGACTACGCATAGTCCCGGATTTAAAATAAAAGCTCGTCTCCATCGAAGCAACCTCAGTCCCGGAGTACACCGCCCAACCGGGTCTATAGTCCCGAAGTACATCGCCCGACTATATAGAGTGCCCCACTTACTGTAATGCTCAATACGAATTAACCACCAATCAAAAGGAGAAATAGCGAAAAACAGAAACAAGCAAACACAAGAACACAACGATTTACGTGGTTCGGCAAAAGCCTACGTCCACGGGGCGGTTGGGGTTTCTTCCACTATAATCAACAATGGGCGAAAACCCTTACAAAGATGACGGCTGCAAAATTCCAAATAGAGGTGTTCCCCCCTTACAAAACCCTAAAGGGTGTATTTAAAGAAAAACTACTGGGCTCCGATCGCTGCAGGGGGCGCTGCCCCCCTGCCACCCCCCGATACGATGGATATCAACAAGCTGAACCAGAATCGAGCCATTATCCTACACTTACGTTTGCCCAGGTTTACTACATCTTCTTTTAGTGCCTAATTCTTAAGTTCAAGACATGAATAAATTTTCATACCTGGAGTTAGTTTTACCTCCTATCGGACTTAATCACAAATACTGAGATAGCTCCATGGCCATATCTCGAAAATATAACTCAAATCTTTTAATTCAACAATGCCGGTACCCGAGGTCTCACTAAACTCTAGATCACAACCTTTCATGTACAAGAATCCACGGGTATTCATACCCTTCAATAATCATGTATTAAACTCAATGTATTATTATCTTCAACTTATTCACAATTTAATCAATGTCTTATCTTAGCATCATTCATGATTCAAATATTCATTCATAATCTTTAAAAGCAATATTTCTTTTTCATGAACATAAATTCATCCACTTTAAATCTCATTAGCAATTTAAGCACGTATAATATATTTCAACCACATCAAGTATTTCTTACTCAACATAAGTATATGATCTCATCAAGAGAATCCATGACATGGCAAATATTTTTATCTTCTTCTCAAAATAAAAGTCATATTCTCAAATAAATATTTTTTAAGTCAAAAACTCATTTTCTATCTCATTTTCTCTTTTTTATTTCTAAAAATATGCATGAAAAATTCTGAAACTATTTTTAATAAATTCTATATCATTTTATAAGAATATTAGAAATTTTCCCCAAATTTTCTTCACATTAAAATCATTTCAAAATATTAAAATGTCAGAAAAACCCAAAATGTGGCCACCGGGTTTCGAACCCAAGCCCAACCGCCCTACACAGTGAAACGCCCAAAGCCTACACCGAAAGCCACTAAGTCCATGTGGACTATGTGTTATAAAGGCGAGCCGAAAACCATACATACAGTGCTCCACTGTTTGAATTAATTAAAATCAAAAACAAAAAAAGAGGGACAACCAAGATCCGAACTTGCGACCCAAGACTACAGGCGCGCTACAGTAATGCTCTTAGAGCTCAGCCGCTAACTAGTAAGTCCAAGCCCAACTATTGTTATGAAAACAGAGGCTAGGGTTTTGTTCATACGGCACAGAAACTAGTTTATTTCACAAAACTCAACATATGATCGATCTAATATTTTTAATGGACTGTAATTATCTCATTCATACTGAGTTTACTCGAAAACAGTCACTCACAAATTTTCAAATTTATAATTTATTCATTGTATCTATATTTCAAATTATTTCCTCCAATTAATGAATACGAATTGCATTTCTTCATTTTAATCAAAATAACAATGTGTATCTCTTACAAACAATTAAATAAATCTATGTGTACCAAATTAACTTTACTAAAATTCATTTTAACCACAAGGGAAATCTCAACAATTGTCATACAATTATATATTTCTACATTTGTAAATTAACATGCATATTTGTTCATGGCAATAACACATTGTTTTTTTTTTCCTCATTTTCAACTAACATGATGGCAATTAGTTTCTTAATCATAACATAAATTTACTACCATTCATAGCACAAACATAGCATGGATTTGTTCTACATTTATCACATCAATTTTATCTATACTACTCATTTAACATTACTGGCATGCATTTCCTACATTTAGAAAGCACGAGATCACCCACCTCTTATGAAGAATTTGAAAACAAAGATGATGGGACACAACTCCTAGCTCCAACAAGCAACACCTAGTCATTCTCCTCCTAGCAAGAGCACTCCAAAAAGCCTCCAATGCAACAAGAACACTCTCTAACTCTCTTTCTTTTTCCTTTCTCTAATTTGTTTTGTTTTTTGTGTGAAATGAGAAGAAAAACAAGGGTATTTATAGGACAAAAGAAAGACTAAAATGCAAATTTTATCCACCTAATAACTACCCACTCAACTCTTCACTTTCCCACTATATACTCCACCTTTTCACTTCTATAACTCTTGACCTCTCTCATCCCATAACCGACCCTCTCTCTCTCTCCTAATGCACGTGTACGTGTTGTGCACTAGTGCACACACACACACAAATTTAAATACAAATCCTATAATTCTAATATGTGTATTAAAAGTTGTTACATGTCATGTGTGAGTCCATGCACAACAAAAAATTAACGGGCTTGTCTTGTGGGCTTGCTTTTAATTAATTTATTTAATTAGTCTAGTGGGCTAGAATATATTCTTAGGTCCATGGGTTTAATGAAAGGCTAATAAAAAGACTCATGCATGATAAAATAATAAATGAGAGTAAGAAAAATGAAAATGGAAAAATTAGCACGTGCTTGCACGAGCACACACTTCACTAATTAATTATAAAAAAATAAATTATATATATATACATAATATGTACGTAAACATTAGTTTAATTAAAAATTATAATGCTTCATGCACAAATAAATGCGCACACATTTTATGAAATTCATTTCGAGAAAGAATACGCCCAAATACGCGCATCGAAACAAACACGTGCGCCGCACATAAAATATCAAAAATACGAAATTTGACGTTATCAACGGAAAAATGTTAAAGATAATAAAAAATACAATATAAGAAAATATATTTATTAATTTTATATATTACACGGCGTAATTGCTACGTACGTAAAAAACACATGCATTATACGTATAATAATATTTTAATCAAAATAAGGGAAAATAAATTTCCGTTTATAAAAATAGATTTGAATACCTAAAATAAATAATTTAAACACATAGAAAATATTACACGTAGCGGTAGAAACACATAATCGATATGTGCATCAAAAACACGTAAAAAGCGCGTAAAAATGCAGAGATTGAAATTTAATATTTTAGTTGATTTAAGTAGGATAAAATATACGGGAAATGCATAACTAGTCGGAAAACAAAATACGTAGTGAAGTACGTTACAAAATACACGTGCGTAACACACGAGGGCAAAATTGTCATTTTCAATTTTGTGGGGTGTTACAACTTTCCGGTACAAACCATGTACCTGCGATGCCATAATATATATATATATATATATATATATATATATATATATATATATATATATATATATATATATATCATAAACCACGCGCATAAGGGCTCGCCGTACTCGAAGGTTAAATCCCCCTACTCGACAGGAGTGCTCTCCTCGTCCCTTCCACGACATCCTTGGGAATTAACAGATCGAGATACGAGACCGTGAACTCAAAACCTGAGAACCGAAAATATATCCCTACGACAGGAAAAGTACAACACCCGACTATGGTCTGCTAGTACTAATGCAAGTTATAAGCCCCTGATACACCACTCTAATCCAGGGCTCATTCTAATCACTTCGGTAAAATAAGATTGCCTCCAAAACTTTGCCTATCGACCTCTGGCCCTGGCGACACCAGTCCAGTTCGCCACTTTCCCTAGCTTGGAATTCTTCCGACATCATGACCCGTGTTCATCCTTAATCGACATGAATACAACTTGACGGTACCAGCTTGGACGTCCAACGCCCCGGTGGAAGTTCATAACTTATGGTCGACAGACGTAGGGCATCACCCTACCCTAGTGACTAATTCGAGTCACAAATCCACCATGGGAGTCAAAAAAGACCAGCAATAGACACCAATCGTCCCCAAATAGTGAGTCATCAACTCTTCATGTACACAGGGGAGGGGACACTTAGTCAAAAGCCAAGATTAAGCAACTACGGTGTTTCTGCCCAAAATTAAAAAAGGTCATAACTTCCTCGATACAAGTCTGATTATGGTGTTCCAGACCAATTAGAAAGATAGAGACCTAGGCTACAACTTTCTAGTTAACCATTCCCCCAGATTCTATCATATAGTCCCTCAAATTTGCCTCACAAGGCTCAGCCTGTGTATTTCCTGTACACTGGCTACATCTTCCCGATGGCATAAAACTCTACATGCTCATCAGAACGATACAATCCCAGATTCTATAGAATGTTGTGGATGTCCTCCATGACTTCTTAGTTGTTCACCAATCCAAATTATGTCATTTGACCACCCTAGAACATATATTATAGAATCACACACTAAGTCTTACTCAAACAGAGCCTTCAGCTCAACACCTGGTTTCTGTCCAGTCTTGTAAAAATAATATTAAATCATCTACTCACAGGAATCTCCTCAAATAAGTCTTTTTAGAAATCTCTATATGTCTACTACAATTTCCTAAGAGAAAACTTTCCCAAAATCTGCTCTTACAGAGCCTCAAATGTATCACCATATCAAAGTGTCTATTCTGACTGAATTAAGCACAATACATGCTATAAAATTCATCATAAATTATATACTCATCCAATGATCACCAAATTTGCATTACATAAACTTGACATCATTATGAACAACATGCAAAACGATTCATATCCAAATTCCATGTATTCACCGAGTTCTATCTATTTCAAATATGCATAAAGATCATACTATTCTTCAGTTATAGTTCTAACTACTGTTGATAGATTAATTTTGAACATGTATGTAAATTTATCCAATTAAATTCATGATTTTTTCGTAGAGTCTAGATACATGTAAGAAATCATGGTAAAAATTTTAGCCATAGATTATGAGCCAATTAATTATAAGAACAATCTCGGATATCACAGTAAACAGATACTGCTTCTGCCTTACGGCACTGTCCAAAAAATGGATTTTATTAAAATACTAAAAATCATCAGAAAATTCTGAAATAATTCATGCATCATCTAGACATGTATAAGATCAATCTGTGAAAGTTTCATCATCAAATTCCAAGTAGTTTGTTCTCAGAAAATTCTAGAAAAAGACATGCAGATCATGATTTTCTATTTTAGTTTCAGATTTTAGTAATCGACTTCACATGCAACCATTCTCTCCTCTACTATCACCAATGCATGCAAGAATCAACAAGAATGAACAAGACAAGTTTAGAGAAACTCCCCATCCGGAATTGTTGAGAGAAGGTGATGGTCTTGAGCTTTTCTCCCAAGGATCCTAGCTCCAAAGCTTGAAAATTCCTTCTCCAAATTGCTCCTTTCTTTCTCTCCTTCTCTTTTCTTTTTGGTGTTCTGAAATTTCAGAGCATGGGAGGGGAAGAAGTGGTTTTTTTAATGAGAAGGGAGTGAGGAAAGAGAGAGGAAAGGGGGGGGGGGGGAATTAGGTGGTAGGGTAAGCTAGGTGTAGGCTAGGGGGTTTTGTTATAAACCATGCACTATGCTCATGGTTTTTGAGTACAATGCTTGGGCAGAACTCTTGAGCTTTTAATCAAGTTCTAGATGAGAGATGAGAGGTTAGGTTTGAGTGTATGCAAAGAATATTCATTGTAGTATCATACATTGATATATTGCATATGTATCACACTCAAAACTAGTGCATGTACTAGTATCGGTCCGTCTCATCCTCTTGCATTGTCAAGAACGCAACCACCCTCACGAACCGCCTCGCAAACCCTGATGTACTTCATCATCAAACGCATGCATACAATCAAACCGACACTGCAATCATATGCATGCATACAGACAATATATATATATATATATAAGTATTGTAAAATCCGGCGTATTACAAGAGTCATGCTACACCCACTCTCTGTTACAAAATTTGTTTATAATAAAACCAACTTCGAAGAATTTATTCTCTTTGTTACAACTTTGGTTACAAAATGTTTGGCATAAATCCAAATGATTGAGAGGCACAAAAAACCAGAGAAGGAGGAGAGTAATAAAACCAATAAAATGAAATGGAAATAAAAATAATGAAATCAAACTGATTTGATGTCGAGGCTTGTGTAGCACACAATCTACTTAAAATAGTTTTCGTCTCATCCGGGTTCTAGAGCTAGTTAAGGCGTTTGTCTCCCATGATGCAATGACGAAGAGTGTTCACGCAGACACTACGTAACGCTCTCGAACTTGTAGCGTCCGAACTCTATCACCGACTTACCGAATGAACTTGCAAAAACGAAACAAAACAAAGAGGAAGAGAGGAGATTTTTTTTGTGTAGGGAAGAAAGTGAGGGGGGCCTCTATTTATAGGATCAGGGTTAGAGACTATAACGGCAGACAAGCTATGAATGAATTTCAGTGCAATTGCAGACAATCTCTTGAATGCGTACACTGTAACGACAGACAGCAGTCAATGTCTTTGAATGTCTTCAGTGTAACTGTAGACAATCAATTGAATGCATACACTGTGACGGCAAACAAAATATTTAATACTGCACTGAAACGACAAACAAAATCGTTTCTGCATCTATTTCAGCCGTTTACACAGGAAAAAATCAAAATTGTAGCAAAAAGTGGCTCTGCACCGGGTGGGGTTATGTTGGTCCGGCTTTTGTGTCCGCATGAGAGATCCCCCCCGCACGCACGCGCACGCGCGAGAGAGAGAGAGAGAGGGAGAGAGAGCCTCTTGTCTAGCTATCTTACAATGCTTAGAAAGAAGTTATTATATATCATCTTCTAATTCCTTTGATTTTTCCGATGTGAGACTATGTTCCCTCAACCCATTTTCAGAAATGAAAATCTCACTTTGAGAGACAATTTCTCATTCACCCCTTAACCGTTTTTAGCTAATAAATATATGGTTTTGATCTACTTATGAAGGAGAACACAAATCAATCAAGATCTCTCAATAATTCATTGAGGATCTTACTCAAAAAATTGCTCAAAAACTGGTTCGTAAATGGTGTATAAAATACCCATTTTCTAACACTCTCTTCTCCACTACTTTTTCAACACTACTTGATATGACATGCTTACTAAGCACCACCACATAAGCAATTATTTATTCATTGATTATTATTTTTCAAAAAGAAAATAACTATAGCAAATTTCGAATTAATCTCCCAATTCAATCTCATTTTTCGCCTTCTTCTCTGCCGTAGCTCCTCCTTCACAGCCGTCGGCAGTCTTCTCCACTTGCCTCTGCCTTCCACAGCCTTTCACCATCATCCTCCTCCACATCCCCATCGTAGCCTACTCTTCCTCCTTTACACCCCCACCAATCACACCCTTCATCTTCGCCACCCCCCATAATCACCCCTCGGACTACCTCACCTTCCATTGATCCAATCTCTTGTGTCTCTCAACTTTCCCTGGTTTTCATATACAATGAAAAATACTCAAATTTTGGGCCTGAGCTACACTTAGAAATGAATCTCAAATACATCAAGAATTCAAAGAACATATAAAATTGAATTTGTTTTACCTGTTATATCCAATTTGTTGTGAACTGTGACTACCTATATAGGTGGCGACCCAAGCCTACCTATACAGGTGGCGACCCATGCATGCTACCAAACTCTAACCCTAACTTTCCCCCCTATATATATGTTATGAATAAAGTGTCGGAATGATTGATTCGGCTACACCTCTTTATCTCTCTCTCTCTTTTGTAACACATTATCACCACGACGCCTCAAAGAAAGGTATGCAAACCTCTTCTCTTTTATTTCTAAAAAAAAGAATTCTTAATCTTTCAATAAAAAACTCATAGTTGTAATATATGGTTTATTATTGTATCAATAAATGATATTTTTACCATGTTTGATTAAGAAAGGGATTGGACGGAAAATTTAGGGCATGATTTGTTTGTTTTGATTGTGAATATGATTATGGTACTAGGGTTTGGAATTGTATCTAGATCCGCTCTCATCTAACTGTCACTCCGTTCGAAACCTACTTCTTCGCTATGTTCACCTGTAAGTATAGAAAGGCAGCACCTAGAAGAACTAACATCATATGTGAAGTGTACATTCTGACCATATTTGTAGACATGAAATAATTACTTGGTTTGGATACGATAACTACTGGACTAATAACACACACATAAATGGATATTCATAGTCATATAGAGGTAAGACCAATTTGAGTCTTGAGGAAAGTCAATCAAGGCTAACCTTGCATTTACTAATGTAATAAAACGAGTATAGAAGGGAAGATTCAACGATTTTAAGTTACACGAGTAGTTATTTAGTAGCTTCAAATTTTAAGAAAAAAATGTTGTCATGCCCTGCTTCCCAAAATACGGAACACGAGTACATAACGTAGGCCTAGTGAATGATGTAAACATCATCCATAAGCTGTACCAGACTAACTCAGTAATAGGAACAACAAAGTACAACCACGCAAGGAATATAACCACATGAATCAAAGATAAATTCCAATAATAAATGAAATAATCCAACAATATAAATATCCAACATCTTGGATCAAAACAAACTTCGGGTCATAAAGCCCAAAACAAAGTACAAGTCATAGCAATATTCAAGAAATAAATCTAGCAGCAAATAAATCTAAGCAGCGCAGTCCGGTTCCATATTTAGAAACGTTGCTCACCAATTCCTTCAGGGATAGATCCTCCAGCACTGTAAAATCTTGATTTAAAAAGAGAGAAAAGAGTGCCCTTAGAGCAAGTTGTGGGCAGCAAGTAGAGAAAACAGAGGATAAAGAAAATATGTATATCAAATGAAAAAGGGACAGGATCAAAAACAATGAACAAAGCAAAGGCAGACAATAATATCAAAGGTCTACAATTAATCACGCATGTAATGAGTGATGTCAAGTCAAGATCAAGCACGAGATGTAGGTTATTAAGTATTTTATTAGCCTATCTAGTGCACGTACTACTGCGTCCCATTCCGCAAGTTCGGCGCAAGCACAGTGATTGTTTTAGACCGATGGTGAATTCACATAGCGTGTACTCGGTGTAACATGATAACAGGATAACGTGATAACATGATAACGTGATAACATGATAATCTTCTTCCATGATGATCTCCTCCTTCCATGACTATATAACGAGAAGACCTAACCGAGTACATTTTCCGATCGTTCACTACCAAGTCTACCCATAATACCCTAGCTTGTTAGTAATTTATTTTCATCCTATGTGAGCATGCAAGAGGGTGTCAATGTTGTATAATACTAAGTGTGTCTAATTCTACGCGTTACAGGCAAAGCAAAAGGCAAACAAGTCAAATAAGCACAATTCACTTAATTAGGACAGCATGACCTTGCTGTACTAAAATATGGATTATGGTCACTACAAAATAGCAAATCTGAATCTGTTGGAAGGCCTAGAAAGTAGACTTCCACACGGTTCCAGCAAATATAATTAAGGCATATAAAAGATACCGAAATTATGGTGAAAACTCTATTCTATTCAGGTTTTATGTTCAGGCAGCATGAAGTAAGTTGTGTTCAACTATTTGTTTCACGTCAGAGAACTCATTAATAAAATCTATAAAAATTCTGGGTGATTTCTACATATGTCTAGGTTCAACTAGATTTATTTCAGATTTTTATTTTACTATTAGCATGGTCAATTAAATTAAGAAACAACAAGATATGCATACATTTGTGAATCAGGATTTTCTAACACAGCTGTACTAAAAAGATGATATCTAGAAGATTACACATCGGAATTCAAATATGTAAAAATAAAAAGTGAACTAGACATCCAGGACTACAACTTATGTTCGGCAAATTATTTCAAATTATGATAGTATCATGGTTGAAAATCTGATTCAAAATGAAACAACTAGCAGTCCATAAATTAACGTAACATAAAAAAGGCAATAAATAAATCATACGATCATATATTCCATGCAAATTGGTAAATAAAGTGATCCTAGGTGTCAACATGCATATTTCTAAGTTTAAGATACAATTATCACAGGCATGGTATCAATTCATCGATCAACTTCAATCTAGCACATACAATTTAACATGTCCAACTTATTAAGTAGTCCTATGCATGAGTATAGTTATTTAAATGTGCATATGTATGAAACAATAAGGACTATGTTTTAGATCAAAGAAATGACACGATGTTAAGAGCATGTCGGGTTAGCTCGTGTAAATCCTCGATAAACTTAACGGAATTGTCAAAGCAGTATGATAACAAATGGGACTGGATCTACTTGCAGAGATCAAATAAACTTGAACAGAATAAAATGTTAGTTCAAGAAGAGACTTGCATGTTAATTTGCAGATTCAAATAATAAGAATAACGGGAACAGAATCCCAGGCAAAAATCCCAGAAGACACGTGCGAAACTCGTGCAAGAAATCCAAGCAAACAAAGCAACAGCAACAACAACGAAATCCCACACCGGATTGGGACCGAACACGGGACAGCAACTCCGGATTCGTTGTGCCAAAACACGGGACACTGAAATCGACCAATCAGTGATCTCCTTCAACCTTCGGCAATGAGAGAGAGAGAGAGAGCACGGCGTGACTGCGGGGGCGACTGCGACGGGGGCGGAGCGACGTCGGCACCACGGCGAAGTCGACGGCACCACTGTCGGTAAGCGACGGTGGTGACGTCAGCCTCGACGAAGGTGAGCTCTGTTTTCGGTTGGAAACAGAGGGGACGACGGTGACAACCTCGGGGATTGAACGGCGACGCTAGGGGTCTTCGGTGGAGCGGCGAGGAACGGCGGTGAAAATGGTGGGGTGCACGGAGACGGGTAGGGCGACGGGAAACCACGACGGATTGGGTTCGACGAGGAGAACGGGGGATGACGAAAACGATGAAGGTGAGGGGATGGAGACGAGGTTGATGATGGTGGTGACGGTGGTGGAAGGCGATCGGAGATGGCCACGGGGTTATAGGGTTTTCGGTTGGGTTTGGGGTGCAACGAAATAGAGAAAAGGGAAAAGAGAGAGTTGGGATCGGGGAGAGAGAAAACGGCGGAGTGAGAGAGGGTGGAATAATTAGGGTTTAATTAATACAGTATATATATATATAGGGATCAAGAACAAGAGTTTTTGGTTGAGATTTTGTGGGTTTTGGTTTTGGCTCAAAAAAGAAAAAAAATAAATGCAATGAGATGAGACGAACAAAAAGAAAAACAAATCAAACTCAAAATCGAAAGAACAAAATTTACAAAGAGAACAGAATCCAATCAAAAGAACACAGATCGATCAAGAGAGAACAAAAGAACCCAAGAAAAGACAAAATATAATATAATAAAGAAATCCAAATACAATAATCAAAAGAAAACAAAATAGAGTAAAATCCGAGAATATGACTTACAAATGTACATCTTTTAGCTGATCATTGGTTGAGAGTTAATTATAAAAGCTGATTTTGGTAATTCCATGATCTTTTTTGTGAGATTTTCTTCTCTAAGATGGAAAAGGCCAATGTTCGAGCCTTAAACAATCTTTTCCAACAATATATGTAGTTTTTTTTATCACTATCTTGGTATATAGTATTCAAAATTATCTTTCATCAACTATATATATTTTCTCAGAAATAATTTGGAGAAAACAATTTTTTGACAATTACACAATCTAAAATTACACATATCATCAGATCAAGACATTATTTAAGTTTATCTATAAGCATGTTACCAACATGACATAAACAATATTAAAACACTGCATGGCCCGCTCTCGATAGGACAAATTACTTTGCAGTTGAAGAGCAAAGTAAGAAGCTATGAACTCAAAAGATGGTATCAGTCACTGATTCAATGCTTTCTGGAACTTAAAAAGAACTACTGGACAGCATAAACATGCATTTAGTAAAGAAATGCCCAATTATTATACCTGAGCAGGGCCGGCCTTGAGTTCCCAGAGGCCCGAGGTGAAAGACCCAAATAATTATTTTTAGGGGCCCCCAATAATCATATAATTTGTTTACGCGCAAAATAAATGTCTATATTTACAAGGAAAATCCAAATTAGGAACCCCTGAAATTGCAAAAATTCCGGGGGGCTGAGGCGGCCGCCTCACCTGCCTCAAGGTGGGGGCCGGCCCTGTACGTGAGAGCATCATTTAAACCAATTTTGTCCATATTGAAATCCTTTTCTGTTTTGCTCTTACATTGACAACTGCTCCTCAAATACCCGAGTTCAGTTTTGACAGAGAAGAAGATAAGGGGTATGGGTCGGGTTATGGGATTTTTATTCCAAACCGGAAACCCATAAATAATATTAAGTTGTGGGTTTGGTTTTGGATTTTGGGTTCGGGTTTTGTGTACACCCACATCCTGACCCGACTTTAGGTTTAATCCTTTATTTTTTATATTCATATTTTAATGCGTATTATGCAATACGGTTCCTACCATTAATATTCTTGCAAATATTTTCACTAAAGTGGACTTAAATCATCAATCATGTTCATTATGCTATTAAGACCTTGTTATTCAGAACTTTGCATTGTTCCATTAATTCATGTTCTCACATCACAGTATATTTTGCCATAAAGCCTAAAATATTTACAAATTGCATAAAACCTTGATTATTCGTGAAACATGTTTTAAGGATAAATTTGTGCTAAAGTGTATGAATATTTAGGAGAAAATTTTCCTTCTTTCTAGAAATAAATGTCCGTTTTTTCCTGACTAAATTGATTAAAATTGTAATTTTAGGAGATGAAACTGATGAGAAAACTAGATAGAGAAAACTCATATCTGATTAACAGTGCTACTATTTCACACCATCCTAAGAATAGGATTTTTTTTTCTTCTCTCCAACATTAATTATAGTTCGTACGTAGTATCCATGATATCTGGTTTTGCTCACATTATTGAAGGCTCCGATAGTAGAGTTGGTATCGGGTCCTATCGGGTCGGGTCCTCCATTACCCAGACTCGAGCCCGGTACCTTACGGGTCCAAAAATTGGACCCGAACCTGGACTTACGAGAACCGGGTCCGACTCCGGGTCCTAGTTAAAAAAATATACTCGCCGGGTTTGGTAATGGGGAATAAATATGTGCACTTAAGCATTTTGTACCTGATACCCTAAAGTTCTAACAATTTTTGCACTTAAGTACATGAATAAATATTATCTTCAAAAATTACTATTTATATGTATATCTTTATAACCCTATTATTCGAATTCCATATTTTTTAGGGTATTTTTTCATGGGTCCGGATCCGGCACCCGGTCAGTTCTATTTTGAGCAGACCCGGACTTGGACCCAGACCCAGACCTGGGCCCGGACCTGGAAGTGCATCGAGTTTTACTTTAGGACCAAGACCCAGACCCGTATAGATTGGGTTGGTTCCGGTCCAATGCCGGGTCCAGGTCGGGTCTGAGTCAGGTCCGGGTAACGGGTAAATATGACAGTGTTATCAGGTAGAGTGCATTTAATTTTACCAAATGGAACCCATTACTTATTCAGAATGCCTTATACTATCAAAATTTCAAAAGAAACCTACCGAGCTTTAAGATATAAGGGCAAACGTGTATCATATTAAAACCTTGACCGAGAAAAATAAAGAATACATCTGTGTAACCTCTAGTATAGGGAAGCAGAAGTTTATTCTATAGAAATTCTCTAACTTATCATTAGGGATCTACTTTACTCACATTAGGGTAGTCGAGTCACATAACATTATGAGCCAGCAGCTCACTCCTAATCAAGGACCTATTATTAGCCAGACACCAAATGATTCTTTCATTTTTAAACTTTGGCATGCTCGTCTAGACCATCCTGTGAATACAATGATGAGAAAAATTATAACCAATTACAGTGGCCATCCTCTGAAAACTTGCAACATACCAAATAGTCATCTCTATGTCCCATGTTCCCAAGGAAAACTCATTACAAGACCTTCAGTCCTGAAGATTGATTACAAATCACCTCCTTTTTTTATAGGATTCAAGGAGACGTTTGTGGACCAATCCATTCCCCTGGTGGACCTTTCATATACTTTATGGTATTACTTAAGGCTTCAACTAGATGGTCTAATGTTTGTCTTTTATCATCTTGGAACTTAGCTTTTTCTAGTCTATTCACACAAATCATTAAACTCAAAACTCATATCCCTGATCAGGCTATCAAATCAATAAGACTAGACAATGCAGCTAAATTTACTTCACAGACCTTCAATGATTTTGTCTGTCCTTAGGAATAGAGGTTGGGCATCATGTTCCTCATGTCCATACCCATAATTGTTTGGCAGAATCCTTAATCAAAAGACTCCAATTAATAGGTAGACCTCTTCTGATGCAGTCAAAATTATCTGTAAGTACTTGGTCATGTAATCTTTCATGCTACGTCATTAATCAAGTTAAGGCCAACATCTTACTATGCATTCTCTCCCCCACAGCCAATGTCTGGACATCAACCAAATCTTTCTCATCTTTCAAAAATTTGGTTGTGCAGTATATGTCCACATTCCTCCAGCTAAGAGAACCAAAATGGATCCACAACGTCGGTTGAAAATTTATGTTGGTTTTGGATCTCCTTCGATTATTATAATTTTTGAATCCTTGACAAGAATCGCAAGATTTGCGAATTGTCACTTCGATGAGTCAATAATCTCGTCGTTGGGGGGGGGGGGGGATAAAAAGGAAGATAAATGGCTCGGTCTAGAAGAACGTTGTGAATTATCGTGGCATATAACCACTCTATCTCATCTTGATCCTAGAACTCCCCAGTGTGAACAAGAAATTAGGAGAATTATTCGCTTGCAGTTTATTGCAAATGAATTATCCGATACATTCAATGATGCTACAAATGTAACTCGATCACATATACCAGCTATGAATGAAAATGCCAAAATAGAAATACTGAAAGAACCAAATAAAGCAACAAATGAAACAGTTTCACTTAAAAAATATGGAAAACCTAAAGGTTCTAAAGATTCAGCTCCCCCGAAGAGGAGATTGAATAACATAACACACCCTAAAGCTCCTAAAGAAGTAGCTCCTGTAGTTGCATCTCCTGTAGAGAGAGTTCATGACGGTCTGGAAGATGTCTTGAACCAGAGAATCAATTTCTCCAAAACAAAGCATGTCACTCAGGTCGAGGATATGTCTCTGATCCCAGAAGAGACTAAGAAAGAGGTACTAACAATAATGAGAAATCTATGTTTTACATAGACGCAGGAGAAACTTGGAATCGAATGAATTTGCCATGGATGACACTTTCTCATATGCAGTAGTAGATGAGATTAAATTGGGTGATGAAAATGAGGGTAACACTGAACTACGAAATATCCCTGAATGTCGAAAGAGACAAGATTGACCAAAATGGAAGGATGTGATTCAAGCAGAACTAGATTCCCTCGCAAAACGTGAAGTGTTTGGTCCTACAATACAAACCCCAAAAGGAATAAACCCTGCCGGTTATAAATGGGTGTTTATAAGGAAAACTGTAACGCCCCTGCCCCAAATTCAGATAATTTATACAATTTATCAGACAAATTATTTATTATTTAGTACAACTGCCCTCCACATGCTGCCTCTCAAAAGGTGGTTAACCGGATTGGTGACTCTTGATCATAGGCATTACTATTTATTAGTTAATAATTTTTGCAAATTCCCGATGTGGAACAAATTTCCATTTTCTCTTCGTTCTCTCCCCTGAGAGAAACAGCAGCAAAGCCCCAGCGGGGGCCCCACTGCCCACGTGGGCAGCATCAGCTACTGCAGCCAACGGGCTGGCCCTACGAGCTGACCACGTCATCCCATGTGATGTCAGCGCAATACAGCAACAGCATTTCACTGCTTTTTCTTCACATGGGCCCCTCCTTTCTCCAATAATTCCATATATAACCCCTTATAGGAAATACTATGGGGCCAACTCCAATTCCCTACATTATATATATATATATAGGGAAAGCTTCGGTTGAGCACTACTCTAGTGCTCACCGTGTGAACACTAGGCCTTCGGGCGTTCATATCGAAAATCCGATCCGTTCACATTGATCTACACATCTAAATTAGTCTAAATATGTAAAATCAAATCATTTGAAATTCATTTTCCCATTCATTGAAGTGTTACAAAATTGTATGGCTGAAAATCATTGTTTTTATAGTCACACGATGGATGGGCAAATGAATTTCAAATGATTTGATTTTACATATTTAGACTAATTTAGATGTGTAGATCAATGTGAACGGTTCGGATTTTCGATATGAACGCCCGAAGGCCTAGTGTTCACGTGGTGAGCACTAGAGTAGTGCTCAACCGAAGCTTTCCCTATATATATATATATATATATATATATATATATATATATATATATATATATATATATATATATATCATTCCAAATTACCGGGTAAGTGCATGCACAATCTAGTGCATGATCTTCTTTCTAGCCAATGTGGAATGTCGTACCCTAATTTTGCGGATTGTCAAGTCCCTAGCCTACACCATGGATTTACCGGGCGTATCCTCAATCGTGAACATTCCTAGGGACCGCAGTCCTTTACCGGCCATTTTATCTGCCTTACTGGTCTACCCCTAGCCCACACATGTAGATTTATCGGGCAATCTGACCCAATCTCGCTCCTTCTCAGGCATAACCATTCTGTACCTACACTCGGTGTCAAAAGTTGGCTATAATACCGTTTGTAATGCCCCTGCCCCAAACTCAGACAATTTATATAATTTATCAGACAAATTATTTATTATTTAGTACAACTGCCCACCACAGGCTGACTCTCAAAAGGTGGTTAACCGAATTGGTGACTCTTGATCATAGGCATTACTATTCATTAATTAATATTTTTTGCAAATTCCCAATGTGGGACAAATTTCCATTCTCTCTCTCTCCGTTCTCTCTCCTACGAGAAACAGCAGCAAAGCCCCAACGGGGGCCCCGCTGCCCACGTGGGTAGCAGCAGCTGCTGCAGCCAACGGGTGGGCTCCACGAGCTCGCCACGTCACCCTGTGTGACATCAGTGCAACACAGTAGCAGCATTTTGTTGCTTTTTCTTCACGTGGGCCCCCTTCTCAAATATCCATATATAACCCCCCTTAGGAAATCCTATGATGCCAACTCCAATTCCCTACATTGTGTGTGTATATATATATATATATATATGTATATATATATATATCATTTGAAATTACGGGGTGTTACAAAAACAAATGAAAAGAATGAGATCCAAAAGTATAAAACACGGTTAGTTGCTCAAGGATTCTCACAAAGACTAGAAATAGATTATGAAGAAACATATTCCCAGGTCATGGACATCATCACATTTAGATATCTAATACGTCTCGCTGTTTCTGAAAAACTTGATAACTCATGGATGTGATGATAACATATCTATATGGCAACCTAGACAATGAGAAATATATGAAAATCCTCGAAGGATTTAAATTACCAGACACTAAGTTTAGAAATACACGCTGTATTAGATTAAAAAGAATCCTATATGGACTAAAACAATCTGGAAGAATGTGGTACAATAGGCTCAGTGAATATCTATATAGGGAATGATATAATAATGATCTTGTATGTCCGTGCGTATTATAAAGAAATCCTTAAAGGGATTCGTCATGTAGATGATATAAACTTGATTGGATCTTTTGAAGAGATTGAAAAAGCTGCTAACTATCTTAAGAAAGAATATGAGATGAAAGCCTTGGGCGAAACAAAATTTTATCTCGACCTGCAAATTGAGCATAGTAAAAATAGAATTCAACTACATCAAGCCAAATAAGCTGAAAATCTCCTGAAGATATTCAATATGAGTGATTGTCATCTACTCAGTACACCTATGGTGGTCAAGTCACTAGAAGTTGACCAGGATCCATATTGACTGAAAGAAGAAAATAAAGATATTCTGTGTCTTGAAGTACCATATTTGAGTGCAATAGGCGCACTCCTTTATTTAGCACGGTGCACTAGACCTGACATATCTTTTTATGTGAACCAGCTAGCTCGATACAGCTCTGCACCAACACGTAGGCACTGGAATGACATAAAACACATTCTTCGATATATCAAAAGAACCATTGATCTTGTTTTATACTATTCATAAAAAGTGTGCTGACCTTGTTGGATATACAGACACATGCTATTTATCTTATCCCCTAAGGGGAGATTACAAACAGAATATGTTTTTCTTAATAGTGGTGTAGCTATTTCATGGAGATTAATCACACAAACAATTGCAGCAATATCGACTAATCATTTTGAGATACTGGCACTTCTTGAAGCAAGTAGATAATGTGTATGGTTAAGGTCTTTGGTTCAGCTTATCAGGGGGAATTAGGATCTTCTAGAAGTCACAAACAAGCCTAGAATCATTTATGAGGATAATGCAACATGTATAAAGCAAATTCAGAAAATTTCTTGACCCACCAACTTTAAGAACAAAAGATGATTGATGTCAAGCAGATCAAGTCCTCGGAGAACCTTGGAGATATCTTCACAAAATCTCTCACAAAGTCCACTTTTCAAAAGTTAGTGCATCATAGTGGCATGAGAAGACTTCAACAAATAGACAGATAAATGTATAAGCTGATAAATTTTTTGGCTAAGATGTAATGACTAAATATATTATTTTTTGCGGGTAATTTTTTATTTCAATTGATCTAAGAACTAAATGTAATATTTTTTAGTGTTTTTGAAGGGGAGCATCCTGAAGATGTAGATGGAGACATCTTGAAGAATGTCTTTGCGCGCATTGTACTATTTTCCTTCGATGAGACTTTTCCACTGGGGTTTCCCTTCGAAAAGTTTCTAATAATGCAATGTAAGTTGCACCTATTTAGATTCCTAAAGAATCATATTCCTGAAGAATTAGTTGTACACTTCTCTGTCACTACGGATTTTTTCCAATTATAGGTTTTTCTTTAGGAAAGTTTTTAATGATGCAATGTTTTAAAATGAGCATCCAAGAGTGTTGTGAAAATGTTTTGGTGGATGCACACCTATACAGATGGTGGCCAATGCAACCTACCAAACTATAACCCTAACTTTCCCTCCTATGTATATGTCATGGATAAAGAGCCACAATGATGGATTCGTCTCTCTCTCTCTCTCTCTCAACACATTTGAATTATATATTGGGATTTTGATTGTTGGAATTATCATTTCTTTACCTGACAATATAGAACAAACACAAAGTAACCTCATTCTCCCAATTCTCATATTTATGGCTCATCATCATATGAATGGGTTCACTTAGATGAGTCTTTGGCCATTAATGGAAGGTTGGAAGAAATACAGGAGGTGGGCAGCATGGTTGTGGAGAAGAGTAGGAGGTATAGTAGAGAAGGCAGTGATGTTATGAACTGTGGAGGAGGAGGGCGGCAGCAAGGTGGAGGAGAAGGAAGGCAAGGCTGTGGAAGGCACAAGTGCGGTGGAGTAAGAGGTGGTGAACCAATGGAGGAGGGTGGGGCGGCGGCGCTAGGAACTTGATTGACATAATTAATGTGAGGAAGATGAACAACCCCATTCTTAATGAATAAATTAATTAGAATTATTTGGTTTAATTGTTTTTTTATAATTTTTTTTATCAAGAATCTACCTGAAAAAAAAAAATTTAAAAACACACACATATATAGAGAGAGAGAGACTAAATACTAGTCTATTATAGAGTAGCTCGTTGATTGGGGATATTTGGTATAATTGTTTTGTGCTTAATTAATAGCAAACTATTTTAATGTTCAAAATTAAATTAAATTAAAGTTTATGATGTGGCAGTGCTCAATAAGCATGCCACATCAGATAATGTTGAAAAAGTAGCTGAGAATGGAGTGGGTGTAGCATTACTTATTTATATATGAGGGATTATAATTAACTTGATCATAATCTATAATATAATCAGATGTTATGTATATTTGTCCTAAGACTTAAGTAACAGAGGCCTCATTGATTAACATTTATGGACGGAGTGACATTACTGATGCATATCAAAATATAGGTAATTTTGTTGATTTTGGCCCAAAACTGGGGGTGGGGTGCTTTTACGAAATTTAAGCTTATTTATTTTCGTTGAATGTCTGTTAACAATTGGTAGCCATGATTATAATTTGAGATAATATGTGAATTTTTCAACGAGTAATATAATGACATTGTTAAACAACTCGTAAGTTATATGTGGTTATAATTAGTATCGGTATATGGTATAAAATGATATGATGCAAAATTTTATCCTTCATTAGGTAAAATAGCAGGATTGCTCTGGCGTTAGACGTTTGGTTTAAGATAGCGGATATATATAAGATATAACAAAGAGAACTATATAACATCATAAGGTTTTTGCTTCTGTTTCTTTCTACGGAATATTCGTTTACACATGGAATGAAGATGAATTTTTTAAGGATAATTTTCATGATTAATATAAAAATCAAAAGCCAAGCACTTGTAGTACAGTTTCCTAGGCTTCTCACTTTTAAATGAGATGTCACATGTTTGATTCTGGCCGTAGATAAAATTAATTAGAGATGTTGGAAAATTTTCCTTTTCCAAATGTGACCGGCTACGGTCAAATGGCAGAAGAAAAATAAAATCAAATTCAAAATTAAAATTCAATTTTACATTTTACATTTTACAATTTTTTTTCTTTTTCATTTTCTTTAGCCATGTAACAAAAAAATATACACCAAAATGAGAAATATATGTTCGAACTATTAAAACACATACCCAAATCTCATTTAGTAACATGTTGCTCCAACTACAAACCCTTGTCATGCATTCAATTTTTGTGCGGAACCTTTTTTTTAAAATAGTTTAAGCAAATTAACTACATAAATGTATGAGTAAAAGAAATACCAAAACTCAATTAACCAATATGAGCTAGAAAACATATATAGTTTTTGTAAGTAAACTTTTTTTTGTTGGCCTTGTGTAAAAATTATATCTCACATTAGATTAATGGCTAAATTTGAATAAACACCTTTCAGATATATGCATTTCTGATCAAGCATCCCTTAAAAAAATATTCATAACAAACCCCCTCAACTGTTTTTCAGTTTGGTCTACTAATTTTTTCTTTGAAAAAACTACCATGAATAATATTAATGAGACCAAAAAAATCCTCTAAATTTTCACTTATGGTATGTGAAACACCTCTGAACTTCATTAATGTTTAAAAGAACCCCCTTAACTCTACTCTACGTATTTTGAGGTGTTTTTTTTGGAGAAAAAAATTAAAGGGTGTTTGTTAAATAAAAAATAAAAATTTAAGGGGTGTTTGAGGAAAGGTATATAGTTGAGAGACGTTTTTTCAAATTTAGCCATAGCGCAATTACACTAATAATCCTTTGTTGTACAATATTTCTAGCTCATAAGAGCATCTGTAGTCGTTTGCTAAATATCGATAAAATAGATTTTTGGCTGAAAAATGCGCTGCACTTGTTTGCCAGATATCAATTTTATCCATAGTTCGCTACAGTCATTTGCTATAAATGAGAATGGGTTTGAGAATTATCCATATTTGAGCGACGGCACTTGAAGTGCCGTCGCACGAATTTTTTTTTTTTTTTAAGTTGTCGGATGGCACTTGAAGTGCCGTCACACAAAAAAATATCTCTACTACTATAATGGGAGAAGGCCTTTGTCCATAACCCAACTCATGCAGTGCACGTGCAGGTAATTTTTTTTTGCCCTTTTCATTCCCCCAATTTTTCCCCACGTGCACAGTACGTGTATAATACTAGTTATTTTTAATGGTAGGACGGCACTTCAAGTGCCGTCCCGTCAAAAAAAAATTAATTTCGTAATTAAAAAAAACAAAAAAAAGCCCAAAAAAGCCCAAAATGGTCGGATGGCACTTGACCCACCACTTTTGGGTTTTTTTTGTAATTTTTGAATTGTTTTTGTAATTTTTGTAATGTTTTTGTAATTTTTTGTAATGTTTTTTTAATTTTTGTAATTTTTTTGTAATTTTTGTAATTTTTATAATTTTTTTGTAATTTTTGTTTTGCACTTCGAATTTTTTTCTTTCTCTGACGGCACTTCGAGTGTCGTCGCTCCATTTAATTTTTTTTGTTTTTTTTTCTCGCTCGGACGGCACTTCGAGTGCCGCCCCACAAATTTTAGCTGTTTTTTTTCCTCCGACGGCACATGAAGTGCCGTCGCTTATTATTTTATTATAAAAAGCTTAAAAATAGTTTTTGACGACTGCAGCAAAACTTCGATTGCTATTGCCATTTATGCATATATGCATATTTTCTCTTCCCAATGACTACAGATGCTCTAATAACTTACAAAATACACTGTACAAGCATCCTTCAAACCAACCCCTAACATCCACTTAAACGTAAAATTTCAAAAAGGTGTGATTCAAATATCCTGCAAATTTTCATATGGCAGCTGAGTCATGGCTGTATCAACTCCAAGGAGTTCTTGAGCCATAAGGGTTGGCCGGGTGACACGGCATGCGCAGCTTGCGCATCCCCTGTCGAGACGGCATACCACATCTTCTTCCTATGCCCTGCCGCATTAGAGACCTGGCATTTCTTCACTACACTCCTGCACATACATACATTACCCACGACCATGCATGATTGTTTTGCTTCATGGTGCCTTGGCACTCAGCCACACAGCCACACTTGGCACCTCCTATCTATTGCTATATGCTGGAGTATCTGGATAGCTAGAAATGACTGTACTTTCTCTGCAAAGCCTTCTTCCTCTCGTGAGATTATTTCTAATGCAATTTTTTGGTTTCGATCTTGGCTAGATGGGATCGGCAGTGCGAAGAAAAAGCAGAAGATAGTACAAGAATTGACAGACGTGAACGTCAAAGAGCTTCTACTCAACGAAGCACTGATACGCAGTGGCCAGACTGCGAGTGAGGAGGGTAGCTGTTCATGGTGATTTATGGCTGTTCAGAGAGGA
This sequence comes from Hemerocallis citrina, assembly GCA_017893485.1. Taxonomy (NCBI): domain Eukaryota; kingdom Viridiplantae; phylum Streptophyta; class Magnoliopsida; order Asparagales; family Asphodelaceae; genus Hemerocallis; species Hemerocallis citrina. The sequence goes on along the minus strand of CM030358.1, from coordinate 146,417,446 downwards.
TTTTTTTGGCCCCTGTGTGGGCACTTAAAGCTAGCTTTTTTTGTGTGTTTGGACTAGACTTTTTGGGCCGGATACTGTAGGCCGGTATGTTCTTCAGACCAAGCATTCAGTTCCATACTGAAGTAGCTTGGTCTGCTTTTGTAATCTAAACTATATTTTGGTTTCTATATAAATATTTAGTGAGGTAGGGACTTACCCTACCTTTTCCCTTCAAAAAAAAAAAAAAAAAATATCCTGCAAATTTTCCACCTCCAATCTTGGTAGAAAAAAAGTTGTGATTCAAATATCCTAGAAATTCTCCACCTCCAATCTTGGTAGAAAAGTACAAAATCGGTAATAAGGATGAATATATTCGAACATCCTCATAATGTCAAAGAGCATTGAAGATTAACTCAAAAAATAAAATTAAAATATATAAATAAATAAATAAAAAGAAGAGCACTGAAGATATATATGTGCTGCTTTCAACTAGTATGCCATTCAAGAAAGAACCCTACTCTCTTCAAACAGTTAACTCCAATACATCAAATCTGGCATAGGTGTCAACGAAGTCAGAAGCGCCCACCTCATTTTTCATTCATGAAATACGACTGAACATTCTTCAAAAAATTTCTTGTGCATAAACTATACACAAGAAGGATTCCGAGTAAAACTCCTAGCCCCCTCTGAAATCTGTCATAGTGTTCCGGTAGGTTTTCATCCTCCACATACACATCACCATTTTCACTGACTTTTTCAAATAAGAAAAATCTTCATCTAGCACAATAATACTTAAAATGTCCAATACACTCACAACATCACTATTTAGACTAGTGAAATATGGATTAGCATGATCCACAATACAATTTATACACTTCAACAGAGCTCTGGTTTCACCATAATCATTCATGAATTGAGTAGAATAATTTTTTTTTCTTCTTTCACTACTCCTGATAAATGAGAATGGTTGATAACAATAGCCCCATATTGAGCATAGGATTGGTTGTCTTCAAAACAAAATATATAGGAAATTATTTACCAACAGTTTTCCATAAATCATCAATTTCTTTTTTGTTTTTTGATTTAATGGATAGAGTCAGAAGACTCCAACCCACAAAAAAATATATAAATAAATAGTAATATACAAATCCAGTTTACAAGAAGACAAACTGAAAGAAACCAAACAAAAACTGGAAACAAAGTAGGCTGAAAACTAATAAGGTAGCAGCTTCACCCGAACCAATAACATCCGAACAGCGAAACAGAACCGTCACTACAAAACAACAAGGATAACCTGGTGAAACTACCGCGGCGTTTGTCGTCATTCCGAGACTACCCTATCTGGCTCATGAATTCAACGACCCTTCCAAACCATAGAAACACAAAAAAGTATCATTTTTAACCCTAATTTCAATTTCTGTAGCAGTAATGGGAATTGATTGTTGAATGAGGCAGATAAGAAAGAAAAGTATGTTAAGTTGCTCTTTGAACTGACTGAGCTCCCATAAGCTATCTTGGGTTTGTTGTAGGTGATTTAAAATTGTTGATGTTATTTTTTCTCGTCAACTAAGAATTTCATGAAGGTATGTACAGGTTTAGCAAGAGTAAGAATAAAAATTACTATTATCTGGATGTTCTGTGCTGAAAATGAAGTGGAGGTTCCCAACAGTGAACTTTTAATCTAGATTGAACTTTATGAGGTCTGTAATATTTTGTTTCTTTAAATTCTCATTAATGAAACAGGAGGTCGGTCACTTTTATCTATATATAAAAAAAAAAACAGTGACTTTTCATACATAAAGCCTACTGAAATTGATTGTCAGTTGACTATTTACACTGAACATATTAGATAAACAATTAAAAATTTGAGTGTGTGTGTGTGGATTTATTAGTGTTGTAGATGTTATGGCTAGTAAATCAACCTCTTCGCAAATTTTGAAATCAGAAAGGGAGGCTGCTAAATCAAACCTCTTCACACTATAAGAATGTCTTAGTTTTCCAATTTTATGAAGATGGCTTCCAGTGGAGAAAGTACGGGAGAAAGTACGGGCAGAAGGTTATATAAGGTAGACAATATCAGGATGTACTGCAGTGTACTTGCAGAAACAGTTCAGGAAGTTGGCGGTGCTGAATTATTTGTTTTTTTTGAAGGAGGACTTAGCTGAATTATTGACAGATGAATTGGATGATAACATGCCTGATGCAAAAAAGAAGTTGAATTTTCCTATTGTGAAGCTTACTGAAATTTGTACTTTCATATCACATTTTAGATATTAGATAAACAATCAAAGAATATTTTCTGTGGATTTGGTAGTACTGCAGATGCGAGGGCTACTGAACCAGCCTCTTTATTGATTGTGAGGCCTACCAAGTCAACCTCTTTGCAAATGGGTGATGGTGAATTATTGACAGATGAATTTGATTATAGCGTGCCTTATGCAAAAAGAAGGTGAAATTTCTTTCTTACATGAAGGTGAATTTGTTGTGCTTGAGATATGTTTGCAGACAGTGTTTGCTCGTTATTCAGATCATGCAGTACATTTCATGGAGCTTCCTGGAGAAATACCAAATATGCAAGTCATAGTCTATTCTGTTGGATTCATGGAGGGTCTTTTCTTAATCAAGAACTCCAGATTGTAAGTCAAGTTCGTAGTTATATTTTTGCAATAGAAATTTCAGCCAACGAACGGACACAGAAGTACAATTCTTGATGTGGGTGAGTTCTTTTGGGCTTCAATTTTTGATTATGAATTGTTAAATCTCAAGTTTTTCAGTGAGGACTTAGAATCTATTTGCGAATTTGTTTTTGTACCAATCAACTCTTGCAGACAATCTAAATGGAGAACAAACCACTTGGCAGAATTGTTAGGGTAGATCATGTGAGTAAATACAAAAATAAGGCTGAAGATGAAGAGCAAAAGAAGAGGGAGGCACAGGGTGTTTGTTGTGCTTTTCAAGGAGGTGAATGTACGTGGGAAGCTTCATGTAAATTTTCTCCTGACAAACAAGTAAGTGATTGTCTGTCTTTGTTGTAATTCTGTTATTGCACTTTACATATGCATCATATTGAAACTTTGTACAGTCTGGCAATTTCTTGCAACACCTTGACAATGATTGTGTTAAGCAACATAACTGTAACATTACATGCCTACCTATTGCTATATTAAACTTAATAAGCTAATGGTTTAATGAACACTATTGTTTGTGGTTTGATTGTCCTCTTCAGATGTATCCATACCATAGTACTGCATTCATCTTTCACTACAACAAAAACACCCAACCCCGGCGAAATAAATTATACTCGACATAAATATTATACTTTATTAAACGTTCAAGGAAAACGAGAATCAATTATTATGGTGATGAATTCTGCAATCATAGTCAGACATTTATAAACACAGCTTCACCAAAAATACACAATTTAGTTTATTTGCAATTCGGCAAAGAGAATATTGTCCACTAAAAAGGCAAATTCAATGAATGAGATTGATAGAATACCTTAATATAGGTCTTTATGGGAGTATCTTTGAAGTTGAAAAAAAATGCACCGAAAAGTTGGCATCTGATTCGATTTTTCTCCATTCTTTAGTTTTGACTTTGAAACTGTAATTGGTTGTGTGGTCATATTCATAACAATGTGGAGTATACTATGTGGAGTACTCTTAAAATAGACATATAACATAACAATCAAACAATTGATGGACACCAAATTGGCATGACTGGTGAATTGGTCCTTCATATAAAAACAAATACCGAATTCATCGAAACCCTGGAACTGAATATGACAATCTTGTGTCAGTTCTTTATGTTTTAGCTTTTAGTTCACTATGCATGCATCTTATGGAGATATTGTTCATGATTCATAATAATAGAGTTTATCCTTATATATTAATCTTAATTTTTTTTCTTGGTAACTATGATCTTACAGGCTTCAAATTCCCGAAGAACTGGAAGATTCTCGTATGGATACGTTCCATGCACATTGACTTGAGATATTTTGCTGATCCATTAACATTCAATCCAAACAGATGGGATGTATGTTTTGTTCAGCTTTTGTTATATTTTTTCTGGTTTCACTTATCTATACTAAACATAAGAACATGTCTAATAAATAGAAGATATAATGATGATGTTATGCAGTATTTCAAGCCAAAAGCTGGAAGTTAGTTTTTGGAGCATGGCTGAGATATTGTCCAGCAACAACTTTGCCAGGGTCCAAGTGGTGATGTTCCTATACCATGCATGCCTCAAATATAAGTGATATATGATCCTTGTTGAAGCTTTCAGAGGAACATCAAGAGGTGCTGGTGCAACTAACAAGTGAAAATTTTGCCGAAATGCCCTCTTTTTTAAAAATAATTAGTGACCTACCCTACTTTCGAAAACAATTAGCGAGATGCCCTTGTCTGTGACACGTCAGCAACAAACATTAGTAGGAAAAACGGCATCAGCTATTTGTATGCCATTCTTCCCAATAACGGTATCTCTTTTTGAAAAAATTGTCATGCCGTTATTCCCAATAACGGCATAAGTTATTTTTGTCTATAGATCTGTACTGTATCAACTGTGGCTTGAGAGAGAATTGCAAAAAGTGAAATAACTGATGCCGTTCTCTAAGAGAACGGCATAGATAATACTGATGCCGTTTTTCACAATAACGGCATCAGTTATTATCGTTTTGCACAGGTTCCTATAATCGAAAACCCCCTCTTCTTCCCCTTTTCACTTGCGGTTTGTTTCCTTCCCCACTTTGACTCCGAAAACCCTAAACCCTCAAAAAAAAAAAAAAAAAAATCCTAAGAGGCTGTGTAATCGATTTGAAGTTGGGAGTCTACTCTTCAATCTTTCATTAAGAGTGCCAAATGATTCCGAATCTGAGAATATTGTAAGTATCCAAAAACCCTAATTTGTATTTTGTAAAGTTGATTTTGATAGTATGATAGATGTGTGCATTGGTAGTATAGTACAAGTAATGTACATATGCTGTTATTGAAGTAGTAATTTTGGGAATAACTTTATGTATTGTTAGTGATGTAGGGTTTACAAACTATTGAATTGTTGAGAAAGGTGGAATTGTTCATTTTGTTAGGAATACAATGAAAGGTGGAATTGTTTATTTTGAAAATTCTTTTACTAAAATTGTTGTTGATTACTGTTTGTTATTGTTGACAGGCCAATGGATCTTACACAACTATCTTCTTCGCATGGTGCTGGTGCTTCTTCTACTTCTTCATTTGGACCACAGGGACATCCTGGTCCACTAGATCCTACAGTTCTATATTTGCAACCAGACCACAGATCACAGGCTGTTTGGACCGGGGATGTAGAGAAGATGAGTTTCCGGATGCACAACATCATGCCGGTGATCCCCGGTATTGAAAATTACTTGGTCAGCAGCGGATTCTACGGGATGTCGAAGCTGGCGAAAATAAAGTGTGACCACGCTCTACTTACCGCACTTGTGGTGCGATGGAGGCCGGAGACTCACACGTTTCACTTGCCGGTTGGAGAGATGATGGTCACCTTACAAGATGTAGCTGTGATTGCGGGTCTTCCGATTGATGGGGTGGCCGTCACCGGCAATTTGATGTTCAACAAGGTTGCATTGGTACTAGACTATCTCGGCTTGGAGGTGCCTGAAGAGGACCACGGCATATTCGTTGGGGAATCCATTAGACGTTCATACCTTGACGATCAGTTCACTCATCGAATGCCACCTGTACCGACGGACATCCAACTCCGGAACTATACGCACGCATATCTACTATCGTTGATTGGAGGGATCCTATTCCCTAACTCTTCAGGTGACGTAGTCCACCTAATGTACCTTCCTCTCATAGCTGACCTGTAGACGGCCGGCCGATATAGTTGGGGAAGTGCGGCTCTAGCCTCCCTCTACCGTGCACTCTGTAACTGTTCTATGGGGTCGATTCAAATGACCGGGCCGATGTCCATCTTGCAAATATGGTATTGGGAAAGAATACACCTCGGCCGACCCCGTGTCATGGTACTATCAGAGAGTTGGAGAGTACTACAGGATAATCCTATGCTGAGAGCTCCTCTCGGTGCCTACTGGGCGGGGAAGCGTACATGGAGGGATAACCCACGTGGTGTCCTCACCTATTATAGGGACGAACTCAATCAGTTGAGAGAAGAGTTCGTCAATTGGACCCCGTACACAGACGATAGGCTGCAGCGTCTACCACCCATTTGCACCGCCAACAATCAGTTGTGGTTGACCTTAGCTCCACTTGTGAACTTCTCAGTTGTGGAGTTTTATTACCCCGGACGTGTCCTTCGCCAATTCAATGCACAACAACCCGTCCCGGCGAACTCATTGTACGATCGTAGGCTACACAACATCACGGGTCAAGGTCGTTTACCAAACATGGATTGGGCCGATCACCACCGTGCTTATATTGGAGCTTGGAATGAGCGGAGGTACGAGTTGGTAGTTGAGGGTATTGTACAGCCGTATGACGGATCGATGCACACAACTTATATGGCTTGGTACAGACGCATCACAAGATTGTATGTCGCGCCAAAAACTGATCTTCACGTGGGTGTCCAACAACCAATACCCGCGCACCAGGTTGAACCACCACCTGCACATTCATCATCACAACCCATGTATCAACCGAAAACATCATCATACCGTCTAATGGTAAATAAGATTGTTTGTTCAATTTCAATCATTTCGATTAATTTTACTTATGCTTCTTTAATTATGTCATATATGGTTTACTATTGTAGATTGACAACACATGGGCCATGGCAAGAAAATGTGCGGGTGTCTTGAAGAGCAACGCCAATAAGGCATGCAAAGAATTGGCAAGAGACCTCCTTTGCAATTGTCGTAGCTCTCTTGAAGAGGTTGGAGATGGTCCAAGTTTCAATAAACTAATGCGGTCAACCGAAGAGCAACGCCAACAAGTACGACCTACCGCAAGCCAAGCCCCACCACCACCACAACAAGCGTTGGAATTGGGAGATCCCCTCGCACCTCAAACTCAACCTCAAACTCCATCCCATCATCCACGAAGGGGTAAGACCATTCGATTCCCTCCTCCGCAAAGTGCATTGGCAAATCTGGAGATTGAAGAAGGGGGAGGTGATGAAAAAGAAGGAGTTGGTCCTAGTGAACCCGCAACGCAAGAGACACGGGAACGTAGGCAGAAAGTCCCAGCTCGAAGGAGAAGAGCACCCCAACACTTCACGCTGAGTTAAACCGAAGAAGTATTTATGTATTATTGGTCTTTGTAGTTTTTTTTGTAATTGTACACTTTTTTTAGTGCATGTTTTCAAATATTTCAGTTGTGCATTTTGTGGAACTTAATGAAAATTTGAAGTTGATGAATTTGAAGTTGATGAATTTGAAGTTAATGAAAATTTGAAGTTTGTGAACTTGAAGAATTTGAAGTATCAGTGCATGTGTGAATTTGAAGTATCTGATTTGCAAAAATCATCAAGTTTGTGGAGTTGATGAATTTGAAGTTTCTGTGTAGTATCTGATTTTCAAAATTCATCAAGCGTGTATGTGAAGTTTGTGTATCTGTGTAGTATCTGTGTAGTTTTTGAACTTGATGAGTTTGTGAACTTGATGATACTTAATACTAGATGGTTTGTGAAGATTTAAGATTAATTGGATATTAAAGAGATTGAATTACAATGATCTAATATGGATGTCTGTGAATTGATGAATTGATCAAGTCTGTATGTGAAATTTGTTTTGAATTGATGAAGTCTGCATGTCTGTGTAGTAAAAACCAAGGATAAAAGATGCCGTTATTGATGATAACGGCATCTTAATCCTGTAACGTTCTTGCGAATAATGGCATAAGTATGGATGGAAAATTATGAGATATGGAGTTTGCTGCCAATATATCTGTGTCCACAGTCGTTATCCACTTTAACGACATCCTAAACCGATGCCGTTATTTAAGATAACGACATCTTTGTTTATTCCACCTGACTTCCGAGTTAACGGCATATTTGAAGATGGTCACAAGTATGCCGTTATCCTAGATAACGACATCTTCAGTTTATGCCGTTTTCCAAAATAACGACATCTACTAACTGTGCCGTTGTTCAGAATCACGACATCGGTTAAACATCAAAATTCCAAAATTTGAGATTTCTGCCAAACTTTCTGTCTCCACAGTCGTTTTTGAGAGTAACGGCATAGATAGAAGATGCTGTTATTCACAACAACGGCATCTTTTGTTTGAACAGTTGTGCATGTTTCTGTGCATGTTTTGTTGTGATTTTGTATATACAACTAATTTAACTATATCCACCACCAATTCAAACCACAAATCTCATTCCAAATAATTTAAACTTAAATTACTCAACATTCAAAAACAACTTTATAATTTCGTACTAACACTTACAAAGGAAAATATATAACTAACATCCAATAACTAGGAAAATATTCAAGTGCGGGTAGATTGTGAAGTCCCCACACTTTGTACATTCTTACAACTGCGTCTATTGTGCCCGCTCACACCACATTTTGAACATACTTTTCCACTACTCTCACCTTCTCGAGCGTCCATGTCATTACGGATACGAGTACTCTTAGGCCTCCCATTCACCCGACGAAGACTAGAATCAACTATTAGTACCGGTACGCTTTGGGTAGGCCAATAAGATTCGTCTGGGATAAGATTGAAAGATGGTGCCCATGTTTTTGCTAACGAATCCGTAGAGTAGAAGGGATCTATGTACGGTTGATAATTAAGCGCACGTGTAGCACATGCCGCTAACACATGAGAGCATGGAACGTGGAACAGTTGAAATTTGCCACATGTACAAGTTCGGCCTTCTAAGTCCACCGTATGCCAATGGCCACCCTTTTGATATCCACCGTCCATTCTGATGCCTGTTTTCACCCCAAAAACACCATCGCGATTATTAAACATTATGGCCTCATGTAAATTGGATTTTTCATGGCGGACATCTAAGGTCCTGAATCCGGGGTGCCTATAGTTTACCTTCAGCGATAAGTGTCTGCGCGGCCTCACGGCGGTCGGTGAAGTACATGTTGAGACGGAAAAATATCTGTTCTACAATTGCGGTGACAGGTAAGCTACGAACACCTTTTAGAACCGAGTTGAAAACTTCGGACAGATTTGTTGTCATAATACCATATCTACGCCCACCATCAGCAGTAAGTGCCCACTTCTCAATTGCTTTTTCCTTTACCCAATTAGCCGCATCAGCATTGCTAGCTTCAAGTTGTGCCATCTTTTCCTCGTACTTTTTCCACTGATTTTGACACGCAATTACCTTCAATTTATTCATCAAAAATTTCGAACCAAATTTTTTATGAAAATTGCTAGCAAAATGCCGCATAGAGTACCGATGATATGCAAATGGTTCCCTCCACGTGCCAAACTCATTTCCCATTACTGATAAAATACCGGCATGTCGGTCAGAAATTACACAAAGACCTTCACGATCTGTAACAAAGCACCGAATACAGTTCATGAACCATGTCCACGTTTTTATGCTTTCACCTTCAACCAGTGCAAACGCATATGGAAACAACCTCCCGTTTGCGTCTGGTGATACCGCAATCAACAAACAGCCTTTGTATTTTCCATACAAGTGAGTACCGTCTACACTTATAACTGGTCTACATGATTTAAATCCTTCGATAGAAGGACCGAATGCCCAAAAAACACCCTTAAATGTTTCTATACCCGGCCCGATCGTAGTCTTCGCCCATTGTACAGCCGTACCCGGATTTGAAGCTTAAATTGCATTGAGTAGATATGGTAATTTAGTGTACGCTGTTTCAAAAGAACCATATAGTTTCTCAATTGCTTTATGTTTTGCCTTCCAAGCTTTCCAGTATGATATTGTGTATTAGAGCCTACCCTTCACCTACCTAATTATGGCTTTTGGTGTTATTGAGAGTTGTTCCTTCAGAGTATCCATTATCATCGTCGATACGACCGTCGAGTCAATTTTGCTGTGATCCTGAGTCAATGTAGGATTCACACATGTGTGTACACCTTCAAGCTTTTTCACCACAAAATAATCACGACCTTTGGGAACAATTGCACGCAAGTGCCATGGACAACCAATTTCATTTTGAAGTGATGGATTTTCTGCAATCTGCTCGGCTGAATGGTGGATGGGCGCGTATTTACATTTCACATGGTATAGACAACGATCTGATTTTACCGTCACGAATTCTCTGTGGTTCCTCACGGTGTACATCTTCACTTGATGTTTTAGAGCATCTTTGGATGGAAATCTTTGACCAACAAAGAGTTCATCCAAGTTGGAAGAACCAATGGAAGACTGGCCATGTTCATGTACGGTGGCACGGGACATCCATTCGCTTGATTGCGATCCACGCATAGCTGCACTTGTGTCCTGACTTGGCAACACGCAGGCATTGTTAACCGGCACATCAACATTGGCATCAATAACTGGAGCTTCAACGGCAATCTCTTCATCATCATCCTCGAGACCGCGTACCTCATCTTCTTCCTCTTCTACCAAGTCGTTATTTACAACGGCGTTGTCAAAGTCTTCCAAAGCAATGCCAGCTACCAAAAAATTTTGTGGCAATGGGGTCGGATGTACCTGCTCGTATTCGGAGGAAACAGGTTCCGTTGGAGTTGTGCTAGTATCTCCAATTGTATTTGAAATCCTTGCGTGTGACTCTGCAGATGGTTTCAAAGTCCTTGTGGGCCTTGGACTTTCGATAACAACTCTTGTAGTATTTGGGACCCTCGTTTGATCGATATATAACTCAACTATATTCCAACCACAACTTGGATGAAGTGTCCTAAGCAAGACAGACCTCAGAGAACTGTCACTATCTATGGGTACCAACATGAAGTACTGCCCATCTCCTTTACCAGCAGAATAACGGGCTCTCAGTTTCAGACTCATTTCACTTCTATCCCAATTGGTGACTTCATATATCTTATCTACTAATTCTGCGTAACCGAAATTGGGGGTAGCCCAAATAATTACCGGATCAACATCACTATAAGAATATCCAATTTTTGGATCCTTAATTACTTCACCCCCATAATATAACCAAATAGGAATATCAAATTCCATACCTATGCATAAAAATTAAAACATATTCAAGTCATTCACTACTCACAATAAACAAAACATTGAAATGAAAATCAAACATAAGGTTAAGATGATAATACCTTCAAATTAAACCAAAAAAACCACTGGCAATAATTTCGTTGTGGAGGAAGACTGAAAATGAGAGTGGGAGTGAGGAGGTTGGATGTATGGAATTTTACAGGACTCAAATGGTTGGAATTTTTTGATTTTGAGATCTAGGGTTTGTGGGTAACAGGAGCGATGCGAGAGAGAGATGTTTACGAATCAAAAGGGGAGGAAAGAGAAGAAGAGGGGTTTTTCGATTATAGGAACCTGTGCAAAACGATAATAACTGATGCCGTTATTGTGAAAAACGACATCAGTATTATCTATGCCGTTCTCTTAGAGATCAGTTATTTCACTTTTTGCAATTCTCTCTCAAGCCACAGTTGATACAGTACAGATCTATAGACAAAAATAACTTATGCCGTTATTGGGAATAACGGCATGACAATTTTTTAAAAAAGAGATGCCGTTATTGGGAAGAACGGCATACAAATAGCTGATGCCGTTTTTCCCAATAACGTTTGTTGCTGACGTGTCACAGACAAGGGCATCTCGCTAATTGTTTTCGAAAGTAGGGTAGGTCACTAATTATTTTTAAAAAAGAGGGCATTTCGGCAAAATTTTCCTAACAAGTAAAGCATGAACATACATGCAGCTGGGGATGAAAACTAACTATAGAAAACTATTGTATTTGGTGAAACTGTTGTATTTGAGGAAACAAGATATAGCAATTCTTTGTAAATAACAAATTTTGATATTCGATAAAAAGAAAATATTTGTTCATTTGGATATTCATTTCTTGCTTATTTGGATAATCATTTCTTGCTCCCCCCCCAAAAAAAAAGCCAACCCTGGCGTTTTAAAATGCGCGGATAGATTTTTTAATGAAAAAATAAAAAAATTGAGAATTACTCTATCCCGACGTTTCCAAACGTTGGGATAGAGAAAAAGACAGGTCCAGCATTTGAAAATGCTAGGAAAGGTTTTTAGCATCCTGACGGAGGCAAACCCGGTGGTTGCGGTGGCGTTTTGCAAAGCGCCGGGGCCATCAATCCCGGCGTTTTTAAACGGCGGGAAAGGGAAGAGGGGGGGAATGCCGGGGATTTTTGTGCTGTTTGTAGTGAGTCCAGCTAGAAATCACCGAACATCTGAAGCACACTCGAGCACAGAACAACCACTGGACCAAAAAAAAAAGAGAAAAGAAGAGTGCAATCACCATAGACCAGTGGACCAAAATAAAAGGAGCAAAGAAGAGTGCAATCACCCATAGCAACCCAGCTCGCAGGGATCAACTCGGCAGGCTGTACGGAACACCAATGGCAACTGAAAATGCACAACAAACCAACAACGAGCAACGAAGAAGAGAACATACTATAGAACTTAGCACATAGAACCACACAGATAACATAGCAAAGAAAATAGAACAAGGAGCAATAAAAGTACATAGAACATAGTAGGAAAAACTACAAAAGAACCAATACTGCAGCTGAAAAGGAGAGAAAAAGCTTGCGCAAGCCAAGTATCAGCCCTGATAATGGGGCAGCCTGGCATCAAAATAGGCCCAAAAACTGCATACACAATACAAAAGGAAGAAGATACTGAGCAGGAATGCCCCAACAACGATAAATGTAATTCACCCTAGGGGGTGATTGTGCGGAAATTAAAAATTAAAAATTAAGTTGCAAAGTAATTGAGAAGAGATAGAGAAAACAAACACAGCAAGCATCAGTGATGCAGCGATATAACGTGGTTCGACACTCAGGTCTATGTCCACACTACCTGCTTGTAGCAATTCTCCGCCACAAGCGTTCCACAATACTCAAACCCTTGTACAGTGATTTTCGGATTCAGGCTGAGAGACCTATTACACCCATAAGACTTTTAAGATAAGCCCCGTCAATCTCACCGAAGTGGAAGAAAAAAAACTCAAGATCTTTAATGATCCTGACTAAAGAAAACAAATAGGTATCACACACTCGGATTAATTGTTGAATTGATTAGTTCAGAAGATTTTTCTCAGAGCACCGTGGGTTCGTCCAAATATATAGACTTAGGAAGTGTATCCCTAAAAAATAGAAATGATACATTCCAAAAAAGAAATATGCATGATGTACGACCGACCGGCAAATAGGGACAGTCGACCGTTCATCTTTTAATCGAAAGGTCGAAAGATGAATGGTCGACTATCTCATCATTTTAACTGCGATTAGCGGTCAACTGTGGTGCGGTCGACCGACAGTGTAGTACGGTCGACCGCAATCGTGCTGATACTGACGAAACCACTTAATATTCTTGTGATATACTAATCAATCAAATACATATAAAACCTCATATATATGGAATAACAAAAACTGATCTTGATGGCTTTCTTGGGCACTAATCAACATGTGCTCTTTTTGAATAACTTCTTCTTTTACTTGATTTTGCAATCCTTTGCTTGATTTTGTAATCTTTCTTTATTGTTTTCCTTCTTTGCTTATTTTTGAATCTCTTTGAATCTCTTATTGATTTTATTCATGCCTGAAAATCTGAACATCTTAATTGAAACTAATTAGTATATGTAAGCATGTTCTGTGCACACCAAACTAGGAGTCAACAATCTCTCCCTTTTGGTGTGAACAAAACATGCCATTTGAATGTTGAAAATAAAGAATAAAGTATATAAATACTTCTCCTTAATTCAATACTTCATGTATCAAAGATTTTCATAGATGAAGAGCATTCAGAGAGTTTTTAGTAAAAACATTCAAAAAGAAAAATCTTCCCCTCTTTGGAACACACCAAGAAGGGGCGAAAAAAATTGCATAAACAAAGTGTATAACATACTCCCCCTAAATTCATGCATGGAAAAAGATAGATGAATATACATTAAGCAAAGCAAGAGAATATTTCGGGAATATAATAATTTTGAAAACATAAGAAAATCTACTTATATGATACCGTTGATTGCGAGACTCTTTGATATACAGTGAGAGCTCTTCATGGTATTATAAATTTGAGATTTTCCCAATACAAATGCGTGACATAGAGCAAAAGATGAAGAATGATGGATTTCAAGAAATTAGAAATCATAGAAGAACTGTAAATAGATGTTTTTTTATAAAAAACAACAACAAACAAGCCAAAAAAAAAACTGAATAGAAGGTGAGAGAACCGACCGAAAACCAAGTGAAATAACAATTATACAAGAAAACAACCCGAGAGTGAACCGGTCGACCGAACAGTCGATCGCAAATCCTGTAAACCCAATTTCTACAATAAATGAAAAATCGTGAGCAAACCGGTCGACCGCAAATCCTGAAACCCAATTCTGAGAGCAAACAAAAAACCTGAGTGCGAACCGGTCCACCGCCCAGTCGACTGTTCACCTTCACGGGCGAACAATCGACCGTCCAGTCGACCGAAATAGCAATTTTAAGCAGGAATATCAATAACGTTCAAATTTTCCTTTAAAAAATGAAATCGTTTTTCATCTAAACGGCTTAGTAAAGATATCAGCAAGTTGAGAATTAGTGGAAATATAGTCAAGAATAATATCTCCATTTTGAAAATGATCTTTGATAAAGTGATACCGAATATCTATGTGTTTTGTGCGACTATGTTGATCAGAATTTTTAGTCATATGAACAGTGTTAGTGTTATCACATTTAATCGGAATGTGAGCATAAAATACCTTGTAATCCTCAGGGAGTGTTTGGTTGGAGGGGAGGGGAGGGGAGGGATTTTTTTAAACTTTTCATGTTTGGTTCATTTTTTAGGAGGGGAGGGGAGGGGAGGGAAATGGGGGGGTGCAACACCCCTCCTGAGCCAATTTTGGCTCCCCTCCAATATTGGGGGGATTTGGAGGGGAGAGAAATAATGTCTAATTTTTTATTGAGAATGGACTAAATTGGCTTTTTAGTTAGTTCTCTTTGATATTTTACCTCTTCAATCTCCACATCATCTTCGTTGTTGTATATTACTTCTCTTTGATGGAGCTCAGTTGCTTCCAATTGATATTAGTGCCTGCTTGCAATCTCGTCAACCGATTTCATTGATAGCGGAGGCATCAGCTGCTTCTTCTCTACTAAATAAAGCCATGTGATTAAAAACTCATTGTCTAATCTTACGGTTGGAGGATTTGAATAAATTGCTTCTTGTGTGATTGGAAATACATTCTATTGGTTACTTGCTTGGCTCCCTCACATAATGATCAAATATTGGTTCTTGACGATGTCAGACTTGTTGAATTATTCTGAACAGTTGTGAATTCGAAGAATGAGTGGTTCGAGGAATTAAGGTATGAGAAATGTCTCTTTTTTCCAAAAAAAAAAAAAAAATCCATATTTATTTAATGGTTTGGTTGTGCAGATTGTTTCTTTCTTTATCCTTTCTGCATGCTATCAACAAGGTTTATTTGAGTTATTTTCACGATATTATTTAAATAGTTAAGTTGTGAGAGTTGGGTGCATGAAGCATTTGATGGTTTTATTCATTTTTCAAGCTTGTCTTCACAGGCTCTATAACGCTAACACATGCACACACACACAATATAATCGTGCAAGCCTCTTATCAGTTGATTGTTTGGTCATGTAGCAAGTCCCAAAGTCAAAAGCTACGGGAAGTCCCTTCAAAAAAAAAAAAAGCTACAGGGAAGGAGCAGCCAATTTATTTGTAAATGATTACCTGATCGCCTACCAAGCTCTTACGCCATTTCTACTTGGTTCCTCCCTCCAACCAAGTATCAAAGCAAAGCGAGGATGTCGTTCCATCACCAACCTTTACTCTGATTGCGCCTTCTACTTCATTTCTGATACGAGAAGTTTCTTCTGAAAGGTTAAGGGAGGATGCAATACAGTAACTTGTCCCAAAGATTAGTTCGATTGGACATATCGATCACCTTGTGAAGGGTATAAAAGTAATTTTATTATAAAATTCATTCCCTCCCCTTGTGAACCAAATAAGAAGATAATTATTTTCCCTCCCCTCCCCCTCCTTTGAACCAAACAGAGTCTTCATTAAATCCATCCCCTCCCCTCCCCTCCCCTCCCCTCCATTAAAATCCCTCCCCTTCCCTCCCCTCCCCTCCCCTCCTTTGAACCAAACAGAGCCTAAAGTGTTTTTCATCCATAATACCTGCACACAGCAGGATCCGGCGGCAATATTTTCAGCTTCGACAGTGGAGAGAGTTACAGAGTTTTGATTCTTGGATTCCTATGAGACAATGCAATTTCCCAACAAGTGACATGTGCCGCTAGTACTTTATCTATCTGTTAAGCTGCTGGCATAGTCTGCATCAGAGTACTACACGAAAAAAATATATATTTTTGTAGTACCCTGTATTTTTTAAATATTATTTTTATGATTTATAAATGAATTAAAATGATTTTTGGTGATTTAATAAATATTTTTTCTGAAAATTTATCTTTTTACACGTGCAAATGTTTTCTTGGAAAGTTCAAAGTCAAAAATTATTTTGTGGAAAATCATTATTTATTATTAGATATTATTTGTGAATTTACTAGATTTTTCTAATAATTATTGGATCTGTTTGCAAATATTGCAAAAAGATGGACTTTTTGTGCAAAATTATCAATTGGAGTGAAAACTCTAGATTTTCGGATTTTGGGTTGGGTATAATGCCTAGTCAACTCAGGGTTAAAAAGTTTACTTTTTGTTTTGATGAATTTGATTTATTTTACAAGTTTCGATAAAAGAGGATCTTTTTGCAAAATTGCTATTTGAAGCGGGAAAAAATGCAAAACTATTTTTTGGGTTTTCCCTACAGTGCCGGTTGATGCTAGTGGGGGGGGGGTTTTGATTTTTGAACTCGGTTAAATTGGTTTTAACTAGTTTCCTAGTATGGGGATCTATTTATGTAAAGGTATATTTTAAAAGGGGTATTTTGCAAATGTGTTCAAAACCCTAAAACCTATATCCCGACCTATTTAAAAGGAGGAGTGCAACCATCTTTTGCTGCACAACACAAAGGATTTTATTATTATTATTTCTTGGAGTTTTAAAGAGAAGATATTGGATTTCTTGCGAAGGAGAGATTTTTCTTATTTTCTATTTGTCTTCGTTCTATCTCTTCAACAAGGTGAGTGATATATTTGTTTTGTTTTGTTCTTTGAATGTTGTATGTGGTGTTACATCTATTAGAAATCATGCTAGGGTTTGGGTATGAATATATATATATATATATATATATATATATATATATATATATATATATATATATATATGGATTGGATGAACTGGTGAATTAGAATTGAATCTTATATGAAAACCTAGATATTTATGAGTAAAATTGCATGTGGATGATTTGAGATTGTTGAATGTCACGCCCCGCTTCCCAGAATACGGGAACACAGGCACGTAACTGAGGCCCAGCGAATGATGCAGATACATCATTCATAAGCTGTAAATTTAACTCAACAACAAGATAACAATTTCAACCACGAAAGCATAAAAAATCACAACAGGATAACAAAGTACATGACATATTACATGAACATAACCAACAACTGGAAAGAAACATAGTTACGGGTCAAACACGTCCGGATTACAACAAGGATTACATGAATAAAACATAAACTAAAATAACTTGAAATTAAACAAGACTAGAATCTTTGTTCAGCAACACCTTCGGGTAATTCTCCATCTGGGCCTGCAAGTATATTATTACAAGGAAAGAGACAAGGAAGTACCCGTTAATGCAAGTCACGGGCCGCAAGTGGTACAAGCAACGGGACAAATATAGAATAAAACAAAAGAAGGAAAGAACAAAGAATCAAGAATCATATAATAGAGCAAATACAACATGTGATAGAATCAAGAACA
Source organism: Hemerocallis citrina (assembly GCA_017893485.1). Classification (NCBI taxonomy): domain Eukaryota; kingdom Viridiplantae; phylum Streptophyta; class Magnoliopsida; order Asparagales; family Asphodelaceae; genus Hemerocallis; species Hemerocallis citrina. The sequence continues at coordinate 146,399,497 of CM030358.1, read as the reverse complement.
AGACCTCATGGAACAAATAACGTGCATGTGAACAAGTAAATAATCCATAGGAACATGTAACATGTAAACGAGTAAGCAAGTAAACGTGTCAACATGAACGAGTAACATGTAAACAAGTAAACAAGTCATCATAACCATGTAACATATAAACGGATCATACAAGTGTACATGTCATGTCATGTCTTTTATTAACCTAACTAGGTAGCACTTCATGCATCCCATACCACATGGTTGCTACTCGCAATCAAGTGAATGTTTAGACTAGTAGTGAATTCTATAGGTCACGTACCCGGGAAACAAATCCAGTCGAGTCAAGTCAAGTATATCTTGTATCAAGATACGTGCAATGTGGACATAGTGTAACGTAGCATGAAACATAGAACATAAGATTTGCAAATTTGCATCGGGGAACCATGAGCCCCCGTCCGAGTACGCTCTTCTATATTGCCCACTACTAAATTTTTTTCCTTTATACCCCGGCTTGTTATCTTTTTAATTACAATTTAAATATGAACAATAACTATATGCAACAACAAGGACGGGTAACATGGCAAGGGTAATATGACAAGATCAAGTATCAAGACTTATACGAGGCAGGAAATATATTTCAGGGCTTATAAAACATGTGATGCAACTAATGATATGCATAACACTTAATCAAGAATAAAATATATTATAACAACATGCAACCTAATAACAAGCAATTCATGCACAACATCATGTATAATTATAGGAGTATATATGTGTGTATTAATTTGTGTGTTCGTGTCATGCGTATGAAAACAAAGTATTCACGATCACATGTGAATACAAATCGACGGATTAGGTATGGAAACGGGTATCAATTTGACTTATGAATGCGAATTGGAGTAAAAAATAATATACTTGCGGTATTTTTACAAGGACTTGTACTAGAACAAATAAAATTGTACAAGGGAATACTTGCCTGGTAGTCGACGACGATAAAATTGAAGCAAGAATAACGGAATCAGTATCCCGGGCAGTAGAATATGTGCAAAATATTTGTGGCAGCCATGCCAAAGTCAGCAACTCCTAGAATAGCAAGCTCCAAAATAGCAACTTCACTTCAACAAGTCCAATGCAGTAAACACCCCCAACAACAACTCCAAGACAACAATACTCCAATAGCAATAAACAGAAATTCCACTTCAACAACTCCAAGGCAGTGAACAACAGCACACACCAAACTCCTATACAACACCAATAGCAACCCAACACCAATATAATAAAATCAACCCAAACACCCACACAACAACAACAATCCCAATCCCCTGTTTCCTTCTTCTTCTCGAATGACGATAGAGAGACAGAGGGAGAGCGCGGGAGAGAGATAGTGGGAGAAAGGGAGATAGGGAATGACAACGGAAGTTTCGAGGGTCAGGGGAATCGAGGATGGAGAACGGGCGGCGAGAACTGGCGTCAAGCGATGGTCACGGCGGCTGGAGTTTGGAGGAGAGGGCACAGCAGTAGCGAATGGAGAAGAGGCGAGGCGAGGTTACCGTTGAGTCGTCGAGGTCGGAGTTCGAGGGGAGACGAACAGAGGGAGTGAGGCAGGTGCAGAGGAATGTAGTGGTGAGCGGGAGGCGCTCGGAGACAGGGCGAGTGCAGGCGGAGGCGAAGCTGTCGAGCGGAGGAAGACGATGCTGGGACTTCAAGCAGAGGCAATGGTGATGGAGGGGAATGGCGATGGTGGAGCGGCTTTGGTGGGTCGTCGAGGCTCTGGTGATGCTGGCGGCAAGGCGACGGGACGAGTGGCGGCGGGAGGTGGGTTCGGGAGTAGGGGTGAGGACTGGCGGAGGTGGAGTGGCAGTGGAGATGACGAACGGAATGGCGAAGGCGAGCTCGACTGGTGGAGATGGCGACGGAGGAAGAAGGAAGAGGAGTTCGGGTTGTTCTGTTTTGTTTCTCTGGTTTGGTTGAGAAACAGAGAGGGAGAGGGAGAGGTGGTACGGGAATGGGGATTTTATAATAGTATAATAGGGAAAATATAATGGGGGAGAGAAGTGGGGTAGTTACGAGGAGTGTGGGAGAGCGTGCGTGCAAAGTGGGGGAGAAGTACCGGACAAAAGTGGGGGGAAGATAAATAAATTGTATACGGGTAGTGTGAAATAATAATCTGTACAAATATGGGTACTGGGTTTGGGCTTCAATAAATGGGCTCTAAATATTTAATTAAACAATTAGGACATTGGGTTAAAATATTTTGGGCTCAAATTAATTTAATTAAACTCAAATACGAAATTGGGCTTCAATAATTGGGCTTATAACAAAATAAAATAATAATTAGGGTATTGGGCTAAACAATTGGGCTCGGATTAATTTAATAAGATCAATTACGAATTTGGGCTTTAGAATAAACAATTGGATTTCAGATTAACAAATAATAAAATTAAAATACAAAATGGGCTCACATTAATATTTAATAAAATCAATAATGTAAACTAAGGCTTAGAATAAACAATTAAATAATTGGGCTAAAAAAATAATTTAATAATAAGATCAATTAGGGAAAATAATTATAAGATACTGAGAATTTAAATACGGAAAAATACCTTTTTTTTATTTAAAAATACGTATTAATGAAAACAAGGGTTACATTGAATGACCTATTATGAATCATGAGTGGGCTATTTCTTTTGGATTTATGCTGATTTGTTTGGATGAACGCAACTTGATTATGGAAATGTTAAATTTGTTTATGTTCATGAGTTAATCATGGTGATTGAGTTTGAGGAAGTTTGAGAAGGATTAATGAAATAAAAGATCATGTCTTGAGAATTGGATTTTGGGATAAATTGAATTAGATTTAATGTAATACAAGTAAATTGGATATTTTGTGCTTTGTGAAAGGTTTTATTTGAATTTGGATTTTTTAAATACTAAGATTAATTCTCGTGATTTCTAATTGATGGATTTGTGAAGTTTCTTTGGTGCACAATCATGCACAACATTTTTCATGAAGATCGTATTTCATTGCTTTTGAAGAAATTGAGTCTTTATGTGTTGTGTTTCGAAGGATTTGACTATATCTCAACTTATTTTGGTATTGATAAGGTTTAGAACAAAATACAAAGTTATTTCGATGAGTAATTGATTCTTAAAAACTCTACTTTTGATATATGCACAAACTCGTTTTCTTTTTGAAGAGAATCAACAAATTTGCTATTTTGATTAATTCAAGTGGGTTTGATTGGTTTTTATGGATCATTGTATATCCTATAAGTTGTATTTGATCATATCAGAAATATGCTTTTTACAGAATTCGTTTTCATAAAGTAAAACTCCGTATCAGTTGAAATGTGCACAACAAAAAACTACAGTCTGCAGGTCGACAGTCGATCGGTTGAATTTTACAGTCAACCATCGCTACTTGGCTGCTGTGTTTTCTCGTTTTTTTTGAAATTTCGCGTGGAACAGTCGTCTGACCCATTTTTCCAGTCGATTGCCTGTGCTCTGTTTTGATGTTTTCTCGAAGTTTTGGATTTTCGCTCTGGACAGTCGACCGATGACTTTTTACAGTCGACTACTACTACTTAGAATTATATTTCTTGAAGTGTTAGGTTTTCGCTCTGGACAGTCGACAGACTGCTGTTTACAGTCGACTATTACTACTCTGACTGATGTTTTCTTGAGTTTTTCTGATGTTTCTTTGATCGATTGTTCCTTCAATATTATATTGTTTTAAAAGATGTTTTACTACAGATTTATATGTTTTATAGAGATTTATGTTGGAACTTTAAATGTATTCTTTTGGATCTTATTTGAGTTATACATGCTTTCAAAGGAATTGATATTTTGTGATATACTACAACTTAAAAATATGATTTTCAGTTATTTAATAGATTTAATATTTATTTGTATTCTGGAATTTTATATGAGATTTGGGTTCTTGTTGATTGGAGAAATTTCTTCATATAATCGTTTTGATGATGGATTTGTGAGTTTTGGTCTTGATGATATATCTGGGAGTTGAGTCAGAGTCCTGTGAACCGGCAGTTAAGGTTTGTTGATTTAGACCAGTTAGGTCTTGGGATTGTTGTTGAGTATTTAAGTCCGGCAGGATGCAATAACTCTAGAGATGAAGATTTTTGTGTTTTAATAACAACCAACTTAAGGACATGCACTAGTGGAGATGTGATGGAACTTGGGAAACGTGAGTATATGCTCTTAGTCTGTTTAGTCCAACGGTTGCGTTCCAGGACTGTTTGTTGTTTTGTCTCGAGAGGACATTTGTATGTTCGCGTGTCGAGGGTCTGCATACCTATTCACGGAGCATGCAGGGTGCATTCGCATGTCGAGGGTCGGCAGGCCGATTCACAGAATGTACCTGGTGTATCTGCACGTCTAGGGACCTTGTAAGTCTATTCGTGGGGTACATGGTTGGGAGGTGATTCTCCGGTTTTTGAGTTATCTTACATGATGCTTGCGCGTTGAGGGCTGTAGTGCCTATTCGCGAAGTATTCTGGATCTTGTTTTCCATCACTGTAGTAGGATTAGTTGCATAACGAGGGATCTAACCCTATAAAGTGGAGACCGTTAAGGGCTTTGCACCGGACCTATGTACTATGGAATGCATAGAATCCGACAAGTATGCATTAGAGAGTCAGCATATAGCGATTGTGTTTTCTTGACTTGGTTTTATGCTTGTGTTTTTCTGTTTTTCCTACACTTGACACTTAGTATAGATTCACTTGATATTTTCATGTATTACTATTTACTATCTTATATTCCTTGATGTTTTCATGCTTTACTTATTGCTATGTCTTATTTCATTTATTATTGGTATTACATGTTGTTGATGACTCTATGCTCTATGCTTTATTTATGTTGTTTTCTTTTATGTCACTCATACCATTATGGCTGACCCCTGTAGTTTTGAGGGTTAGGGTTATCTCTAGCCTCATGTTTTGCAGGTAGGTACTTATAGCTTGGGATTTGGATGCTTGAGCTTAAGTGATGTGATGGCTTACGTAATTTGTAAAAGAAATTGTTGTAAAGAAAGAAATTTGTAATTCAAGGTGTTTTGTATTCCGCTGTGCCATGTAAAGATTAATGTAATGAAAGTTGAAGAAAAAATGTTGGTATTTGGACTGTGTTTAATATTGCAATTGAAGTTGATGTTAGGAATTGTGCCACGTATTTCTGAGATATCATATTGGAAATTCGGGGTGCTACAATTTTTCGGGAACCAAAGTCCAGTATTTGGTGTGCCTTTAAGATATCACCTGATACGCATAACAACAACCAAATGCGATTCTTTGGGACACGATTGAAAACGTGCACATAAACAAACACTAAACATGATATCTGAACGAGATGCAGTAATATAAAGCAAACTACCAATCATGCCACGACAGGTAGAAATATCCACATTATTACCAGATTCATCCTTGGAAAGCTTAGTGGTAGTTGCCATAGGTGTTTTGTAAGCATTTGCATTCTCAAGACCACACTTTTTGACTAGTTCCTTTGCATACTTGGATTGATTTATAAAGATGCCATCCTTTCGTTGTTGTATTTGAAGTCCAAGAAAATAAGTTAGTTCACCCATCATACTTATTTCGAACTCATCTTGCATTTGCTTAGAGAATTCCTTGCAAAGATTTTCATTAGTAGAGCCAAATATAATATCATCAACATATATTTGAACAATTAAGATATCTTTAGAAACATGTTTTATAAATAGTGTAGTGTTTACTTTCTCTTTAGAGAAGCCTATGTGAATTAGAAACGAACTTAGTCATTCATACCAAGCACGAGGGGCTTGCTTTAAACCATACAAAGCTTTATCAAGACGGAATACATGGTTTGGGTGTGTGAGATCAGTGAATCCCGGTGGTTGTGCAGCCTAAACTTCTTTCGAAATAAAACCATTTAAAAAAGCACTTTTGACATCCATTTGAAAAAGAGTAAATTCCATATAAGAAGCAAAAGCAAGTAAAATGCGAATGGCTTCAAGCCGCGCAACAGCTGCAAAAGTTTCATCAAAGTCAACACTTTCTTGTTGGTTATAACCTTGTGCAACAAGACGAGCCTTATTTATAGTATTAATGCCCGATTCATCTAACTTGTTCCTAAACACCCACATAGTTCCAAATATAGTCCTATTGTGAGGTCTAAGAACAAGTCTCCATACTTAATTCCTTTCGAATTGATTAAGTTTTTCTTGCATTGCAATGATCCAATCATTATCTAGCAAGACCTCCTTAATATTTTTAGGTTCAAGTATAGAGACGAAAGTAGAAAAACATATGAAATTTTGAGCTTGTGTTCGGTAGTTACTCCATTCGACATATTGATAAGTTAGAATTTATCTAGTTTTTAACTTGTTTTAAATAGGTTTTATTAGTGGTTTATTTTTATTTATGTTTTATTTTTATTACCTTTTGGTTTATATTTTAATTTGTAGGAAAAGGAGTTGAAGAGTTGATGATTGTGATGCAAACAGAATGGATTACGGCCTCCCAGTGTTGAAGAACATAGCCATAATTCGTGGAAAACAGTTGGAAGGACAATTGAAGAGACAGAGAGAGTTATGGCCCCCCAGTGTTTTCCATTATGGCTGTAATTCGTGGAGAATCTGCTGAAGAGTCACAGTTTGAAGATTATGACCCCCCAGTGTTGCGCGTTATGGCCATATTTATGGCAGAATTCTGTAACAGCTCCTAATAATGGCTGAATCTGTTACTCTTTCTTTATGGGTCTTAAAGGGATTATAATGGCACTTGATTAGGGGTGAAACCAGGCTATAAATGTAGGCTTTCAGAACCACGAAAGGGGCGGCTTCCTCTCCATTTTCTCTTTGAGCAAAACTTATGTTCTTTTGTAGTATGTTCAAACAACTTTTCTTGGGCTTAAGCTTTGAATAAATTTCAGTTTCTATTACCTTCTAATCTTCATCTCTTACTTGTTAAAGTTCTGAATGTCAAATTTACATTGTCTTATTTATACTTTAATCATGTGTGAGTAGTTTCTTTTATCTTGGGATTGATTATATTCCAATGATGAATTATTGATTAAGTCTAGTTTTCTTTCCTTAGATGTTATGAGCATTTTTCTATTCTTAATTTAATCTTGAGTTTTGCTTTGTCTGCAATCATAATCAATATGATTGTATGAACCTTAGATATCATATTAAGCACTGAAAAGTGAGAATTTGATATTGGAATTACAAGATTAAACAAGGGGATCAATTCATGAAAATAGAATTGGTTTTCTTGAGGCTTAGAAATAATTGTTCTTAATGAGTTTTATCATTCCTTCTACCATGAAAATAGGTGGAATCTATGTCTGAAACATATTATTGTACTTTGAAAGAATGCAATAATCACATTTGTTTATTTAGCCTTTAAGAATCCATTGTTCATCCTCAAAGGAAAGTAACTAGCTTAAAAGTAATTTTCATTGGAAGAACATCAATCTCAAGAGCTTTTTATTCTCTAAATTAAACTCTTTTTATTTTTTCGGCAACAACAATATCATTTTAACTTAGTTCTTTTAGCTAATCATCTTAGTGAGAGAAATTAGTACTCAATTTTAAGTCCTTGTGGGAACGATATTTTTATTACGCGATAAAACCGTGCACTTGCGGGCTTATCAAGTTTTTGGCGCCGTTGCCGGGGACTTAAGTCGTTGATATTGATTTTTCTTTCTATATCGGTTAGACTAAAAAAATTTATGTCGTTTCTGTTATCATCTTCTTTGTTTTCTGCTGATTTCTGACAGTGAATGCGAAGAGTCCGAAGTGTTGGTGATCTTGTTGAACCAGTGCCTGAGATAGAAAAGTTCTTCCATAGGAGAAGAAAAGAACAACGCAAGGCAAGGGCTGAAACAGGAGAGTCCAGCATGGCTGAAGATACAAGGTCTTTGAAGGAGTTTGCTTCCTCTAATACCACGGGGTTGCAATCTAGCATCACTCGCCTGACAGTGGAGGCAAACAACTTCGAGTTGAAGCCCTCTCTACTTTCCATGGTGCAGCAAAATCAATTTGGAGGTGCTCCAACGGATGATCCAAATCTCCATTTGTCTATGCTTTTGGAGTTTTGTGACACTCTAAAGATGAATGGTGTCACTGCGGATGCCATAAGATTGAGGCTTTTCCCTTTTTCCTTGAGGGATAGAGCAAGAGCTTGGCTACACTCACTTCCAAACGGTTCCATAACTACATGGGATCAATTGTCTCAAGTATTTCTTTCCAAGTACTTCCCTCCGAGCAAAACTGCACAACTCAGAAATCACATAACAACTTTTGCTCAAAAGGATGGAGAGTCTCTCTATGAGGCATGGGAACGTTTCAAGGAATTGTTGAGGCTTTGTCCTCATCATGGGCTGGAAAAATGGTTAATAGTGCATACCTTTTACAATGGGCTCAATTACAACACCAGGATGACAGTGGACACAGCAGCAGGAGGTGCTTTGATGAACAAAAACACCACAGAAGCTTATGCTCTCATTGAGGATATGGCACAAAATCACTACCAATGGTCAAGTGATCGTGCTCCTCAAAAGAAAGGCGGCAGGTATGATGTTGATGCTATAGACCATTTAGCTGCTAAAGGTGATGCTTTGTTTCAAAAATTTGATAAAATGAGTATGAATGTTGTTACTCCTAATGTTGCAACTTGTGAAATTTGTGGTGTTGTTGGTCATACTTGATGCGGTTTATTTCTGGGAGACGTGTGGATGCACCAGGTGTGAGTTCGGACTCGATTTGTATTTGATGGAGAAAGCTGCTCGTCTGACGACCCTCGGTTGACCGGGCGGAACCTGCGATGGGCTCGGAGGGAGGTGGAGGCCTAGGCTCGGATCAGAGGGTTCGGATCCGAGGTCTTGTGTACCTGCAGACGGTCCTGAAACACCGAGGTTTATCCCGGTGGCGGACCCTCCGACGATCTAGTCAGTCTCTGTGAGAGAGTAGCAATAACTAGGAGAATTTAAGTGGCAAAGGATTGTTTACCTCAAAAGGTGGGTGAGGGTCTAGTATTTATAGAGAATTCCAACCGGGTTTGGATCCGCTTGGGGGCCGGGTCTGAACCCGAAAGCCCATGGGCCTGACGTGGCAGAAGGCCCAGGGGGTTTAGGGCTGACGTGGCAGTACCAGGAGTGGTATAGGGCTGACGTGGCTAAGCCCTTGGTGGTATTTGGAGCTGACATGGCAGATCATGGGGCTTCTGTGCTTCTGGGAGAATCTAGGGGCGTAGGGTGTGCCAAGTCATCTTCATTCAACACCAGGATGGGCGGACGGCCCGGAGGGCTATCGTGGATCGGAGGCCAAGGGCCATCGGTCTCATCGGATACGAGGAGAACAGATCTGTGGGGGTGAACTTGAGGTTCGGCGCCGACCCTGCAGTCACTCGAAGCCGAACTAGACTGCTGTTTCTACCCTTTTGAGTGAGAGTTGTATTGGGCCCTGGTTGGGCCCCAAGCCATTTTTACCCTACCACATAAGCCCCCCACTCCTGTGGGGGTGCGGGAGCTAGCCGTAGAGGAGTGTTTACGGTTGTAGAAATGGGATGGCGAATTGTTGGTCCTTCACGAGAGGGTTGCCCTGATGTTAGAGTGCCGGTGTTTCTTCCTGAGAAGAGTGCCCTGGTGCTCGACCGAACCTCGAGATGACGAGGGATTATGTGTCGGCAAGGGTGATGGCTAGCCGTTGTTTCTTCCTGAGAAGAGTACCCTGGTGCTCGACCGAACCTCGAGAAGACGAGGGATTATGTGTCGGCAAGGGTGATGGCGAGCCGGTGTTTCTTCCTGAGAAGAAGGCCCCGGTGCTCGACCGAACCTCGAGAAGACGAGGGATTATGTGTCAGCAAGGGTAATGGCGAGCCGTTGTTTCTTCCTGAGAAGAGTACCCTGGTGCTCGACCGAACCTCGAGAAGACGAGGGATTATGTGTCGGCAAGGGTGATGGCGAGCCGGTGTTTCTTCCTGAGAAGAAGGCCCTGGTGCTCGACCGAACCTCGAGATGACGAGGGATTACGTGTTGGCAAGGGTGATGGCGAGCCGTTGTTTCTTCCTGAGAAGAGTACCCTGGTGCTCGACCGAACCTCGAGAAGATGAGGGATTATGTGTCGGCAAGGGTGATGGCGAGCCGGTGTTTCTTCCTGAGAAGAAGGCCCTGGTGCTCGACCGAACCTCTAGATGACGAGGGATTACGTGTCGGCAAGGGTGATGGCGAGCCGTTGTTTCTTCCTGAGAAGAGTACCCTGGTGCTCGACCGAACCTCGAGAAGACGAGGGATTATGTGTCGGCAAGGGTGATGGCGAGCCGGTGTTTCTTCCTGAGAAGAAGGCCCTGGTGCTCGACCGAACCTCGAGATGACGAGGGATTACGAGTCGGCAAGGGTGATGGCGAGCCGTTGTTTCTTCCTGAGAAGAGTACCCTGGTGCTCGACCGAACCTCGAGATGATGAGGGATTATGTAGCGCCAAGGGGGTGGTGACTCTGCCGTCCGGATCCTTTTTTAGTTCAGACGACCCTCACACGGTTGTTTGGCCCGAGAGAGGTCAGGACGGGAGGGGTACCCACCGTATCCTGGACCTGAGGCTGAAGAGCCTCGGATGTGCGGGTCGATCTGCTTTCTGTTAGGGTTCTAGGCGATGGTGGCTTTCCTCCCACCCTCGAACAATTCGGGGTTTCGGCTGACGAGGCTGTAAACCCCGAGTTGTTCGCGGGTGAGAGAGGAGCCGACCGAGACCTGGAGCCCGGGGCGCAGGCGATGGTGGCTCTCCTGCCACCCGGGAACAATTTGGGGTTTTCGGCTGCCGAGGCTGTAAGCCCCAAGTTGTTCGCGGGTGAGAGGGGAGCCGACCGAGCCCTGTAGCCTTAAATCTTTTAAAAAGAAAATTTTTCCGCCGAGCGCTTCATCCGACTCGACCCCTGTGTCTGGCTGCCAGCCTGGCACTGGATGACGTCAGCAGCCCACATATCGAGGACGTGGCGCGGTTTTCCAGGCGGCCGCTACACGTTAATCGGTGAACAGTAATTGCGAAAATCGAGGAGTCGTTTTTGTCCTCTATAAATGTTCCCCCCTCTCCCCCTATCGTCCACTTCTTACTCGCTTCTCTCTTTCAAAAAATCTCCTAACACTTCAGCGCTCGTCCCTACCGTTTGCTGTACCAGGCTCGTTCTTCCGAAGCGACCCCAGGTTTGTTGGTAAGTTTGTTTAGTTTAGGCACAGATGGATAGGGCTCAGTCTGGCTCGTCAGCATCGACGTCTGGGGGGGACGTAAAACCCGCCTCCAAATCGACTTCGTGGGAGGAGTCTGTAGGCGAGGATCAGCCAGTGTATGATGTGAAGCCGCTACGGTCTCGGAGGCTTTTTGTTGTGGAGAGTAGCGATTCTGAGGAGGGGGCGGTAGTTCCGCCGAAGTCCAGATTCTGGGGTTGGTTCCTGAAGAGGAGGGTGGCCCCAAAGGGGGTGAAGCCGAAGGGGTTCCGATAGGAGGTCAGGGCGTGGGCTCGAGTTCCATGCCGACCGGTCTGGGGCGGTTATCTACCCCCTCGCCGGAACGAACCAAGAAGAAGAAGAGGGCTCCGAAGACGAAGGGATCGAGGATTGGGGGCTCTAGCCTGGTGCCTGTACAGCCTAAGGCATTCCGTTGTTATCCTGATGATCTTTCTGATAAGGAGGTGTTTGGGGTCCAACTGTCGTCGCCGAGCCGGAAGAGGGTGATAATGGACACACTTCCGACCGTTCTGGAGGCAGGTAACTTGGAGGCTCTGCGGCTGGCGTACCACATAGGGTCCAGTTACGAGCTCATGTTGCCGAGCTCCACTCTTCGACCGACCGACCCCCTGCCGGATTGGTATTGCGTCTTTCCCATGGATGCCTTTATCTCCGGCCTGAGGCTGCCAGTTCACCCGTTTGTTCGCGAGGTGCTGAACTGGGCGTCTTTGGCGCCGATGCAGTACGGGCCCAACTCTTGGAAGCAGATCATCTGCTTCGTGTTGATGTGCGAGGAGCAGAGGGTACCTCTACGGCTGAATGTCTTCCGAGCGATGTTGATGATCAGCTCGGCGGCTGAGGGTCTCTACTACATTTCGCCCCGGGGCAAGGGGAAGGTTGTCCACGGTCATCCGGATTCCATCAAGGATTGGAAGAAGAAGTATCTGGTGATCCGGAGTAAGGAACCTTGGGACATCCCCACTCGGTGGAACCATTCCAAGCCGAGCTATAAAACGCCGAGGCCAAGGGACCTGACGGCCGAGGAGTGGGGGTTTGTTGAGCGCCTCCGTCTGTCGTATAGTATCAACTGGGCGAAGGTGACCGAGGGTCACTTGGCGAGCATCGGACTGAGCCCGGCCGATCTATGTATGTAGTTGTTTCTTTCTTTTGGCTTTGTTGTTCCTCTGTGCTCATTGTCCTTACTGGATCTTTTTGCAGATATGGATCCTGAGTCGATCAAGGCGAAGAGGCTCGCTATGAAGAAAGAGGAGGCCGAGAAGAAGATGGGGGTGATGAAGACGAGGGGGTCGTCCCAGGTGGTTTCCGAGGCCCCTATTCAGCCGAGGGCCAAAAGGGCTCGCTCGGAGACGGTCAAGGACACGGCGGTTCAGGGCGGTCCGGACCAGGGTAAGGTCACCGATCTCGATAAGGGGAAGGGCCCTCTGGCGGATCCGGAGGTAGAGGAGAGGCTTCGGCGACCTTGGGTGCCGAGTTGGTCGATCCGTGAGGGAGACTGTTTGACCCGAGGGCGGAAAGCCGTCGAGGTGGTGAGTAAGTTGGCGACCCCCCGGGATCGTTCGGAGATGAAGACCGAGACCCTGGATGAGGCATATACTCGCCTCGCACAGGCCAATGTGCTGGTAAGTCTGTCAACCTCTCTTGTCCCGTAATTTCGTTGTGGGGGAGGCCTCCTTAGTTGTGCTCAGTGACTACAGGCGACCGTGCAGGGGGCCCACGTGAGGGGCCTTTACGAGGCCGCTTTGAAGCGGGAGCGTGACCGGGCGGACAAGGCCGAGCAGGAGACGAAGGAGACGAAGATAGAGCTCGAAGGCTCTCAGAAGAGGGAGCAAGAGATGAAGACGGCCTTCGACAAGGAGAAGGAGGAATGGGCGAAGAAGATGGCGGCTCAGGAGAAGGAGTTTGCCAAGGAGAGGGAAGAGCTGACAGAGACGGGTCAGCTCCTGGTGATCAAGGCTCAAGACGAGTGTTATGCGAAGGCACTCAGCCACGAGAGGCACTTCTACCCGACCCTTGACCTGTCTAATTTCGAGTATGATATGGAGGTCGAGGGGACACCGAAGACCCCTGGCGAAGAAGGGCCTGCTCTTGACCCGTCTGCCGACCCCCCTGTGGACCCGCCTGCCGATGCTGAGGTGGGAAAATAAGTTGTATAATTTTTATCTTTCTATTTCCTTCTTTCGATTGTATTTGCCTTCCGCGCACTGGCCACCGCATTTTTGTAAGACGCGACTCAATTTATAAAGAAAAGATTTTTGACCGGCCAAGTGTTTTGACTTCGGGTGTTTCCGACCCCCCTTGCTTACGTGTTTTGAGTTGGCTGGTTTTCTTGTAGGTTGCGGCTTCTCTTCCCGAGGTGGACCCCCGTCGTTCCGACGTGGCGTGGCTCCGGAGCAAAGTTGAGGCCCTGGAGGCCACGTTGGTTCGCTACCGAAAGGGGGCTCGTGACACTGATGCGGCCTTTAACTATTATCGGAACAAGTCTGAGGCTTTAAGTGAGGAGGCGAGCTGGCTGAGGAGGGCGATGGTGGACCGGGACCTCGGAGGTGTCGGACTTGGACATACCATGTCCAACGCCTCGGTACAGAGGCCCTCTTCTGAGAGGTTACTTCGCGATGTCATAGTTGAGAAGGAGATGGAGATACACCGCTACAAGACGATGCTGGGTGTCTCGATATCCTCCTCCGTGGGTCGGCGAGCGGAGGGGGTTCCCTCTGCGCTGCTGCTGCTGGAGCGCATGCGACCAGTGGATGCCCAGAGCTCCGTGGCTGGCGTGTCGACCGTGGCTGAGCCCAAGGACCATCATGATGAGGAGAGGGCTCCTAGCCGTTCGGTCGGCGTGGTCCCGCCCTTCGTTGGACCCAAGGGGCCCTAAGATGGTGGCTTCCTTCAGTTTGAGATGAGTGGAGTGGTCCTGTAACGGTCTTTATTTGTTTTCTCATAACCAAGTAAAGGAGTATGAATAAAGAATTCTTAGTGACGGCGGAGGCGTGGTTCGGCTCCGTCGATCCGTGAGGGATCAACGCGGGGCCTTAGGAAGAGTCCCTGGTCTGAAGCTGGATTGGACCTACTGCGACGTTGGGGATGATACCGGAGTGAGGACTCGGATGCCGATCCCATTGTTCGGTGGTAAGTCGGATCTGCCGAGGCATTTGGAGTTTGACAAAAAAATGAGATTTCTTTCATACTAGATAGGGAGGGTCGTCGAAGCCGCTCTTTACACATGAAAGCTTACAAAGGATTTTATATACATTAGCCAAGTTAGAACCTATGTTCGCTCTTCCAGGAATTTCATTAGGTGCTCGGCGTTCCAGGGTCGGTTGATGAGCCGGCCGTCCATATCTGCCAGTCGGTACGTACCAGGGCGTACAGCCTCGACTATACGGTATGGGCCTTCCCAGTTGGGGGCCAATTTCCTCTTCTTGGTTGGATCAGAGACGGACAGTTTTCGTAGTACGAGGTCTCCCGCCTTGATGTCAGTGGGGCGGACTTTCTTGTTGTAAAACTTCTCGATCCGTTGCTGGTAGATGCTTCTCCGGATTGAGGATTTCTCTCTGACTTCTGCGACGAGGTCCAGGTTGGCCCTTAGGCCTGATGAATTGTCAGGTTCGTCGAAGGCCATGATACGGGGAGAAGGCAGGCCGACCTCGACGGGGATGACTGCCTCCGTCCCGTAGGTCAAGGCGAACGGCGTCTCTCCCGTGGGGATTCTCTTAGTGGTTCGGTACGCCCATAGCACGCTAGGCAGTTCATTGACCCAAAGTCCCTTGGGGGAACTGTCGAGGCGCTTCTTGAGGCCGTCGAGGATTTGCCTGTTCGCGTTCTCCGCTTGGCCGTTGGACTGAGGGTGGAAAATAGCGGAGAAGCATTGCTGGATACCGATGTCCGTGCAGAAAGTTTGGAAGTTCTGACCCTGGAATTGGGTTCCGTTGTCTGTGACGAGGATTCGGGGGATGCCGAACCGGCAAATGATGTTCTTCCAAAAGAATTGTTGTACTTGGCGCTCGGTGATGCTGGACAGAGGCTCAGCTTCGAGCCATTTGGTGAAGTAGTCGATGGCGACTATCAAGAATTTCTTTTGTCCTACTGCTGGGGGGAAGGGCCCCACAAGGTCCATTCCCCACATGGCGAACGGCGCAGGGCTCGCCAGGGATCGGAGATTGGCTTGAGGAAGCCTTTTGATAGGGGAGAACCTTTGGCAGGGGCCGCACCTTTTGACTAAGTCTTGTGAGTCCTGGAGCATGGTCGGCCAATAGTACCCCTGATTCAGGGCCTTCCGGGCAAGTGTCCTGCTCCCCATGTGGCATCCGCCGACCCCCTCGTGTAGGTCTTTGAGGGCGTAGCTGGCGTCGCCGCTGGTGAGACAGCGGAGGTATGGTTTGCCGTCGGCCAAGGTGTATGAGCGTTTGAAGAGGATGTTATCAATCATGACAAATCTTTCAGCTCGGACTCTGACTCGTCTGGCCTCAGCCCTGTCTTTAGGGAGCTCGGCATTGATTAAGAATCTTCGGAGGGGAGTGGTCCAGTCGTCTGGGCTGGTATCATCTTGCACACACATCGCCTCCGGCTCTGGGTCATTGATACTTGGCTTTAAGAGGATTTCTATGAGTACTGTCTGATCGAGACCCTCGAAGGAGGAAGAGGCGAGTTTGGATAACGCGTCTGCTTGAGCGTTCTGTTCCCTGGGGACTCTGATAACTGTGGCGCGGCTGAAGGATGCCAGGAGTCATTGGACCGCCGCCAAATATCTCATCATGCGATCATTGCGGGCTTCGTATTCTCCGGTGATCTGATTGACCACGAGCTGAGAATCGCTGAAGGCCCGGATTTGCTTGGCTCCAGCTCGGTAGGCGAGGGTCAATCCGGCGATCATGGCCTCGTACTCTGCCTCGTTGTTGGAGGCCGGAAAGTTGAGGCGAAGGGAGTATTGAAGTAGGAATTGGTCGGGGCCATGAAGGATGATGCCTGCTTCGCTCCCTGTTTCGCACGATGAGCCGTCGACAAAGATCTCCCAGGTCGGATCCGAACCCTCGATGCTGGGCTGCTCGGAGACGGTGCACTCAGTTATAAATTCGACGAGGGCCTGCCCTTTAATGGCCACCCTCGGCTGATAGCTAATGTCAAATTGACTCAGCTCTATTGACCACTTGACTAAGCGGCCGGAGTTTTCGGGCTTGTGAAGGACAGTCTTTAGTGGCTGGTCGGTCAGTACTTGGACGGAGTGGGCCTGGAAGTAAGGACGAAGCTTCCGGGCTGCCATGACTAAGGCATAGGCCACCTTTTCTATCTTTGCGTACCTCGTTTCGGCTGGGAGTAGTACTTTGCTCACATAATACAATGGTCTTTGGACCCCTTCTTCTTCTCGGACGAGGACAGCGCTGAGGGCGCTATCCGAGGCTGACAGGTAGAGCCAAAGCGGCTCGCCTGGCTCGGGTTTGTTGAGGAGAGGTGGGTTGGCGAGGTATTGCTTCAGTTGTTCGAAGGCTTCTTGTTGATGGGTACCCCACTCGAAGCCCCCTTTTCCGCGTAAGGCCTTGAAGAAGGGGAGAGACTTCTCCCCTGACTTGGAGAGGAAACGGCCGATTGCCGCTAGCCTGCCCGTGAGCCTCTGAACCTCCTTGACATTCCGAGGGGGGTACATGTCCATAATGGCTTAGATTTTCTCGGGGTTTGCCTCAATGCCGCGTTGGCTGACGATGAACCCCAGGAATTTCCCAGTGGAGACGCCGAAGGCGCATTTAGCCAGGTTGAGTCTCATGTTGTGATGCCGTAGGACACCGAAAGCTTCTTCGAGGTCGGCGACGTGGTCCGGTCCGGCCCGGCTTTTGACGAGCATGTCGTCGACGTAGACTTCCACGTTGCGGCCGATCAGGTCTTTGAAGATTCTGTTGACGAGCCGTTGGTACGTGGCTCCGGCGTTTTTCAGCCCGAAGGGCATAACGCGGTAACAATAAAGACCCTGGTCGGTGACGAACGAGGTTTTGGAGATGTCTGGTGGAAACATCCGAATCTGATTGTACCCCGAGAATGCATCCATGAAGGACAGTAGCTCATGCCCCGAGATTGCGTCGATTAAAGCGTCGATGCGGGGGAGGGGGAAAGGATCTTTCGGACACGCTTTGTTAAGATCCGTGAAGTCGATGCAGATCCGCCAACCCCCTGTCGCCTTTTTTACCATAACAACATTGGCCAACCACTCGGGGTAGCTGACTTCCTGAATGAATCGAGCGGACAAGAGTTTGTCCACTTCCGTCTTCACAATTTGTTGCCTCTCCGGGGCGACCTTGCACCTCTTTTGGATGACCGGCTTAGAGTCAGGGATGACGCTCAGCCGATGCATAATCAGGTCTTCGGAGATCCCGGGCATGTTGGAGGGCTTCCAAGCGAAGAGATCGACGTTGCGGCGGACGCAGGCGATGATGCCTGTTTTCAAGTCCTGGGTGAGTGAGCGGCTCACCCGGAACCACTTTGATTCATCCTCGGCGTCGAACAGGACCTCTTCTAGTTCGTCGACAGGCTCGGGAGCTGGGCCATCCCTCTCGGGTTCGAGTTCAGCGGTGTCGAGGGGGAATACATCCCCTCCGACGGCGGTTATATAGCACGACCGCGCCGCTTCGTGGCTACCTCAGACGATGCCGACCCCTTGGGGGTGGGAAATTTGAGTTTCAGATGGTAGGCTGAGGGTACCGCTTGGAGGGAGCTCAGCCCGGGTCGGCCGAGAATGGCGTTGTAAGCTGCCTTGATGTTGACAATCATGAAATCCATGGATTCGGTCCTCTTGACAGGAGCCGATCCTGCGGTAACGTCGAGGGTAACAATCCCTTCTATTACGACAGGGGCGCTGGAGAATTCATGTAACGTGTATCCGGCGGGCTTGAGCTTCCCACCGGGTAACTTGAGGCTCTCGAAGGTTTTAAGGAAAAGAATATTAACTGAGCTACCGTTGTCAACGAGGATTCGGCAAACCTCACAGTTAGCCATGTGGAGGTTGATGATGAGGGCATCGCAGTGGGGTAGGTGAACGCCTTCGAGGTCCTCTCCTGAGAAGGAGACTAGCCTTGGTTGTAGCTTGGACGAGGGGTTGTTTTGGACAGCATTCGCCTCTTGGATGAAGGCTTTTCGGGATGTATTTGACTCTCCTCCCATCGGCCCCCCATGGATACAGTGCAAGATGAATGGCGTATCTGCGGTTCCCTCGGACTCGAGATCCTGACAACGGAGGTGGGTCGAAGTAGGGTTCGGAGGCGAAAGTCTCCGGTTCCTATCATCTCGCCGATCCCGTCGGCCTTCTCGGGTGAATTCTCGGAGGAACCCTTGTGAGATGAGTTCCTCAATTTCGTCTTTCGGGGCTCAGCATTGGTCGGTTTCGTGCCCACGATCTCTGTGGAAGCGGCAGTAGAAGCGCTGATCTTGTTTCTTGTTGTTACTAGGTCGGGGAGGTAGTCGGACGAGGCCTTTGTCTTCGATTTCTAAGAAGATGGCGGATGCGCTATGTGTCAAGGGAGTGTACCTCTCGAAGCGGGGGACCGGCGGGACCTTCTTCATGGCCCCCGCATCCCTCGGAGCCTTCTTTGATGGTTCGACTTCTTCGGCCTTCCGTTTTCCCTTCCCGGTGGCCTCCCTAGCATCTTCGGGGCTAAGGGCCTCTTCTGCCCTAATGTATTTCTCAACCCTGTTGAGGAGGTTGAGAAAGTCGACGGGGGGTCTCTTCGCCAGAGAAGCTTTCAGCTGTCCATGGCGGACGTTGTGCCGAAATGCCGCAGAGGCGACGCCTGGATCAAGAGAGGAGACCGACCTTGCCTCCGCGGTAAACCTTCGGATGAACACTCTGAGTGACTCTCCTTCTATTTGTCTGAGCCCAAGTAAAGAGGCGCTGGTTCTTTCCGCCTTCTGGCTGGTGACGAAGTGGGCAAGAAAATTGCCCTCTAACTGGTCGAAGGAGTAAATGGAGCCGGGGGTGAGTTTCGAGAACCATTCCCGAGCCGGACCCCGAAGTGTGGCGGGGAAGGCTCGGCATAGCAGGGGATCCGAGGCGCTGTGAATCATCATGAGGGTTTTGAAACCCTCCATGTGATCAGCGGGATCTCCCTCGCCGTCGTAGGTTTCGAATTGAGGTGGTCGGAAATTCCTGGGTATTTCCGCTTGGAGGATGGGGGCGGCGAAGGGAGGGCGGACAGGTCTGTACCCCTGAACCGCTCGTTGGTCGTCGTCTCCTATATGGTCGAGGCGATCCTCCATTTCTTGGAGGCGCCTTAGGAGTACGCCATCGTCTTCTGGCTGGATTGTTGACGGGCGCGACACGCTGGCCTCGACATCCGATCCGGTTTGGGAGTTGAGGGCTTCCGCTCTGGGGGCCCTTCGGAGGGCCCCGAGAATTTCTCTCCGGAAGTCTTGGAACTCCTTGTGAGTGACGGGGGCTCCCTCGACCCTGTTCGGTCGGTCTGAAGGTTGCCTTCCGATGCGGCTGAGTGCTGGCCTCCGTCCCTCAGGCTGCGGTCTTGGATGGTTCGGGGCCGGGTTGGAAGCGGCCCTTCCCCTGCTGCGGCTAATCTGTCGGTTGACGATTACCCCCCGGAGGTCGGGCTGGACTTGACGGGTGACGCTCCTTTGGGATCCCTGATCGGGAGCCCTGTGTTTTGAAGTGTGTGGACCGGCGTTCGCGGTTGGTGGGGGCGAGTCCCGTCGGTTGACGGAGGAAGCAGCCCCCTTGCCCTTGGAGGCCATGAGAGCTCGGCTGTCGAGGTCCCTTGATGGTCGTGCTCGGGTCGGCTTCTGAAGCAGTGTTCCCACAGACGGCGCCAACTTGATGCGGTTTATTTCTGGGAGACGTGTGGATGCACCAGGTGTGAGTTCGGACTCGATTTGTATTTGATGGAGAAAGCTGCTCGTCTGACGACCCTCGATTGACCGGGTGGAACCTGCGATGGGCTCGGAGGGAGGTGGAGGCCTAGGCTCGGATCAGAGGGTTCGGATCCGAGGTCTTGTGTACCTGCAGACGGTCCTGAAACACCGGGGTTTATCCCGGTGGCGGACCCTCCGACGATCTAGTCAGTCTCTGTGAGAGAGTAGCAATAACTAGGAGAATTTAAGTGGCAAAGGATTGTTTACCTCAAAAGGTGGGTGAGGGTCTAGTATTTATAGAGAATTCCAACCAGGTTTGGATCCGCTTGGGGGCCGGGTCTGAACCCGAAAGCCCATGGGCCTGACGTGGCAGAAGGCCCAGGGGGTTTAGGGCTGACGTGGCAGTACCAGGAGTGGTATAGGGCTGACGTGGCAAAGCCCTTGGTGGTATTTGGAGCTGACATGGCAGATCATGGGGCTTCTGTGCTTCTGGGAGAATCTAGGGGCGTAGGGTGTGCCAAGTCATCTTCATTCAACACCAGGATGGGCGGACGGCCCGGAGGGCTGTCGTGGATCGGAGGCCGAGGGCCATCGGTCTCATCGGATACGAGGAGAACAGATCTGTGGGGGTGAACTTGAGGTTCGGCGCCGACCCTGCAGTGGCTCGAAGCCGAACTAGACTGCTGTTTCTACCCTTTTTGAGTGAGAGTTGTATTGGGCCCTGGTTGGGCCCCAAGCCATTTTTACCCTACCACAA
This sequence comes from Hemerocallis citrina, assembly GCA_017893485.1. Taxonomy (NCBI): domain Eukaryota; kingdom Viridiplantae; phylum Streptophyta; class Magnoliopsida; order Asparagales; family Asphodelaceae; genus Hemerocallis; species Hemerocallis citrina. The sequence goes on along the minus strand of CM030358.1, from coordinate 146,378,695 downwards.
TACTGTAGTTGAATGTCAACTTGGGAATTCATCTAGTGGGGGGTCTAATAATGAGCAAGTTAACTTTGTTAACAATTTTAATCAAAAAGGTGATCCATTTTCTAGTACTTACAATCAAGGGTGGAGGAATCACCCAAATTTTTCCTATAAAAATCCTCCACTTAATCCCATTCCCCAAGCTTCATCTAAGCCCCCTGGTTTTCAAGGACAAACAGGTTTTAATCCTCCTCAAAAATCCAATTTGGAAAATTTGCTGGAAAATTTTGTTTTGACTCAAAGCAAAAAAAATGAGGAGTTTAAAACTCAAAACCAAGTGGTGGGTGAGGCCATTAAGCAGTTAGCATCTAAGGTAGATTCTTTGACCACCCATAATAAGATGCTAGAGACCCAAATTACCCAAATAGCCCAACATGTTGGCTCTTCCTCTAGGCCACCCGGTACATTTCCAGGACAACCAGAACCTAATCCTAAGGCAAATGTGAGTGCTGTCATTTTGAGAAGTGGGAAACAACTAGAGGAACCTAAGGAAGGAGAAAAGAAAAAAAATGAGAGTGAAAGGGAAGAAGAGGACCAGTCGTTACCCAAGGAGGATGAAAAGAAAGGGGATGATGAAAAAGAAACACCCTATGTTGCTCCAGCACCATATAAGCCACCTATACCCTTTCCCCAAAGATTGGTTAAGGCTAAAAATGAGAAGCAATTTAGGAAGTTTCTGGATGTTTTGAATAAGTTGTATATAAATGTCCCCTTCACTGAAGCTTTGTCTCAGATGCCATCATATGCTAAGTTCTTGAAAGAAATTTTGTCAAATAAAAGAAAGCTTGATGACAATGAGACAGTAGCTTTAACTGAAGAATGTAGTACTATAATTCAAAACAAATTGCCTCAAAAGCTCAAGGATCCAGGTAGTTTTACTATTCCATGTGTTATTGGTGATATGAGTTTTGACCATGCTTTATGTGATCTTGGGGCTAGTGTTAGCCTCATGCCTTTGTCAATTTGCAAAAGGCTTGAGATGGGTGACTTGAAACCCACAAAACTTTCTTTGTAATTAGCTGACCGGTCGGTCAAATACCCAATTGGAATATTGGAGGATGTACCTATCAAGGTAGGTGAGTTTTTCATTCCAGCTGATTTTGTTATTTTGGAAATGGAAGAGGATGCTAAAATCCCCCTCATTCTTGGGAGACCATTCCTTGCTACAGCAGGAGCTGTTATTGATGTTAAAAATGGGAAACTCTCTTTGAATGTGGGAGATGAGAAGGTAGAATTTAATTTACCCAATGCTATGAAATGTCCTTTTCTTGAGAATTCTTGTTGCAGGATAGATTTGATTGACCATTGTGTTAAGGAAAGTCCTCTCGGAAATTTTTCCACTGATGCATTGGAGGACTGTTTAGTAGGGAGTAATGGTCAAGGGGATGAAAATCAAGAGATTGTTGCATATGAAAATTTTCTGGATGCCAACCCTCTTTCTTCAAAATTCAAGGTTGAAGAACTAAAGGTTGAACCAAAGGGTGCTCAGTTAAGAGAAGCTCCACAGGTAGAACTCAAGCCCCTTCCTTCAAATCTCAGGTATGAATTTCTTGGACCCGATTCTACATTTCCGGTCATTGTGAATGCTAATTTGAATGGTAAGGAAACTGAAAAGTTACTTGACATTCTTAGAAAACATCAAAAAGCAATTGGATACACTATAGATGACATTAAGGGGATTAATCCATCTATTTGTATGCATCGAATTCTATTGGAAGATGACTATAAGCCCTCCATTGAACATCATAGAAGGTTAAATCCTAATATGAAAGAAGTTGTGAAAAAGGAGGTGCTTAAGTTATTAGATGCAGGGGTAATTTACCCTATTTCAGATAGCAAGTGGGTTAGTCCGGTTCAAGTTGTTCCTAAAAAGGGGGGTTTGACTGTTGTTAGGAATGAGAAGGATGAGCAAATAGCTACAAGGACAGTCACGGGTTGGAGGATGTGTATTGATTATAGGAAGTTGAATAAGGCAACTCGAAAGGATCATTTTCCACTTCCCTTTATAGACCAAATGTTAGAGAGGTTAGCAAAGCATTCACATTTTTGTTACTTGGATGGCTATTCCGGATTTTTCCAAATTCCTATTCATCCTAGTGACCAGGAGAAAACTACTTTTACTTGCCCTTATGGCACTTTTGCCTATAGGAGAATGCCTTTTGGCTTGTGCAATGCTCCTGCCACCTTTCAACGTTGTATGATGTCTATATTCTCTGATTTCACTGAAAATATTATGGAAGTGTTCATGGATGATTTCTCTGTGTATGGTTCAACTTTTGATGATTGTTTGAATAATCTTGTCAAAGTGCTTAAAAGATGTGAGCAAGTCAATCTTGTCCTTAATTGGGAGAAATGCCACTTCATGGTAAGAGAAGGAATAGTCCTTGGGCATTTGGTTTCTGAACGTGGTATTGAGGTAGATTAGGCTAAAATTGTGATTATAGAAAAAATGCCTCCTCCTACTTCTGTTAAAGGAGTGCGGAGTTTCTTGGGACATGTCGGTTTTTATCGCCGTTTCATAAAGGATTTTTCTAAAATTTCAAAACCTTTGACTAACTTGCTCCTTAAAAATGTGCCTTTTAATTTTGATGAGCTTTATCTTGATGCATTTTGCAGGTTAAAAGAAGCTTTGATTTTGGCTCCAATTATGCAACCACCCGATTGGAGTCTTCCATTTGAAGTCATGTGTGATGCAAGCGACTTTGCTGTTGGTGCAGTGTTGGGGCAGAGGAAAGACAAAAAGATTCATGCCACCTACTATGCAAGCAGAACCTTGGACGAGGCTCAAATTAATTATGCCACAACAGAGAAAGAGTTGTTGGTAGTTGTGTTTGCCATTGATAAATTCCGGCCATACTTGGTGGGATAAAAAATAATTGTCTATTCAGATCATGCAGCCATCAAGTACCTCTTGAGCAAGAGAGATGCTAAGCCAAGATTGATTCGGTGGATACTCTTGCTTCAAGAGTTTGACATTGAAATACGGGACAAAAAGGGGACTGAGAATGTTGTGGCTGATCACCTTTCAAGGTTGAGGCAAGAAGCTAATGAGAAGAGTGGAGAGGAGCTGCCCTTTGATGATTCCTTTCCAGATGACCAGCTGTTTGCAATTTCAAAGTTGGAGGTACCATGGTATGCAGACTATGTGAATTACCTTGCATGTGGCATCCTACCCCCAGAGTTGAATTACCAACAAAAGAAAAAGTTCTTTTCTGATCTCAAGTATTATTATTGGGATGAACCCCTACTCTTTAGAAGAGGTGCAGATGGCATTTTCAGGAGGTGTATCCCAGAAAATGAGGTTGAAAGTATCATATTCCATTGTCATTCTTCTGCATATGGAGGTCATGTTGGCTCATCCAAGACTGCTGCAAAAATACTTCAAGCAGGCTTTTATTGGCCTTCTCTCTTCAAGGATGTGCAGCAATTTGTGCTTCAGTGTGACCGATGCCAACGCACCGGCAATATTTCAAGAAGGAATGAGATGCCTCTGAATAGCATACTTGAGGTGGAAATTTTTGATGTATGGGGAGTAGATTTCATGGGACCTTTCCCATCATCTCTTGGTAACAAATATATCCTTGTGGCCATCGATTATGTGTCTAAATGGGTTGAAGCTGTAGCTGCCCCAACAAATGATGCCAGGATAGTGATCAAGCTTTTCAAAAGAACCATCTTCCCTCGGTTTGGAGTGCCAAGAGTTGTGATTAGTGACGGTGGATCTCATTTCATTGCCAAGCAGTTTGAAGCTTTGTTGAAGAAGTTTGGGGTGACACACAAAATTGCCTGACCATATCACCCTCAAACAAGCGGTCAAGTGGAGGTGTCCAACCGAGAAATCAAAGTCATTCTAGAAAAGACGGTTTCAACGTCAAGGAAAGATTGGGCATTGAAGCTAGATGATGCACTTTGGGCATACCGTACAGCCTACAAGACTCCCATCGGAATGACTCCTTTTAAAATGATCTATGGGAAGTCTTGTCATCTTCCAGTGGAGCTTGAGCATAAAGCCTATTGGGCAATCAAGACTCTAAATTTTTATTTGAAGGCTGCTGGTGAATGAAGAAAGCTCCAACTTAGTGAGCTTGAAGAATTGAGATTGGATGCTTATGAGAATGCAAGAATCTACAAGGAAAGAACCAAGAGATGGCATGATAAGCATATCATTAGAAGAGAGTTCAAGGAAGGTGACCTTGTGTTGCTTTTCAATTCTTGACTCAAACTCTTTCCGGGCAAACTTCGGTCTAGGTGGTCCGGGCCATTCCAAGTTCGTAAAGCCTTCCCATTTGGAGCTGTGGAAGTTTGGAGTGAAGCTACAGGTGATTTTAAGGTAAATGGACAGAGATTGAAGCATTATGCAGCTGGAGATCCAATAGAGAAGGGAATGAGCTTCACCCTTCAAGCACCACAATGAACAAAAAGAAAAGGGGTCGAGCTAATGACCATAAACAAGCGCTTCTTGGGAGGCAACCCAAGTTTTAATCTGTTTCTTTTAATTTTCTTTTAGTAGGTAGGGGTTAGAACTTGATGATTGGGAGATCTGTGAGCAAGGGGGGACAATTTTGATGATTATGGGCCACCCATGTTATCTATTATGTCCATAATGCAGGTATGTGGAAGAAAAGGAAAATTTGTGAAAAATATGGCCTGGCAGTGTTCTTCAACATGGCCATAATTTGGCCAAGCCGTGTGGACAAGAAATCTCACAGAGAGAATTACGGCCCCCCCAGTGTTTTCCATTACGGCCGTAATTCGGCCTCTACGTATTTTATCACCCAAAACCCTAATTTTTTTTTCCTTTTTTCTTCTTCTCCCACCCGCCTCTTCCTTCTTCCTCCACCATTTCTTCTTCTTCCCCGCTCCCCTAATCTCTCTTAGTCTCCCAAATCCTTCCCTCCTTTCACCATTTTCACTAGACCCATTCTAATTTCTTCATCTTATTTTAATTTCACCCAAAATTTTCTCTGTTCTAGCAGGTGCGAAATTCTCTTGAGGAATTTTCCATTCTCTTCGTCAATGGCTACAAAGAGGGCAAGAACAAGCACGGGTTCAACTTCCAGATGTGGGTCTACCCAAAATCCTAGAAGAACCAGAGGTAATCCTGTTCCTAATGTAGAACCCCGTATTTTCAAATATTATTTTAATTATTTGAAAATGAATTTAAATGAATTTCTGAGGATTTAATTGATATTTTCTAAAAAGATCTATCTTTTGTACACGTGCAAAACACGTGCAAATGAGTTTTGAGATGCTTGAAAAATTAAGAATTCTTTATGAAAAATCATTATTTATTATTTTGGAATTATGTAGTATTTTTCCGGATTTTTCTGAATTTAATTAGTACTATTTGCAAATTTTAATAAAAGAAGGGCTTATTTGCAAAATTGACAATTTTAAGGGTTGAAGTGCAAAATGTATTTACTGGACTTTCCGGTCAGTATTTGTTAAGGTATAGAAGTATATTTTCATATAAACCCTAATTTTAATGAATTATGAGATGAATTTCCAAAAGAAGATATATATATATATATAATTGTATTTGGATGGATTGTTTTGCAAATGTAATTCCTAAACCCTAATACTTGATCCCGGCCTATATAAGAGAGTTGCAGCCGTCATTCGCTGCACAACTCAGATCTTATTATTTTTCTTATTTTCTTGGTGATTTGGAGAAGGGTTCTTGGATCTAGCAAAGGAAGGCTTTTGTGGATTCTTCTCGATTCTAAAGGTGAGTGATATAGACTTGTTTATTTATATGTATGATTGCATGTTGTTTTATTTGATGATTTCGTATCTTGTATGAAATCGACGCCGTGGTTGTTATTCGTAATATACATGTGAAATCCATGAAAGATTAGTAGATCTCGATTGATAATTCTTGATTGCTTGAAACATGATAAGATTTGAGGATAGTTATAAAAATAAGAAACTTGATGGATGAATCTCAGGATCTGGTGATTACGAATCGGATTAGATTCGAAATGAGGAATAGATTTGGTATTGAGATAGACTCCAGTATCGATTATTTGATTACAGACCTAATTTGTGAGATCTGTAGGCCGACAGTCGACTGGGACTACGTATCAGTCGACTGGTACGACCCTATTATTGTATCTTCAGACATTTGAGAATCATTCGGGACAGTCGACTGGGACTAATAACAGTCGACTGGTCTGCTGAGTAAATTATTGTTCAGTCTTTCGGGACAGTCGACTGGAACTGTTGCCAGTCGACTGGTCTTCGGAGAAAAATATGTTCAGTCTTTTCGGGACAGTCGACCATGACCTCTATGAGTCGACTGTTAGTACTTGGATTGTTCTTGAGAAATTATTGGTAATTGTCTCGGGTAAATCGACTGTTGGTTTATTAAGTCGACTTATAGCACTTGTTATAATCGTGGATATTGGTTCTCGGGGCAGTCGACTTACTACATAGTGAGTCGACTGGTACTGATGGGTTTTCTAAAATCTTGAGATTTGTTGAGTGAAGAGATTTCTCCTTTGATCGTTTGACGATGATTCAGTGAGTTTTGGTTCTATTGAGATTTATTGAGATAGGCCTGAGGGGTCTTGGTTAGTTGTTGATTTTGAGTTATTTAGATGTTCGCGTGTCGAGGGTCTAAGGACCTATTCACGGGGCATGCAGGGTGCATTTGCGAGTCGAGGGTCGGTAGACCTATTCACGGAATGTATCGGGTGTATTTGCACGTCGAGGGTCTTGAAGGCCTATTCGTGGAATACACAGCAGGGAGATGATTCTCCGGTTTTTGTTGTATTTGTTGTTGATGTTATTCTTGAGCCACCCTACCTGATGCTTGCGCGTCGAGGGCGGTGACGCCTATTCGTGGAGTATCTTGGATCTTGTTTCCCATAACCGAAGTGGGAGTAGTTGTATATGATATTGTTAGTGATCGATTGTTGGACATACATGGTGGTATTGAGACTTATTGAGAGATGGGCATATTCAGAGAGGTGAGGATTATTGTTGTTCTGATCAGTCGACTGGTCCTTTGAACAGTCGACTGTTCTGTACAGTTGAGTTGTACATATTTTGAGAGAGATTGATTGATGGATATTTGATCGATGTTATTGTTTCTCGATTTGACTTCACGCTCATACTGGCCTATCGTTCTTGTTTCAGATTACATGTTCAGTTTATGTATTTTGTTCAGTACATGTTGCTTATGTTTATTTGTTTGTTTATGTTTGTTGTTTATATCACTCACACCAGTTATGGCTGACCCCGTAGTTTTGGGGGTTAGGGTTCAACTCTAGCCTCATATGATGCAGGTTGCTTAGAGTTGGAGGCTTGGAGGCTTGGGTTAGCTTGGGATTTTAAAGAGTGATATAATAGAGCCCTGGGTAATTTTGTAAAGAGAAAGTGTTGTAAAAGAATTATTGCATTTTAAGGTGTTTTGTATTTCCGCTGCAATTGTAAAAAGATTATTGTAATAAAGATTTGGAATAAAATGATTTGAGTTTTGGTCTATGTATATTGTTACATTGAAGTGGATCGCTGGGAAAGTGCCACGTATTTTCTAAGTTTTACATTTAGAAATTCGGGGCGCTACACCTAATCCCTATGGTATTGAATTTCGCGATAATGAGCAAAGGGATAGGTACAATATGCTTGTTAAGAGGAAGATTTTTGCAACTAGGTATGTTGATGATAGTGCATTACAAACCCTAGGATTGCTTGATGATGTTAGATGGATGTTTGATAAGGTGGGCTGGAATTATTTTATGTCTTTGAAATCTCCCACTTATGTGAAGTTAACTTTGGAATTTTTGAGTTCTATTGAAACCCACGTCATTTCAGGGAGAGATTGGGAGAAGGGTAGGATAGCATTTAGGCTGTTTAATAATGAACATGTTTTGACTCTGTCTGAGTTTAATACTATATACCACTTGCCTGAGGGGGGTGCTAGGAGGTTTCCAAAAGGTTTCAGTGACGATTATTTTTGGAAGGAGATCTCTGGTAAATTGACTTATTAGGCTGCTCTAGCCAAGGCTTCCAGCATTTATAACCCATGTTTCAAATATGTCCAGAGGTTAATGGCAAATACATTGTTTGGTAGGGGGAATGTGAGGGAGTGGCTAGGCAAACTGAGCTTTATTTTTTGTGGGCAATGATGGAAAATCCTGATGTTGATACTGGTGCTTATTTGGCAAGGCAATTTGAGCGTGTTGCTAAGGCTAGCAAGGGGGGCATTGTCATTGGTGGATTAATCACTCCTATAGCAATTACTCTAAATTATACTAATCAAATCAGTGAGCTAGCTGAATTGCAGGGAAATACCAGAATTGATTTGGAAGCTTGTCTGGCGATAAAAATGATTACCAAGCTGAATGATGTTTACCATTTGATACTCCCGGATGGTTCTACAATGGCATTGCCAAATCCAGTCAGAACCACAGTGAGGAATAGAGCCAATTGGAAGTTTGAGGGAATCATTGATGAACCAGAGGAGCCATATTTGCAACTTCCTCCTCCTTCAGAGCCTAACAGTCCATCTTCATCTCATCATCATGAGAATCCTGACTTGAATGCTAGGATGGCAACCATGGAGGAAGAGCAGCAAAGACAAGGGCATGTTTTGGACAGTATGAATACCATGATGTCAGCTATGTATAGTTGGCATATTTCTCAAGGCCATTTTCCTCCGCTTCCATAGCTTGACGGTGAAAGAAAAGAAGAGGCACTACTGATGGTGACCTCAAGATAGGGGAGTATTGCTTTTCTCTCTTTTGTTTTATTTTGTTTCTTTATTTTTTTTCTTCTTGCATATGTCTGTGTCAGTCTTCTAGCTTTTATCTTTCTTCCCATGTGCAGTCTTTGTTGTGAAAATTTTCTTGAATTGGCCTCCTTGGAAATCATTTTTTTTCTGGCACTACTTGGTTAATTGATTGGTATCCAATGAGCACAATTGTGAATATTGACAGCTTTACTACTTGTTGGGGCCATACACACACAACCTAGATGGGTTTTGGCATTAGGATAGTTGGGAAGAACCTTGAAAATATCTAACTAAATTTAATTTTTGGTTCCCTTGGTGACACTCACTGCATATTGGTTACTGGAGAAATGTCTGTGTTGAGTTGAGGAAATAAAAAATAAAAAAATGACTGCTGAAAATAGAATAGCTCAACACCCCTTTGAGGTCATAGGTTACTAGGGAAATACTCTTTGTACCCTTTTGAGACTGATTGGCTACTGGGAAACAACGACACTCCTTTGAGACCAAGTGTGGCAATTGCTTTGTTTGCATATGAGTGGAGGACCCAAGCAAAAGATGCTGGGAAACTAAGCCTAAAAATGACAAGACCAAGAGTAATAATTTAGGTCTCGCTCAATGTTCTGATGCCTTGAACCATCTAATAATGCTATGCACTAGGTTTCAATAAGTAGTATGTTGAAATTGTGAAAATTGTGTCATTAGATATCATCAAAGAACTTTGAATTGGTGTGGTCGAAACAAGGAATTTCCAAGTCTGGCCATTTGTTGTGATTTGCTTGAGGACAAGCAAAGATCTAAGCATGGGGGAGTTTGATAAGTTAGAATTTATCTAGTTTTTAACTTGTTTTAAATAGGTTTTATTAGTGGTTTATTTTTATTTATGTTTTATTTTTATTACCTTTTGGTTTATATTTTAATTTGTAGGAAAAGGAGTTGAAGAGTTGATGATTGTGATGCAAACAGAATGGATTACGGCCTCCCAGTGTTAAGAACATAGCCATAATTCGTGGGAAACAGTTGGAAGGACAATTAAAGAGACAGAGAGAGTTACGGCCCCCCAGTGTTTTCCATTATGGCTGTAATTCGTGGAGAATCTGCTGAAGAGTCACAGTTTGAAGATTATGACCCCCCAGTGTTGCGCGTTATGGCCATATTTATGGCAGAATTCTGTAACAGCTCCTAATAATGGCTGAATCTGTTACTCTTTCTTTATGGGTCTTAAAGGGATTATAATGGCACTTGATTAGGGGTGAAACCAGGCTATAAATGTAGGCTTTCAGAACCACGAAAGGGGCGGCTTCCTCTCCATTTTCTCTTTGAGCAAAACTTATGTTCTTTTGTAGTATGTTCAAACAACTTTTCTTGGGCTTAAGCTTTGAATAAATTTCAGTTTCTATTACTTTCTAATCTTCATCTCTTACTTGTTAAAGTTCTGAATGTCAAATTTACATTGTCTTATTTATACTTTAATCATGTGTGAGTAGTTTCTTTTATCTTGGGCTTGATTATATTCCAATGATGAATTATTGATTAAGTCTAGTTTTCTTTCCTTAGATGTTATGAGCATTTTTCTATTCTTAATTTAATCTTGAGTTTTGCTTTGTCTGCAATCATAATCAATATGATTGTATGAACCTTAGATATCATATTAAGCACTGAAAAGTGAGAATTTGATATTGGAATTACAAGATTAAACAAGGGGATCAATTCATGAAAATAGAATTGGTTTTCTTGAGGCTTAGAAATAATTGTTCTTAATGAGTTTTATCATTCCTTCTACCATGAAAATAGGTGGAATCTATGTCTGAAACATATTATTGTACTTTGAAAGAATGCAATAATCACATTTGTTTATTTAGCCTTTAAGAATCCATTGTTCATCCTCAAAGGAAAGTAACTAGCTTAAAAGTAATTTTCATTGGAAGAACATCAATCCCAAGAGCTTTTTATTCTCTAAATTAAACTCTTTTTATTTTTTCGGCAACAACAATATCATTTTAACTTAGTTCTTTTAGCTAATCATCTTAGTGAGAGAAATTAGTACTCAATTTTAAGTCCTTGTGGGAACGATATTTTTATTACGCGATAAAACCGTGCACTTGCGGGCTTATCAAGTTTTTGTTATCACATATCGCTTCGTATAAGATTTGGTGGATGGCAAGACATGATTTTCATGCGAGGCGCCTTTCGTTGGTGGAAAATTGATGTTGTATATGATCATCTTCCATGACATCAATTTGTTGTGGAGGCATTTCTTCTATTTGGGATTTGGATGCATCTTCATCTTGAGGAGGCTTATGATTTTGAGAATCCACATTTGGTTCTTGGTCAATGGATACCTGTTTCTTTTTAACACGAACACCTGTCTCATCATCATCAACAACATGCAATAATTTTTTTTTGTACGGATTAGTTTCATCAAACATAACATCAATGGATTCTTGAATGGTGCATCTTCTCTTATTAAATACACGATATGCCTTGCTACTTAAGGAATATTCTAAGAGTACGCCTTCAACACTTTTACGATCAAATTTTCCAATTTATCAAGAGTATTTAAAATAAACACTTTACACCCAAAGACGCGAAAGTAACTTAAGTTAGGAATTTTACCCCATGATATTTCCTAATGACATTTCCTACTTAAGGAATTCAAAAGGAGTTTTCTCAAGATATTTCCTAATGATTACTTGGTTAATTGTATAACATGCTGTATTGATAGCCTCTGCCCAAAATGACTTAGGTAAATCTTTTTCACTAGGCATGGTTCGGGCCATTCCTTGAAGAGATCGATTTTTTCTTTCAACAACCCCACTTTGTTGGGGAGTGCGAGGACAAGCGAACTCATGTTTTATTCCCTTTTTGTCACAAAATGATGTGAAGAGTTCATTTTGAAATTCTCCACCATGATCACTACGAATAGTAACAATGGTGAGGCTTTTCTCATTTTCTACTCTACGACAGAATTTTTGAAAAATATACATTGTGTCATCTTTTTGTGACAAAAAAGCAACCCAAGTGAATCTACTATAATCATCGACAATTACAAAAGCATATCGTGCACCTCCATTACTACGTGTTCGTGATGGTCCAAATAGATCCATGTGTAAGAGTTCAAGGGGCCTAGAAGTTAATACCAGTTTCTTTGCCTTGTGAGAACTTTTAGTTTTCTTACCGAACTGACACGACACAAGGTTTATCTTTCTCAAATTTGGTTTTGGGGATCCCCCTTACAAGCTCCTTGGTTACAAGTTTGTTGAGATTATCCATGGTTGTGTATCCAAGTCGCCGATGCCATAACCTAGCCATCCTCATTTCTAGCAACAAAGCACCTCATATTCTCCTGTGCTATTTCATTAGAGTTTATGACATATACATTGTTACATCTGTTAGTGAGAAGTTGTTGCTGCTGATTTTGGTGTGGGAGCAAACAGATGAATTTGTGGATTCTTTTAGGAAATAGATAAGCAAACCTGTTGCCTTTCACCGGCGTTTGACTAGTTTCTCGCCGCTGCCATGAACCTGCAAAAAGTTTGATACACCGGGATGGATCCCGGCGACGAACCCTCCGACGCTCTTATTAGTAATTAGGAAGATTATGAAAGAGCTTTATGTGGAAAAAGATTGATTACCTTGTTACGGTGGGGGGAGAGAGGTATTTATAGTCGCCTTAAGAGACAGTTTAGAGATAATGATTTATCCCTATATCCCGGTGTTTCTGGATAAGATGTATAGAGTTTAAACTCTGTTTCGTGATAAGAGAGACTGTTTAAACTGCCTCTTAGAGATAATCACGAATTTGAATTACTCTTTAAATATCTGAATTGGTTTGTAGCGGGTCGTTACCTGCCAATAGGGTAGATCCGTTCTTGGGTTATTGGGCTTTGAAGAAAGACTCAGTTCCTATTTCGGACATATTTGTAGGTGAAATTATTGTTTTACCCCTGAGAGCTTTAAGATTCGTGCCCGATTTGAACGTTCCCGATTTAATCCTATCTTTAGCCATATCACGATCCCCCCACTCCCGAAGACTGAGTTTAACAGTCTTTGAGGAGTAGTTTTATTGGTTCAATGGCGTACGAGAGTTTATCAGAGTTCTTGAGGGAGTTGGTATCTTGCTCGAGGTGTAACGACATCGGTCTGAGCTTGTAAGGTGCCCAAAATGAATTTGCAAATTTTCTAGATTTTTTTTGATTTTTTCCATTTTTTTTATTTTTTTATTTTTCTAATTTTAAATTATTTATCCAATTTTGCGAAGTAACAATATGTTTTCAAAAAGTATTAATTAATCATTCTAATTAATAATTATTTATCCAGGAGTTCAAAAATATTACCTGAATTTATAATTATTTTTTAGAATTTTTAATTAATTTTCTTCAAATTTTAATCATTTTTCGCAATTTTTAAATAATTAATTTGAATTAATAATTAAAATAAAAGAATTAATCATGAAATATCGACGTGGCGCAATCTGGAGTGTTGATCATATCGCTGGCGCGATTTTTCAAGCAATCAAACGATGGATCTGCTGTTCAACGACGTGGCACGATCTGAGCGCTCTGATCATGGGCGCGCATCGGGAGGCGGACGTTTTTCCTCCATTTGGGGGCCGGTGGTAAGAGCAGTTCGACACCCGTTGCCGAAGTCCAGAAGAGCGATGCATGGCACGTTGATCGTTGACCGTCGACCAGTCAACGCGTTTTCACGCATTTAGGCGTCGGTGGCAAGAGTGCTCGGCACTTGTTGCTGAAGTACAGGAGAGTGACACGTGGCGCATTGACCGTTGACTGTTGACCAGTTAACGTGTTTTCTCGCATTTGGACGTCGGTGGCAAAAGTTGTCAACACTTGTTGCCGAAGTCCAGGAGAGCGACTCGTAGCGCGTTGACCGTTGGCCGTTGACCAGTCAACGTGTTGTCATGCATTTGGATGTCAGTGGCAAGAGTGCTCGGCACTTGTTGTCGAAGTCCAGGAGAGCGACACTTGGCGTGTTGACCGTTGGCCGTTCACCAGTCAACGTGTTTTCTTGCATTTGGACGTCGGTGGCAAGAGTGCTCAACACTTGTTGTCGAAGTTCAGGAAAGCGACACGTGGCGCATTGACCGTTGACCGTTGACCAGTCAACGTGGTTTCATGCATTTGGACGTCGGTGGCAAGAGTGCTCGACACTTGTTACCGAAGTCCAGAAGTGCGAGACTGTGGCATGGTTGACCGTTGACCAATCAACACCATTTCTCGCATTTGGACGTCAGTGACAAGAGTGCTCGGGCAATTATTACCGAAGTTCAGGAGAGCGACACGTGGCGTGGTTGACCGTTGACCAGTCAACGCCATTTCTCGCATTTGGACGTCGGCGGCAAGAATGCTCGACACCGATTGCTGAAGTCCAGGAGATCGACACGTGGCGTGGTTGACCGTTGACCGTTGACCAGTCAAGTGTCCATTGAGTTGCCCATATTTTTTGTTGTTTTGCGGTAAATGGACCAGACCTTTGTGCTCTTGGGGGGCTTTTAGCCTTGGTTAATGTGCCAACAACCCCTATCTCTATAAAACTTCACCCCCCCCCCCTCTCTCATTTGCTCATTCTCTAGCTTTTTACTCAGGCGATTTCCTCTTTCTAACGGGAGCGTCAGGCTGGAATCTCCTACTTCCGACGATCTTTTCCAACCGTTGCTGTCAAATCAAGGTAATTTTAGATATTTAGTTTATTTTTAGAGAATGTCTAGCATTCCTTCGAGGCATGAGACCTCCCCTACTATGAACTTCGATGATATGGGACGACCTCTAGTCAGGTTCCCCCAATCGATAAGGGTAAGGCCATAGTAGGGTCATCTTCGGCTGTAGTGGAGACCGTGGTTGAGAGCGAGCGGAGGATGGGAGAGTTCGGCGGATTTCCAGGGCCGCTAAACGGGTTTCAGAGGGTTTGGGATCTTCCGAACCATCAAGTCGAGCGCATTTATGTACGGTATGGGGCGGAGCTTCGAGGAGAATGCGGCCAGAGAGACTTTAGAGGTCGACGAGACGATCTCCATTCTTAACGAGGCGGAACAGACGTCGATTCGGGGATGTTTTCAGATCCCGAAAGAGTACGACTTGATGTTTCATGGACCCAGGGTGAGGGCCAACTCGCCAATGCCAGTGGACATGTGCTTTTGGCCCGTCGACGCCTTCTTAGCCGGTGCTCGGCTCCTCTTCATCCCTTCGTCATCGAAGTGCTGCGATGGTTTCGAATCAGTCCAGTTCAGTACATGCCGAACGTGTGGAGGCTGATCAACGGGTTCGTCCTTCATTGCCAAGCCGCGAGTTTCGAGCCTCGATTGAGTGTGCTGCGGACTGTTTATCGGGTTCACCAGCAGCAGAAGTCGAAATTTTGGTTCTACTTGGCCCCGAGGCATGGTGCAAAGCTCGTAAGCTGCCCCGATTCAATCAAAAAATGGAGGGATATGTACTTCCTCATCCGAATTCGAGAACCTTGGGTCATCCCGACGACTTGGGTCGAGGAAGTTTCGAAGCGGGTGAAGGAGAGCCCAATCCTTAGCCCTAAGGAAGAGGAGATGGTTCAGACGCTCCTCGATCGACCGATGTTCGACTGGAAGGACTTGACTGAGGAGGTGCTCTTCAGGGGGGGGGGTCTCAGCCTTATAAACTCCAGTATGATTTTTACTTTTAGTTCAGCGCAACTCTTTTTCCTTTTAAGTCAAGTTTTATGTAGCGCCCTGAATTTCCAATATGATATCTCAAAAATACGTGGCACAATTCCCAGCATCAACTTCAATTACAATAGTAAACATAGCAAAAAATACAGATAATTTTTATTTCAACTTTTATTACAATAATTGTTTACAAAATACAGCGGAATACAAAACACCTTGAATTACAAACTTTTCTTTACAACACTTTCTTTTACAAAATTACACAAGCTCTATTATCTTTCTAGCACAAGCATCCAAATCTCAAGCTATAAGCACCTACCTGTAAAACATGAGGCTAAAGATAACCCTAACCCCCAAAACTACAGGGGTCAGCCATAACGGTGTGAGTGACATAAAAACAAACGCAACATGAATAAACACGAAGAATAAAATCATAAACAATATGTATCAACAGCAAGAATAAATGAAATGAGATATAACAATAAGTAAAGAATGAAAACATCATGGAATATAAGATAGTAAATAGCAATACATGAAAACATTGAGTGAATCTAGACTAAGTGTCAAGTGTAGGAAAAATAGGAAAACCACATGCATAGAACCAAGTCAAGAAAAAATCAATGCTATATGCTGACTCTCTAATGCACACTTGTCAGATTCTATGCATTCCATAGTACATAGGTCGAGTGCAAGTCCTTATCGATCTCCGCTTTATAGGGTTAAATCCCTCGTTATGCAACTAATCCTACTACGGTGATGGAAACAAGATCCAGAATAGGCACCACAACCCTCAACGCGCAAGCATCATGCAAGAATGGCTAAAAAACCAGAGAATCACCTCCCAATCGTGTACCCTACGAATAGGTTTGCAAGGCCCTCAATGTGCAGATACACTAGGTACATTCCGTGAATAGGCCTGCCGACCCTCGACACGCGAATGCACTCTGCATGCTCCGTGAATAGGCCTGCAGACCCTCGACACGCGAACATACAAATGTCCTCTCGAGACAGAACACAAACAGTCCTGGAACGCATCCGTTGGACTAAACAGACCAGAGCATATACTTACGTTTCCCAAGTTCCATCACATCTCCACTAGTGCATGTCCTTAAGTTGATTATTATTAAAACACAGAAATCCCCATCTTTAGAATTAGTGTATCCTGCCGGACTTAAATACTCAACAACAACCCAAGACCCCGCAGGTCTAAATCAACAAATCTCAACTGCCGGTTCACATGACTCCCACTCAACTCCTAGAGATATCATCAAGACCAAAACTCACAAATCCATCGTCAAAACGATCATATGAAGAAACTTCTCCAATCAAAAACAACCCAAATCTTTTATAAAATTCCAGAATCCAAACCCAACAATAAAACATCTTGAAAACATATGTTATGTAGAAAGGATAGTATTTAGAATAGTAAGTTATAGATCCAAAATTTTTTAAAGAATCATTCATTTAAAGAACATCAGGATAACTCAAGAAAACATCAGTAACAGTTGATTGTAAACCGGAGTCGGTCGACTGTCCAGAGCGAAAAACCAGCACTTCAAGAAATAAAAATCTAAGTAGTAGCAGTCGACTCTAAAAAGGTCATCGGTCGACTGTCCAGATCAAAAATCCAAAACATCAAGAAAATAATTCTAAGTAATGGCAGTCGACTATAAAAAGTCATCGGTCGACTGTCCAAAGCGAAAATCCAAAACATCAAGAAAATAATTCTAAGTAATGGCAGTCGACTGTAAAAAGTCATCGGTCGACTGTCCAGAGCGAAAATCCAAAACTTCAAGAAAACGTCAAAACAGAGAAGATTCAATCGATTGTAAAAATAGGTCAGTCGACTGTTCCGCACGAAAATCCAAAACTCCAAGAAAATGCTACAGCCAGGATCACGACGGTCGACTGTCGAAACATACCAGTCGACTGTCTCACCTACAGGCAGCAGTTTTAGTTTGTGCACATTTCAACCGATACAGAGTTTTACTTTATAAAAACGAATTCTGTAAAAAGCATATTTCTGATATGATCAAATACAACTTATAGGATATACAAAGATCCATAAAAACCAATCAAAACCACTTGAATTAATCAAAATAGCAAATTTGTTGATTCTCTTAAAAAAGAAACGAACTTGTGCATACATCAAAAGTAGAGTTTTTAAGAATCAATCATACATCAAAATAACTTTGTTTTATGTTCCAAATATTATCAATACCAAAATAAGTTGAGATATAGTCAAATCCTTCGAAAACACATAAAAACTCAATTTCTTCAAAAACAATGAAAAACGATATTCATGTAAATTGTTTGTGCATGTTCGTGCACCAAAGAAAACTTCACAGATCCATCAATTAGAAATAACAACATATTCAGATTTAATCTTAGTATTTGAGAAATCCAAATTCAAGTAAAATCTTTCACAAATCACAAAATCCCCAATTTTGTTGTATTACATCAAATCCAATTCAATTTATCCCCAATCCAATTCTCAAGACATGATCTCTTAATTCATTAGTCCTCCTCAAACTTCCTCAAAATCAATCACCATGATTAACTCATGAACATAAATAAATTTAACATTTCCATAATCAAGTGGTGTTTATAACAAAAATCTCATCTTTAGTCAATGCATGCATGACGCTCACCATAATCAAATCAGTAAAAATCCAAAAGAAATAGCCTACTCATGATTTATATTAGGTCCTCTAACAATTTTGAATCATCCACATGCAATTTCAAACATAAATAACTAGGTTTTCATGAAAGATCCAATTTTAAACTCATCAATTCATCCAATCCATCATATATATATTCATACAAAACCCTAGCATGCTTGCTAATAGATGAAACACCACATACAACATTCAAAGAACAAAACACAACAATTATATCACTCACCTTGTTGAAGAAATCGAACGAATATGATAAAGCACTAGGAAAAGTCCCTCCTTCACAAGAAATCCAAGATCCCCTATTTAAAACTTCAAGAAAATAATAGTAATAAAACCTTTGTGTTGTGCAGCGAAAGATAGCTGCACTCCACCTTTTAAATAGGCCGGAAATCAAGAGAATTTGGGTTTTGAAGATATTTGCAAAAATGCTCCTTTTAAATATAACTTTACATATATAGATCCCTATACTTGGAAACCAGTTAAAACCAATTTAATCGAGTTCAAAAATCAAAATACCCCCACTAGCATCAGCCGGCATTGTTTGAGAAATCCAGAAAATAATTTTGCATTTTCACCCCCTTCAAATAGCAATTTTGCAAAAAGATTCCATTTTATCAAAACTTGTAAAATAAATCAAATTCATCAAAACAAAAAAGGCTGCGTTTGGTTTGCTGTTTTCTGTTCTCTGTAAACAATTTTCTGAAATGAGTTTTCTGAAAACTGTTTTCTGAAAATGAGAGTGTAAAAGCTGTTTGGTAATAATTTTTGATACAACTGTTTACTGAAAATGAGTGTAAAAGCTGTTTGGTAATAATTTTTTCTGAAAACTGTTTTCTGAAAATGAGTGTAAAAGCTGTTTGGTAATAAATTTTTTCTGAAAACTGTTTTATGAAAATGAGAGTATAAAATGCGTTTGGTAAACCAAAAAAATCGGCAATTTTCTTAAAAATAGTATTGGATAATGAGGTTATAAAAGGCGTTTGGGTATAAAATTAAATTAGAAGTACAATTTCTCTGTCAATGAGATTATAAACGGCGTATGTTTCATCTATTTGCATTAATTTTCTTATGAAGTGATTTTTTTCACTGCAGTTACAGAGCAAAGTTGTACAAGTATACGAACAAGAATCGTGAGAAAGAGCGAACGGAGCACATATTATCAATGTGAGGAGTTGTATTAATGTGAAATACCTTGAGCTGGTTCACATGAATTGATATGCGACTATAGTTTTTCCATTGAAGATGTTGTATTGGTATTATATAAAGAACCTTCCATAATTCTGATATGCGATATGCAAAAGACTAATATGAAACATGATATGAATAGTTCAGGTAATGAAAATTAGTATATTAGCATCCCTTGTTTTGTAACTCGTTACACTTGTTTTAATCTGAAGTCACATAATATGAACAAAGCTCAAATACATTATATTACATTGCGTCCGTCCTTCTAAATTGTTGTAGTTGAAGTCCAACATTTCTCTCACTGTAAACATACTATCAGCAACGTTCTTTACGAGGTCACCACTCGCAGCCGCAATAGCATTCTGGGATCTCTGTGGCATCAAACGCACAATTCAACTCACTTTCCTACAATGGGGTTAATTTTAAATCCACCTTTAAAATTAAAAATTACAACACATTCGCATGATAAAGACATTCTCATATTCAGGAAAATACACAGCGAGAGGAAGCAATTTGAATGATTATTAGTAGCATCATGAAAATGAATATAACTCAAGTGTAATACATAATGACAGAATTGAAATTTTTTACTGTATGGTTAACTCATACTGGAAAAATATAAACAAGCTTATTATTGACTCATAAGTAATATAAACAAGATTTTGGTTCCCGTATTGGAAAAATCCGAGGCCGGCTCCTCGTCGAAATCCCACAGCCCCGACATCTCCACAAAAACCTGTGTGTCCCAAAAATTAGTTGTAGGCTCAGAACTGGCGAAGCATCGACTGCTGCTGGTGCAGCTCCTAGACGAGGAGCTCAACCTACGACCCTCTCCCCATCTCCATTTACATCCTCATCAGCATCAGCATCACCAAAAAGGACTGCTGCTGGTTATGCTTCGCCATCAGCATCTTCATCGCCCTCAACATCACTGTTACCATATGCATCACAAAGGTCATCACGGATGTAGCCAGCTGATAAAAAAGCAAACCAACAACCAGCAATCAAACCTGACCTCGCCATCAGAAGGTGATGCTGAGCTCCCATCTCCAAATGTTTCTTCTACTTCACCAAATATAGGATCATTCTAAACATATGTTTCCCTTCTCAGAACTAACTTCCCCAAACATATGTTCTCCAACACAACATCATTCCTTGAAATGAAAAGCCTACAAATTTAAATAGAAAATGTACAAAGAATCACTTCATGCAAACAACTATGTAGTATTAATAGGAGTCAACTGTGAAAATCTACTCATATCCTTTCTCACCAATTAATCACAGTAGGAGAATATGGTGAAGGACAATATTTTCAGTCCTTGTGATAAGGGATCAGATTATATCATCATCATCTCCATTCTTTCTTCAGATGCACATCGTCATATTGAATTTGAAATCCCTATTCGGTCTTTTCAAATTCAATTCACAAGCCAATGTCAAACATCAAAATCATATACTAGGGTAACATGCACAGGGGATGTTCATATTTTATCATAACTGAGTACAAAATAAAATAGGTGGTTCCCTAAACCACTCGATGTATAAAATTTCACATCTAAAGATGTGGAGGCATGCTTCCACATAAATTTGATAAGGATCATTGTGGTCCAGTGTGCACCAAAAAAATTTATCACTGTGGTTAACAGCTATGTAACAAGCATATTCACTTTCGAAATTACCTTCAAAAATACTTACAGGAACATGAAGCCAGAAACTAAAAAAACAGTATCCATCACCTGGTAGAAGAAGCCAGAAACCTTCAAAAATACTTACAGGCATGCTTTAGAACCCATCACCTGGTAGAAGAAGCTAAAAAAACAGTATCCATGAATGCATCAACAACAATTTTTTTGCCATCTCCAGTGTTAATAGAAACCATCCGAAATCATCATATGATACTACATAATAAAGCATCAGTTATTATAAAGCATCAGAAAAATGTGGAAAATCCCAAATAAGCATCAGAAACCATTGCAATATTCAGAGTTGTTATAAGGGGACTTTATAACAAACAAAGCCAATGAAGTCATTTATAGTATAAGAAAGCAATGTAAAATTTTGAAAGTATTGGATTAGTCGTAGGCTCAGAACTCCTTCGTATGTACCAATTGTTCCCAAAAAATCATAAAATTTAGTCTAGGGCTGCATTTTTTTATAATGCCACGCCTACTAGTACTAATGATGTGTACCCCCCCCCCCCTCCCCCCCCGACCCGGGCCACCCATAGTTTAATTCATCATTCATACACTCAGTATACCGACATTCATACTGAAGCTAATAGCTTCGTTTCTGTAGATCAGCTTAAAAGGTCTCATCATAACCATGGATCAGGTAAAAAACAAATCATCATTTCCATGGATTGTCACTTGGGGGAGTATTACCAATATACAATACAACCAGTCAGAAGGTGGAGGGGGTAGGGGGCACACTATCAAAATTATGTTTGTGGATTTTCATCATTGCCTAAACCGACATTATCTTCGTGAGTGAAAAAAATATATAATAAACACTTCCAGTTATTGAGAACTTCATTCATTCTTCGATCATCATTAGTACCCAAATCTCAGCCCATGTGCAACCCCTGTACATCATATCAAAATTGGTAAAGACAACATCTCACACAGTAAAAAAAGCAAAGGAACAAATGCTTGTGATATTTATAATAGTAATATTACAATGATACATACATATCCAAATGACATCAATGTCTCGCATTCCACATAGCCGTAGCAATTTGATCTCTTTTTCTACCCATACGGTTCAATTGGGAAGCAGACATATCCAACCCCTGAGATGTTGATGGAATTTCATTATTTTGTGGATGATAAATTAATTCATCATCTACATATTCTGTAAAAAAGGTATCATCTACTGTATGTCTTCATATGAAGTTGTGAACGGCACAACAAGCAATTACCATTTCCACCTGTTTTGTTGGACTGTAGTTAGACATATACTTGAAAATAGGAAACCTTTTTTTAAGACTCCAAAAGTTCTTTCGATGACATTTCGTAGCCTTGCATGCATTTTGTTAAAAAGTTGCCTATGTTGAGTCGGTGCATGATTGGCCCCTTCGAAGTCTTGTGCATGATAAGGCTCGCCACGGTATGGTGCTAAAAAACCTGGCATATTGGGATAACCACATTCTACTAAATAATATTTATCATTTACCGGGATTTGAAGCAATCCTTGTGATAATGCTGTTTGAATTACACGGGAGTCGTTGGCACTTCCTTCCCATCCCGCATAAACGAATGTGAACATCATATCAAAATCACAAACGGCTAGGACATTTTGCGTTATGTTACCCTTTCGTGCCCGATAAGTATTGTGTCGGCTAGCGGGTGCCCAAACATTCACTAATGTGCCATCAACAGCACCAATAGCTCCCTACATTGTTCAGTTTAAAAACTACGTTATCTTTTCCATTGAAATATAATAAAACACTATGTATGACCGTGGTCATGTGACTACGACGCGTATTTGGAACGATTCAATATATTAAAAATCATTTATTAAACATCAAAACAAAATTTATATCGATGTTTATTCTAAAACATACCTTAAACCATGGATAAAAATCTGGGGAACTCGTAATCCTTTGATGTATACGTGTCGCATCTGGGGGAGTAATAAGAACTGTCACTGCACTGGCCAAACCTTTCAACACATTCGTAAAATGTGTGTTATTGTGTATGTCGAATGTTGAAACCGATCAGCTGCCACTCTTTGTCTGTGACTATGACCGACAATGAACAAAAAAATGGCGACACTTTCTTCAAAAGACACACGTCTACGTTGGGACTCCGACCCCGTCTCCTCGAGATAGTTCCCATCCTTCAAAAATTGACACAAAGCCATAAAATAGTCCTGATTCATACGAAATATGCGATGGAACCTATACGCGGGACCATCTAACAATTCTGTCAAATAGTCTTGCCCCGTTATAGCGGGAGTGGAATATGGTTCTCTTTCTAATGAGGAAATCCACTTGATTGTATCCAAGTCTTCCAAGTCTTCCAAGTCCTCCATGTCATCGTCTGACCTGTCCATCACTATGTTGCGTCGGTGCAAGTAGTATTTCACTGTGAAAAATTAGAATTCATTTCCAAATATTGTGTTGTTTTTGTAAAACAACATTAAAATATGATTTTATCGAACAATCACAAAGCAAATTTAACCAAAAACATAAACATCGTCAAATAGTTCAGGTTGAACAAACATAAACATAAACTAAACATAGTAATGACAACACATAGTAATAAATCATAGGCAACTCATAAATGTTAAAAAACCCTAGTCGTTAAAATTGTCAATGAACAAACGCCTATATTCCTCGCTCATCCCAATGAAGCCCTCACGTGCCTCTGGGTTGTTTAGAAAAAAGTTGAATGCCTTAAAAATCTGTTGGCAACTAAGCCCAGTCATCGAATTCAATATTTTCATGGTTTCTGTCATGGAGTAAGGGTCTTCGGCAATAGGGGGTGGAACTTGTAGCTGGGGTTGAGTTGGTTGGGGTTGGCTTTCTGCTCGGGATAAGTCATCGTAGTATCGTTGTTTGGAACGTTGCGCAGCCGCGATCGATAACATAGCCTCTTCCTTGCCAGAAGTCTTCGTGCTTTTCGTTGCTCGTCCACTTGAATTGCCAGATCTCCTTTTTCGAGACCCCTGACCTCCCGGTGCTCCATCGCCTTCATCATCCGATACTACATATGGTATATCATGTTGGGCGAACTCTTCATCGGCCCTACGTGCCTCATCAGATGTTAGGGGCCTTTCCGTTGAAGCCCTAGCAAGTGCGCCTTGCGCAGTAGAGTTTTTGAAAATTTTGGTTAAGGCATCAAAATTTGCCAATCCATTCTCATTATAACCTTTGGCCTTCGGGTGTGCCTATGAACAAAATTTTCATAACAATGTTAATAAACAAGTAAAATGATCTTACGTTTAAGTATAAGCATATGTTAATCACATAATAATATTTT
Organism: Hemerocallis citrina; assembly: GCA_017893485.1. NCBI lineage: Eukaryota > Viridiplantae > Streptophyta > Magnoliopsida > Asparagales > Asphodelaceae > Hemerocallis > Hemerocallis citrina. The sequence goes on along the minus strand of CM030358.1, from coordinate 146,354,425 downwards.
CATGATGAAGTTATATATGAACCTTAACATATGCATCCCACACTACTGGCTCACAAGTAACAGTTTGGGTATCTTCATCCCAACCCAACCTACTCTGCTTCTTCACATCCCGAAACTCCCTCCATAGCTGTCGAAGTCTGTTGTATTTGTCTTTTATTTGCTTCATTGAATAATTTCGATTCGTAATGGTTTGCAGATCAACGCGCAATTTTGCCCAAGTTCTTGCATCAAATGTGGAACTTTTTAAAGGGGAATGGTCAACCGCTTCCTCCATGAGATCAACAAACACCTTTTCATGGGATATCGGCCATAGCCTTAGATCAAGATCAGAATCCACCTCCATCTCTTTACCACTACTAGTCATCTATGTTATAAACATCAACGGTATCAATATAAATGCAACAATGCGAAACTACAGAACTACCCTGGATGATCGGAAACAAATATCACAGGAACAATTTTAAATAAGATGATTGGTAGTTATGACAATTTTTTACGGTTTGAAGTTTTAACACCAACAAAATCAACCAAACTAGTTTGCACCAGTAATAATTCGACAACGAAGACAACAAATAGGTTTCCAAAACCTTCTCACTTCCTATATCAAAGCTTCTCTTTATTGAATTTTTTTTTTACCAAAAATCCGTTCTCTACCGATCCATCTCAGATCCCAGATCAGGAACGAAAAAAAATCATCTCACATCCCAAAGTCCTACCAGATCTTATTGTACAAAAATGGTTTCCCAAAAAACATACCTTCATTTCAGCAATAGAGAAGTTGTCTCCACAGGATTCAACAAGCAAATGACGTTTTATTCGATTCAACTGAGCACGAGTACACCTTCTCCTGTAAGCTGATCGTGTTTCACACACCATGAAACTATCGAAGAAGTAGGGGGAACAAACAAATCTGACTACACCTCTACACAAAAATCGTACATCGGTGAGGGTTGTGATCGATGTGGGTTGTGATCGATTTTGGGTTCAGATCTAGGGTTTTAGGAGAGAAAGCTAAAGGAGAGGGAAAGAAGAGGAGCCTTCAGTTTGGACAGAAGAGGAGATGATTGCGTTTTTGGAAAATTTCAGAAGTAGATGAGACAATCTTGTTGCCGATTTGGGATTCAGATCTAGGGTTTTAGGAGAGAAGCAAAAGGAGAAGGAAAGAGGAGCGCCGTGAAGAAGATAAGGAAAAAGAAGGGAAGCGGAGCACGTGAGTGAGAATGCATCTTCAACTTGAAAACAGTTTTCAATCGTTTTCAGAAAACGATTTTCAAATAACCCCTTGCCAAACAAGTTTGTACCCATTTTTATATTTTCAAAAACAAAAAACGGTTTTTAAAAACCAAACCAAACAAAGCCTAAACTTTTTAACCCTGAGTTGACCAGACATTATACCCAGCCCAAAAATCTGAAAATCTAGAGTTTTCACTATAATTGGTAATTTTGCACAAAAGTTCTTCTTTTTGAAATATTTGCAAATAGGTCCAATAAATATCAGAAAAATCTAGAAAATTCACAATTAATATCTAATAATAAATAATGGTTTTCCATAAAATAATTTTTGACTTTTGAACTTCCCAAGAAAACATTTGCACATATTTTACATGTGTAAAAAGAAAAATCTTCATAAAAATATTTATTAAATATCCTGAAATCATTTTAATTCATTTATAAATCTTAAAAATAATATTTAAAATACGAGGTACTACATTTTATTTGTACTTAACCTCGGTTCTTTGATTTTTTTCCGGAATCTATGAACTTCGATGATATGTTGGCGCAGCACAGGGGTTTTGGGCAGCACGGCCCTTAGGAAGATGAAGAGGGTGGTCTCAAAGGTGTCCTCGCTGAGGGTGAAGGCCCTTATCGCTGTTGTGGATCAGCCAGCGAAGCAGGTCACAGTTTTTCAGCAGCTGCCGACCCCCGCAGCGACGTCAGCTTCGGCTGAGACTGGGGCCTTCCCCTTATCAGCGACATTGGGCTTGGAGGCCCCACTGTTGACTGCTGAGGCTGAGGCGTTCCTGACCGAGGAACACAAGAAGATGTTTGTCTCGGACTGGCAAGTCCGCAAGCTCGATGTGTTCCTTGGCGACTCGTCATCCTGCATGCAAGTTGTTCGGCACCTTGCCACGCCGAAGGACAAGGCTGCAATGGAGGCAGGGAGCGTTGGTGATGACGCGCTCGAGATTGCTCGAGCGGCTGTGTCGGTAAGCCTCGCATCGACTCATAGTTTTCACCTTTTGTGGAGTTGGTTTTCTTTTTTAAGCTCGAGTGATGGTGCTTTGCTTCTTTTGTAGATAACTTGTCACTTCGGTCATCTGATGGAGAAGATGACCGAGCAAGAGAAGGAGTTGAAGCAGGAGGCTGACAGGGCTCGATCAGAAAAGGCTCGGATCGCCAAAGACCTCGAGCAATCGAGACTTGAAGCCGAGATGAAAGAGGTTGGAGCACCTTAAGGCCATTGTTGCAAAGCTCGAAGCAGACAACGCTCTGCTACTCCAAGAGAAAGAGCTGGCGGCAAGGAACAATGAGGACGATGTTGCCGCCGTGAAGGTCGCCGCAGCGAAGGAGTTCAAAGACCAGGCGATGGAGAAGGCCAAGGGGTTCCTCTACGTCAACATGGCGAAGGCCTATGCTCGCACAATCGACCAAGTAAGGGAAAAGTTCCCAGAGGTAGACTGCGCCGGATGGCGTCTGTTCCCCGACCCTGTCCCTGGTTTCAACAACGTCTTAGAGGAGGACAAAGAAGACGAGGAAGTTGAATGGTCGAGGTAGGGACCAACGAGGCAGAGGTAGAGGACGCTTCGGATGTCGTGCCCCTAGCCAATATTGCTAAAATGCAAGGGTCCGAGCCCTCGGCAACCGGAGATCGCTCGAAAGAGGTCTGCCCTTGACATTGTTGCACTTCTATATTTCTTTTATCCTGGACGTTATGTACCGTAGCCTAATTGTGGATTGGTCACCGCCTCTTATACTTTTCGCTGAAATTTAATGAAACTGTTTTGTGGACAAGTGTTGTGAAGTCTCCAAACTTTTGTTGGTTTGTTTTGCTTTCGAACCGTTTCTTAGTAGCTTCGTCTAGGCATTGTATCATAATGTTGGCTTTTCGGGCTTTTAAATTTACGCTCTCTTTTGGTCGTCTTTCACATATCGGCGAGGAGTCCCGTCTCTGGTCTAATCTAGGTGTCGCCATGTTGGAGCTAGCTCGGTCTCGAGAGATGCTTTATAGAGCCGAGCGGGAGGTGGGTCATCCGAAGCTGACCTTGGCTCGTTAAGAAATCGAGATGAGACGCATCGAGGAGAGGATTCGCGAAGTGCCACCTGAAAGCGAGGAGACCTGCCCCTCGATGGCCGTCAGCCAAGGCTTGAGACTCAAGTTCCTTCGTCACTCTCTATTTGAGGCGAGATCTGAGAGGGACGAATTGAAGAACATGGTGCTCGAGAAGATTCTAGAGGCGGCACATCTTCAAAGAACTATCTCCGATGTTTCGCACGGGGGCAGTTCGGGCCGATTGCCTCGCTTAAAGATCAGAGTAACAGATGAATCACTCAAAGAGCAGGTTGTCGAGCTAGATGCGGAGAATCGTTGTCTGCGATGGCTCTTTGAGGGGAGCAACGTTGAAAGAACTTCGTGCCCTCGGGGTTAGTATGCTCAAGGAAGATCATTCCACGAGTTAGCCCTTCGTTCGCCTCCCCTTTTGTGGAATCCTTGGAATGTGCAAAGTGGAGTGGTCAGCTCTTCGAGTGGGGCATCTGTTGGGGCGACGGTGAGAATCTTGGGTTCTGGTGACGCAACTCGGCTCGCTGGCTTATAGACTTATGTGGAAGCGAGGTGATAGCAACACGGCACCGTCCCCGAGTATCGCTTAATAGGAGCATCCCACTCCCTAGAAGGAGTTAGAGTGAAATTTTGTAATCTTGTAGCCTGTCTTGTATGAGTTTTTGGTCTATAATTAGGCTTATATCTCAAATTTTGATGAAATAATATATCACATCTTTCGATCTGGTAACATGCTTCTTTTGAGATTTTGTGTTTTGCTAATGTTCGCAAGAGAGTTTCAACAGTTGTAGGAGCAATTTTGAATGGTGTGCTACTTTGTACTCGCTCGTTCGCAAGTAGCTAAAGCGGCATCGAACCAAGTGTCGGACTCCGAACTTGTCGTTTAAAAGAGTTTCAATAGTTGTAGGAGTAATTTTGAATGGTGTGCTACTTTGTACTCGCTCGTTCGCAAGTAGCTAAAGCGGCATTGGACTAAGTGTTGGACTTTGAACTTGTCGTTAAGAAAGTTTCAACAGTTGTAGGCGCCATTTCGAATGGTGTGCTACTTTGTACTCGCTCGTTCGCAAGTAGCTAAAGCGGCATCGAACCAAGTGTTTGACTCCAAACTTGTCGTTTAAGAGAGTTTCAACAGTTGTAGGAGCAATTTCGAATGGTGTGCTACTTTGTACTCGTTCGTTCGCAAGTAGCTAAAGTGGCATCGAACCAAGTGTTGGACTCTGAACTTGTCATTTAAGAGAGTTTCAATAGTTGTAGGAGCAATTTCGAATGGTGTGCTACTTTGTAGTCGCTCGTTCGTAAGTAGCTAAAGGGGCATCGAACCAAGTGTTGGACTCCGAACTTGTCGTTTAAGAGAGTTTCAACAGTTGTAGGAGCAATTTCGAATGGTGTGCTACTTTGTACTCGCTCATTTGCAAGTAGCTAAAACAGCATCGAACCAAGTGTTGGACTCCGATCTTGTCGTTTAAGAGAGTTTCAACAGTTGTTTGGGAAGTAATGTCACGCTCGTGCTGCTGTGTTAAGAAGTAATGTCATGGAACCGATGAAGGACTTCGCACGCGAGATGATTACGTTGTGTCGTGCATAAGCTGATGTTGTGGGCAAGGGAGCTACTTTAGATGCTATATTAACTACTCCTGCGCATCGAACCAGTCAGCATGGTGTTCATCGAAAGAAAGTTGTCCATAGACCATCATATCGTCCGAGAAACGACTCCGAAGAAGAAGCTGAAGGTGATGAGATTGAAGAAAATGTTTAAGGGACACAACAACAAGAAGAGGAGCAAATTCCCTTATCTGGTGTCACCCAGGCCACTCCATCACGTGCTAAAAGGCAAAGGAGACCCCCCACTTTTTTTACACCCGATCCATGAAGGTAGCCATTATTCATCACTGTTTCAAAGTTTTTGAATGTATTTACTTTGCAAGTAAAGGTGAGGGAAGTGTATTTGTCTTTGTTTTGTGAGTGTATGTCTTTCTAAGTAAAGGTGAAGAAGGTGGTTGGGTATATATGTATTCATGTTGTTTTTTGAACTTTCTAAGTAAGTGGAGTTGTGAACATTTTAAATTTATGAATGTAAAAAGCAATGTTATTGAATATGGGGTGTGTGAGTGTGATTGTTTGGGTTGGTTTTGATGATTTTTTGGTGAAATGCAGTTGGGAAATTGTTGAATTGGTGAATTGTTGTATTTAGGGCAGACTGGAGTTTTAGTTTCGATTGGAAATTTTTGGCCTAAACTCGCTTTTTCGGAAAGCAAGTTTGGTATTATCCTCCTCGCTTTCTGAGAAAGCAAGTTTAGAGTCTGTATAGGTTATTTCTCAGCAGACCCAAGACTCGCTTTCTGCGAAAGCGATTCTGGTGTTAACCTCCTCGGTTTCTGGGAAAGCGAGTCTGGTATTAATCTCCTCACTTTCTAAGAAAGCGAGTTTGGAGTTGAGAGATTTCCATAGCCTAACTGGCCTCTGGAAATTTTTCAACTCAACAGCCGCTTTCTCAGAAAGCAATTGGCTTTTGCCGAAACTCGCTTTCTGAAAAAAGCAAGTGTAGGGGAAAAAATCGCTTTTTGAGAAAGCGACTGTTGAGTTGAGAGATTTCCAGAGACTAAACGATTGGCTTTTGCCGAAACTCGCTTTTTGAAAAAGCAAGTGTAGGAAAAAAAAGTCGCTTTCTCAGAAAGCGAGTCTGGGCAAAACCCCATCACTTTCTGAGAAAGTGAGTTTAGAGTTGAGAGATTTCCAAAGGCTAAGTGGGCTCTGGAAATTTCTCAACTCCACAGTCGCTCACTCCGAAAGCGACATAATTCTGCCTAAACTTGCTTTCTGAGAAAGCGACTGTAGCCAAAATTCAATCGCATTCTGAGAAAGCGATTATTGAGTTGAGAAATTTCCAGAGCCCACTTAGCCTCTGGAAATCTCTCAACTTTAAACTCGGGGTTTTGCCCAGTCGCTTTCTGAGAAAGCGTGTTTGGGTAAAAAAGTTTCCAATTCAATCTGCATATGCCCTGTACATTCATTTCTACTCCAAAATCTATGAATCCAAATTCATTCACAATCTCTAAACTTCCAATGATTTTGAAACAAATGGGAATTATCATAGTTCAAAATTAAACGCATACAAATTAGTAGAAAGTCCACATCACATAATACAACAATTACAAATTACTACAAAGTTGACAAAACAAACACAAACACATTGGAATTTGACATGGTTTAAATGTTTCGAGATCCTCTATTACTACATCGCCGCTTATTATGTCCATGAAACCCACATTTCGAACATTTCATTCCTGTACCCCTGCTAAACCTATTTCTCTCATCCATGTCGTTGCGAATTTTCGTAGATCTTGGCCAGCCTTTTCTTGAACGTTGCAGGCTTGCATCAGCTACAAGTCGTGGTCCATCAAAAGTAGTCCAATATGCTGGATCTAAAGTTAGATGAAAGAGGGGAGCCCATGTTTGTGCTAATGCAGTAACTAAGTAAAATTTATCAACAAAAGGTTTGTAATCGATTGCACGATATGCACAAGCTGCCAATACATGAGAACATGGAATATGATGTAGTTGAAATTTCATATGTGTGCATGTTATAGTACCCAAGTTAACAGTGTGCAAGTTCCCACCCTTACTTTCGCCACCTACCATATGTAGACCCGTTTTGTTGGAAAAAAACTCCAGGTTGATGATGAAACATTATAACCTCATGTCAGTTTGCTCGCTCACGCCGAATATCAATTAATTCCTGTACTCTTTGAGCAAAAATCTTTCCTTCAGATAAAAGCTTATTGGCTTCCTGCCGACGAGTAGTAAAGTAAGAATTTAGATGATAAAAGATCATCTCCACAATCGCAGTTACCGGTAAACTACGGGTTTCAAGACTGAATCGAAGACTTCTAATAGGTTCGTAGTCATTATGCCGTATCGTCGACCTTCATTTGCATAAAGTGCCGATTTCTCAACCAGTTTCTCTTTCAACCAATTAGCCGCCTCAACATTGAGGGTTTCAAGTTCAGCGAGTTTGGTACTGAACTTTTTGGGTTAGTTTTGACACGTTATAATTTTTGCTTTTTCCTCATTGCCTTGCTACCAAATTTACTGAAGAAATTTGTAGCGAAATGACGCATACAATAACGATGATATGCATTAGGTTCGTTCCAAGCTCCATTTTGCAAATCCATAGCGGACAAAATACCAGCATGACGATCAAAGATAACACACAACTCAGTACGATCGGTGAAAAAATACCGAATGCAACTCATGAACCATGTCCAAGTATTTATACTCTCTCCATCAACTAATGCAAATGCAAAGGAAAATAAGCTATCATTCACATTCGGAGAAACAACAATTAACATACAACCCTCGTACTTACCATACAAGTGAGTTCCGTCAACACTAATAACATGTTTGCAAGACTTGAAACCTTCAATCGAAGCACCAAATGCCCAAAATACTCCCTTGAATGTTTTCTCGCCAGGACCAGACTGATATTTATCCCAGTGGACAGCAGTTTCTGGATTTGCTGCTTGTATTGCTAATAGAAGAAAAGGCAACTTCGTATATTTTTCTTCGAAGGTACCGAACAACCTCTCAATTGCTTTTTGTTTTGCAATCCAAGCATTCTTATATGAAATTTGATAATTATATTGTAGTTTTACTATCTCAATAATGGCCCGTAGTGTTAAACCTATCTCAGACTTCACCACACTCACAATCAAATTGCAAACAAGGTTAGAATCCACTTTACAGTGGTCCTGATTAAATGTGGGATTCATACAAGTATGAGGGCCAACTATATTCTTCACCATAAAATTTGTCCCGCCTTTTGAAACCATTGCTCGTAATCTCCAGAGGCAGCCACCCTCACTTACTACTGGGTGAATTTGCACCATCTCCTCAATTGTACGTTTCCTAAGTGCCAATTTACATTTAATGGTATACAATGTCAGTGTAGATTTCAATGTGACAAATTCACGTTGTTTCTTGATAGAATACAGCTTCACAGCCTGCTAAATCGACTCTTTACTTATAAACTCCTGCCCACTGTACAATTCGTCTACATTGGATGAACCAGACGACTCTTGTGGAACTTTATGTACTCTAGCACCTTGTGTCATTTCCTCGGTAATATGAGCGTTAACATTGGCATAGCTATCAGTAACTCTTACTTCATTAGCACCGCTCTCATTCGTGTTTACATTTGCATATTCATCATCTTCGTCCTCATCATCATTTTCTACACTCTCATCAACTTCATCGTCTGTTTCTTCCTCTTCTTCATTATCATCTAATAGGTCGTTGTTAATGGTAGTATTTTGAAATAATTCAAATACAATGTCATTTCGAACATAGTCATAAACCGGACTAGGTTGACGTGGCAGCTCAACATCTGTAGAATCCGGGCTTGTTGTATTTGTGAACATGTCTTCTTGTGGGGACAGTGGGATTGCTTGAGAAGTTTGAACAGGATTAGACCTCATCTGCTGTGTCGGTACTTCTCGTACGAAGCTTGAACTAGGATTATTATGTGGCTGAGCATTCATAATTTGGATTTGCTGAATATATAACTCCAATGCAGACCAAGTACAATTGGGATCAATTGTCCTAGCAATCATTGACTTCATAGCATCATCAGTAGATACATGCACTGTCATAAAATACTGACCATATGCTTTTCCTGCTGCGTACCGAGCTAAATTTTTCACATTGCCTTGATCCCTATCCCAATTAATAACTTCATAATTTTTTTTCAACTATTTCTGCCAATGTAATGGTACGAGGTGCTCAAACTATTTCAGGATCAACGACACTATAACAACAACCTATCTTTGGATCACGAATTATTTCACCACCAAAGTCCAACCAAATAGGAATATCGTAATCCATACCTATATATATTTATATGAAAATACGAGTTATTATCTAGCCGCAAACAAAACCTACAAAAATGTACAAAATAATAGGTGATATAAATCATACCTTCACAATAATATTCGGAAGGATATAGCCGTAGATATATGGGTAGAAGAGTTGAAGTTGCTATCCTCTTGAAGTTTATCAAAATTCCAAATTATGGATCTTTCGGAAGATGGGTTTAGGGCTTTGAGAGTGGAAGGTGAGAGGGTTGGGAAAGATTAAGTGAATAAATTTATATTTGTAGGAGATTTTGTGGGTAGGAGGTCGATTTTGGGAAGTTAGCGTTCTGAGTTTCGGGGTTAGAAGCGGAAGAGGAAGATAGAGAGTTGATAGAGAGAGGGTATAAAAAACCCCCAAACGACACTCGCTATCTCAAAAAGCGGGTTTGGGGAAAACCCCATCGTTTTTTGAGACATCGAGTCTTGGCCAGGGAGAAATCGAAAAACCCAAGCCTCACACTCGCTGTCTCAAAAAGCGATGAAGTTTTTCCCAAACTCGCTTTTTTAGACAGCGAGTAGGTCGGTTTGATTTTTTTTTATTATAAAAAATAGGTCAATTTGGGAAAACTTTCAAAAAGAGCATTTTGGGAAAAAATTCTAATTAAACTTGTGACGGGTGTATAGGCATAGGAATCCCGGAACCGAAACTCGGATCCCCCTCTAACCCTCTCTCACTACGTACGGTTACCGGCCGACCGCTTCTCCTCTTCCTCCTCAAAATTTGCGTCGGAAACCCAGCCATGGTGGCAGCGCACGGTATCGAACTTGCCATCAGCATCATCAAAACTCACTTCGGCGAACTCGTCGCCGTACGTATCCCTCTCTCGCAATTCCCTCTTCTAATTAAAATTAATCAATTAATTTAATTTCCCCTTTTTGTTTTTGGTCGTATAATAGAAAGTATGCGGGTCTCTTCTTCACCACGGAACTCTCTCTCTCGAAGAAATGGTCCGGTTCTCAGAACTCGACCGCTCCAATGTCAAGAAGTGCCTCCTCGTCCTTATCCAGCACAACTGCGTTCAGGCCTTCTCTTCCTCCGTTAAAGGTATACATCTTCAATTCAGTCAAATTTCAATTTCATTTTTTAAAAAAAAAATTAAATTTTTGATTTTGATTTGTTTTTAAGTTAGTGAAGGAGGTGCAGTGAAGACTATTACTCAGTACATGGCGATATTGGACAATATAATCCATCGGTTGAGGTTCGCAAAGTTTTTGGGGATTGTGGCGAAAAACCTCGATGCCAAGGTTAGGCATTTTGAATTCTGGATGGTTCTTGAATTTTTGTTGGGAGTAGGGTTATATGTTGTTCTGTTAATTTGGAAATTTTAGTGTATAAAATTTTAAGTAATAATGGGAATTCACATTAACAATTTTTCGAACCCTAAGAGCACTTCCAAGTGTATGTTCTTAGTTAGTTTGCGAGAAGTGTGTAGCAAAGAGCACTTACCAAAACCTGATAAACAGCTGTGCCATATTAGAAAAAAAGAGTTTCTCTCTCTAGATTTTCTAGAGAGAGAAGCTCTCCCAAAATTTCAAAAAAGAAAAGAGCGTTGGGGTCGGTCGGCATCTGGAGAGTCGGGAGGACTCCCTCGCCACCTCCTCCTCCTCCTCATCCTCCTTCCCCTCATTAACCCTTCACCCCGCCACCAGAGAGGAGGTGAGCTCGTCGGACGTGGTGTTTAGATGTGGGTTCTCTTGGGTTTGTGATGGATAGAGGTGGATGGTGCGGCAAAGAGGATCGATGGCAAGGTGGCTGACGTCGAGGGTGGGGGCTGTGCCGTCGGGAGCGGCGGAGCTACTGGGTATCTGGAGCGGCGGAGACCACGCTAGTTAGATTGGAGTCCATCGGTGGAAGTCGAAAACATCGGGGACGTGCCGATGTTTTGAGGCTGCCATAGAGGGGCATGCCCTTTGGTGTTGGCATCTAGGGTTGGAGCTACCTCGGCGGGTGCTCGTCGGCAGTTATGGCAGCATTGGAACTTCTGTAGACAACCGAATTTGATGCCATCAGATGATGGCATGTGGTGGGATGGCCTGGTGGAGGTGGATGATGGCAACGTCGTTGCGGAACGGATGAGGGTTGACGGAGCTTATAATGGTGCCGGGGTAAGATTTTGGGTAGGAGGAGGGATATTTTGGGAATAATTTTGAATTTCAAAATTTAGGGTTTTTGAAATTCAAAATAGATTTGAGGAGTTTGGAGAGGGAAAATGTGATTGATTTGAATTTTAAATTAGATTTTTGAATAAGGGAATGTGTGAGGAGATTTTGAATTTTGAAATTTGAAATTTGAATTTTGAATTTCAATTTAGGGTTTTGAAATTCAAATACAAATATGATTTGGAGTGTGGATGGGGAAAATTCAATGAAATTTGAATTTCATTGTAGGTTTTTGATTTTCACTGTTGATGGCTAAATTTGACGCAATTGGAAGACGACGTCGTGAAGGGGTTGGTTTGGTGGATACTCGCAATGTTCTAAAAGTCACTAGGCGGTAGTCGGGTGGCTGATGGGGGCCTAGCGCCTAGACCTTGTAAGCGGGGCCTAGGTTGCTAGGCACCAGCGTTATTTATTTATTTATTTTAGTTTAGTTTATTTTTGCCCCAATTTATCTTTTGGTTTTTTTTTGTTGTTCCATCATGCATTATCATGCTCTTTATTGCTCCTCATTCTTACTCTTGATTTTTCTCCTTACTATTGCAAGATGAGCTTTAGATAGTCTAAAAGACACAATTGCATCAACGTGTTGGTTTTGGTAGAGCAATTATTTGTCAGGATAAGGTATTGCTTTCCATTAGAATTTTTAATATCTTAATTAGATGTATCGAGAAAATAAACTATTATACTAGTTCTAGTCTGTCTCTTTTGAAATATGGATTGACTTATCTTTTCATAATCAAAAGCATCAGAAGATTTGATATCTTAGGTAAATAGTGTTGTACTTGTGGTTTTCAGTGAACTCCAACTTACAATTTGTAAGGTTGGGTTGTGTGTTCTTTTATGAAAACAATTTTGGGAAAAAAATAAAGAAGCCATCTCTTCCTAATCTGACGATTGTCTAAATATGTAGTAGCTATATAAGTATATATATTTTTGAATATAGAAAGATTGTTGTCATCCCGTTTCATTGATAAGTTAATATTGGAACAATAACGCTAAATCTTCAAGATGAAAACAAATAACCAGACCATACCCACTACTACACGTAAAAGACACCACCTAAGAAATATTACTACTACTATTACTAATATGAACCAAGTCTCTAACTCCTTCTAGACCCGAAAATTATTTTTAAACGGGTCCGGATTGGGTTAGATCGGGTTAAGCTCTATTTTATGATCCGGGTCCGCCTAGGCCGTCCAGATCCACCTAGGCCGCCTAGACCCGCCTGGACTCGCCTAGACCTGCCCAATAGGTCAAACCAATTTTTTCAAACGTCTAGGGCCTAGGCGAGTCGCCTGGGGACGGCCTAGCGCCCAGGTGGCCGCCTAGACCGATTTTTAGAACAAGCCATTTAACAAGTTGGGTGAGGAGTATGCATGCCATCAAGAGATGATGGGTGGGGTTGTTGCTATGGTGGACATTTGGGAGAAGGTGGAGAGGTTTTTCTGATGGAATCTGAATTTCAAATTAGTTTTTTTGATATTCAAACTACATCTGGAAGGGATGGGTGAGAGAACAGGGTGCAGAAGCCTTCGTCTACAAGTTTAGCTAGGGGAAAGACTAGTTAAGGATGTAGGCTTAGCTATGTATTTGTTTTTCACTGTTCCATTTTTGGAATAGATAGATGTATATTTATTGTACTACTTGTTTCGTTAATAATTATTAATGAGCGGTGACAAGGTCACCTTTTTTTATAAAAAAAGGAGCACTCACCAAAAGTTTAGATAACTTGAATTATATCAGATAAACACAAATTTCCCAAGTAATTATATTAGTCTGAAATATATTTGTAGCGCCCCGAGATCCACATACAGGAAACTCGTGACACAACCCAAGATCATTGCTTCAAATGAGTACTTAACATAGGAAAGAATTCACAGGAAATTTAAAACTTACATTGTACAGGAAAAACTATACTCCTTGGATGCTCCTCAGCCCAAAAACTCGTTTGTTCCCACGATCAGTCATACAACCCAACTGTGGGCACGTCAGTTGAATACAACTGGCGCAAAACGGATGAAAAATTGCAATTTCCAAATTCTCAACAAACAACATTTAATGTGGAAAGAAAATATGGAAATCATACAATAGAAGCGTCGGTGTATGCCATGACCTAGGATCTAATGCACAACTCAAATGCACACGATGCTCTAATCCTAATGCATACTTGATTTAGAAACATATGCATCCCATGCTACATATTTTCCAGTCAAGTTTGAGCGTACTTCCGATTGTAGGGTTTACTCTCTCGCAATGCAGACCCATTCTTGTACTCATTCCTGTTCCTGACATTTATTTAGTGACTGGTACAGCTACAGTATGTACAGTTTATTCCGCTTACTGTATCGGATCCGTGGTCTTTCTCCACTCCCGAAGGTCGGTGATCACTCCGATCGATCAGAATCAGTGGTCTTCACTATCGACAGGCTGGTGATCATTCAGCTCGGCTGCAGTCCTGCCAGAATCGGTGGTCTCTCTCCACACCCGGACTCTACCATTAGTTATCCGAACATAAGGCGAATCAGCAGGCTTTTCCTTACTCCGCCAGAGATAAGAGTTACATTCTAGCTCATTGTTCACATGGATAACTTAGAACATAAATGTACTCATAAGGTTCCATTCTCCTAGATTTCGTCACTTCATCACTAAATCTCAGAAATGAACAGTCGAGACTGCGCCGCACGTGTCCCAGATGAGATGATGCCGCACATATCCCCTTGACAGGTGAGTACACTCCCAACTAGTGCATGTTCTTGTTTTACAGATCATGCGATTACGAGCTACTATAATCTATTAACATTTATCATTCTATATTTCTTGCTTAATTTATTATACTTAGTTTCTAATCCAATAATGGTTGAATACTAGGTAAATTAAATCTAGACCCAGAAGTCAATCCTGTCTTATAACAAGTCATTTAATTTAAACGAGTTATCTAACTCTAATTTGGTTTCAACCCAATTCTCCAAATTAAGCCAAGAGTCGGCTCATCATGCATACTTGACATACATCAAACTAGTGCTTTTACTATGCACTAAACATCACCATATGCATACTTACCCATTAATTCTTTTAATGCCTACAATCTTTTCTTATACTACCAATAATTTCTTCTTCTTTATTACCATGCATTACTAACTAACTAAGCATGCCGCTACAAGTAGTTTCTTCATAAATGACTATTATTTCTACTCTTTTAAGTGATTACTACTTCTACTACTATGAATTACTAATTAACAAGTAATTCTCCACTAGCATAAACAAGTAGTCTTCTACTACCTTGAATCAGTATGGATTCTACAAGCTAACTAAGCAACATATTATCTAGGCATTTGCTACCACAATTCTTCCTTTAAATTTTCTTATACAAATTTCTATGCAAAACCTAATATAGGTAATTATTAATACCATTGTTGTGCATTTACTCATTTAGGATTATGAACTTAAATGTGAAGTTGTTCTACATGAATTATCAAGGAGTTATTCTATTCGCTTCTTTATTAATATTTCATAAACTTTTTAAGTTCACTACTACTTTTATATATATATAAGGGCAAAGACCAAAGTACCCCCCAACGTTTGGCCCGGAGTACAAAATGCCCATACAACGTTTGAAAAAGTACAATAAACCCATTCTTCCGTTAACTTAACCCTTTCCGTTAAGTTATAATTATTAAATTACTTTTATACCCTTACCCTTTCATATTCAATCTCTTTCTTCCCTTTCTTCATTCCTTTTTTCTTCCTTACCCTTTCATATTCAATCTTTTTCACCGGCGGGGAATAAGGTCAAAAGAATAATGACATTAGAGAAATTGCCCTTTGAATCCTTTGCTGGTTGGATTTCTGAGAGGGGCATATATAGGACATTTGGTGAGAGAAATTGAAAAACATCACTTTCCAGTCTATTTTATTACATGTTTAGATGAACTAATTACGAAAACAAGATCACAGTAGAAATTACGAAATTATAAGGAATCAGACTGTTCAGACATTTTTCAGTTCTAACCTATGGTTGTGAGCCTGTGATATAAAAAACCAGTGTCAAAACCATGCTTCGCAGCATTAGTTCTGTTCCTTTTATCAAATGGCATAACTCTACGTAACAAATCATTTAATCTGGATGTTAAAGCACTTTATAAAGGAAAAAACGAAAAAAGTAGCACCAAGAAAAATTATGGAGCTATAAGAGCTTACTTTGCTTCACAATTTGGCCTGCACGAGTGACAGATCCTGCTTAGTTTGCTTTGTGCATAGCATCAACAACAACCAAATCATACCCATACAAAATTAAGGAAGAAAAAAGGAATGAAGAAAGGGAAGAAAGAGATTGAATATGAAAAGGTAAGGGTACAAAAGTAATTTAATAATTATAACTTAACGGAAAGGGTTAAGTTAACGGAAGAATGAGTTTATTGTACTTTTTCAAACGTTGTATGGGCATTTTGTACTCGGGCCAAACGTTGGGGGGGGTACTTTGGCTTTTGCCCTATATATAGGGTTGCAATCGAGCCGAGCCGAGCCGAGCCGAATACCTTCAGGCTCGAGCTTGGCTCATTTACGAAACGAGCTCAATTTTGAGCTCGAGCTCGGTTCGAGCCGAGCTTTGATCAAGCTTTGACCATATTCGAGCCGAATAGCTCGCAAGCTTAGCCTAAAAAAAAAAAATCAAGCTCGAGCTCGGCTCGTTTACGAAACGAGCTCGGTTTTGAGCTCGGTTCGAGCCGAGCTTTGACCGAGCTTTGACCGAGCTCGAGCCGAATAGCTCGCGAATAGCTCGATTCGTTTGCAGCCCTACCTATATATAAACTCTACAACCCCTTCTGCTACTACAAGTGACTACTATAAGTAGCCTTTTCTAAACTCTACATGAGCTTTTTATATATATAAACTCTACAACCCCTTCTACTACTACAAGTGACTACTATAAGTAGTTTTTTCTACATTAACTATGATGAGAGATCACAAGCTAATTAAACCATACTAACTACTAACTAAGTTTACAATACTAAAAATTTTATTCTTTACTATTATTACATATATATTCTTACAAACAATTAATTAATTATCTAGGATAGAACATGAGTTGTTACTATTTCACACACATATAATATATATAGTACTTCAACCATTTCAAACCTAACTTTAAACAATTGATTAATTAGTCAAAGACTAGAACATGATTTGTAAGCAAGCATTCAATATTACCAATTCTATTTCTTTTCTTGCTATGTTTATTTTATATGTACTTAGTATATATAAATTTCAATCAACACATCAAACAATTATTTATATGAGTAAGCTAGTAACTATTTAGGGTAGAGAAATATCTTCTTCAATTTCTAGCAAGCATCAATCTAGCAAGCATCACTCATTTACTTTATATAAAAAAAAATACACGAGGTAAGGAAGAATACCCCACTTTGATTTGTTTGCAAGCTTCAATAATATCCTTGGTTCTAAGCTTCCTTCTCCTCCTTGCACCTTTAGCTTTTCTCCACTTAGCTTTGTTATGAACACAAAAGCACAAAAGCTCCTAGGAACTATATATATATATATATATAGAGAGAGAGAGAGAGAGAGAGAGAGAGAGGATGTGATGAGGACATCGGTTCAAGACGATTCAGGCAGTTTCTATCAGCGCATGCATCGTCTAGGACAACTGCTTCATTAGCTTAGGATTTTATTTCAGTACCATATTTGTTTTTGGCAATTATAGCCATATGTAATCTTTCTTTTATGCATTAGAATATTTTTGAGATTTTTAGAATATTTTGAGATTTGTATCAAGATTTGTTTTGAACCTATTTATAGGCCTTGAGATTAATGAGAAGTCATGCTTTTCTTGATTAAAAAAATTATTGGTTGAGTTATTGCTCATCATCTCTCTTTTTGTGTGATACAATTGAGATCCAATATTAGGATTTGTGATAAACTCTAAGACTACCCAAAAAATCCTCAAATCCAACTTAAATCAAACCCTAATCCCTAAATATAATTACCCAAAACCCTAATCCCTTACTCCTCTTCTTCTTCTTCCTCCAAATCCCGACCTCAACCCTACCCGAAACCCTAGTCTCCACTTCGCGACCTCGATAGCATCCCCGAAGCTGCATCCTCATCCTTTCGTCAACCCCCAGTCACGCCACCCCCGTCATCCTGCAACCAGGCTTCGCCACCCCTCCCACACCAGCATCGATCTCTTATTCCCCTCTTCCACCACCGTTGCCATCGTCATCTTCCTTCCCTCTACTGTCGACACCACCGTCGAAGAGCCGCCTTCACCCAGACCCTTGACCTCAACCCATCAAACCTCCGTTGCTTCCCTTTCCCATCGGCGACAGCAGCAAACCCGACCCCAGGTCGTCGCGCCGCTTGTAGCGCCCCGAGTTCCACACACTGGGAGCTCGTGACACTTATCCAGAATTTTTACTTTAATGAGTACACAACACAGAAAAATTACAGGAAATTAGAGACTTACATTGCACATGGAAACTTTATCCTACACTTGGATGCTTTTTGTAGCTCGAGTCTCCTGCTCCACGATCAGCGATCCTGCATTAGCAAACTGTGGGCACGTCAGTTGAATACAACTGATGCAACGCGGATGAAAACCATAATCTCCAAAATTCTCAACAATCAATATTTGATGCAGAAGAAAAATGTGAAAGTCAAATAACAAGTGTCGGTGTATATCATGATCTAGATTCTAATGCACAATTTATATGCACACCATGCTCTTAATCTAATGCAAACTTGATTTGAAAACGTATGCATCCCATACTACATACTCCCCAAATCGAGTTCGTATTCTCCAGATAATAGGGTTCAATCCCTCGCCATGCATCCTACTCTTGTACTTCTTCCTGTTCCTGACATTTATTTAGTAACTGGTAGAGCTGCAGTAAATACGGTCTATTCTGTCTACTGCATCAGATCGGTGGTCTTTCTCCACTCCCGAAAGTTGGTGATCACCCCGATCTATCGGAATCGGTGGTCTCTCTCCACTCTGCCGACCGGTGGTCTCTCTCCACTCCCGATAGGCTGGTGATCATTCAGCTCCGCTGCAATCCTGTCGGAATCGGTGGTCCTTCTCCACATCCGGACTCTACAATAAGTTATCCAAACATCGGGCGAATCGGCAGGCCTTTCCCTACTCTGCCAGAGACTGAGAGTTATACTCTATCTCTTTGTTCATCTGGATAGCTTAGAACATAATGTACTCATAAAGGTCCATTCTCCTAGATTTCGAGATCTCTATCACTAAATCTCAGGAATCAACAGTCGAGATCACGTCGCACGTGTCCCAGACGAGACGACGCCGCACGTGTCCCCTTGACAGGTGAGTAGTACACGCCCAACTAGTGTCTGTCCTTACTAATCATCTAAATTAATTTCTTAATCCACCAACTTACCCGATTCTAATTGCTTTATTAAACTGTGCTCCTAGTTTCCACTTCTACCCTTCAGCAAGTTACTTAACTAAATTAACTTAATTCACTAACTAGGTTCTCAGTGAATCCAACCTAGTTGAATCTCAACAAGTCTCGTCTAGGTTTAATTGGGTTCAACTTAGCTTCCAATCATGCTAAGAGGTTGGCCCAACATGCACCACACTAGTGCACTCAATGTGCACAAAACATTACCATTTGTAAATATCCAAGTATGCATACCCGCACACACATGCATGCGGTATTCCATCAGTCACCGTATTCATTCCTACAATCTCTTCTATACCACCAATAGTTCTTTACTTTACTACAATCTACTTTACTTTTCATGAACTTCTAATTAGCTAAGCATGCAACTACAATCACTAAGCATATTACTACAAGTGTGTAGTTTCATGCAATCACATCAATTTAAGCATTCGAGGAGTAATCTTTTCTACTACATACAACAACGTTCATGTTATTCTATATAATGTACATATACACTACAATTCTCATTGTTCACATTTACAATGAAATATCATAATAAAATAACACTATAGTCTTATTCTCAATTATTGACCCAACTTGGCCCTTATCCTGTCCATAGAAAACAATTACACTTCTCTATATCAACTTCACAAGTTAATCACATTCTTGATTCAACCGTCCTTCCACCTAATCTCGAACTTGCATTTTCGTTATTAAGACTAGGTGCTTACTAACTCCTTCAATTTGCTTACTAGCATAACAAGACCAAGTCTATATTTCCAACTTCCTAACTTCTCACTAACAAGACGTTCTAGCATATTTACTTTACTAATTTACCACCATACTAATCTATTTAACTTACTAACTTATTAACATTACAACTAAGCTTATTAACATTATAACTAAGCTTACTAACTCATTAGTAGCTTACTAATACAATGTTAGTAGCTTACTAACACAAAACTAGTAGTTTACTAACTATGTATGTTTACTAACCATAAACAATTGGTTAGCAATTGGGTTACTACGAGGTCAAGTCTACATTTCTAACTTTATAACTTCTCACTATCATGGCATTCTAGCATTCTATTCTAATAATTTACTACCATACTAACATATTAACTTATTAACTTACTAACATTTCAACAAAGCTTACTAACATTATTAGTACAATGCTAGTAGCTTACTATCAATGTAAATTTACTAATCAAGATACTAACTTCTAATCATAAGAACTTTAAGCATTCAAACATGAAAATTTAATCAGACAATTTACCCCACAACATCACAAAATCACATCTTTACACTTATACTATCATTCTTAACACAAAGAATAAATCTTTATTTATTCACTAGTATATTTATGCATATAAAATTCACACAAGTAAACACTCACTACAATTTCTAGCAAGCATTAATTATTCATTCCATATATGAAGAAAATAATAATAATAGTAATACAAGAGGTATGAAGAATGCCCACTTTGTTTTGTTTGCAAGCTTCAATTGCTATCTTCTCCTCCTTGCACCTTGATTCTTCTTGACTTCTTGCTCCAATCCAAAAGTAGTTGTAGAGTGGTATAGTAGTAGTAGTAGGAGTAGTAGGAGTTGTAGTGAGTAGTAGTAATAGTTGAAGTAGTATATTAGTAGTAGTAACTAAGTAGTAGGTATAGTAGTAGTAGAAGTTGTAGTAGAAGTTGTGGTAGTAGGTACTAGTAGTTGAAGTAGTAGCAAGTAGTAGTAGTTGAAGCTAGTAGTAAATATATAGAAAAAGGGAGAAGGAAAAGAAAGCTGTTGCTGTTGTATGCTGTCGGCAGTAAAGAGAGAAAAGAGAGAAGAAGAGAAGTGTAGTAGTAGGTAGTAGTAAAAGGTAGTAAGTAGTAGTAGTAGTTGAAGGAGGTAATTAAATAGAGAAAAGGGGAAAAGGGGGGTTGCAGCTGCTGTTTGCTAGAGTCGGCAGTAAGGAGGAAGAGAGAGAGAGATGTAGGAGGAGTAAGTAAGGTAGTAGTGAGTAGTAGTAGTAGTAATTGGAGTTAATACACATGTATATATAGAAAAAGGAGAAAAAAACACAGCTGTTGCTGCTGTTGTCTGCAGAAAGAAGGAAAAAGAGAGAAGGAGAGGTGTGTGGAGAAGTGTAGAAGGCTTAGGTGTCTTCCACTTTTGCACATAACCCCTCATACTTTATTTAATTGCACTTAAGCCCTTAATACTATTGGATTGGGCTTAAAAAAGAAAGTGTTGGGCTTTTTTTTTTAAAGAAAACAAGTTGGGCTTTTAAAAGAAAAATATATTAGGTTTTTAAAATAAACTAACCATACTAACATAAAAAAAATAATAGTGTAGTGTGAAAAAATAATAATGTCAATGCACATATATATATACATATATATATATATACATATATATAACAATGTATATGTATATTTATTGCAAGAAAATTAGGGGTATTACATCGATGCCCTTGACGCGCCATCAGCCACCGCCAGATCCAGCCACCCGCCATTCCAACAGTAGCTTCCTCTTCGATTGTCTCAACTGTTCTTCGAACTCTCGGTATACTCTACTTTTCAAATATTTGTGTTATACTGCTTTATCATCTCTATTATATTATTTGATTTATCTTTCGTCCACAAATATTGAGATTGAGTGTTCCACTTGCCTAATTAGAGTACAAATTAATATTGCATCTTTTACTTGCAAAGAACGCTTAGGGATTTAATTATTGATTGTTAGAACTGAATTATTAATTGGGCTTGTTAAACTAAATTCAATTCTTGAAAATCCATCAAACCGATTAATTGTTTAAAATTCTAACTTTGATCCGCACTACATGTTGGTAAAATTATTCCTTTAAGATTCTTGAAAATTCTATATTTAGGATTACGTTTTACATCAGGATGCCTTGGAAATATTGAAAATGAGAAGGGGGTAGTATGTAGATAGTAAGCTAGGGTTGAAAGAAGTAGGAAAAGAGCTAGGGTTTTGCTCATACATATGCATACACTCATGTATATTAGTATATATAGAAAGAGAGAAAGGAGGGGGGGGGGGGGGGGTGGCCGGCCTTCAAAGAGAGGAGAGAGTGGTAGTGGAGTGTGGAAGTTGGTGGAAGTGTGTAGGAATGCTTAGGTGTCCTCATTTTTTACATATACCCCCTTAGGCTTTAAATAATTACACTTAACCCTTAAATAACCATGTTGGATTGGGCTTTAAGAAAAGGAATGTTGGGCTTTTTAGGCTAACCATATGGACACGCTAAAAAAAAATTAAAAATCATGGTAATAATAGTATATGATGAAAAAATATATATATATATATATATAAATAACAATGTATATATATTTTTATTGTAAGAAAAATATTACATAGTAGGGGTATTACAATATTCAACTAAAAATGGGGTTTATAGAACAATGCTAGTTTGAAATATGGTCGACTTTACTCCATTGTAGCCGTTGTGAGTGACTGAGGCAACATTTAGTATTACTTGAAGTGATTCTTGATAGCTTAGCTTCATTAATTAGTCGGTCACAAATGCTTTATGTGTTTCTTGCAGTGTGAATTCCTTCTTGAGGGTTTACTTCAACATGGCAGGCTTACTTTTGACCAACTTGTGGGGCGAGCAACTTCAAAACGTTCTGAAGGTATGTGCAATTTTTCTTCCATTTGAATGGGACCCGGTAAACAATGTTTTAATTCATCGAAGTTTTTCCAAAATGTTATGAAATTTAACTAGTTCCCTATCATCGGAATCAGGACTTTTGGCACATTACAATGCCAAAAGAACAAAGCATATACAATTATCCGTACATGCATTTATAGATACTGGTCTAGTACTGTATAAAATTCAATAGCATGCTAATTACCGATAGTTCTAAGATCTCAGAGAAGATCAGAAGTGAATTTTAGTGGATGTCAATGAAGATGCTATCTAAACTCTTCAACTGAAGAATTCTGCAAAGCATGATACACTGGCCAGTTATCATTGAGCCCAAATTGTTGGCCTGAGAAGAGGCCCATTTGCTATTTGCATTCAAACTTAATTTTCTATGCTATTGTGCTAACTCTGTAACATAGAACCATTTAAATATATTAAACACCTATATGCAGAATCTGCACCGATATATCGAGTGGATTAATGCCTACTTCACCCTGTTTCTGTTTGACTCAGCCCCCTAGGTTATAATAGTGCTTCTTTGGGTTGCTTCCTAAAAACCTTTATCAAATCGCCTCAATACTTTTAGGCAATGTTAGCATGATTTTAAAGGTTTTCTTGTCCCAATATGTATGATAAGCTAGCAGATCAGATCCACAATCTTCTATTTTTCTGCCAAATGTAACTCCTTATATTCACCTTGAATATTACTTGAATCAGTTTAGCGCATAGTTGTTGAATTTCATTGGAAAAGGCCATGTTGAAGTCACATTTCTCCAAGAAAAGGGTCATCATGAAGTCATTAACTAGCTGTAGTATGCATTTTAAAAATTTTCATTATCATTTGGAATTGTTCTTTATGCTAGCAGAAACCCGGGATGCTGTGCGTGAAGTCTTCAATAAACTTGTACATGCACATTACGTGGAGCGTTGTCCAAGGGCAGAACCGTTCATCTCACCTTATGATGATGGAGGCATGCCTGGCAAGAAACAAAAAGTCTGCGGTGCGTTATGATAAAACTGCTCTATAACACAAAATTTTTTTCCTAACTTGTAAGCATGTTCAAAAGGCAAGGGTAAATCAGATATTGATATTTTCAAAGAAATGGCTTTACAGGTTCAACTGTTATGTCTTGAACAACAAGCAATGATTGCTGCGGCTCTCTCAGATTCTGAGAGATTTTCTGGAATTTCTGATAGGGGGCAGGATTCCACTGAAGATGGGAAAGCAATGGAGCATAATCCAAGTCTTTCTGTGGGCGATAAGGTTGGCACATTTGTTAGCATGAGCGTTCTTCTGTTAGAGCTGTTTTTCCATGGCCACTTATTTCCATCAATAGTACTCACATATTTTGTCCTGTGTCCCTTAACCTTTTGTGTTTGTTAGGGTAGATTAATTTTTTATGTGTGTGTAGGGAAGTGACCTTTTTTCCCCCCTTATATTATTTTCTGGAGGTTAGGGATTTGTTAATTTGTTATGAAATATGTTTTGGAATTTGAGGAATTTTTGGATGAGAAATTGGTCAGGGAAATGGAAAGTTGGAAACTATACAAATTGTTCTTGTCCGCAATCTAATATGCTTACATTTTATATGTTCTTTGTCCAATGTATTGCACCAAGTTTTTGCTTTCACTGTTTTATGCATTAAACTTGATCATTTATCGTAGTGGAAACACACACACACACCCAAAAATAGGTATATGAACAATATAGAAAATGGAAGCATATTAGATTTATATGCTTATAAACTAAGGAAGGATAGAATTAGAAACGAGCATATACGAGACATGCTAAAGGTAGCTCGAATCCAAGATAAGTTAAGAGAGAATCAGCTCAGGTGGTTTGGATATGTCACACGTAGACCTAGTAGTGCCCCCATTAGAAAGAGTGATTTGATAAGTATTGATGGTAGAGTTAGGGGCAGAGGAAGACCTAAACTAACTTGGGTGGAAACGGTGGAAAAGATATGATAGCTTGTGACCTCACAAAAGATATCGCGCTAAACCGAGCAGAATGGAAAACCAGGATTCATGTAGCCGACCCCAACTAGTTGGGAAAAAGGTTTTTTTTGTTGTTGTTGTATTAGATTTATATGCTTCCATTTTCTATGTTTGTCCAATATATGATAACTAGTTTTTGGTTTGAATGTTCTATGCACCAGACTTCATAATTTGTCTTAGTGGCAAATATCTCTTAGTTTGGACTGTGCTTGCTGATGGAGCAATGCCCCAGTCTTATCCCTGCATGTCATTGTTCTCGTACTTTTGAAAATAATTGACTTCCTCCATTCCTTTTCCTTGGAAGCGGCCCAAAGAGCTTGATACATGCCCATATAACTTAACGTGGGTACTTTAAGTTGTTACGATTTTTTTATTTCTTTAGTTATTATATATATATATATATATATATATATATATATTGGGTATAAGTGATCTTTCCTCTGTATGTTTCTCTTTTTTTATTCCCCGCTTGCAATGGCTAACTGCCTTGTGTTAAAACTGTTGGCATAATCAAATTCTAGATTGAAGTCAATCGGCTGAGTGATGTAGATCATAAGATAATATAAAATTACGCACAATCTTTATGCGTAGCCTCATCTTTATCTGATCATCTTCCGATTGTCAAGGCACATAGGTTCGGGTTTAGAAGAATTTTTTTACCTAACTATCCCTCTTTTTTTAAGTATGTACCTAAACTATCTCTGTTTGAAAATTTAATACCAAAAAGTTCCTATCGCTAACTGAGTTAACGCCCCTAGTGATATTCTCGGCGCTATCTCAGTTAGCGTGTGCCACGGGATACCACTTTCCCCCTCAAGTAGGGGTGTGCGAAAAAACTCACCAAATACCAGGGCCCGTTAACTCCGTTAGCGCCCCTCTTTATACCACTCGCTCTAACGGGGTTAGCGTGATAGGTGGACAGTAGGGGAGACTACTCCCCAAGTAGGGGTGTACGCAAAAAACTCCCAAGTATAGACACACTAACCCCGTTAGCGCTCCTCTTTATACCAGGCGCGCTAACGGGGTTAGCGTGCTATGTCGTTTGGGAGTGAGATAGCCAGCGTTACCCAATCGACACTCGCTAACCCCGTTAGTGCGCCTGGTATAAAGATGAGCGCTAACAGGGTTAGCGTGTCTATACTTGGGATTTTTTTGCTTACACCCCTACTTGAGGAGCTAGTGTCCCCTACTGTCCACCTATCACGCTAACCCCGTTAGCGCGTGTGGTATAAAGAGGGGCGCTAACGGAGTTAGCGTGTCTATATTTGGTGAGTTTTTCGCACACCCCTACTTGAGGGGAAAAGTGGTATCCCCTGGCACACGCTAATTGAGATAGCGCGGAGAATATCACTAGGGGTGCTAACTCAGTTAGCGATAGAGACTTTTTGGTATTAAATTTTTAAACAGGGATAGTTTGGTACATACTTACAAAAAGAGGGATAGTTTGGTAAAAAATTCGGTTTAGAATGGGGTGCACACACATATACACATATACATATGAAACCGCATAGAAAATGGAAGCATATTAATAATTGTTTTGTCCAATATATGCCGCCAAGTTTTTTGCTTCCAATGTTTTATGCATTAATCTTGATCATTTGTCTCAGTGGAAAAAGCTGTCTTAGTTTGGACTTTGCTTGCTGATGGAGTAATGGCTGAATCGTATCTTTGTACTGGCAGTGTTGTCTTACATTGAAAATAATTGACTTCCCTCCATTCCTTTTCCTTCGAAGGGGCCTAGAGAGCTTGATACAGGCCCATATCATGGTTAATTTTATTCGTTGCTGATCGTTACTTTTCTTTATTGTTTTTATGTAGTATTATTTGTTGTTTTTTAAGTACATGAGATCTCCTCTCTATAAGTTTCTTCTTTTTTATTCCCCGCTTGTAACGGCTAACTGCTTTCTGTAAGAACTGATGGAATAATAAATTGTTAGGGTGAATGTCAATATGCCGAGTGATGTCTCACAGGATAATATGAAATCCTCATTTTTTTTCCAATCATGGCCCCAATCTTCAAGCCAGATAGGTTTGGATTTGTTATTTCATTTTATAATGGGGTTTTAGGTTAGGATCTTTCGTTATCGTAGTCTTAGGTCTTCTTTCTACGGATTTGAGCGTGAGCTTTCTTGGTGCTTATGGTTATTTTGATGTCTTGTTTTTCAACTTGGTCTTTTGCCCCTTTAATCCTTAGAAGATATAATCGAAACCACTTAGCATCCATTTACCATATACCATATATTTGTCTCAACTATTATAACAAGAGAGAGAGTTTGTGTGTTTTTTTGACAACCTTGGACTTACGAATCTCAACTGCACATTTTCAGCTAGGAGTTATATCAAACATCAGTTGGGTTTTATGTCTTGCATACTTGTCACGCACCGCTTCCCACTGTACGGAAGTACAAGCACGTAGTATAAATATACAAACTCATATCATCCATAAGCTGTACTATACAAGTAAGCTCGACAATACAGGTAACAATAGTAATCACATGAACGATGATAGAATATAATAACCAATATCTGAGATACAAGAAATTCGGGTCAAAATACCCGAGAGTAAACAATGTAATAAACAGTTTATTACAATGAGGTGGTAGAGAAATAGTTGTAACAATTCTGTCTAGAGAGTCTGGTCATCAAGTTCCTTCTGTAAATCATTATCTGTCCTGTATAAATATTAACTCAAGGAAAATGGGAAAATATCCGTTAGAGCAAGCTTCGGGCGGCAAGTAGTAACATGCAAGGAAACAATATAGCATGATATAACAAGGAAACAAAAACAAGGAACCATATTATCAAGTGTGATACAAGTAACAAATGTAAACTTGTAACTGAAACGAGAAACATGGAAACATGACTTAAGTGTGTAATCAATCGGTGACGAGAATCATGTAACGAAAAATATGTCATGTAATAGGAATCATGTAAACTTATAATTTGTAAATCGGAACATGTAAACATGTAAACAGGAATCATGGAACTTGTAAACATGAATCATGTAATCAAGAATTAGGAATCATGCAATCAAGAATCAAGAATCATACTTAGTGTTGGTCTTAAGACTACCGGTTTTATTAACTTATGTAATGCACACAATCCTGTGTCCCATACCACAAGTTCGGGTGCATATTAATCATGTGACGTTTGGACTTAAGTAGTGAATTCTATATGATTATGTACTCGGGTCTTCCAGTGACAGTATCAATAAACAAGACATGTAATCAAGAATCAAGAATCACTATTCCGGGAAACACGGGCCCCCTTCCGAGTATACTCCCCCATATTGTCCACTACTAATCCGTACCCCTATAATCCCGACTTGTTATTCTTTTACAATAATTATTTATGAACATGCAGTCGGTATAATCAGTAAAAGGGATAGTATTATCAAGACACTTATCTGGAATGTATCAAGAGATGATGCAATATATGATATAGAGTCATTACAGTAATCAAGAAGGTATCAAGTGGTAGATGCAAATGCATGATATAAAAAAATCTTTCAACCTATTATATCGGTACAAATTATGAACAATATTTATAGTTCAGTTCATTAAATATGGAAAATAACGGGTTTATATGCAAAAACATAGAGATGAATTTCTAGACAGCAGCACCTATCTACGTTCAAATTCACTTTTCTGCTGCTACAGAAAAGCAAATTCGATTTCGTTAGAGATTCTATAAAGTAGACTCCCTTCCGGTTCTAACGCATAGTCACACGATGCATTCTAGGGACAACTATGTGTAAAAGTTCATTCTTTACTAGTTTCAATGTTTCGTGCACAGACTCTGTTCTGGAAATCTAGGAGTCACAGTACTAAAACAGCGATATCTCAGAAACTATAAATTGGATTGAGAAACCGTAAGATGTTCTGTAATCTGACTCAGAGGGCTAAAATTCATATATACAAAGTTCTTGGATTCAGTATCGGGAACATGGTCTAATTTTCAGTACAAGAGACAGCACAGTAGGTTTTGTGCACAATTTCGGTGTTCTGGAAATTTCAATATTACAGTACTAAAATCGTGATATCTCACAATCTATAAATCAGATTGAGAAACCGTAAGATGTTCTGTAATCTAGACTCAGAGGGCTACAATTCATATGTACAAACTTTGTGG
Source organism: Hemerocallis citrina (assembly GCA_017893485.1). NCBI lineage: Eukaryota > Viridiplantae > Streptophyta > Magnoliopsida > Asparagales > Asphodelaceae > Hemerocallis > Hemerocallis citrina. Next base: position 146,325,862 of record CM030358.1, on the reverse strand, counting down.
AGTATCGGGAACCAGGTCAATCTCTTTGTTCTTTACGGGTTCGTGTACAGTTTCGGTGTTCTGGAAATTACAATATGATAATACTAAAATCGTGATATCTCACAATTTATAAATCAGATTGTGAAGCCGTGAGATGTTCTGGATTCTACACTTCAAGGGCTACAAGTTTCATGTATAAAGTTCTTCGATTCAGTATCAGGAACTGGGTTAAATATGCAGTGCAAATTCAGGCAATTGACAGGACATAATACTAGATGTTTGATAAAAAGATGAATTAACGGCTCTAAACTTCAATCAATAATATGACACGATAAGAAAACTATGAATCAGATTTACCGATGAATAATGAGATATGATAATCAATTCAATAACTACTTGCCGGAGTTCAATAGATGTTTTCTTGAACCAGAATCAACAAATGGAGTTCAAGAGACGCTTGCCTTTCACGTGACGATTATAAATGTGGGAAGAACAACGTGGCGAAAAGCTACACCACGGCAATGGCTATTGCAGCAAGATACAAGTAAAGCAATACAATGGCGACATCGGCAGCAACAACAGCAACGGTGAGTGAGACGGAACCTTCGGCGAGCAACGATTGCAAGAGGAGTGCGAAAATGGAGTGGAGCTCGGTGTGAAGTTAAGGTGGCGGTGAGGAGTTGGTTGCGGTGTTTGGCGATGGGGTCGGGGTGATGTTGGGTAGCAGCAAGAGGAGGTGGCGTAGGGGTGCTCGTGAGGTAGGGGAGAGTGAGAAGGGGCTTGGGTTTCGGAGAAGAAAAGAAGAAGAGGAAGAAGGAGAAGAGGTAATGAGGTGGGGTGATTGCTGCATGCTTTTATATATGTATATATATATTATACATATATAATATAATATAGAGTGTAGGTTAGGGTGTAGGGAGGAGAAGAGGTAATGAGGTGGGGTGATTGCTGCATGCATATATATATATATATATATATATATATATAATATAGAGTGTGGGTTAGGGTGTAGGGAGGTGGAGTATTTCTTTGGGTTAGATTAAGATGAAAAGGAAGGCCAGGAAGAGGATAGAATTTATGAGCAAAAAATGTAGTTGGGATTAGGATTAATCAAGGTTTAAATTTAAAATCCAATGGAAAAATTCACAAAAATTTAGAATGGTTCGGAAAAACATTTAAGTTCTAATAAGAATGAAATAATGCATGATAAAAAGTCCAAAGAGAAGAAAAGAAATAAATTTTGATTGATATTATAATTTTTTTACGTAATAACATACGTACGACTGGAACAGGGGGTTACAATACTACTGAGTCTGATGAGAAGAAGAAAGCGAAGGAAGGTTGAAGCGAAGATAGAAGAAGTATCAGCAGCAGCAACAAGCCATAGGATTTGACATCGACTGCCCCCCGTCATTAGTCTTTGTTTGGGATTTGACTTTATTCTGGACCACCTACTTTGGACAGTTGACTGCCGCGGCGCTGAACACATTATTGAGCTGATTATTTGTTTCTATTTCGGGTCCAACTTCTCCCCCAAGTTAGATCGTACAACTCCTATTGTGTCTCTCTTTATTCAGGATATATCGGACGAATATTGTATCAAGACTACAACTTGGGATTTCTCTAGAGCTCTCTATATTATTGTATTGACCTCCTTGAGAGTCGAGAGAGAGAGAGAGTACTTCATTGTAAAGTGCAATTGAGAGAGTTCTCCATTGTAAATAGCTGATTATCTTCTAGTGAGCCTTGAGAGATAGATAGGTTCTTGGTGCGAGTGTAATACTTTGTATATTCTCTAGTTGAATAATATTTCTCTGATTTCTCTCCCGAATTAGGCGTAGCCAAACCGGGACAAATCATTTTGTGCTTTGTTTGTTCTCCTTGTTTGATTGTTCGTCATTGGATCTATTGTCGCTAAATTCAACAATGAACTCATAACAATTGGTATCAGAGCATCATGTAAAAAATCTTCCGTAGTTCAAGAGTTGCTCAAGTTTCCTTGGAGAAGATGACATGTTAGAGTTCTACGAAGATCAAGCAAGGGAGGCTGTCTGACATAAAGCAGGAGATTCTGTTGAAGATTTATTCAGAAACTCTTGGTTTAATTCGGATATTTTCGGCGAATGAAGTCAGTTGTAGAAGTGCGACGAGTCTGTGGGCAAGACTCATAACTGCCAACGCAGAATCACATTACATAAACTGATGTACTGGAAGATAAAACTGTTCAATTACTCAATGAAGGAAAATATCGCTCTTCAAAATCATATAGGGGAATCCAATTCAGGGTCATCTGAATTGAGGGCGTTGAACGCAGATGACTTTAAAGCTTTCACCTTGATAAATTCACTATCGGATCCGTACAAGCATCTGATAACCATCATGCTAGACTGAAAGTCTACCAATGAGAAATTTTTGGTAGCAGAGGTAATCAAGGGCTTTCAGGATGATAGACTTAGGAGGGGGACTCATTGATTGATATTAACTTCTACGAGTTGCATCGGGGTGGATGGTATTTCAAGTGGAAGAAAAAGTGCACGTATGGGAAGGATCCGTTGCCATCGTTGCAAAAGAATTGTGCATTACAAGAGGGATTGTTGAAAGTTGCTGAATCGCGAGAGCGCCAACATTGCTAGTGTTGCTAATGCTGCTGAATCATATGATACTTTAGATTGTACTCTTGTTTCATATTCTATATATGTGTTTTCAGGATGGTTTCTTGATTCAGAGAGTTCTTCTCATATATGCTCCGAGAGGAAGATGTTTTCTACTTGTAAGTTCACAGGAGATCGTTGTGTGAGAACTGTGGTTAATGAGTTTTGTGGAGTAAAGGGTGAGAGAATAGTCGAGTTGGAAGCACTAGACGAAAATTGGTACACACTAGAGAACGTCATGCATATTCTTTTGTTGAAACGAAAACTTATATCCTTAGGAACTCTTGAAGTACGAGGTTGCATGTACATAGCTCAAGGTAGAGTTCTATCAGTTTGGGAAAGTTGTCGTAAGGTGATGTTGGGAAATATGGCTGTCTCGCACAACCTCTACAAGCTTTGTGGGATTGGGAAATCTTGGCCAAGTGTTTCTATGTCCTATGTCCATGAAGCGTAGAATCATCGAAGACCACAACGTTCGAATACTCTTGACAGGCGGAGTGTCTCGAGGTAGGTGTAGTTTGTGCTGAGAGCAGTGCCTCTGTGTTAACGCCTACTAGGGTGTGCCCTTGAGAGGACATACTGATTGGAGAAAAAAGTAGTAGATAGATTCAACTAACTGAAGAAGCCACTGAACCAAGTTCATTTGAAGGTGGAGAATGAAAGAGTCTAGATGAGTTTGATCATATAGTGTTGAGAGCATGCGTATGCAATCCAAGGTGGAAATTGTTGGGGTTTTATGTCTTGCATACTACTGAGTTCGAGGAGAAGAAGAAGATGATGAAGCTAAGGAAGATGGAAGCATCGATGGAAGAAGAAGTATCAGCATCAGCAAGCAATAGGATTCGACAGTCGACTGCCCCTAACCGTCCCGAGTCTCTGTTTGGGATTCGATTCTATCGCCGCTGGCGCTGAACACATTATTGGGCTGATTATTTGTTTCTATTTTGGGCCCAACTTCTCCTCCAAGTTAGATCGTACGATTCATATCGTGTCTCTTTATTCAGGATATATCGGATGATTATTGTATCAAGACTACAACCTAGGGTTTCCTAGAGCTCATTATATTATTGTATTGACCTCCTTGAGAGGAGAGAGATAAAGAGAGAGAGAGAGAGAGAGAGAGAGAGAGAGAGAGTACTTCATTGTAAAAAGCAATTGACAGAGTTCTCCATTGTAAACAACTGATTATCTTCTAGTGAGGCTGGAGAGATAGATAAGTTCTTGGTGCGAGTGTAATACTTTGTATCTTCTCTAGTTGAATAATATTTCCTTTATTTGTCTCCCGAATTAGGTGTAGCCAAACCGGGATGTGTGCTTTGTATGCTTGGTTTGATCTACTTTGATTGTTCGTCATTGGATCTATTGTCGCCGAACTCAGCACCGAATTCCTAACAACATCCACTTAAATGTGTAGCCACTCGTGCATAAGTGCATTACAAGTGCAACTAATATGATTATATAATGTCAAACCCAAAAGTTTAAGACGGGCTCTGCTCGATTCATGCTTTGGGGTAAAATACAAACCTTTGTTTTGAATAAAAGAAATTATTTTATTTATTTTAATGTTAATTTTTAAGCAGAAACTGCTTGTAGCTTGTTGCATTCTACAAACTGTGAATCAAAATGTATGAAGTTTTAATTTTAGAATGTGACTGTGCTGATTTAGTAGAACTTGGGATTCTTTTTAGATCTACCATTGATTACTTTTACTGTATTAAGATTACTAATTTCTACAATTATCCTGTTATTATAATTTAACAGCGCAAGCACGAGGAATTAGAGGATGACAATGCTGTCCGAGCTATGATTGCTGAGAATGAAGTTGTTTGGCGAGCAAATTTTGAGATGTTCGTTCATTGTCTTAAGAAAAAGGTATCCTAGTTTATAATCTCAATGTTATTGTCAGCATGTTCAGTTCATTTTACAAATGGAAATCACACATTCACAGTACTTTGAAAATTTTCAAATATAAGTTCGACACTTTTTCAACAATAAATAAAAATACAAATTGATATGGCTTAAAATAGGATTAAATCGGGATTGTTCAAATCGGGCACGAATCGTAAAGCTCTCGGGGGTAAAACGGTAATTTCACCTACAAACGGATCCGAATTGGGAACTGGGTCTTTCTTCAAAGCCCAATAGCCAAAAAATAGATCTGTCTTACTGGGTATGAGTAGCAACCCGTTACAAACCAACCCAGATGGATAAGGAGTAATTCAAATTTGTGGTAATCCATAAGAGACGGTTTTAACAATCATTCTTATCACGAAACGAGTCAAACTCTCTTCTTATCCGTAAACATCCGGAAGTAGAGATTTATCCTTATCTAAGGCGACTATAAATACCCTTCTCCCCCCACCGTAACAAGGTAATCAATCTTTTTCTACCTAAAGCTCTTTCATAATCTTTCTGGTTTCTGACAAGAGCGTCAGAGGGTTTCGTCGTCGGGATCCATCCCGGTGTATCGAACTTTGTGCAGGTTCAAGGCAGCGGCGAGAAACCAGTCAACACGCCGGTGAAAGTCAACAGGTTTGCTTACTTGTTTCCTTCAAGAATCTACAAATTCATCTGTTTGCTCCTACACAAAAAATCAGTAGCAACAGATTGGCGCCGTCTGTGGGAAACTCGAACAACAATCCAGCCCTATTTTCATTAGCGAAAGTAGTTTCAAGCTATGTCTCCAAAGAAGGGGAAGACGACAGTCTCTAACCGCAGAGCCACTCCCGCTCCTTCTCCACTCCAGGAGGTCCCCTCAACCCACTCAGCAAGTCCAGCAACCTGGACAGTCTCTTCCTCAACCCGTCCAGCAATCGCAGCCTGGACAGCCCCTTCCTTAGTAACCTCAGCTCCAGCAGGCTCCTCAAGGGCCTCAAGGGGCTGCCGCGGGACCCTCCTGCCAAAGTCGATAGGGGCAACCTCCCCATCATGATCATGTCTCGATACATAACCCCCCCCCACAACTCCATGGCCTCTCACGGTGTAGCGTCCTGAGTTCCACTTATCCAGAATCTTTATTTCAATGAGTACACAACACAGAAATCACAGGAAATTAGAAACTTACATTACAGAAAGAAACTATATCTTCAACTTGGATGCTTTTCGCAGCTCGAGTCCCTTGCTCTACGATCAGCAATCCTGCAATGAGTAAACTGTGGGTACGTCAGTTGAATGCAACTGACGCAATGCGGATGAAACCCACAATCTCCAAAATCCTCGACAATCAATATTTGATGCAGGAGAAAAGTGTGAGAGTCAAACCATAAGTGTCGGTGTATGCCATAATCTAGATTCTAATGCACAACTCATATGCACACCATGCTCTTAATCTAATGAAAACTTGATTTGGAAACGTATGCATCCCATACTACATACTCCCCAAATCGAGTTCGTATTCTCTAGATGATAGGGTTCAATCCCTCGCCATGCATCCTACTCATGTACTCTTTCCTGTTTCCGACATTCATCTAGTGACTGGTAGGATCTGTAGTACATGCGGTCCATTCTTGCTCTTGCAGTCGGATCATGGTCTTTCTCCAATCCGAACGGCAGTGATCACTCTGTTCGTTCAGTTCATGGTCCTTCTCCACTCCGACAGGATTGTGGTCCCTCTCCATTTCCGGTCAGGCCGGTGATCATCAGCTTTGCCGGAATCATGGTCCTTCTCCACTCCTGCCCCTACCAAAGTTATCATGAACATAAGGCGAATCGATAGGGCCATCCATAGTCCGCCAAGAGACTTAGAGTTACACTCTTGCTCCTTGTTCGTATTGATAACCCAGACATAGACGGAAACTTAAGAGTCCATCTCCTAAGTTCCGACAGGACTTGTGACTTACGTCTGCATCCCGTTCTTTTCACTAAATCGTAGAAATTAACAGCCGAGACCACGCCGCACGTGTCCCAGACGAGACGACGCTGCACATGTCCCTTGCCCAACTAGTGCCTGTCCTTACCAATCATCCTAAATTAATTTCTTAATTCTCCAACTTACCTGATTCTAATTGCTTTATTATTACAACTTCTATTTTCTAAGTTAATTGAAATGTGCTCCTAGTTTTCACTCATCCTTTAGCGAGTTTACATAACTAATTTAACTTAATTCACTAACTAGGTTCTAAGTGAGTCCATCCTAGTTGAATACAAGTCTCGTCTAGATTTAATTTGGGTTCAGCTTAGCTTTCAAATCATGCTAGAGGTCGGCCCATCATGCACCACACTAGTGCACTCAATGTGCACAAAACACTGCCATATGTAAATATTCAAGTATGCATACCCGCATACACATGCATACAGTATTCCATCAATCACTGTATTCATACCTACAATCTCTTCTATACTACCAATAGTTGTTTACTATACTAATTTACTATCATACTAACCTATTTAACTTACTAACTTACTAACATGATCACTACTTACACAAGAAAATCCTTATATAGTTCTCAACTACTCATTGGAGCTTACTAACACATATCAGGCTTACTAACATTTCAACCAAGCTTACTAATATTTTTAGTATAATGCTAGTAGCTTACGATCAATGTAAAATTTTACTAATCAAGATACTAACTTGCTAATGACATGGTTTTTATTTATAATCTTGCATAAAAGATTCATCTTTTATATTTTTACTACCATTCTTAACACAGATTAAATCTTTATTTATTCATTAGTATCTTTATGCATATAAAAATTCACAACATTCATAAGTAAGAAGAAAAACACTCACTACAATTTCTAGCAAGCATCAATCATTCATTCCATATATAAAGAAAAATAATAATAATAAAATACATGAAGTATGAAGAATACCCACTACAATTTCTAGCAAGCATAACTTCAATCAAGCATAACTTCAATACTTCACACAAGCATATCTTTCTATGTCAAAAGTCATAAAAAATAATAATCAAGAGGTAAAGGAAAATACCCACTTTGATTTATTTGCAAACTTCAAGTTGCTATCTTCTCCTCGCACCTTTAGTCTTCTTGACTTCTTGCTCCAATCCAATAGTAGTAGTAAAGTAGTAGAAGTTGTAGTAAGCAGCAGTAGTAGTAAATATCAGTAGTAGTAGTAGTTAAGTAGCAGCAATAGTAGTAGTTAAGTAGCAGCAGTAGTAGTATTAGGTAGTAGCAGGAGTAGTAGTAGTAGTGAAGTAGTAGTAGAAGTAGAAGTAGTAGTAGTAGGTAAATATATAGAGAAAAGGGGTGGAGGGGGCTGCCGGCTGCAAAGAGAGAAAAAGAGAGAGATAGTGGAGTGTGGAAGTGTATGGAAGTGTGTAGGAAATGCTTAGGTGTCCCCCCTTTTGCATTTAACCCCCTAGGTTTTTAATAATTCCACTTAACCCCCTAAATAGCCATGTTGGATTGGGCCTTAAGAAAAGAAAAGTTGGGCATTTTTAAAAGAAAACATATTAGGCGTTTAAAAAAAAATTAACCATATAGATATGCTAAACAAAACAAACATAGAAATAATAGTGTGGTGTATGATAAAAAAAAATAACAATGTCAATGCATATATATATATATAGAGAGAGAGAGAGAGAGGAATGCTCCATTGAAAACGGGTTTGTTTTCACGGGTTGGAAAACACCAATCTGAGCCGTTGGATCACTTTTGATCGTGATCAGCGGCTCAGATCGCCTCCGCCTATCACCCTATACCACTTAAGTGGCGGAGGGTTATTTTGGGAATTTCGTCCCAAATAACTCTTCGCCTGATTCGCTCTGATAAAATGAATATAACCTAGGCCGTTGTTTGGAACAACGGCCTAGGTTATAAAATTTTGAATTATAGGCCGTTGTTTGGAACAACGGCCTTGTTCTAAATTTTTATAACCTAGGCCGTTGTTTGGAACAACGGCCTAGGCTATAAAATTTTATTGAAATTTTATAACCTAGGCCGTTATAAAAATTTAAAACAAGGCCGTTGTTCCAAACAACGGCCTATAATTCAAATTTTTATAACCTAGGCCGTTGTTCCAAACAACGGCCTAGGTTATATCATTTTTTTAGAATCTGTTCAGTGAAGAGTTATTTGGGACGAAATTTCCAAAATAACCCTCCGCTGATCAATTGAAACGGGTTATAGGGAGCTCGATCTGAGCCGCTGATCACGATCATGAGCGATCCAATGACTCAGATTGGTGTTTTCCAACCCGTGAAAACTAGACCCGTTTTCAATGGAGCATTCCTCATATATATATATATATATATATATTATATATATATATAACAATGTATATGTATATTTTTATTTTAAATAAAAGAAAAACAAATGTTATTAACCATGCATACTAGGGGTATTACACACGGTCCCCCAATGCTGAAGGATCTCCGCCACATTATTGTCAACAGGCAGCATGGGATAGATCTTCGGACCCGTTTGGATGAGAGGCAGACCCATGACAGGATACCCCATCGTGAACATCAAAGGGGTCCAGCGATCCGGTCCCCTAGAGCCCGGTCCCCCAGTAGATAAGATCGCAGGAGATCCAACTTTCCTAGGAGGCGGAGGGAGTCACCCCAGCGTCGTCAAAGGAGAAGTCACTCTCCAATCGGTCGACCCGCCCCATGGGACCACCGAGAGCGGGAGGCACCTGTCACAAGGGCAGAATTCCAGCAATTTCAAGAGGCAGTCCTGAGAGCCCTCAATGTTGTTCCCGACCACGATTAACGGGCGCCTAGTCCTCAACCTGCCCCAAGCAATCGATGTCGTACTCCCAGTCCTTAACCTGTCCCAAGCTATTATCGTCGCACTCCCAGTCCCCTTCCGCATGAGGACGAGTCCCGGGGCTCAGCAAGATATGACCGAAGGGAAGATTCGGTCTACCGCCGTCTCCACGAGATGGAGAGGCGCCTTGGCCGACTGGACAGATGAGAAACAACGGGCGAGGAATTTCCGCCCCAGTAGGCCTCCGTTCTCCCGAACCATAATGGAAGCACCAGTCCCAGAGAACTTCAAGCCCCCTCATTTTGAATCATACAACGGGGAGTCCGACCCCGCTGATCATATCGAGAGTTTTAAAACTCTTATGATGATCCGCTAGGCGTCGGACGCGCTTCTGTGCAAAACTTTTCCGGCCACGCTGAAGGGGCCTGCAAGAGAGTGAGAGAGTGGTACTCACGACTAGCCCCGACCTCCATCTTCTCCTTCGACCAGTTCGAAGGGCTCTTCCTTACTCAATTCATGAGTAGCCGCCGGGCTGAAAAGACGAGCACCTCTTTGCTATTGCTTCATTAAAGGAAGGGCAAGCGGCTGAGAGACTATGTTAAACGTTTCACCGCTGAGGTCCGATCCATCGCCTCCCTAGACCAGTCCGTGGCCTCTGCTGCCTTCCAATCTAACGTCACTAACGACAACCTCAGAGCATCCCTTGCCAAGAAGCCTCCTCGGGATTTCTCAGAACTTTGCTTAGGAGTGAGAAATACATCCGAGCGGAAGAGGTTCTCACCCGCCCCGCTCTTGAGGGATCGTCCTCCAAACGGAAGGGCGCTGAAGGAGCTAAGAAGCTTTAGAAAGACAATGGAGGCCAGCGTTGCCCTCCTCCCCGCTTCGAAAAGTTCACTCCCCTCAACGCGAGTGTCTCATCCATCCTGATGGAGGTGGGGGAAATAGGGTCTTCTCCCACCACCTCCGAAGATGAACACTCCGGACAAAAAGAGGAACAGGGACAAATGGTGCCGCTTTCACAGGGACCACGATCACGACATGGATGACTGTCGGGCCCTAAAAGACGAGATCGAGGCCCTTATTCAGAGAAGGCAACTCTCCAGGTTCGTGAGAAAGGACATGGCAGATCCTCCTTCGCCCCATAGGGGAGCTAATAAGCGAACCGAGCGGCACTCGGAGACCCCGTACTCCGAAGCAGAAGCCATCTTACATCTCATACACGGAGGCCGAATGGGGTGAGATTTGAACTCCCCGAAAAGCCTTCGTCCGGGAAGTAAATTCCGTGCAGAACCATCCTCTGTAGCGCCCCGAGTTCCACACACTGGGAGCTCGTGACACTTACCCAGAATCTTTATTTCAATGAGTACACAACACAAAAAAAATCACAGGAAATTAGAAACTTACATTGCACAAAGAAACTATATCTTTCACTTGGATGCTTTCCGCTGCTCGAGTTCCCTGCTCCACGATCAGCGATCCTGGATTAGCAAACTGTGGGCACGTCAGTTGAATATAACTGACGCAACGCGGATGAAAACCACAATCTCCAAAATTTTCAACAATCAATATTTGATGCAGAAGAAAAATGTGTAAGTCAAACCATAAGTGTCGGTATATGTCATGAACTAGATTCTAATGCACAATTCATATGCACATCATGCTCTTAATCTAATGCAAATTTGATTTGGAAACGTATGCATCCTATACTACATATTCCCCAAATCGAGTTCGTATTCTCCAAATAATAGGGTTCAATCCCTCGCCATGCATCCTACTCTTGTACTCTTTCCTGTTTCTGATATTCATCTAGTGACTGGTAGAGTCTGCAGCACATGCGGTCCATTTCCGCTCCTGCAGTCGGATCGTGGTCCTTCTCCACTCTGAACGGCAGTGAACACCCTGTTCGTTCAGATCATGGTCCTTCTCCACTCCGACAGGATCATGGTCCCTCTCTACTCCCGGTCAGGCCGGTGATCATCAGCTCTGCCGGAATCATGGTCCTTCTCCACTCCTGCTCCTACCAAAGTTATCATGAACATAAGACGAATCGATAGGGCCACCCCTACTCTGCCTAGAGACTTAGTTACACTCTCGCTCCTTGTTCGTATTGAACAACATAGAACCTTAGGTGAATTTGGAGGGTCCATTCCCTAATTTTCACCATATAGTCCTTATCACTGAATCCCAAAAATTAACAGGCGAGACCACGCCGCACGTGTCCTAGATGAGACCACGCCGCACGTGTCCCCTTGACAGGAGAGTACAATGCCCAACTAGTGCCCGTCCTTACCAATCATGAGTCACACTACTTAGGGCTAACACCTTTACTCAATTTAGGTCGAAACTCATCCGCTTAATTCCTTCATTGATCACCACTTGGTTTTTAGGTGAAATTATCAGTACTCATGGTCTCATTGTTCACATTTACAATAAAATATCACAATAAAATATCACTAACTAGGTTCAAAGTGAATTCAACCTAGTTGAATCTCAACAAGTCTTATCTTGATTTAGTTTGGGTTCAACCTAGCTTTCAAATCATGCTAAGAGCTGACCCACATATGCACCAAACTAGTGCACTCAATGTGCACCATACTACCATATGTAAATGTTCAAGTATGCATTCCCGCATACACATGCATACGGTATTCCATCAACCACCGTATTCATGCCTACAATCTTTTCTATGGTACCAGTAGTTCGTCACTACAATCTACTTAACTTTATCATGAGCTTTTTGTTAGCTAAGCATACAACTACAATCACTAAGCATATTACTACAAGTGTGTAGTTTCATGCAATCACATCAATTTAAGCATTCGAGGAGTAATCTTTTCTACTACATACAACAATGCTCATGTTATTCTATATAATGTACATATACGCTACCATTCTTATTCGTGACTATAATGTAGCTTCTACAATTTGTAGTACTTCTACATAACACTTCCTACAGTTAGTAGCAATTCTACACAAACATATCTTTTCTATCCTTTCTACTTTGTTCCTTTTTCGTTTCCTTTGTTTCCTTAATCCGACAATTATAAACATACACACAAACATGTATAAAACTATCGTATTTAATCTATTAACAATTACTACAATAACCATTAACACTATAATACTTTTCAATCACTACTATTAATGATTACAACCGATAACAATTCAAGCTATCAAATTTTAATTCATCAAGCAATCTATACCATCTACCAAAACAATCTATTATCAACAATTTTCTTTTTGCTACAAATAAACTACTACACAATCATTTATAAATAATAAAGTACATGAGGTATGAAGAATACCCACTTTGATTGCTTGCAAGCTTCAAGTTGCTATCTTCTCCTCCTTGCTCCTTGATTCTTCCTTGACTTCTTGCTCCAATCCAAAAGTAGTAGTAGAGTGATATAGTTGTAGTAGTAGGAGTTGTAAGTAGTAGTGAAGTAGTTGTAGCTAAGTAGTAGGAATAGTAGTAGTAGAAGTGGTAGTAGTAATAATAGTAGTAGTTGAAGAAGTAGTGGGTAGTAGTAGTTGTTGAAGTAGTAAAGTAGTAGAAAATATATAGAAAAGAGAGAGAGAAAGAAAAACTGCTGCTGCTGTGCTGTCGGCAGTAAAAAGAGAAAAGGGAGAAGGAGAGAAGTGTAGTAAGTAGTAGTAGTAGTGAGTAGTAGTAGTATTGATTGGAGTAGTAGGGGTTAATATATAGAAAAAGAGAGAAGAAAAAGGAAGCTGCTGGCTGTCTGCAAAAAGAAAGAAAAAGAAAGAAGGAGAGGTGTGTGGAAGGGTGTAGAATAGCTTAGGTGTCCCTTACTTTTGCACATAACCCCGTAGTCTTTATGAAATTGCACTTAAGCCCTAAATACTATTGGATTGGGCTTAAAAAAGAAAGTGTTGGGCTTTTTGAAAGAAAACAAGTTGGGCTTTAAAAAAAAACATATTAGGTTTTTAAAATAAACTAACATAAAATAAGAGTGTAGTGTATGAAAAAATAATAATGTCAATGCATATATAACAATGTATATGTATATTTATTGCGAGAAAATTAGGGGTATTACATCCTCCCCCCAGTGCCTTGGGATCCCTGTCACTTTTTCAGATAGAGATTTGGAGGGCGTCCGAACGCCCCATTGTGACGCATTGGTGATAAACCTCCATATGGCCAACTTCGATGTGCGCCGAGTCCTGGTCGACAACGGCAGTTCGGTCAACATTCTTTTTCTAGAGGCCTTCCAGGGCCCTAAACTATTCAGGGATCGATTCAAGCCCGCTGGCTACACTCCACGGGTTCACAGGTGTGCCAGTGACGATCGAGGGTGTCATAACTCACGACGTAACCGCTAGCAAAACTCCAACAACCTGAACCGAGCCGATGAATTTTATGGTGGTAGATGTGAAGGCCGCTTACAACGTCATCCTGGGTCGACCAGGCCTAGTTGCTCTCCAGGCTATATCCTCGGCCTATCACATGAAGATGAAATTCTCCACCATAACGGGCGTGGGGGAAGTCAGAGGGAGCCAGAAAGCAGCTCGCAAATGCTACATGACCTTTGTAGGAGGACCGGTCCTTTCCCTTGAAGCTCTTGAACTCCCCTAAGGGAGTAGCCAACCTATATCAGAGCCAGTTGATGAGCTGGAAGAGGTGGCATTCTCAGATTGAGATTCGACTAGGACATTCCAGATTAGCAAAGTCCTTCCTCTTCCCGTCAGATCCGACATTATCCACTGTATAAGGGAAAATCACGATCTATTCGCCTAGGACTGCGACTGACATGTCGGGAATCTCCGAAAAACTCATGTACCACCTCATTGTCGCTTCGGGGGCCAGACCTGTTCAGCAAAAGCGACGCAAATTCGCCCCCGAGCGCCAGCAGGCCATCAAAGAAGAGGTTGAGAAACTCTTGAAGGCTCGGTTCATACAGGAGGTCAACTATCCTGAATGGCTGTCCAATATCGTGATGGTCCAGAAAGCCAACGGGAGCTGGAGGATTTGCATTGATTCACGGATCTAAGCAAAGCGTGCCCCAAAGATCCGTTCCCACCCCCGAGCATTGACGCCCTGATTGATGCAACCTCAGGCCACGAACTCCTAAGTTTCATGGATGCATTCTCCGGGTGCAACCAGATCAGAATGTTCCCTCCAGATATCTCGAAGACCTAGTTCGTCACTGACCAGGGTCTATATTGCTACAGGGTCATGCCCTTCGGGCTCAAGAACGCCGGTGCCACCTATCAGCGACTTGTTAACAAGGTCTTTAAGGAACAAATCGGTCGGAATATGAAAGTCTACGTAGACGACATGTTGGTGAAGAGCGTCAGCAAATCAGATCACGTTTCTGATCTTCAAGAGGCTTTAAATGTGTTGAGGAGACACAATATGGGACTGAACCTGAACAAGTGTGCCTTCGGCGTCTCATCCGGCAAATTCCGGGGTTCATGGTCAGCCAAAGAGGCATAGAGGCCAACTCCGAGAAGCTTCAGTCCATACTCAACATGGTTCCCCCCCTCTAATGTTAAAGACGTGCAGAGACTCACTGGATGCCTCGCGGCCGTAGGCCGTTTTCTCTCCAAGTCCGGAGAAAAATGTCTCCCGTTCTTCAAGGCAACAGCAAGAGTCCTTTGATCAACTCAATGCCTACTTAGTCAACCCCCCACTCTTGAGCAAGCCAAAGCCCGGGGAAGTCCTTTACATATACCTCGTCACTTCGGAGCAGACTCTAAGCGTTGTTCTAGTAAGAGAAGAAGACAAGACGCAGAAGCCCATCTACTATGTGAGTAAGGTCCTCAAGGACGCCGAACTCCGTTATCCAAAGCTTGAAAAGATGGCCTGTGCGTTGGTCATGGCGGCCCGAAAGTTTCGCCCCTACTTCCAGTCTCATTCAGTGGTCGTTCTTACCGACCAGCCGCTCAAACAAGTTCTCTACAAGCCGAGACCTCGGGGCGCCTTATGAAGTGGTCCATCGAGCTGAGCCAGCATGATATCAGCTATCAGCCCCGAACCGCCATCAAGGCCCAAATCTTAGCGGAGGTCATAGTAGAGAGCACAATACCCGACGCCAGCAAAGCGATAGAGGAACTCCCATTCTGGACAGTGTATGTTGATGGGTCCTCGTGTGCCGATGGGAGTGGAGCGGGAGACATCCTGGCTGGTCCAGATGATTTCATCCTCCAATACTCACTCCGTATCAACTTTCGGGCGTTCAACAATGAGACTGAATACGAAGCCCTTATAGCTGGCCTGTGTGTGGCTCGCAAGGCCGAGGCCAAGCGCGTCAAAATATTTAGCGACTCGCAGCTGGTGGTGAACCAGGTATCAGGGGAATACGAAGCGCGAGACGGTCGCATGACCAAGTACTTGCCAAAGTCAAAGAACTGATGGTCTCTTTCGAGGATGCACAACTCCAACGAATCCCTCGAGAAGAGAATGCGCAAGCGGACGCCCTCTCGAAGCTAGCTTCTCTTCCCTCCAAGGGCCCAAACAGACCGTCTTAATAGAAGTTCTCCTAAGGCTCGACATCGAGGAAGAAGATCCCGAGCCAATGGAGACGCTACCCTTAGAACTCGAGGAGAATTGGATGAGGCCCCTGCTCGAGTTCCTCAAAGATGAGATCCTTCCCTTAGACCTAAGGAGGCTCGAAAGATCCGAATCAGAGCCGAGCGGTACACACTTATCGAGGGAGTCATGTACAAATGCTCCTACACTCAAGTAGACGGCAGACCCTACTTGAGATGTCTCTCCCTCGAGGAAGCCCAATATGCTTTGAGGGAGGCTCCATGAAGGAATGTGTGGCGCACTTAGGGAGCAAGGTCCCTCGTCCCGCAAAATCTTGAATTATGGATACTTCTGGCCCACTCTCCTTAGCGATGCCGAACAGCACGTTCACCAATGCGGCCCCTGCCAAAAATTCTTAACAATCAGCCGCTTACCTCAAGCCCAGCTTTCCTCTCTATCCAGTCTGACCCCTTTTGCAATGTAGGGAATGGACCTACTCGGATCTTTCCCTTCAGCGCCGGGTCAGCTAAAGTTCCTTGTTGTGGCGATCGACTATTTCTCTAAATGAATCGAAGTCGAGCCTCTAGCGATGATCACAGAGAATAGAGTGCAGCGTTTCTTTTGGAAAAATATTGTCTGCAGATTCAGTGTGCCTCGAATCTTGGTTACGGACAATGGAACTCAGTTCACGGGGGCAACCTTTCGCACTTTTTGCGCAGACCTGGGCATTCAGCAACAATTCTCCTTGGTCTCCCACCCACAGTCCGACGGTCAGGTAGAGAATGCCAATCGAGAAATTCTTTCCGGCCTGATAAAGAGACTGAACAAGTCTACGAAGGGTTTATGGTAGAGCAGCTCCCCAATGTGCTCTGGAGCTATCGCACTACTAAGAGGACCCCCACGGAAGAATCTCCCTTCAACCTCACTTACGGCTCCGAAACTGTTATCCCACTAGAGGTCGGTCTACCTTCCCCATGCTTGATCGCCTACAACGAAGAGCAAAACGCGAACGAGCTTCGCGGTAACTTGGACCTCATCGATGAAATCTGCGAGTGATCCTCCATTCGGCAAGAAATTTATCGACGTAGGATCGAGCAATCCTACAACACAAGTGTCCGCTCTACTAATCTCAAAGAGGGAGATTTAGTGCTCAGAAAGTTATCAATTTCTTTTCCAAGCAAGAAAGGCAAGCTAGCACCTAATTGGGAAGGACCATACAGGATCTCCGAAGTTGTCCGACCTGGCGCCTATCAACTTGAAGACCCGGGGGGGCAAGAAGGTGTCGAGAACATGGAATGCAGAGCACTTATTGAAGTAGCAAGAGGGCGTTTGAACGCCGCTCCAAGCAACTTCTAGCTCTAAGAGTGTTTCTAAGTCTTTCTTTCTTATTTAATTCGTTTTTGCAAATGCAATAATGGCTCGCAACTCAGAAGCAGCCACTTAGTAGTTATATTTAACAAAAAGCAGTTCTCTTGCTCAGAAAAAATATTGTCTTAATGTTCTTTCACCGAGCACACTCTCTAAACGATAAGTTCGGAGTCCAACACTTGGTTCGATGCCGCTTTTGCTACTTGCGAATGAGCGAGTACAAAGTAGCTCACCATTCGGAATTGCTCCTACAACTGTTGATACTCTCTAAACGACAAGTTCGGAGTCCAATACTTGGTTCGATGCCGCTTTTGCTACTTGCGAACGAGCGAGTACAAAGTAGCTCACCATTCGGAATTGCTCCTACAACTGTTGATACTCTCTAAACAACACGTTCGGAGTCCAACACTTAGTTCGATGGCGCTTTTGCTACTTGCGAACGAGCGAGTACAAAGTAGCTCACCATTCGGAATTGCTGCTACAACTGTTGATACTTTTGCGAACATTAGTGAAACACAAATTCTCACAAGAAACTCGAAAAAGGGGTATATTATTTCATCAAAATTTGAGATACAAGTCTAATTCCAGACCAAAAATTCATACAAGAGACTACAAAATTTCACTCAAGCCCCTTCTAAGGAGTGGGATGCTCCTATTAAGTGATACTTGGGAACGGCGAGCGCCGTGGTGCTCTCGCCTCGCTTCCGCAGAAGTCTCTAAGCCAGCGAATTGAGTCACGTCACCAGAACCCAAGAGTCTCATCGTCGCCCCAACGGACGCCCCGCTCGAAGAGCCGGCCCTCCACTTTGTGCATCCCTAGGGTTGCGCAAAAGGGGGGTTTAGTTCAATGCAAGTGTAATTGAAAGTTGCAAGTGTAAAAATGTAATTTGAATCTCCCCCCATTTTTTTTGATTGGACTACCAAATTAAACCCCTACTTTTTAGAGGGAAATAATGTTTGTGGTAAATGTGCAATCAGGAATGTAAAAAGTGAAGGGACCTAGAGGTTCTTTTGGTCGTTGACCCAAAAAAATTGGATGGCGATTTTAAATTTCACTTGCAAGTGCACTTGTATCCATACCAACTCCCCCCCCCCCCCCCCTCCTTGTAGCTTGGGTTTAAACTTCAAAACAATAATGTAGCAGTTTCTTTTTTCTCCCCCTCTTCAAATAGTCAAGATGAAGTGTTAGAAGAATAAGAATAAGCTGGAATTAGATTGTCTATGAATGTAAGATATGTTATGTTTCATCTATTTGAATTGGATGTGGTTTTGTTATGAATTTGTCGTGTGATGCGTTTTGGATGTGAAGTTCAATACTCAGAGGTGTGAAATCTCCAAGATACAGATATCTACTATTTCTTAACTATAATCCCTCCTTTGGATTTATTTTACTATATTTCACCGACAAATCCATTCCGTTCGTTTCCACATAACCAACTCTTTATTACAACTTGTTCCTATTCATTTAGCTAAATGAGACCCTTTCCTCATTGTTATCGCTCAAAAGCAGCCCGAATCTGAACTCTCCACTTTTATACTATAAAATATGAACACCCTACTTTTCGATGGTTGTTCTACAGTAGCAATTGTTCTTGTTCATGTTTGAATTTGTAACTTAATATTTTTAGTCTAAATTTTTGCCTGAGGGGCTCTAATTTATGTGTGAATGTCTACCTATTTATTTGCTGTGCTCTTTTCATTGGCAGAAAAATTTGAAGAAAAATACATGTAATTTTGATAAAATTATCGTAATCAATTTGAATTAATATAGTATTCAGAACCTCGCTTGGCGACAAGTTTGGTTTGAGGACCATAACATCTTGAAAATTTTGTTTGCAGTAGTATATAGTTGTTTCTCTGACATTCAGTGGGATAGATTTTTAGACAGTTTTTCATTTACAAGGAATTTCAAGTTTCTAGCGTAGTTCTGAAAAATGGTAAAAACCCCGTTTAAACGGTCTGTTTAAACAAATTTTGAGCCTACCGTTTCATTTATGGGAAAAACGGTGGTTGAAAACGGGTTTCTCCTTTTTTGTTTACAAACTCGTAAAAATGGGTTAATCGGGCACTAAACGGGTCGGGTTTAAACGGGGTTTAAACAAAAAGGTATTTGGGCTTGGATTTTGAATATTTATCAAATAATTTTATTAGAACCAGATCATTACCTATATAACGAATCCGACATGTTTCACTTTGCATGTTTCCTTAATTTTACAAACTATCAAATTTATTTTTATTTGTGCATATGAAATGTCATGTGATGAACGCTTTAATATTGGACATTGTCCATAATTTCCCCCTATATTTCTGGATTTTATATATTTATTCCTTCATGTTTCCTACATATAAAATATTCTATATTACAAATAGAAAAGCCGCTTTTCCCGTTTAAAACCCTGTTTAAATTGAAAAAAACCCAACAATGCCTGATCGTTTTGTTTTCCCCCCCTTTTTCATAACCTTGTTCTAGTACCAAGTGGTTTAGATTGATGTTAAAATCTTCTTTCCAGGCTACAGTTTTGGTTGGGGAATCATGAAATCATTAGAGCATCCACAGTCGTTTGCTATTTTTGCCAAATTCCCATATTTTGAGAATTGAGTGTCTGCAGTCGTATGCTATTTTGCCATATTTTGGCAAAATCGCTACAGTCGCTTCTCAAATGTGAGAAACGAATTGGCGATTCTCAAAATATAGGGGTTTTTTTAAATGGGATCAGACGAAACAACTTGTTTCGTCTGACCTTTTTTTTTAATAATATTTTTTAATGATTAGACAGGTACATGTTGTACCGTCTGAACAAAAAAAAAATCCGAAAAATCGTCAAACGGGACATGTCCCGTTTGAAGCCAAAATTGGCTTGGACGGGACAACATGTCCCGTCCAGCCCCTAGGAAGAGTTTAGCCCATTTAATGTTAGGTTAATCTTAGGTTAGTGTTATAATTAGGTAGCTTAGTATATATTTTAATATTTAATTTATTTAATTTACCTATTTTAATATCTAATCATTAGTTAATTAATTGTAAAAAAAAAACGGACGAAACAAGATGTTCCGTCCGAGCTCCTTTTTTAATGTTTCTTTCTCAAATTATAGCAAATCACGACTGCAGCAAATTGCGATTTTTGCTATATGCTATTTTGCCATATTCTCATATTTGAGAAATACCATTGTGGATGCTCTTAGAGTTCTCTAGATTGCTTAAATCTTCTTTCTGGGCTATAGTCTATTGGTCAGGACTATCTGTAATGTTTATTTTCTTGTGATATGAATTGTATATTTTTATGAATTGAAATCACTTGGCTGGCCACCTACGATTGATTTCATTCTTGGATATAGAGCAAAATGTGATATAGACAAAGTTATACGATAACTGAACATGAAATATAATCATTGCTTCATTATAAATAAAAGAAAAAGTATTTCATTTTTCCAAAGGAGCATAGATTTTCTATCTAAAATTGTCCAGCTCCTCCTCCAATTCTACCTTTCTATTAGCTTATGTTATAAGGTGTGAAAATATCGATCATCTATCCAAGCTTCTCTACATGATCGCTCCGTAAGCCAAAATCCTAATGCATTGAAAATTGTTTATCGCACCCCCATTATTTCTATCGAGTCTTTTTCATCTGGCTGCCATATGCCTTAATTTTAATTTCAATTGAGTACAACTGTGTTGAATCTTCATCAAAATGTGTTTAGAAAATTATGTAAGTAATTTTCTATGCTTGTAACGACTTGTAGTTTTCTGTCTAGTTGGGGCACCATAAACTCTGATACTGGTTCTTTAAATATTTTTTTAATTTATGTGTGGATCATCTGTAATACAAGATCACAGTGATGCACTCAGATATGAGCTTTGGGTGATCTTTTTCCATTTTCCTGAAGCAAGGTTACTTTCCTGCTCAATATTTTTTTTGTAATTTTTACCATCCTGCTCAATATTTTTTGTAGTTTACTCTTATATGGCAAGGAAAGTTACATGCTGGGAGTTTTTGAAGTTATAAACAACGAAGGGAGAATTGTCCCATTTTTTCGTATATTATTCTTCATGATATATCAAAGTATCTCATTCAGAACATTTTTGCAGTTCTTAACTTATTTTCTGCTTATTATTTGTAGGCATGTGTTGACAATATAAGTTCAAGGTTTGGTCCTGATGCTGGTAAAGTACTGGAGGCAATGATAGAACCTAATCTTGAGCAAAATTCTAAAGATGAAAATTCCGGTAAGATCTGATTTTCTAACACATTTAGTACCATATTTGTTGCCGACTTGTATTCGATAAGTTGGCTGGCTGAAGGCCCCCCTCACCCCCCGACCCACCCCCCAAGCTGCCAGTAAATTTATTGAAGAGGATCAAAGTACAACATGCACAATGATCTTAATTGATAGTTTGATACCACCAATTTTGTCAACAAATCCTCACATGTTCAGGATGGGAGGGAGGGAGGTGATGCTTGAGGTCCGTAAGAGTTTGTTATTAGACTGACCCACTGAAAAGGGTAGTAATAGAGATGAAATGTTATATTACTATTAGACAATACATGTCAAAAAAAGTAGGGGTGATTTCGGCTGAAAAGAAAAGGACAGTACTACAAAGTTAGCATTAAAATATACGTGAGGGAAAAAAAACTTCCTTCAGGTTTTACCGGAAAAAAAAACCCTAAACGTAAATCTGGTTTTATAATTTTAGGGCAAAAGCCAAAATACCCCCCCAACGTTTGGCCTAAGTACAATATGCCCATATAACGTTTGAAAAAATACACTAAACCCATTATTCCGTTAACTTATTCCGTTAAGTTAGAATTATTGAATTACCTTTCTACCCTTACCCATTCATATCTCAATCTCTTCTTTCTTCCTTTCTTCATTCCTTTTTCCTTATTTCATCTTTCTCTATTTTTCCTTATTTCATCTTTCTCTATCAAAATCTTGATCGATGTCACTGTCAAAACTTAAACATGACTCTTGAGCTGGTGCTGTACTTATTCTTTGGAAATTGAATGAATGTTCACTAAACTATATTACCTTTTGGAAGACCTCACAGCATGATGTTTGCTATGATAAACAAATGACTTTGGGGCACTCCTAATCTATAAAATTCAGTAACATTTTCATCCTAGGTGAAGTATAGTATAGAGATATCACTCGAGATTTTGGCACATTATATAACCGATACATCATCTAGTTGTCAGTTTATGTAGCGAACTCTCTAGTTTACGGATGGATGAGAATTTTTCCCATTCTGAAACCTCACAAAAATTGAAATCACAGTGACTTGTGTTTTATAAAGTTTCATGGAGTTTTCGAGCAAGATTTTACTGAGTAGTAGGTGAGCGTCGAAACCAAGTGGAAGAAGTGCATATATACCAACCCACTGTAGGGTTTCCACTTTAAACAGGAACACTGCAATAGATGGATGACTGTCCGCTAATCTGTAAAGAGAAGAAGAGGAAAGTTGGTATATTTTGAGCAAAAGTAGATGGGGTGTGCTTATCTGTGAAAAGGGTGTACATGGGCCACTTTGAAAGCTTAAAGGTGGAATATGTTCTCGCAAAAGAAGATAATTCTTTCTCTATCCGCTGATTAAACTATTGCACTATTTTGTTTAGGATTTTGTCGAAGATTTTGTCGAATAAATCGTTGTTAATAGAGAAAGATGAAATAAGGAAAAAGGAATGAAGAAAGGAAGAAAGAAGAGATTGAGATATGAATGGGTAAGGGTAGAAAGGTAATTCAATAATTCTAACTTAACGGAATAAGTTAAGTTAACGGAATAATGGGTTTAGTGTATTTTTTCAAACGTTATATGGGCATATTGTACTTAGGCCAAACGTTGGGGGGGTATTTTGGCTTTTGCCCATAATTTTAACTATCCTTAAGTTCCTTTTCATTTTCTCAATTTGAACTACCCAAATTTGATGGAAAAGGGAAATTTTAGGGCAGTTAAATATAATAACAACATGATTGACACGTGGTAGATGTTAGCCCCATGGAGTTTTTAAAGGAAGAACATAATGTTATCATGAAACGTACGATGGTGAATAGTTCAAATGAATTCTGATTTAAAAGAGAAGAAACGAACCTGCTGTAATATTGTAAATAGTTTGAAGTTATTTGAGCAATTGAGCTACGTTCCTTTACTGCCGGACCTGGAATTATAATATTAGTGCAGTAACAGGAGTGACATTTCGTCAAACTGAATTCAAAGTTTTACCAGCAAGGGTAATTCTGTGGAGGATTGTAGAGGAGAGGAAAGGAGGACTGAGATGTTATATATGAAATTTTAAAGTGTGACATGAAATGTCTTTAAATAGAACCCATTGATCTGCTAAAATAATTGAAATAAAACCATGAATTTTAAATTTGCTTCTTTGTTTATTTTCATTTTGCGTGCGTTTATTGAACAACTGCGCTGCCTAAATAATTGAGATTTGCAAATCTCCTTCCCTGTCTTTTAGTCATAGCATCAATGGATGCAATCTTAGAAGGGGTGGGAGGAAAAGGGCTCACAGTGGAACTTGTTAGAGTAATCCTTGAACAACTTGGTTGTCGCCTATGCACAGACGAGGCAGGGGCATTATATACAATTGGTAACAGATTAAAGCATATCTTTGAAAACACAAGTTTAATATGTTTAGCTTATTTTTGTCCACTCAATTACTGGTCGTTGACATTGTTATTCATGGATTTCTTGATGTAGATTTGAACGGAATAATTGAAGCTTGCAAAAATGAAGAGGTACTTTTATTTAAATTAATATACTTTGAGGAGAAACAAGGCTTTTGTTAAATCAACATTCATTATTGCTTTTCTAAAAATAGTGTTCTTTATCCCCTTTTTACATTGTTAGGTTGAGGCTCTTGTATTGAAAAAATATGGAAAAGAAGCATATAGGATCTTCAGGTTATTGGTCAAGGAAGGTCGCTATTATGAATCAGATCAAGTAATTATTCTTTCTAAAAATTATTCTGAGATCCTTGATTTTATTTTATTTTATTTTCTTTATAAACTTGATGTATGATTATTATGGTAGTGCAAGTGTATTTGATGGTAGGGCCTAGGAGTTAGAAGCAAGGGATAAATGCAAAACTAATGTGAATTCTTTTGAATATAAAAAATCAGTTACTTCAACCTTGGTTATTATGGAGATAAATTGTGAAACAGGAGGAGCTCATAGTTCAATACTTTGAATAGTACTCTCGGATAAGCAATATGGCTTTTTATCAGTAACTTGAGTTTTCACTGGGCATTATGGTTATCATATTTCAAGTTTTACTGGGGGCCATGATCTTGCCCAAAAGCTTTCAAAAATTTTCACATTACCTCTTTTGCTTGTATTTAATGCTGATTTTCACCAATTTAGACATTTTTATGGTGATGTTGTTTACATTTGGGTAAATTGCAGAAACTCCTTTTGATCGATAAACCCCCTGATGTATGATTTGCGGTCAACTTTTGAAAAAAAACTCTAAAATTCATGTGAAATGTCCAAAACACCTTGTAAAAAATTTTAAACAAAAAAAAAAAACTTCTTTCTTCCCCCATCCGAACACCTCCTTCCTTTCCCTCATTCTTCCATTCTCATTCTCACTGGAAACCATCACCCTCCTCTCTCGGCCTCATTCCCAGCCCTGATCACCTCCAACCTCCCTCCGCTCACTCGACCTCAATGTCAACCTCGACCGTGATGAGGACATCTATTCTGTTTAGTTAGTATTTTATTTCAGTACCATATTTATTTTTGGCAATTATAGCCATATGTAATCTTTCTTTTATGCATTAGAATATTTTTTAAACTTTTAGAATATTTTGAGATTTTGTATCAAGATTTGTTTTGAGCCTATTTATAGGCCTTGAGATTAATGAGAAAGTATGCCATTGTTGATTAAAAAATTATTGTGTTGAGTTTTGCTCTTCTCATCTCCTTTGTGTGATACAATTGAGATCAAACTCATTAGAGTTTGTGATAAATTCTAATACAATTTTAGGATTTGTGATAAACTCTAAAATCTACCCCAAATTAAAACTATCCCCAAATCAATTAACTTAAACCCTAATCTCCAAATATAATTACCCAAATAAAAAAACCCTAATCCCTCTCCCCGACTACTGTGCCTCTTCTCGCCCAAACTCCTCTGATCAAACCACCCATCTCCGATGACCTCCCCATTGCGTCGTCATCTTCCGGCACCCCCTTCTCCGGCGACCCCCATCCCCGTTCCGTCACGCCACCCCCTGATGCGTGCCGCCACACCGAAACCCCTCCTCCTCTGACTTCGACGACAACAGCAGCCAAACCCCCAACCAACACTGCTGTCGCTGCTGCCCTTTTCATCGACGTCGACCACCCCGACACTGCCCTACATCGTTGCAGTCGATGCCACCCCCGTTAGCCGACGCCAGCCCAGATCCGCCAGCTTCGCTTTTGCTGTCATTGCTTTTAAAGTTGTTGCTGCCATTGTTGTGCTATTCCAAGATCTACGCTGATTTCTTCGAACCCTCGGTATACTCTTTTCAATTCTCCAATATTTGTGTTATACTGCATTGTTATCTCTATTATATTATTCAATTTAACTATCGTTCACAAACAATTGAGATTGAGTGTTCCACTTGCCTGATTAGAGTACGAATCGGTATTGAATCTTTTACTTGCTAAGAACACTTAGGGATTTAATTATTGATTGTTATAACTGAATTATTAATTGGGATTGTTAAACGTGATTCAGTTCTAAAATCCATTACACTAGTTAATTGTTTAAAACTTCTAACTTTGATCCGCACAACGTATTGGTAAAATTAATCCATTAAGAATCTTGGAAATTCTCTATTTTAGGATTAGTTTTACATCATTTTGGTATCAGAGCGAAGAATCTTAAAACTCTAGTTCTTGCATCGTAGGCATCAATTTTGCATTCATTTAGGATTGTGTAGTCTTTTATTTTCTTTCTTTATTTTAGGCCATTTCATATTCATTTAAAAAAAATTAGTACACACGACCCCTAGTTTTCTCCTTTTGGTATATGCATTTTCGCAGCACCATCACAGATCTTGACGAGCCTTTCTAAACCCTCGCAAATCACCCAATTAGGAACCCTAGACTTCCCCGACCCGAAATGGACAACTCTGATATCTCCGCTACCCTAGCTGCCATTCAAGCAACTCTTGCCAATATCAATCAGAGACTTGAGAAAGTGGAATTAAATCAAACCGTGGTCCCTGAGCTTCGTGCCAATCGTCAGATCCCTCAAGGGAATGTTCGTGATGATCGACGTCAAGAACGTGATCCTGATGAACAATATAAGAACATTAAGGCTGACGTTTCCCATTTTGAAGGCCACATGGAACCCCAAGCTTACCTCGATTGGATCGGTGTCATGGACCACTACCTTGTGTGGTTTGACATGAGCGAGGCCCTGAAGGTTAAATTTGCCACTATGAAATTGACGGGTAAAGCTCATCAACACTGGACCAATCTTGAATATGCCCGCAGAGGCCGAGGCTTGGCACCCATAGCCACTTGGGAAGCCATGAAAGAGCTTACTGAGCGATATGTACCGTTATCGTTCCACACCCGATTGCTAGATTCGTGAAACCAACTTTATCAAGGAAGTAAATCTACACAAGAATATGTTGATAAATTTTATGACTTTCTTATTCGGTGCAATGCTTTAGGTAAAGAGAGTGAAGAACAAACTCTTTCTAGGTTCAGGGCTGGATTACGAGCCGATCTGAGGAACGAGCTAATTCATAGAAATGTGGACTCATTAGCGGCAGTTTATGCTCTTGTCCTCGATATGGATTCCCTTAAAGCAAGTTCCCATTACAAGTCCAGCGATTCGATGGATCATTCATCCAGAATGAATTCTCCTAATCCCTCTAGACCTGAGTACTCATTTCCTCAGTACCCTAACAAGTCTTACCCAAACAAACATACTTCAAATTCCTATCCACTTAGAAATGACAACACGGGTAAGAACACTGAAAGAGACTATTCTAAGATTGATCATCTCGCTAAGTGATATAAATGTAAGGAATACGACCATGTTGCTGGCAACTGTCCCAGCCCAAGTAGGATCAATATAGTAGAGGGTACCGCAGTCATCGCTGATGAGCCCGACAATGAGTTTACCTATGAACCTAATGTAAGTGATGACTTTGATGAAAAAGAGGATGACCGGTTTCTCAATTGTATCCAGTCTGTCCAGTCACCTCCATTGAGTGTACCTGAGTCATCCATCCCTTCCCAAGTCACTTGGTAACCCATAGATTTACCCTTATGTTAGAACATCACAGAGTCACAGAGTCTGCATCCACATTTGCATACCCCTATGTTAGAACATCACAGAGTTACAGAGTCTGCATCCACATTTGCATTCTGCATTCATGATTTGTATAGAGAAATTTTCAAGAAAATTAATGAGAATAATTTTAACTACACGTTAATAACAGATACAAGAAGAAAAATTTAAAACTCTTGATGTTGGTGACGAATTGATGGTTCGGATTCGTCCGGAACGGTTTCCCGCTGGATCCGTTAAGAACTTGGACATACGTGCTGCAGGCCCATTTAAGATTCTACAGATAATCAATGATAATACCTATGTCGTTGACCTTTCAGAAGGCTTTGGCATAAGTAAGACTTTCAATATTGAGGATCTAGTACTCTATGAAGGCTCAAAATTCAACCCTAGAAATTTTCTTATAGATGAGCCTACCCTGCAACCTAAAGGTGAGATTCCCACATCTACCCTTTTACCTTATACTACTTACCCACCGACAGAAGAATTGAATAATATTTTAGATGATCAGATAATCTTTACAAGAGATAGTGGTATGCACAAATATTTGGTGAGGTGGAAGAACAAACCGAAGTTGGATGACACTTGCAGTGATCGTGAGGAGCTCTCGCAACTGGATCCAGATCTTTTGGAGCACCATGACAGGATCACTGGTTTTGACTCGACTGGGTCGAGCTCTCTCCTACTCAGAGAGAATGATGAGGACATCTATTCTGTTTAGTTAGTATTTTATTTCAGTACCATATTTGTTTTTGGCAATTATAGCCGTATGTAATCTTTCTTTTATGCATTAGAATATTTTTGAGATTTTTATAATATTTTGAGATTTTGTATCAAGATTTGTTTTGAGCCTATTTATAGGCCTTGAGATTAACGAGAAAGTATGCCATTGTTGATTAAAAAATTATTGTGTTGAGTTTTGTTCCTCTCCGCTCCTTTGTGTGATACAATTGAGATCTAACTCATTAGGGTTTGTGATAAATTCTAATACAATTTTAGGGTTTGTGATATACTCTAAAATCTACTCCAAATTAAAACTATCCCCAAATCAATTAACATAAACCCTAATCTCCGAATATATTTACCCAAATAAAAAAAACCCTAATCCCTCTCCCCGACTACTGTGCCTCTTCTCGCCCAAACTCCTCCGTTTCCGATCAGACCCCCCCATCTCCGACGACCTCCTCCCCGTTGCGTCGTCATCTTCTGGCACCCCCTTCTCCGACCCCCATCCCCGTTCCGTTGCGCCACCTCCTGACACGCGCCGCCACACCGAAACCCCTCCTCTGACTTCGACGACAACAGGCAACAGCAGCCAAACCCCCAACCAATGCTGCTGTCGCTCTGTCCTTTTCGTCGACGTCGACCACCCCGACGCTGCCCTGCGTCGCCACCGTCGACGCCGCCCCCGTTAGCCGATGCCAGCCCAGATCCGCCAGCTTCGCTTTTGCTGCCTTTGCTCTTGAAGTTATTGCTGCCACTGTTGTGTTCTTCCAAGATCTATGCTGATTTCGTCGAACCCTCGGTATACTCTTTTCAATTCTCCAATATTTGTGTTATACTGCACTGTTATCTCAATTATATTATTCAATTTAACTGTCGTCCACATACAATTGAGATTGAGTGTTCCACTTGCCTGATTAGAGTACGAATCGGTATTGAATCTTTTACTTGCTAAGAACACTTAGGGATTTAATAATTGATTGTTATAATTGAATTATTAATTAGGATTGTTAAACGTGATTTAGTTCTTGAAAATCCATCACCAGTTAACTGTTTAAAACTTCTAACTTTGATCCGCACTACGTGTTGGTAAAATTAATCCATTAAGAATCTTGAAAATTCTCTATTTCAGGGTTAGTTTTACATCAAACTGCCTCCAACCTCCCTCTTCTTTTGGGCCTCAATCACAACCCCGACCACCCTCCTTTTCTCTACCCTCCCCTCTTCATTCCTCTTCCACCTCACCTCCACCTCCACCTCCACCTCCTTCTCCACCTAACTCAAAACCGGACCCCCACTACCTCCCCCCCACATCCACCTCAACCTAACCCAAAATCCGACCCCCACTACCTCCCCTCCTCATCCCTGCTCCACCTCACCTCCACCTCCGCCTAACCAAACCCCCTACCTCCGCTCCTCATCCCTACTTCGTTCATCACGATTTGGATTTCTTGTTTTGTTGTTTTTTTTTCTTCAGTGAAATCGGAGTTGTTTTTTGTTGAAATCTGTTAATTCAGTGAAAATGAGTGTCGTCTTCCTCCGTTTAGTTGATTGATTGATGACGTCGGGGGGCGAAGCAGGGAGGGAGGGGGGAGGTGAAGTTGAAGTGAGGGTGGGGATGTGGGAGGAGTGAAGCTGGGAGGTGAGGGAGGAGGCGAAGGGGAGGAAGGAAGGGGGTGGAGGAGGGGGCGGTGGTGGAGGCGGCTGCGCGGGTATAGAGGTGGCGGAGGTGGAGAGAGGTAAAGTTTTTAAATTCAAACCCATTCAATTTATTTATTTATTTATTTATTTAAAAGTTCAGATGATGGAGATGGAGCTCAGGCTGAGTGGAGATGGTTGAGATGGTGGAGATGGAGCTCGGGCTGAGTGGAGGTGCAGGTGCAAATGGTGGTGGAGGTGGAGATGGAGCTCTGGTTGGTGCTGGAGGTGGAGATGATTTTTGTTAAAATTCAAACCCATTCAATTTTTAAAAAATTTCTTAATAAGGGTATTTTGGTCTTTTTACTTCGAATTTAGGGTTTTTTGTGAAAGTTGATCGCAAATCATACATCAGGGGTTTATTGCGTTGACCGAAACATGAGGGGGGTTTATTTTGTTCACCTTATAGATTGGGGGGTTTTATGCAATTTACCCTTTACATTTTTAAATCTTGATGAGAGGGGCTTCCGTTATGTAGTACCAGTTAACCGACAACACTTTTTGAGCCTCTTTAATTTGTAACAGTTGATACTATTTACCTTGATGTAATGCTTACAATCATGTTCTTAGTTGCATAATTTTTATTTGTCCATAAATGATACAAAGATCCGTGTGAATTACCAAGTATCAACTGGTATTTGGGTTCTTCATGCAAATTTTGTTTGGTTGTTTTTCTTTTGTTTGATATGTAATCCTTCACTTTGTAGGGTAAAAGGATATTTTGTGAATTTGCATTCTGATTGTCATTTTGGTAACCTACACCTTCTACATCACTATATGCAAGTGTAGCGCCCCGAGATCCATATACCGAAAATTTATGACAACCAAAGATCTCTGCTCCAAATGAGTACACAACACAGAGAGAAATCACAGGAACTAAAAAACTTACATTGTACAAGGAAAACTACACCCTCCACTTGTAGCGCCCCGAATTTCGAATACCGGGAACTCATGACACTAACCAGGATCTTGCTTCAAAGAGTACATAACACCAGAAAAATCATAGAAAATTTAAAACTTTCTATGCACAAATTACAATATATTTACAACACGATTAAACAATGAATTACCTTAATATTTATATCAATAATCTCTTGAATGTTCCATGCAGCTCGAGTTTCAGCTCCTCGATCAGCAATCCTGCTACTGCCAACTGTGTGCACGTCAGTTAAATATAACTGACGCAGTGCGGATGAGACTCGCCATCTCCAATCTTAGCAAATAGTATGTAATGCAAAAAGGAAAAACGTGAAGTCAAATCACAAATGTCAGTGTATGCTATGTCCTAGAATCTAATGCACAATTCCAAATGCATACAATGTACTTACTCTAATGCAATTTATTTGGAAATGTATGCATTCCATACTACATATTTTTTCAAATTTAACTTCAATAAAAACGTATGCATCCCATACCACATACTTTCCAAAAAGTTTGTAGTCTCAGTTTGATCCCTCGCTATGCATCCTACTCTTGTACTCTTTTCTGCTCACATGAATTTAGTGACTGGTAGAGTTGCAATGCTGCGGTCTATTCCGCCTCTGTAGTTGTCTGGTGGTCTTTCTCCACTCTGTCAGAATCAGTGGTCTTTTTCTACCCCATCCGCCTCGGCAGACGTCTGGTGGTCTTTCTCCACTCCGTCAGGATCAGTGGTCTTTCTCCACCCTGCCAGGATCAGTGGTTTTTCTCTACTCCATCAGGATCAGTAATTTTTCTCCACCCTGTCCGCCTCGGCAGACGTCTGGTGGTCTTTTTTCACTCCGTCAGGATCAATGGTCTTTCTCCATTCATACCCTACCAAGTTATCATGAACATATGGCGAATCAGCAGGGTTCGTACCTGCTCCGCCAAGTTCCGACGGCTGAGAATATAGACAAAAGCTTAAGGGTCCATTCCCTAAGTTTTGACAGGACCTGTGACCTATGTTTGCGTCCCGCTCTCATCACTAATTCTCAGAATTTACAATTGAGATGTTGTCGCACGTGTCCCGGACAAGATCACGCCGCACGCATCCTAGACGAGACCACGCCGTACGTATCCTTTTTGATAGGATGAGTACACCCCTGTAATTAGTGTCTGTCCTTACAATCTTGAGTCACACTATATAGAGTTTACATACTCTACACTCTTAACACAATTAGGGTTATTGGGTCGCCTTTGCGGACCCAATACTGGCCTAACTTGGCCCTCATCCGGCTTATATAGCCATGTGCCTACCAGGTACATTACCATGGTTAATTTGAATATTGAATTAAGCAACTAAGAAGTGTAGGGCACAACACTTAGAGACTTCAATTAGGTTGAGTTCTTCAACTTACCAAGTCTTCACACTTCCATACTTCCATCAACTTACACATCCGTCATTTAACAAGATAAGTCATTAATGGTTAAGCTACTAACAAGGATTAATTTACTTCCACTTCACCACATTTACATGAGGTTAATCTACTACTCCACCATTATAACATGATCAACTATCCAAATTTCTAACTGATCAATTACTACACATTCAACCATACTCTAACAAGATCAATTTTCTCCTTGGTAAATAAAACATAAACTTTAACATAAACTCCGCTTTCATCAAGCTACTAACAATTACTACGAAGCTACTAACAAGGATTTTTAATAGCTTACTAACTTGAACCACATTACTAACATGAACAATTAATTTACCAATTAGTTTAGTAACCTCTTACTAAGATTAATGTTTAACTCTTCAAGTTACTAACTCAACTTCAAGCTTCATTCATGATCAATTTATAATCCTACATGAGTCAAGTCTACATTTAAGTTTACTAACATAATTGTAATATCCCAAAAAAAAAAGAATAATAATAATAAACACTTTTTTTTGTATCACTACTTGTATATAGATTGTTATAAATTGTAAGTTTCAATCTATAACACAAATAATGTATGTTTTATAATTTTATGATTAAGTCCAACCATAATTATGTGTGTATACTACTACTATATATATATATATATATAACCATACACTACATATATATACATATACACTACACACTACTATTAATATATACATACATACATATATATATATACATACATATATATATATATATATATACACACACCACACACACTACACACTACTATATATATATATGCACACATTACACACCATATATATTTATGCATACATTACACACCATAGCCTACAATTTTTGACCCAAGGGTTGACCTAAGAAGCTCAAGGGGCTTATGTGTTAGCCCTAAGGATTAGAGTGGTGACTAAGCAACTCTAGGGATTTCTACCCATCCCCACACACCTCCACACTCACCCTAACCCTATCCCAAGCTTGGCCGGCCCTTACCCATATCTCTATATATATGTATGAATATGATGATATGCCTAACTCATTTTCTTCATGCTATTTCCTTCTACTCCATACTACTCTCCATTTCCCTACTCTTCATACTATTACTACTTCATACTACTTCACTTTCCCAACATCCAATATTCTTCTACAAGTTCTAAAGACTAGTAGCAAGCAAGCTAGGTGGACAAGAGTCAAAGAAGCAAGGAGGAGAAGAAAGCTAGTTGAAGCCAAGAGTATTTGGAGCTTGCTTAAGCAAAGTGGGTATTCTCTATTTCTTTCTGTGATAAATTTATGAATAATTGATGTTCCTAGAAATTATTGTATGTATGTGTGTGCTAGAAATTATTGTATTATATGTGTCTAGATGTGTGTGTGTGTGTAGAAGCATATGTTTAGGAAATTTCATGATTTTAGTAGTGGAAGAATTTATTATATATATATATATATATATATATATATATATATATATATATATATATATATATATATATATATATATATATATATCATGTTGTAGTAATTGATGTTGTAGTAGTGGAAAGAAACTAGGAAATAAAATAGAAATGATATATATTTTTCTAACCTTGATAAATAACTAGTTATTTCTAGTTGGTTTCTATTGTTGTATGATAACTAGTTAATAAAAATATATGTTTTGGTTGTTGTAGGCTTGTTTGTTGATTTCTATTAATTATTTTAGATAAATTCTTTGATATGATTTATGTAGAATGGGCTTGAAGTAGAAAATTGTTAAAAAGAACATGTAATTATGTTATGAGTAATTAATACCAACCTCTAGATTATTTCTAGATCTTGTAAATGCAAGAGAATTGTATGAAGGTACTTATGTATGTTAGAATTTTTGTGGTATAGAGTTGATGAATAGAAGCATATAATAGAAGCGAAGGATTATAAGAATGAGAATTCGTGCATATGCATGAGCAAAATACATATAGGATTTAACCTAGTTATAAGCATGAAATGCGGTAATGGAAGAATGCGGCTATGCATGTGTATGTCATGTGCATACTTGGAAGTATACAAACGGTGATGTGTAGTGCACATTGAGTGCACTAGTTGGTGCATGTATGGGTCAACTAGTAGCATGATTGGAGGCTAAGTTGAACAATGATTGGAGACTTAATAAATTGATTAAGTAACTAAATTAGTTTCACTTTGGGTTCAAGTATAGGATCAACCTAGTTAGAAAGGTAAAATGGGAATTAGGAACCGGTTAATTAACCAATAATATAATATAAATGTCTTAGATAAGAAACTAAGTGATAACCATAGAACCATGAAAATTGTGTAAAGATACTTAATTTAGAAGTCAATATAGTGCAACTACATTCATTCTGTTTTAGTTGTAGTAACTTTAAGTCGTATAATGGTTGCCATAAGGACAGACACTAGTTGGGTGTGTACTCACCTGTCAATGGGACACATGCGGCATCATCTCATTAGGGACACGTGCGACGTTGTCTCGACTGTTAATTTCTGAGATCTAGTGGTAAGAATTGAGAATGGTGGAAGTTAGGAGATGGACCTCTACATAGCCACCTAAGGTTCTATGTTGTTTAATGCGAACATGGAGCAAGAGCAGGGCTCTAGGACTCTCAGTAGAGCAGGTGGGACCTGCAGGGTCACCTTTATGTTTGTAACAATATTTGGGTAAGGTCCGAGAGTGGCGTAGGACCATAGGGGCCGGATGGAGTATGACCGGGGAGTGGCGTAGGACCACAGGGTCTCGACATACATAGTGACATGATCAATGATTTCCGACTGCAGAGGCGGAACTAGACCAAGCGACTGCAACCTTACCAGTCATTAGATGATGTCAGAAACAGGAAAAAGTACAAGAGTAGGATGCATGGCGAGGGATTGAACCTTATCATCTGGAGAATACAAACTCGATTTGGGGAGTATGTAATATGGGATGCATATGTTTCCAAATCAAGTTTGCATTAGAGTAAGAGCATCACGTGCATTTCGAGCTTATGCATTAGAATCTAGATCATGGCATATACTGACACTTGTGGTTTGACTTTCACATTTTTCTTCTGCATCAAATATTGATTGTCGAGGATTTTAGAGATTTACGGGTTTTATCCGTATTGCCTCAGTTGTATTCAATTGATGTGCCCACAGTTGGTTAGTTGCAGGTCTGACCGTGGGAGCAGGAGAGTCCAGTACTGGAGCATCCAAGTGGTGGATACAATAAGGTAATATCCTGTGGTGGATACGATAAGGTAATTTCCTGTGATTTATCCTGTGTTGTGTACTCATTTGAGGTCAAGATTCTGGGTATGTGTCACGAGTTCCAGGGCACAAAATTCGGGGTGCTACAATAATCAATGCTTACTAACCATGAACAATTCGTTAGCAATTAGGTTACTGTTACCGCTGATTTCGGTGTGGGGGTAAACAGATAAGATTTGTGAGTTCGAGAAAACCTGAACAGTTGACTCAAGCCTTCTTGCTCCTGCCGCAACCTGCAAGGAAGTGTGAGACACCGGGGTTGATTCCGGCGACGCACCCTCCGACGCTCTTGTCAGTAACCAGTGGTGATTAAAGAAAGAGCTTAAAGTGGTAAAAGAGTGATTAACCTGTAATAGAGGTAGGAGGGAGGTATTTATAGTCGCCATTGGAGCGGTTAGGGGCCTGATTTCCTGCGTAACAGCCAGGAGGAAAATCCTCCTATTCTGTTTTGGGAAATTAGCCCCTGATTCCCGGTGGGAGCAAATCAGGCCTGTTGAATTGATTTAGTCAAATCAATGGCCTTGATTCTCCTCTTGGTGATCTGGGTTTGTATCGGGTCGGGACCCGTGCCCAGTTAAGGTGGATCCGTTCGCGGGTTGTTGGTTCTGTGGGAAGGAGACCCAATACCCGTTTTGGATCCATTTGTATGTGAAATTACCGTTTTACCCCCGAGCTTCAAGATTCGTGCCTAATCTGGACGGTTCCGATTTAACCCCATTTTTAGTCATATCACGAGCCCCCCACTCCTAAAGACTGAGCGTGATTAGCCTTTGAGGAGTAGTTTGACTGTTTTGGTGGCTAGAGGAGTTGTATCGGGGTCCAAATGGAGGATTTAGAATCTCGAAGGGGGTAGTGAGGTAATTTTTGATGCCATGCGCTGTTCCCTAGCCATATCGAGTATTTGACGGTTTTTATCTACTTTTTTCGGATTATTTACTTAATTTTGCGATGTGTTTGCTGATCGTTCGGGGGCCTTAACAGTGCATTCTAGGCAATAATTGTTCGTTCGGGGGTTCCAAAATGTGCCCTCGAATTTTTAATTATTTTCCAGAATTTTTAGTTAATTTTCCCGAATTATTAGCAATTTTTTTCGCAATTTTTAAATGAATAAATCGATTAAAATAAATAGAAAACGATTTTAGATACTGATTTGTGGCGTGGCTCGATCTGAGCCGTTGATCGTGGACGGGCGCGAATTTCTGAGAGATCCGTCGGTGGTCATCGCTCGGGTGCTTTTTTTCTCCGTTTGCGAGCTCGGAAGGGCACTCGCTCGGCAGCCGACCGAAGGCGTGGGGTCTCGGCTGGCCGAGCGACGTGGCGCAATCTGAGCCGTTGGATGGCGACGCGCATCTCGAGACGGACACATTTTTCAAGAAAACACAATTTTGTCGTTTAGTGTCCTCGGCGAGATCTGGGCCGTCTGATCGAGATCAAGCGCGATTTTTGAGGAGAAAGTGAGTTTTCCCCGTTTGCGAGCTCGGAAAGGCACTTGCTCGGATGCCGACCGAGGAGATGGGGTCTCGAC
The DNA here is from genome assembly GCA_017893485.1 of Hemerocallis citrina. NCBI lineage: Eukaryota > Viridiplantae > Streptophyta > Magnoliopsida > Asparagales > Asphodelaceae > Hemerocallis > Hemerocallis citrina. The sequence goes on along the minus strand of CM030358.1, from coordinate 146,288,846 downwards.
AGGTCGAGTGACGTGGCGCGATCTGAGCCATTGGATGACGACGCGCATCTCAAGACGGGCACATTTCTTAAGAAAACACTATCTTGTCGTTTAGTGTCCTTGGCGAGATCTGGGCCGTCTGATCGAGATCATGCGCGAAAGTTGAGGAGAAAGTGAGTTTTCTCCGTTTGCGAGCTCGGAAAGGCACTTGCTCGGATGCCGACCGAAGGCGTGGGGTCTCGGTAGGTCGAGTGACGTGGCGCGATCTGTCTCGAGATGATCCTGTTCCCAAGGGCATTAATGGTGCCTTGGGGTTTGTGTGGCGTTTCAACTTCCGAGGGTCATAATGGCTGGTTCTTGGAGGGTAGGCTATAAGTACTCCATTCCCCTTGTTATTTCAGTCGCAGCAATGTTGAGTTTTAGACCTCGGTGGTGTCTGCCTCTTGCGGACGCCAGTCTTGTGAAGTCTTAACCTTGATAGGTTCGGAGGGGTGGTCTCTCTACTGCCTTCTTCTTCTCCCGTTCCTGACGGCCCCCATTGTGGGTGTCAGGGTCGGGGGAAAACGAGGCAGGAGTAGTGACGACTGTGATCCGAGCCCGAGGTATGAGTCGCTCCGGGATGATGGGTGGTCGTTCTTCCACCAAGGTCTTCTGCCGACTTCGGCTGTCCCGAAGTGGGTGGCGGGGTCGGAGGAGATCATGGTGGAAGAGGTGACGATCCAAATTCGGACCCGGGGGCCAAGTTGCTTCGGAAGGACGAGCGGTCGTTCTTCCACCATGATCTCCTCCGGACTCTGACTGCCCCGACGTGGGTATCAGCGTCGGGGGAGATCATGGCTCGGACTTCCGGACCATCGGTGAGATTGAGGGGGAAGAAATAACGGGCGTTCCGAGCTTGTTGTTTGCAACTGTGAAGGTTCTGTTGCCAGAGTCCTCTACCAGGCCGAACCTTCACAGTTACAATCAACTAGCTCGGGATGGTGCGCTTCTCCCGATCTCTGAGTGTTGATCTGCTTTCGACCGGGGCCCGTGGGTCGGCGGAATACCGACCGAGACCCGGGGCCTGGGGGGTGCTCGCCGAGGGCGGTGCCTCAAAACTTTGAATCAAAATTTTTTCTGGTTTCTCTAGACATAGGTGGGACGTCCGAGGGTTCAATCGTCCGGGCGATGTGGCGCACCCGGATCCGTCGGATGACATGGAGGAGGTGTAGGCAGTCCGAGCGACCTGACGCAATCTGAACCGTTGGACGGCGGCTCGCATCTCGAGACGGGCACATTTCTCGAGAAAACACTATCTTGTCTTTTAGTGTCCTCGGCGAGATCTGGGCCGTCTGATCGAGATCATGCACGAAAGTTAAGGAGAAAGTGCGTTTTCTCCGTTTGCAGGCTCGGAAAGGCACGTGCTCGGAGACCGACCGGAGTCTGTGCGATCTAGCTCGGATTGCGTGTAGCTCGGATTCAGATCCCATTGCGCCGAGCTAGTTGACTTGGTGAGGAAGGCAGTTGTGTTGGGCCTTCGCGACGTTTCGAGAGCAGCCCAAAAGTCGCACTTATTCGTTTGGAAGTCCAAGGGACGTTCCTTTTTTCTATAAATCTTCACCCCCCCTTAGACCAAGTCTCATTTTTTACTTTTACTCTCTCTCTTCAGTTCTTACTTTTTGCCTTCGAAGCTTTTAGCTCCTTGGTGGTGGTGCTAGCTGACGCGGCAAGGCGTTTCTTGTCTCCGGCGAACTTTCCGACCGTACCTATCACTTCAAGGTCAGTCTCTTTCCCTTCTCTTTTAGAAAATGGTTAAGATCACGTCCTCGGATGAGACCTCCGCCTCGGAGCTAGCAGTAGGCCGAGGGGATAAAGGGAAGGAGGTAGTGGAACCGAGCGATCAGAACGTCGTTCGTCCGGACAGAGAGGGCGAAGTGGCCGAGCTGCCTAAGGAGGTTGCGGCGCTGTCCCGGGAGGGTAAGGTCGTGGTGACGATCGTGGAAACGCCGAAGACGGCGGGAGCGTTCGGTCGGCAACCCATTGCTCTGTCGAGCGTGGGAGGTGTACGGGATTACGCCGAGGACAGCTTGGAGAGAGTGACACAAGGTACGGCTAAGTTGGTGGAGGAGAACGAGCCAAGAGAGCTGTCCGAGGCGGACCATACCATCTCGTCTCTTACCGAGGCTGACCTTCACCTGATCCGAGAGGGTTTCCGGATCCCTACCGACTACGGTCTGCTCCTTCCCGGGCCGGGTTTCCGAGCCAATACAAAGTCTTCGTCAGACGTGTGCGTCTTTTCGGTCGACTCTCTTATTGCCGGACTCCGTTTTCCACTCCACCCGTTCGTGGTCGATGTCCTGACATGGTACGGTTTGAGCCCTGCCCAGCTGATGCCGAACACATGGAGGCATGTCATGGCGTTCGTCCTCCGATGCCAAGAGGTTGGTGCCAAGCCGAGTATGTTCCTCTTTCGGAGTCTCTACCGACCCTGTCAGCCAAGGCGAGACGAACAGAGGTTCTATCTTTCGCCCTGGACGGGCGTGAAGCTGATCGAGAATCCGGACTCGATCAAACACTGGAAGGAGAAGTACTTCCTCATCCGAGCCCCGGTGCCGTGGGTGATACCGACGGTTTGGGCAAAGGATGGTCTGCCAAAGCGGACCAAGAAGGAGGCGGCGCTGAGTGATGAGGAGGCGGAGGTCCAGAAGAAGCTTCTCGCCCTGCCGGCGCTAAGCTGGAAAGAAGTTACCGAGGAGGATCTTTTCCGAGGGGGTCTCAGTCCGATCGACCCTAGTATGCTTCTGGTATTTATACTCTTTGCTTAAAGTTCATGAAAATTTTTCGAAGTTTTTCCCTTCGGTTTGTGCAGAGACGATGAAGCTGGACTACAAGGCTCTGATGGCGAAGGGCAGATCGGAGCAGGAGGCGAAGAAGAAGAGGCCTTCGGCGGGGCCTCAGGACAGCCGAGCCTCGAAGAAGCCTTCGGTGGCGAAGGTCGCCGACCAGCCGAAGGTAATGGTCCTCGAGCAGGGGGAAGTCATGGTCCTCGACCCTCCTACCTCGGGTGCGCCCACACCGACCCTAAAGGGGGACGCTCCCGGTTCGTCGAGCGGTGCGTTCGGCATGAAGGAGGTGTTGTCCCTCCAAGTTCCGTCCCTCACTGCCGAGGCGGAGAAGATCCTGACCGAGCGTCATAAGCAGATCTTCGTCCCCGACTGGCAGGTGATGAACGTCGACGGCTTCTTGGGCGACGGCAACATCTGCATGGAGGCGGTGAGGCACCTGCCGACCCCAAAGGACCGAGCGACCCTGAAGGCCGGGCTAGCAGGGGACGCCGCGATGCAGATTGCTCGGAATACTATGTCGGTAAGTAGGCCGAGCTCTCCCTCATCAAAATTTCTTTCTTAGAATTTTTCTAAGTCCCTGGGTTCGGGTTTTAATGTGCTGTTCTTTTTTCAGACCCTCTGCCACTTCAACTTCCTACTCGAGGAGTTCGCGAGCAAGGAACATGAGTATGAGCGGGAGAGGGTGGAGCGTGTCAAGGTTGCGAAGCAGCTTGATGCCGAGCAGCTTCTCTCGACGAAGAGGGCTGCTGAAGTGGGGGGGTTGGAGAAGCAGCTGGCCGACTCCATTCAGCTGTCGAAGGACACGGCGGCAAAGCTTGAGGCGTCGGAGAAGGAAGCCGCCGAGCTGAAGGAGGAGCTGGCCAATGCCCGGTCGGAAGCGGAGAAGGCTCGGAAGAGGGCCGAGAAGATTATGGCCAAACACCAGAAGAAGGTGAAGAAGGTGAGGAAGGCCGTGCAGGAGGAGGCCGCGCAACACATGCTCCAGAACATGGAGGATGCCTACGGTCGAGCCCTGCTCCACGTAGCCGCCAAGAACCCGGGCTTCGACACATCCTCCTACCACTTTTACGACCCCGTGGAAGGGGAGGAGGGGGTTCCCGAGGGGTTGCTCGATCCTGAGGGAGAGACGGAAGGTGTCGAAGGCCCAGGGGAGACTGAAGCCGAGGGCGAGGAGGAGGACGACTCCGAGGAGGAGAGCGGGAGCGAAGGCGAAGGCGAAGGCGAGGGCGATGGTGAGGGCAAGACCGGGGGGTCGACGGACCCGGGCGGCAAAAAGGTCGACCCCTGACTCGGTTGTCTCTTTCTTTTTTTGTTGTTTTGTTTCTTTTTGTAAGCCTAACTGCGGACTGGCCACCGCTTTTGTAAGACTTTCTCCTCGGTTTTGAATGAAAATATTTTGTTTGGCCAAAATTTATCCAAGTGTTGAGCCTCGAATTTGCGTGTGACTAGTTGTAGATGTTTCCGTGTATTGTCCCATCGGATTTATTTCCGCTTTTCAGGTGAAGTTCGGTCCGATCACGGAGGTTGTATACCTTCGGAAGGAGCTGGCGAAAACGAAGGGTGAGCTCTTGAACAGCCGACAGAATCGGTTTCTCCTGCTCGGAAAGCTGGAGGAGACGAAGGCGGCCGTGCGGAGGTATTGTCGCGAGCTGTGGCAACTGCGGAAGTACCCCCAAGCTCCTTGTCCCGAAGGCGAAGTCGAGCGGCTCCGTAGAGCGCTCACTGCCGCCGAGCAGAAGAATGGCGAGCTTTTGGCTGAGGTCCAGCACTTGGAATTAGCGGAGAAAGAACGCTCGGCGGTGGAAGAGAAGCTGTCTTTCGAGCTGGAGAAGGCGTCGGCCGAGCGCAAGAGGCTATCGGCCGAAGTCGACAGGCTCAGAAGGATCACGATAGATAGGGGGATAGAGGTCACCCACTTCCGTTGGCTCGCGACCGATAGTGCCAACGTCTCTGGCTCGTCAAGGCCTTCTCGTCTGAAGAAGTTAGTGAAGGACGACGCTCTGAGAGACAGAATCATTGAACTGGAGGAAGAGATCGCGTCGCTCAAGCCTATGCCGGAGAGGGCTAACGTCCGCAGTACGTCGTGCACTCGCGAAGAGAGCGAGAGAGGGATTTCTTTTTACGAACTCGCGACACGTTTACCCGCGGTTAGGCGGAGCCCTGCCGATGCTCAGAGTAGCGCAGCCGTCTCGTTGAGCGGTGCCTCGGCCGGCGCCACAATTAGGGTCGGCAGCGAAGGGGGTTCACGCTTTGTTGGTTTAGGGTCGAGTTCGGAGGGCAGGCCTCGTCGTCCTCGCGTTTCCCTAAACGGAAGCGTTCCCCTTCCGAAGAGGCTCTGATCATGTCGTTTTATGTTCCATCTGATTTGTTGTAACACTTTGTAGTAGAGTCGGTCTTGATGTATGTGAAGACACTATATATGAGTTTGAAAGTTTGATTGGATAATTCTTTAAGTCTTGTGCCTCGGAAGTGTATTGAAAACTTGCAATTCATTTTCCTTCCTTTTCAGCTCGAGGCAGCCGACTCGTATGCTGATTTCTGCGGTTCGGATGATGACTCTGAATCCGAAGCCACTTCTGGGACGGCGGCTCTGAGTCCCAGGAGCGTCGAGCTGGAATTATGCCGAGCTGAGAGTGAGCGGGCCCACCTTTTGTCCGTCCTCGACCTACGGGAAGCCGAGATCCAACGCCTGGAGAATAGGATCGTCGAGTTGAGCCCTGCAGGAGGGGACGAAGATTCGCAAACCGCTTTCAGCAACGCTCTTCGGGTCAAGTGTATTCGGCACAACCAGTCGAAGATCATAGCCGAGCGGGACGATTTGCTCTCGGAGATTCGGTACTTGCAGACTGTGGTAGCGAAGCTCCGGAGAGATGCAAGGGAGCCATCAGCCGAGGAGGACGGGCAGGCGACCGAACAGTCTAGTGAAGATATTTCCATATGAGGGCCAAGTATAGTGGGTCGGCGACGTGTATTTTGTTTGCAAACACTTTGTAACCATGGAAAAGATGTGCTTTGTGTTATGGCCTGGTTGTTTAATAAGATATCTTTCGTTGTTCTGCATATTTATCTTGCTTATAACTGTGTTGGTCACGCCGAGATCCTCAAACCGAGCGTTTTAGTTCCGTCGGCGAGAGTGTTGAATCGAACAGGTTCCTATGAGTACAGTATCTTGTCGTTTAGCGACTCTGACAAGGTACGGTACGAATCCCTAGGCGGCTCAGTCCCCAAGAAAACGCTATTTTGTCGTTTAGCGTAGGTGGCAAGATTTGAGCCATTGAACGTGGGCACGAATCTCGAGGCGGCTCAGTTCCCAAGAAAACGCTATCTTGTCGTTTAGCGTCGGTGGCAAGATCTGAGCCGTCTGATCGAGATCATGCACGAAAGTTGAGGAGAAAGTGAGTTTTCTCCGTTTGCGAGCTCGGGAAGGCACTTGCTCGGTGGCCGACCGAAGGCGTAGGACTTCGGGCTTCGGCAGCTGGGCAAGATTGCTCGGATTATGTGGTCGAACGTTGCTCCGGCATCAATCCACTGGAGAAGCTGAGGGGTGGACCACTCCTATTCAGCCGCGACGTAAGCTTGGGTGGACTGGGAGCCAAGTGTTGGACTCCGGGACCATCGGTGTAGCTCGACGGTTGTAGGAGCAATTCCGAACGGCGATCTACCCCTGGCTCGTCCGGAGGCGAGCCGAGGAGGTAAAGTCGAGCCGAGTGTTGGACTCCGAACCATCGGTGTTGTTCAACGGTTGTGGGAGCAATTCCGAACGGCGATCTACCCCTGGCTCGTCCGGAGGCGAGCGGAGGAGGTAAAGTCGAGCCGAGTGTTGGACTCCGAACCATCGGTGTTGTTCAACGGTTGTGGGAGCAATTCCGAACGGCGATCTACCCCTGGCTCGTCCGGAGGCGAGCGAAGGAGGTAAAGTCGAGCCGAGTGTTGGACTCCGAACCATCGGTGTTGTTCAACGGTTGTGGGAGCAATTCCGAACGGCGATCTACCCCTGGCTCGTCCGGAGGCGAGCGAAGGAGGTAAAGTCGAGCTGAGTGTTGGACTCCGAACCATCGGTGTTGTTCAACGGTTGTGGGAGCAGTTCCGAACGACAGTCTACCTCTGGTTCGTCCGGGGACGAGCCGAGGAGGTGAGGTCGAACCGGACGTGGACCCCGAACCATTGGTTGAAATCAAAATTTAAAAAGCAGATGATAAGAGGGGGGAGAAGCATGCGAATTCACAAATACGAAAGAGCTTTCTTTATTGATAATCGACGGCGAACCGTTTTACATAGTACAATTTATGAAAATAGGTTACAAGTCGGGGGACTGGAATAGCTCGATATCCTATGATACTTAGAGTGGCGCCGGAGCGCTTTCTTGGTATTTTAGGAGGTGGTCGGCATTCCAGGTCCTCGGAAGCTCTCTGCCCTCTAGGTCTTCAAGACGATATGCTCCGGGCCGAACAACCCTTGTGATCCTGTACGGCCCTTTCCAGTTCGGAGCCAGTTTGCTCTTCTGACTGGGGAAGGATATGGCCAGCTTTCTCAATACTAAATCTCCTTGTTTAAGGTTGGTGGGTCGGACCTTCTTGTTATAGGCCAACTCGACCCTCCTTCGGTAATTCGTCTGCCGAATCGACGCTCTTTCCCTCAGCTCATCTATCACATCTAAGTTTGCCCTGAGATTCCTGGCGTTCTGCTCCTCGTTGTAGGCTGTGAGGCGAGGCGAGGGTATTCCGTCCTCGAGGGGTATCACCGCTTCGGACCCATAGGTGAGGTTGAAAGGGAACTCTCCTGTGGGGGTCCGCTTGCTCGTGCGGTAATTCCATAGGACATTGGGGAGTTGGTCGACCCATAATCCTCTGGAGCTTTTGTCCAGCCTTTTCTTGATGCCTGCGAGGATCTGCCGATTAGCGTTTTCTGCCTGCCCATTCGACTGAGGGTGGGAGACGGACGAGAAGCGCTGCTGTATGGCAAGGTCGTCGCACAGGGCTCGGAATGCTGCGCCAGTGAACTGAGTCCCGTTGTCCGTCACGAGGACGCGGGGGACGCCGAATCTGCAGATGATGTTCTTCCAGAAGAATTGCACCACCTTGTTCTCGGTTATAGTGGCGAGGGGCTTGGCCTCGATCCACTTCGAGAAGTAGTCGATGGCTACGACCAAGAACTTGAATTGACCCGGAGCCGGAGGGAAAGGCCCTAGTAAATCCATTCCCCACATGGCGAAGGGGATAGGACTTGATAGGGAGGCGAGGTTGGCTTGAGGGAGGCGACAGATGCTGGAGTGTCTCTGACAAGAGCTACACTGCCGAACGTGTCGCTCGGCATCTTGAAGGAGGGTCGGCCAGAAGTATCCATAATTCAAAGCTTTTCGGGCCAAGGACCTGGACCCTGGATGTGCCCCGCCGATGCCTTCGTGGAGCTCTTGTAGGGCATATTCGGCCTGCTCTGGAGAGAGGCACCTTAAGTATGGTCAGCCGTCTATTTGAGAGAAGGAGCGCTTGTATAAGATACCCTTGATCAAGACATAGCGCTCGGCCCGAGTTCTGACTCGGCGAGCTTCCTTGGGATCCTCGGGCAGAACCCCGTCCCTCAAGAACTCCACCAACGGCTTCATCCAATTATCCTGCAACATGACCGGCAATGACTCCACCGAGTCGGATGTCTCGTCTTCTATGCTTGGCCTAGAGAGGACCTCGATCAGAACGGTCTGTTCAAAACCTTGTAGGGAGGATGAGGCCAACTTGGAGAGGGCATCGGCTTGCGAATTCTCCTCACGAGGAACTCGTTGAATGAGAGCCTCTTCGAACCGGCCCATGAGGACCCGGACCTTAGCGAGGTATTTCGCCATCCGCTCGTCTCTGACCTCGTACTCGCCCAAGACTTGGTTCACGATAAGCTGGGAATCGCTGTGGATTCGGAGGCGCTGCGCTCCAGCACTTCGTGCAAGTCCGAGACCAGCAATGAGTGCCTCGTACTCTGCCTCGTTGTTCGAGGCCTTGAAGCTCATACGGATCGCATACTGGAGGACGAAGTTATCAGGGCCGTTCAGGATGATTCCGGCGCCGCTTCCTTCGTTACAGGAGGAGCCGTCCACGAAGACTGTCCAAATGGGGGGTCCATTCGGGACGTGACTAGCTTCGGGGATAGTGGACTCTACGATGAAGTCGGCGAGGGCCTGTGCTTTAATTGCCGTCCGAGGCTGGTAAGAGATGTCATGCTGACTCAGCTCTATGGACCACTTCATCAGCCGGCCCGAGGTCTCAGGCTTGTGGAGGATCTGCTTTAGGGGTTGGTCGGTGAGGAGAACAACCGAGTGGGATTGAAAGTAAGGCCGAAGCTTCCTCGCTGCCATGACCAGGGCGTAGGCTATCTTCTCTATCCTCGGGTAGCGGAGCTCGGCGTCCCGAAGCACCTTGCTCACGTAGTAGATAGGCCTTTGGGCCCGGTCCTCCTCTCTCACCAAGACAGCACTCAAGGTCTGCTCGGAAGCAGCCAAGTAGACGAAGAGAGTCTCGCCCGGGACCGGTTTGCTGAGCAGAGGGGGGTTCACCAAGTAGGCCTTCAGTTGGTCGAACGATTCCTGTTGTGGTTGGCCCCATTCAAAACCCTTAGCCCCTCTGAGTGCTTTGAAGAAGGGGAGGCACTTTTCTCCCGACTTGGAAAGGAACCGACCGATAGCGGCGAGCCGGCCAGTAAGCTTCTGTACCTCCTTGATGTTCCGAGGCGGGGCCATGTCTAATATGGCCTTAATCTTCTCGGGATTAGCTTTGATTCCCCGTTGGCTTACCATGAAGCCGAGGAATTTCCCCGAGGAGACCCCGAACGCACACTTGTTCGGGTTCAGCCGCATGTTGTGCCTTCTCAACACGTCGAAGGCCTCCTGGAGGTCGGCTACGTGATCAGTGCCTCGGACGCTTTTGACGAGCATGTCGTCAACGTACACCTCCATATTCCGACATATCTGGCTCTGGAAGACCTTGTTGATGAGGCGCTGATAGGTGGCGCCCACGTTCTTCAACCCGAACGGCATGACCCGGTAGCAGTAGAGGCCCTGGTCGGTGATGAAGGAGGTCTTCGGAATGTCCGGAGGGAACATTCGGATTTGATTATAGCCGGAGAAGGCGTCCATGAAGCTGAGGAGCTCATGGCCCGAGGTGGCGTCAATGAGGGTGTCGATGTTTGGAAGAGGGAATGGGTCCTTCGGACACACCTTATTGAGGTCGGTGAAGTCGATGCATATTCTCCAAGAGCCATTGGACTTCTTGACCATTACAACATTGGAGAGCCACTCGGGGTAGTTTACCTCCTGTATGAACTTGGCCTTCAGCAGTTTATCCACCTCCTCCTTGATGGCCTGCTGTCGCTCGGGAGCGAACTTCCGTCTCTTCTGCTGAACCGGTTTGCACCCCGGTTCGACACTAAGGCGGTGGACGAGCAACTCCTCGGAAATGCCGGGCATGTCCGCGGCCGACCATGCAAACAGGTCATGGTTATCCCGGATGCATTTAATCAGGTCAGAGCACAGCGCGGTCGGCAAGGACTTGCTGATGAGGAACTTCCGGCTCGGGTCCTCCTCCGAGAAGAGCACTTCTTTTAACTCGTCCGCCGGCTCGGACGTGGGTCGGACCTTTGGCTTGGGGATTTCTAGTGTCTCGAGGGAGAGCACCGGTCCCCCTGTGGAAGTCATGTAGCACTTCCGAGCCGTTTCTTGGCTTCCCCTGACCTCCCCTACTCCCGACCGAGTGGGGAACTTCATTTTAAGATGGTACGCCGAGGGGACAGCTTCCAAGGCAGCTAGGCCGGGTCGACCTAGGATGACATTATATGCGGCCAGGACGTCGACGACCATGAAGTCCATCGGCTCGGTCTGGGTAGTAGGGGTGCTTCCGGCAGTCACGTCTAGGGTTATCACCCCCTCGACAGTTACCGGGACCCCCGTGAACCCGTGGAGTGTGTAACCGGCCGGCTTGAGACGGTCCCGAGACAGCTGCAGACCGCGGAAGGCCGAGAGGAAGAGGATATTGACCGAACTCCCATTGTCTACTAAAATCCTCTGCACCTTGAAGTTGGCCATGCGGAGGTCGATGACGAGGGCGTCACAGTGGGGAGTTCGGACCCCCTCAAGATCTTCATCGGAGAAAGACACAGGGACGCCGAGACCTTTGGGAGGAGGGGCACTGTGAACCTAGTTGACCTCTCGGACGAAGGCCTTCCGAGAGGAATTAGAGGAGCCTCCCATGGGGCCTCCGTGGATCAGGTGCAGAACCCGTTCTTCCTCGAACTCGGGTGTCTCCTCGCGTCGCTCGGAGCGCTTGTTAGCCCCCCGAGGCGGAGGAGTGTTGCGATCCGCCCGGTCGTTAGCCTTTACGAACTAGGCCAACTGCCCCCTCCGGATGAGGGCTTCTATCTCATCTCTCAGTGCCCGGCAGTCGTTCGTGTCGTGGCCGTGGTCCCGATGGTAACGACACCATTTATCTTTGTTCCTCCTCTTCGCCGGGGTGTGCATCCTCGGAGCTGGAGGGATGACTCCCTCCTTCTCCACTTCCATTAGGATGGTGGAGACATTAGTGGTGAGGGGAGTGAACTTCTCGAACCTGGGGGGAGGACGGCGCTGACCGCCGTTGTCCTTCTGCGCTTTCTTGGGCCCCTCTTCCCCCGTCGCCTTCCTCTTGGACCCGGAGGAGGACCCCCCGAAGCTCGGGAGAGCTTCAGCCTCCTCTGCTCGGATATACTTCTCGCACCCCAGGAGGAGGTCGGCGAAGTTATGCGGGGGCTTCTTGGCTAGGGACGATCGGAGGTTGGCGTTGAGGACGTTCGACTGGAACGCCACGGTCGCCACTGACTGGTCTAAGGAGGCGATAGACCTGACCTCTGCGGTGAATCTCTTCACATAGTCCCGCAGCTTCTCTTCCCTTTCCTGCCGCAGGTTCAGTAGGGAGAGGCTTGTCTTCTCAGCTCGCCTGCTACTCACGAAGTGAGTAATGAACAGTGTTTCAAACTGTTCGAACGAGAAGATGGAAGAGGGAGCGAGTCTGGAGTACCAATCCCGGGCCGACCCCCTGAGGGTGGCGGGAAAGGTTCTGCAGAGCACAGCGTCGGAAACCTGGTGGATCAGCATCAGAGTCTTAAAGCTTTCGACGTGGTCAACTGGATCGGACTCCCCTGAGTACGTTTCAAACTGTGGAGGTTTGAAACCTCTCGGTATGGGGGCCTCCATGATCGTCCGAGAGAAAGGGGGTCTGCTGGGCCGGACCGTCCCTGCTCTGGACTCCTCTCTGTCCATGCGACCAATGCGCCTCTCCACCTCATGGAGACGGCGGTTGAGGGCATCGTCCCTCCGCTGGTAATCATACGATCCCCCGGACTCTTCCTCCTAAGAAGGGGAGCGGGGACTGCGGCGCCGGTAGTCCTGGGATCGGCGAGGACTGTACTGCTGCTGCTGACGACTGGGAGCCGGGATAGGACTTCTGGATCGGCGACGAGGACTGGGAACCCTCGGGGGCGTCGGAGCCCTCTGGGCATTTTGGTTGTTTTGCCGAAGGTTGAGGGCCTGCAGCATGGTGTCTTGAAATTGTAGGAACTCGGCACGAGTGATAGGTGCCTCATTGTTCCTCGATGATGCCGATCCGCGGGGGAATGCGGCCTCCTCCTTCGGCGCTCGGGAGACGTTGCTCGGCCTCTGCGGTCCGGAGACCTTCGGCCGTCTCGGCGGTGAGGGGACCGATCCCCCTGATGCTGGCGGGAGGCTCCCTCTCGGGCCCGCCTTTCATCAAGGTGGGTGCGGAGGTCCTCATCTTTCTGACGGTTCCGGATTGTGTTGCGGAGGTCGGGGTGGTGAGAAGCCATTGAATCCGAGGATTCATTATGAATCGAGACACGGTCCAGGTTGAGGGGCTGCTTTTGCTTCCGACCGTTATGTCCAGAAGGGCCATTGTTGGGTTGCTGTTTGGGATGAGGAGGTTGGCCCTGCTGGGCCGGGGGAGGAAGTTGGCCTTGCTGAGCCGGGAGAGGAAGGTCGGGCTGCGGAATAGGATTGACAGGGGCTTCCTCTGTAGGGTCGGCGGGATTGGCCCCACGGTTTGACCCTCTAGATCTGACCTTCTTTGGAGGCATGGTTGGAGAGGACGAGAAGGAAGAGGCTGAGGTTGTTCGTGTGGTTTTCCCACAGACGGCGCCAATCTGTTACCGCTGATTTCGGTGTGGGGGTAAACAGATAAGATTTGTGAGTTCGAGAAAACCTGAACAGTTGACTCAAGCCTTCTTGCTCCTGCCGCAACCTGCAAGGAAGTGCGAGACACCGGGGTTGATTCCGGCGACGCACCCTCCGACGCTCTTGTCAGTAACCAGTGGTGATTAAAGAAAGAGCTTAAAGTGGTAAAAGAGTGATTAACCTGTAATAGAGGTAGGAGGGAGGTATTTATAGTCGCCATTGGAGCGGTTAGGGGCCTGATTTCCTGCGTAACAGCCAGGAGGAAAATCCTCCTATTCTGTTTTGGGAAATTAGCCCCTGATTCCCGGTGGGAGCAAATCAGGCCTGTTGAATTGATTTAGTCAAATCAATGGCCTTGATTCTCCTCTTGGTGATCTGGGTTTGTATCGGGTCGGGACCCGTGCCCAGTTAAGGTGGATCCGTTCGCGGGTTGTTGGTTCTGTGGGAAGGAGACCCAATACCCGTTTTGGATCCATTTGTATGTGAAATTACCGTTTTACCCCCGAGCTTCAAGATTCGTGCCTAATCTGGACGGTTCCGATTTAACCCCATTTTTAGCCATATCAGTTACTAACAAGGTCACCCATATATATTCAAGCTTACATTACTAATATAATCAATGTCTACATTTCCAACTTTCTAACTTTTTCTTACTAACATAACATTTCTAACATTTTTAATTTACTCACGTATTTACTAATGTGAATAATGTGAATATAACATGAATATTAACATGATCGTTTACTACACAATCTACTACAAAAGTTACCATTAGGAACCTAACTTCACATTAGGGCTTACTAACAATATACTAACATGATAAAGTCGAAAATTTTTCTTACTAACATGAACTACCACCATTAAATTCAAGTCTATTTACACCTCTAATCTTACTAACATGGTTTAATTTTATTAACATACACAATTAGTGTAACAATTAACTTGCGAACATCAAGCTAAGCTTAAAGCCTCAAGCATAAACAATCTAACTAAACCACTACACAAAACATTACAAAATCACAACTTTATATTTTATAATCAACAACATCATCTACTATACCAAAGATATGATTTTTATTCATGATTATTCATGATCAAGCAAAAAGATTTCATCTATTTCTTATACTACCATTCTCAACACAGATTCATTTTTTATTTGTTTGCTAATATTCATATGCATATCAAACATGATATTCATAAATAAAGAAAAAGAACACCCACTTTCTTATGAGTTGGACTCTTCCCTTCAATCCCTAGCTTCTTTTGTGAATCCAAATAGATCCTAAAAATAATGTAATATGATATTAGGAATGAATATAGGAATGAATAAAAGTGAAAATTTGGACTAAAAAAATGATCCAAAACTTCACCTTGAGGCTCCTTGAATTTTGGCCGAAATCAAGCATAGGCTAGGTGAAGATGAGTAGAAATTTGTTGGAGATCAAGAATTGATGTAGAAAATTTTAGAGTAGTAATGTAGGGTTTCTTTTTGGCTTTCGGATGCTTCTTTCTCTTATTCATTTTTTTTTTGAATGAGAAATGAAGAAGAGTTGAATGAATGAATGAACTCTCTTTTATAAGGTTAAGTGAAAAAAAAAGAGTGGAGGGTAAGGTGGAGATGTGGCCGAAATTTGGCCAAGGAATGAGTGAGGTGAGTGGAGTGTATGAGCTTCTAGATTTAATCCATCATGGCTAATGCTAACCCTATTCCAAACCCTCTCAACCCTAACCCTTCTAACCTTCTAACCCTAACCTCATGTACAACAATTCATGCATTTAATTGTTGTAGTGTTCAACACAAATAATTATGAGTAAGAAGTAATTTACAAACAATCTACATGATAATTCTCAATACAATATATATACAATTTATCATATTTAGTAAATAATTTGAATATACAATATATATATTTTTATATAAAATAAATATCTTTTCCTACAAAATAACTATTTATTATTTTGGGGATCTTACACCACTTGGATGCTCTACAGCTCAAATATCTTGCTCCTACGACCAGTCCTACAAACTAACCAACTGTGGCCACGTCAGTTGAATGCAACTGACGCAAAACGGATGAAAACCGCAACCTCCCAAAATCCTCAACAAAACAACATTAATGCGAAAAGAAAAGTGGAAATCATACAATAGAAGTGTCGGTGTATGTCATGGCCTAGGATCTAATGCACAACTTAAATGCACACGCTTATTCTAATGCATATTTAAGTTGGAAACATATTCATCCCATACGACTGTTTTAAATTTTGGCCGATATGGCCGAAATTTCGGCTAGCTTACCGATACGAAATCACTGATTTTATACTCCATTTTATTTTGGACCGAAATGTGATAGATTTTGGCCGAAATTGCCAAAATTTTGGTCGAAATGTTGCCGAAATTTTGGCCGAATCGACACGCTAATGTTATTGTGAATATATAACATCAAGCTAAGATAATGTGAGGATTTTCTCTCTATTGTTTGTGTATATGCAAAGTCAAGTACGTCTACTTATATTACATTCTTTTTTATATAGTTCTTAAATTCTGCAAATATTTACCGTGATTGATTCATGTTATTAGTTATATTATACAATATTTTATATGATAAATGGCATGTAGAACATATAATATCTTGTTTAGTAACAAAATAAATATATTTATTGAGTGTCCGAAATGAACATCCGAGATTATCACATTTTCCTGAGATCTCTGATATCTCCGATCCGAGACAAAACACCTCTTATCGAGATAAGTCCGAAATGTGAGATTTAAAACCTTGTCCCATACTACATATTTCCCAGTCAAGCTTGAGCGTACTTAAGATTATAGGGTTCACTCCCTCGCAATGCAGACCTACTCTTGTACTCTTCCCTGTGCTGATATTTATTTAGTGACTGGTAGAGCTTCAGTATATACAGTCTATTCCGCCTACTGCATCGGATCGGTGATCTCTCTCCACTCCAGCCGGTCGGTGGTCCCTCCCCACTCCCGACAGACTGGTGATCATTCAGCTCGACTGCAGTCCTGTCGGAATCGGTGGTCTTTCTCCACACCTGGACATTACCATAAGTTATCCGAATATAAGGCGAATCAACAGGCCTTCCCCTAATCTGCCAGAGACTAAGAGTTGCGCTCTAGCTCCTTGTTCGTATGGATAACTTAGAACATAGACGTACTCATAAGGGTCCATTCCCCTAGATTTCGACATTTATGATCTCTAAATCTCAGAAAGTAACAGTCGAGACCACGCCGCACGTATCCTGGACGAGACGATGCTGCATGTGTCCCCTTGACAGGTGAGTACACTCCCACTAGTGTCTGTCCTTACATTATTGGTCACGTGATCACGAGCTACTACAATGTAGGTTTAGTAAATACAGATGCACCATATTTTTACCCGATTCTAATGGCTATATTTTTCCTTTTTATCATTTACAAATCCTTAACCAGATTACTTAGTTTCTTACTCAATAATGGTTGAATACTAGGTAAATTTATCCTAGTTCCAAAAGTTAATCTTGTCTTACAACAAGTTTATCTTAACCCAAATTTGATTCAACCCAACTTTCCAACTAAGCTAAGAGTCGGCTCAACATATATCCTCGACATACACCAAACTAGTACACTTAATATGCACTAGGCATCACCGTATGCACACATATAAGTGTACTAATACCTCATTGCAATCTTAATTCTTTCCGTCTGAGTTTTACTAACCTTTTAATGGCATATCTACTAGCTTCTAGTTATCCATGTATACTTACCAATTCAATTCTTTTATACAAAATTCTACTAAAAAACCTAACATAAGTATTTATTTTATACCATTGTTGTGCATTTATTCATTTAGGATTATGGACTTTAACATGAAGTTGTTCTACACATAAATTATCATAGAGTTATTCTAGTCTCCCTTCTACCACTACAATATGAACTTAACATGAAATTAAACATAGTGTTATTCTAATCACTTCCTTACTATTTCTTCATGAACTTTTATACATACCCATAAACTCCACCATACTCTTCTACTATCACAAGTGCTACTACAAGTAGACACAACATGTAGTCCACTACAAGTAATTCACTACAAGTAGTCAACTACAATAAAAACATGAATTACTATGTATAGAATTTACTACATGTAAATCACTACTTCTACCTATTACTACATGTAAAATTACTACATATAAATTGCTACATACAAATTACTACTACCACATATAAGCATATAAGTTACTACAACTTACTACATACAAATTACTACTACCACATACAACTATTTCAACCATAACTAACAAATAGTTAATCATACTAAAGAATAGAACATGAATTGCAAACAAGCATACCACACCAACAATTCTTCTAGTAGGTTTCTTTTCTTGCTATGTTTATTTTATATGATCCTAAACATTAACTTAAGCATATAATAATTTCAATCAACACATCGCATCCTCATTCATATGAGTAAACTGACAACTATTAGGATAAAGAAATTACCCACTTTGATTAGCAAGCTCTAAAAAATACCCTTAACTAGTTTCCTTCTCCTTGCTTCTTTGGTTCTTCTCCACTTTAGCCTTACTATGGACAAAATAGCTCCTAGGAAATATATATATATAGGATGCTTGGGAATGGAAAATATAGAAAATGAGAAGGGGTTGGTATGTAGAAAATAGGCTAGGGTTTTATCAAAATGAACTAGGGTTTGAAAAGAGTACGAAAAAGAGCTAGGGTTTCTCATACACTCATATGTATATATAGAGGGTGAGAGAGAGATGGCCGGCCACTAGATGTAGGGTTAGGAGGAGTGTGGTAGAGTGTGGAACTCTCTAATGTTGCTTAGGTGTCCCTACATTTGCATTTAACCCCTTAGGTTTTAATCAGTTTCACTTAACCCCTTTTCTAAGTCAACAAGTGTACGCTATAGTATAGTAGTGTATGCATAGATTATGGAATGTATGTATATAATAGTAGTGTAGTATTTAGTATATATTCAATGAACATTATATATGGTTAGGCTTAACCATGCAAATGTATGCAAATGTAATGGGTTGGGCCAACATACACTATATAACAATATATTTAATGTAAAAAAATTATTAGTAAATTGTGGCTATACAAAAATAATAATTATCAATTATTTTTTGGGGTTATTACAGCAAGATTACCTTTCTTCCCCTTCTTTTTTACCTAAGGAAACTTATGACCCCCTTTTTTACTTCTGTACCACCAATCTCCTTTCACATTTTTACTCTTAATATAATTCTCGCCTATTTTTGCTTTTTTTACAAATCAATTATTGTCATGTTAATTTGCTAATCATGGACATTTCACATGCAATTATGAGTGGTTGCAGTATTAATAAAATACCTTTGTAAATTATGTAAGAATACTGATACAATTATAAGACAGAAAAAACAATATGGTATGAAGATATGGCAAAACTGTTAGATTCCATGTTACAAACTCATCATTGATATGTATGTGTGTCTGAGAATATTTTTATCTACTACTAGAAATCACTGTCTTGAGTTGATCCATAAATGTTTTTCTTGATCTCAAACCTAAATATTTGTAGAATGAGACATCAATGGTTACTTAACTTTGTATTTGTTGAAGTGTGACATGAAATGGTTACAAAGTTTTTTCCTCATGAATTGAACGTATCGTATTCACGGGTAAATAATTTTCAGAGCACTGATTCGTATTCTTAGATTATTATTGAAATGAAGATGAATGGTGCTGATCCATGAAATGCTACATGGAAGGAATTCCGATACTAACCCCGACTCTATGTCAAACCCATTATTCTATACATAACTAGGATATTGTGAGTTATTTTAAGTTATATACATCAATATTAGCGGAACAATCTTATTTATATCTTTCATAAAACATAATAACTAGGATGTAAATGTGTTATTTTTATGTTATATAACATCAACATCCAGCTGAGCAATCACAATTCTTATTAAGAAAGAGGGTGCATTTTTAAGCACGCCATTCACATATTATATGTATAGCCTATAGTGTTAGATGCATCTTTGAAAGAGGGGGCATTTTTAAGCACATCATTCACATATTATATGTATAGCCTATAGTGTTAGATGCATCTTTGATATCTTAATATATTTGTGTTATTTTTGAATAATATACATCAGCAAATACTAGATGATTAGCACGTGCGATGCACCTTTTTTATATATATTAAAATCATCTGCAAAGTTTCTTTGAGTTATAAATTTTGACAATACTCGTTCGAAAGTAGTTAGTAGCCCTATATGAATAATGAGAGTTTGGGTGTATGAAGCATTTAATGATGTTCCTCAATTTTCAAGGTTTGCTTTACACTCTATATAGGCTTCACCATATCATCATCTCTCTTTTCTTCTTGTTTGTATATGGGACCATGAGCTACATGTTAGAAGATCATTTTATCGTGTCATTGCCACATCATCTGCCATCTTATCTAGTTATACCATGAGCTACATGTTTGTTTGTTTAATGTGATTGTTTTTTTCTTTTTGATTGTTAGGGCCATGTAAGAAACTAAGAATCCAACATATCAAATCATATTAATGGGTACATAAAAGGTGTTTAAAAAATTGCATTATAGCGCAGCAGAACAAAAAATACAACAACCTGTAGTTAAAATAGTAGAGATTAGCTGCAAAAGCACAATCCTTATGGAGAAAGAAGGTAAATAGATTTTTTTAGCCTATAGAATATGAAAGTTACAAAATTGTTAGCAACCTTAGTAGATAGCTGTGTAGGATAAGCAGTAATTAGTTCCATGAATCAATAATGGTGCCATAAAATCAACAATTGTTTGATATTGTTATCCTAGTGTCCACATGTCCAGCATTGGTTCTTTCGTGGAACAAGTCATTTCATAGAGGGGGTAAGAGGTGAGAGATTACTGGTAGGACAAATAAAATGTTAATGAATGTTGAGGAATGAAAATTTTAAAAATATATATCTGAGAATGAAAATTTTTAGAAATATATATTTGAAAATTTGGATTGCTACAACTGTTTTTCTGATTTCATCTTTATCCCAAAATGATACCTCGTTCTCTTGAATTCAATTAATAATACCGGAAGGGAGCAAAAAATGATATCTATCGGCGCTGTGATATTTCTTACCACATCCGATAAATGGTGAGATGTTTTACGCTTGGTCCTACTAAATAGGGATCTGTGCCGTGTAATTATTTAGGTGTTGAGGGCTTGCAATCAGGTACCTATATCAGAAAATTGTCAATATAAGCTAGGATTAACATCATTGGCTGAACTTCAGTGGTCACCTATTCAAGATTTTATCGTTTCTTAAACTTGTGAAATCAGTAGATGTTGATATGGTTTCATGTTACTCATTAATCGAGGTAATATAGTTTATGGTTGCAAATGTTAGTATCAGTTATCTCATGTGCATTATGTTTTACTAGTTCTGTTTTCCCATAATGCCACTCAATACCTATTCTTTATTTTAGACACATTTATGAGTTCTTGTTACATTATTGATAATCTTATAGGTCGCGGACATCACATTTGTTGAGAAGAAGGAATGTTTAGGGATTTTATACAGGTTTTGGAAGGATAACTACTTAGAAATGCAGGTAAACAGACAATAATGCTTAGCTCTGTTACTTTTACTTTATATAAGGAAATTATTAGGATCTAGCTTGTTCCACAAGTCAACTCCAATATAATATAAAGTTGCTGTTGTAGTACCTGAGTAACAAAAATGGCACTTGAATCCTAATTCCGAGATAATTTAATCGGATGAATTTTTATTAAATGTCATTTTGAATCCTTAAGAGGGTTGAAATTTCGTCCTTATTTAACAATCAATTCTTACCAAGTTCAACTTTGAGTTGATTAGAATCGTTTGCAAGTCAGTATTTTGGGGATGACTGCCTTCTCTAGGAGTTTTGACTTGTCTCTTATAATAGTTTTTTTATTATATGAAAGTGTGGCGTTATGTACAAAGTATCGAATACTAGTACTCGGCCAACGTTCTCATTTTACCATGGAGTATGCTATTTTCAATTGTATGATTTACAATTTTTCAGATGGTTCTTGTTGCTGCTAATTTTGGTGTGGGAGCAAACAGATGAATTTGTGGATTCTTTTTGGAAACAATAAAGCAAACCTATTGACCTTCACCGACGTTAGACTGGTTTCTTGCCGCAGCCGTTGACCTGCAAAAAAGTTCGATACACCAGATGGATCCCGGCGACGAAACCCTCCGTCGCTCTTGTCAGTAATCAGGAAGATTATGATTTATGAAAGAGCTTTATGTGGAAAAATATTCATTACCTTGTTACGGTGGGGGGAGAGGGGTATTTATAGTCGCCTTAGGGATCCGTTTCGAGATAAGAATTTATCTCTACTTCCCGGTATTTTTGGATAAGATGTAGAGTTTAAATCGTTTCATAGAGATAACCATGAATTTGAATCTCTTTAAATATCGCTGGCTGGTTTGTAGCGGGCTGCTACCCATACCCAATAGGACAAATCCGTTTATGGGTTATTGGGTTTTGAAGTAAGATCCAGTTCCCATTTTAGACCCGTTTGTAGGTGTAATTACCGTTTTACCCTTGACAGCTTCAAGATTTGTGCTCGATTTGAACGGTCCCGATTTAATCCTATTTTTAGCCATATCACGAGCCCCCCACTCTCGAAGACTGAGTTTAACAGTCTTCGAGGAGTAGTTTTGTTGTTCTAATGGCGTACGAGATTTTATCGGAGTTCTTAAGAGAATTTGGATCTTGCTCGAGGTGTAACAGTGCCAATCCGAACTTGTGAAATGCCCAAAATTATTCTCAGATTTTTCTGGATTTTTTGTGATTTTTCCATATTTTTCTGATTTTTTTCCAATTTTTAATCATTTTTTGAATTTTTTATTCAATTTCCGAATTTAAATAATTAATTATCGAGATTATTAAATTAATTATTCTAATTTAATAATTATTATTTTTAGAATTTTTAAATTACATTCCAAATTAATAATTATTTTTAGAATTTTTTAATTATTTTTTTATTTTTAATTAATTTTTCGGATTTTTTAAAATAATTAATTCAAATAAATAAAAAAATAAATTAAATTTTACCTGTACATGTGGCGCAATTCTGTGCGTTGATCACGATCAGAGGGCGCGCATCGCAAAGCGGGGTGTTTTCCCCAATTTCACGCTCGGAACACACTTTGCTTGGAGCCTTGTTGCCGACCCACGAGATATCGCCACGTGGCTAGTCAACGTTGACCGTTGACCACCACGTGGGTATATATATATATATATATATATATATATATATATATATATATATTTCTTTTCTTTTCTTCTGCCTCCGCTTACTCCCTTCGGCGTCATCTCCTTCGCGACTCCGTTTCCTTCTCCGACCTCGTCCCTAACTTTTCAAGCGCCCTGTGCAGCGAGAGGAGCTCGGAGTCGACGGGCTTGCCGGGGTTTGCTCGAGATCGGCGGATGGGGAGCTCGGGAGTTTGGTGAGAGAAGTGGAGGTGGCAAGGAGATGGGTAGTCGGAGTCGGAGCTTGATGAAGCTTCGGCAAGGAGTGGGAGCTCGCCATTGGGGCTCGATGACAGTGGTGGAGAAGAAGGTTGGTACTGGAGTTTGACGGTAATGGTGGTTTTTCGAGCTCGGTGAAGCTTCGGCAAGGAGTGGGAGCTCGCCATTGGGGCTCGATGACAGTGGTGGAGAAGAAGGTTGTTACTGGAGTTTGACGGTAATGGTGGTTTTTCGAGCTCGGCCAGCTGTGGGTTCGCCGAGGAGTTGGGTTCGAAGCTTCGCTCGAGGGGGAGCTCGCTGTGGGGTCGAGTTGGAGACGATGAGCTTTGACAGAGGTGGAGCTCGGAGATAATGGAACTCGAAGTTTGGGTGGAGCTTGGCGAAGGCGACGGAGCTCGATGGTGGAGTGGAGCTCGGTTGCCACTCGAGTTCGGCAAAGGTCGAGGGGGAGGAGAGGAGCTCTAGCTCGGCATGGGGTGCTCGGCGAGGTTCGGTGAGGAAGTTGGAGTTCGGAGGCGGTTTGCGATGGTGGAGTTTCGGTGAAGTTGAGGGGTGTTTTTGTTTTGGCGCTCAGCTCCACGAGAGAAGAAGGGGAGAACGGGGGTGAGTTGTGGTTCGGGTTTGGATCCAAACGGGTTTGGACCCGACCCGTTAACCCTCTTATCTTTTTTTTCTTCTTCTGAGAATTTGTGGCCGTTGATCGTGATTTGAGCGCGCTTTTTAAGGCAGTGTTTTTGCCAATTTCACGCTCGGAACCACGTTCGCTCGGATTTGACTCCGAGGGACGTGGCTCAATCTGGGCCATTGGATCTTGATCAAGCGCGATTTTTGAGGTGACGTTTTTCCCAATTTCATGCTCGGAATCACATTTGCTCGGATTTAACTCCAAGGGACGTTGCTCAATTTAAGCCGTTGGATCTTGGTTGAGCGCGCTTTTTGAGGTAGCGTTTTTCCCAATTTCACATTCGGAGCCACGTTTGCTCGGAATTGGCTCCAAGGGACGTGGTGCAATCTGAGCGGTCGATCAGGATCAAGCTTGCATGTTGAGGCAAAGTTTTTTTTCCTCATTTTTTGTTCGGCGCAGCTGTGTTGTAACCCACTTTTCCGGTGCTACGGAGGTCGGATCGGGACTTGTGACCCATCGTTTCGAAGCTGACTCAAAGATCTACAATTTCTCTTCAGAAGTCGGTTGAAGAATCACCCTTTATCATGGTCAAAATTGTCTCGAAACATCTTCGCCTTCATGAAGTTGAGAAGAGCTTTGTAAGACTGAAAGGCAGATCCATTCTTGGAGGTGAGTTGTGGGAGCGTTTCTAGATGAGTTAGGTTCTGAACTGTCTTGGAATAAGGCCGCTCAGGAGGTGAGCGGGAGAGTTGAGCTCCGAACTCATTGAGAAGTAGGCCGCTCAGGATGCGAGCGGAGCGAAGAGCATCACCAGGCTCTCTAGGAGAAAGCCGTTTGGGAGACATGTTTGAGGAGCAACTCTAGAGGAGAGTTGAGCTCCGAACTCGTTGAGAAGAAGGCCGCTTGGGAGGCGAGCGGAGCGAAGAGCATCACCAGGTTCTAGGAGAGAGCCGTTTGGGAGACAAGTTTGAGGAGCAACTCTAAGGGAGAGTTGAGCTCCGAACTTTCTTGTTGCAAAATTTAACCAGTAGTGGGAGTAGTATGAATGTTCGTTTTGAGCCCCGAAACCGCATACTTGCAAGCTGTAAAGGCAATTTTGAACCATGATTGTGAACTCCGAACTAGTTGCTAAGATAGTTTCAACAGTTATGGGAGCAATTCCGAATGGTGAGCTACTTTGTACTCGCTCGTTCGCAAGTAGCTAAAGCAGCATCGAACCAAGTGTTGGACTCCGAACTTGTTGTTAAGAGAGTTAAACAAGTTGTAGGAGCAATTCCGAATGGTGAGCTACTTCGCACTTGCTCGTTCGCAAGCAGCTAAGCGACGTCGAACCAAGTGTTGGACTCCAAACTCGTCTTATAAGCTTAGTAAGTTGTGGGAGCGGCCTTGTAGGACAAGCTGGGCTCCAAACTTACCGTTTAACGGGTCGTAGATGTGACCTAGAGAGATAGAAATGAGGCAAATACAATAATTTTCAATAGAAAAAACCTAAGTTTTATTAAAACAAACTAAGTGGCCACTTCAATGGGGTGAGCCATTATTACATATTTTTTGGCCGTGTTACAAGCATTGGCCTTATTGAAAACTGAAATCCTACTTCTACGATAGGGTGAAGGCCTCTTGGGAGGAGTTCGGTTCTCCCCCCATTGGACATCCATGGATAAGGTGGAGGACGGCCCCAGGTTTGGAATCTTGGAACTCGGCAGACCTCTTTGTTCGCTTGTAGGCTCCTCGGGGTGGAAGATCGGTCCCGTCTTTTCAGACGAACTTGGCTAGGTATCCCTGCTGTATGAGTTCTTCGATCTCCTCTTTAAGAGCCTGACAATTATCCGTGTCATGGCCGTGGTTCCTATGAAAGCGGCACCACTTATCCCTGTTTCTTTTCTTGCCAGGGGTATTCATTCTAGGGGGACCACGGAGTAGCCCTTCTTGTCCAACAGTTATTAGAACTGCTGATATACTAGCATTGAAGGGGGTGAACTTCTCAAAACGAGGAGCTGTGCGGCGGTGGCTATTGTCGTCCCTCTAAAATTTCTGGGATCCTTCTTCGCTGATGTTCTTCCGTTTGTTCCCGGAAGATGATTCCTCAAAAGTGGGGGGATGGAGAGCCTCTTCCGCTCGGATGTACTTCTCACTTCTGAGCAGGAGTTCTGAGAAGTTCCGAGGAGGCTTCTTGGCAAGGGACGCCTTGAGGTCGGTATTAGTGACGTTGTGCCAGAATGCCGCCGAGGCTACCGATTGGTTGAGGGAGGCAATAGACCGGGCTTCGGCGGTGAAGCGCCGAACGTAATCTCTTAGGCGTTCACCATTTCTTTGGCTGAGGGTCACCAAAGATGTACTTGTTTTCTCAGCTCGGCGACTGCCCACGAAGTGGGTGAGGAAGAGCTCCTCTCGAATGAGAAGATGGAGGCGGGGGTTAGACGGGAGTACCACTCTCGCGCTGGTCCTCTCAATGTTGCTTGGAAGGCCTTGCAGAGGACCGCATCCGAGGCTTGATGAATTATTATGAGAGTTTTAAAACTCCCGATATGATCGGCCAGGTCCAACTCCCCATTGTAGGATTCAAAGCGGGGCGGCCTAAAGGCTTCGGGGACCGGAGCTTCCATGATGGCCCTAAAGAAGGAGGGTCTGCTTGGGCGGAACCTATTGGTCTGTTGTTCTTTTTCGGGATTTATCTTGTTGAGGCACCTCTCCATCTCGTGGAGACGGCGGCGGACCGAGTCATCCCTTCGGTCGGATTTAGCCGACCCTTGGAACTCTCCTTCATGAGTGGCGGTATGGCGAGGGTTACGCTGATCCTGACTCGTGGCAATATTAAGAGCTCGCATGATATCTTGTTTGAAGTTCTGGAGCTCGGCCTGAGTGATTGGTGCCCCTCCAGCTCGGTGATCCCTAGGTGTGGCTCGGCTTACTGGAGTATGACTTCTCCGCCGATGACGTGGAGGGGACTCTCTTCGCCTCCTCGGGGAGGGGATCTTCTGGTCCTCAGTCTACAGGGGGTCCGGACTCTTGATGCCCCTAGGTGCTCGGGTTGATGGACTCCCGCAAGGGCTCTCCCTCCATTCAAGCGAGTTTGGAGGTCAACCCCTACTGGCGGTTAACAATTACTTGACGGAGATCCTGCTCGGGAGGGCTTTGAGAAGTCAGAGTCAACTAAAGGATTGTGGACCGAGACATGGTCATGAAGAGGATGTTGCTTTGGACAACTCCAATGGGAGCCCCCCTAGACAGCCCCCCGAGACCCTGGAGGGGCCTATTAAGGAGGAGGCTGTTGAGGAAGAATATCTTGGACTGGAGAAAGTGGAAGAGTAGTGGCTCTTCGGCTGGAGGCCGCTGCCTTCTCCTTCTATTTCGGATGCATGGTTTGAAAACAACTTTCGCTGAAGAAGTAAGGTTGGATTGCTTTTTTTGTTTTCGCAGACAGCGCCATTCTGTTGCTGCTAATTTTGGTGTGGGAGCAACAGATGAACTTGTGGATTCTTTTTGGAAACAATAAAGCAAACATGTTGTCCTTCACCGACGTTAGACTGGTTTCTTGCCGTTGCCGTTGACCTGCAAAAAAGTTCGATACACCGGGATGGATCCCGGAGGCGAACCCTCCGACGCTCGTCAGTAATCAGGAAGATTATGAAAGAGCTTTATGTGGAAAAATATTCATTACCTTGTTACGGAGGGGGGAGAGGGTATTTATAGTCGCCTTAGGGACCCATTTCGAGATAAGAATTTATTTCTACTTCCCGGTGTTTTTGGATAAGATGTAGAGTTTAAATCGTTTCATAGAGATAACCATGAATTTGAATTACTCTTTAAATATCCTGGGCTGGTTTGTAGCGGGCTGCTACCCATACACAATAGGACAGATCCGTTTATGGGTTATTGGGCTTTGAAGTAAGATCCAGTTCCCATTTTAGACCCGTTTGTAGGTGTAATTACCGTTTTACCCTTGACAGCTTCAAGATTTGTGCTCGATTTGAACGGTCCCGATTTAATCATATTTTTAGCCATATCAGTTCTCTACTCGGCTTGAGCATTTCTTTTGGAGCTGCACCATGGGTTGGTGTTGGATTCACTGAGAGCACCCTCAATTGTTGCTAGCATTGGAGCTTCTCATGAGTTTACCCTAACCTTGTTAGTTGATAGAATATAATTTTATCGTAGATATTAGGACCTGTACAAAGTTGTTCCCTTTTTTCTACTTATTAGGGTTTTGAGGTTGCCTTCTAGTGCAAAGGATACTCAACTTTCAGAACTGCACTAGACTCTTGATTTCCTTAAACATCGTTACATTCCTGATTTCCTTAAACATGCTTGCCTCATCACTTAATTGGGTTTTATCATTTTTTCTTTTCCGTGCTTGAATATTTATTATTTTTTTTATTTCACCTTCAGGCATTAACTTTTAGCTCAGTTTGGTTTCAAGTCTCCAATTCATCAATTTTTCATAAGAACAAAAATCATGTTGCTGTTGCTGCTTGTCTCTGTTCATATTGCCATAACATTTTAAATTGTTTGCTTCTGCCTCTTCAACAATTGGCATTTACAGTTCCAAAATTATCTTAACTATTTGATGGCACACCAGAAGAAAGCAGTGCATTTTCTTAATTCTTTATTGCACGCATGGAGAAAAATCCTCTGGATCGACTACCTTTTGGTTCAGTAGCAGGGGCGGAGCTATATACACAGGTTAGAGTGGACCATGGCCTCCTCCCGACGTTTAACATCCAACCATATAAGTTATAAGTATTTGTACTACTTAAAACAGTGTTCGTGCAATTTATTTATTTACTAGGGTCAACTTGAAATTGTCTAAACCATCCACATGCACATTGCCCCCCATTAGCTTCCGGAAAAAGTTTTTTATACCCATGTAGGTATATGATGTCATATAGAATGGAATAGAGGCTCTGTGGGTTTATATGCAAAGATTTTTTAATACAAAATTATAGACGGAGAAGACAGCTAAAAAGTTCCAAGATTTTCTATTGGTTCTAAAGACGTACGGTATGAATTCAGGTTGCTCTCCTGGTTTGTAGTACACCTGCCCGTCCACAATGTAAGTTCCTGTACTCGCCTCTGTTCACTAGAATTATTTGGATGGCTCTAGTTTATTCTAATATTTCTTAACTTATTTATGCTTTAAGATTGAAGTAGTTCCACACCATTTAGGGCACACCAAAATTATAGATGGAGGAGACAAATTAAAATCAATTTCCAAGAAAAAGCAGGGGTAATTTTTTTAACATGTATTGGTTCTGTGAAAGTCCCACTCACTAAGCTAAAATTTCGAAGTTGTAGAAGGGTTGAGAAAAATTGCACTTGTATTCTAACACGCCCCTTCGGTCAAGAGCTCATTTTTTTAATGGACCAAAGAAACGAGATAAATGCCCAAAAAATTGTGGGCCGAGACCTGGACTAGGCGCAGCGGTTTTTTTTTTAATCCGTACTTAAATTACGTAGCCGGTGGGATTTGAACCTGGGTTGCTCCGATACCATGTGAAAGTCTCACCCACTAAGCTAAAACTTCGAAGTTGTAGAAGGGTTGAGGAAAATTGCACTTGTATTCTAACATTTTCTAAAGATGTATAAGTTCAGGTTGCTCTCCTGGTTTCTAGTACACATATCTTGGCCCACTACAAAATAAGTTCCTGTACTCTCCCCTGTTCACTAGAATTATTTGGATGGCTCTAGTTTATTCTAATATTTTAACTTACTCATTTAGGGCACACCATTTATTGTCTATCCATGATTTGGTAAATGTACATGCAGTTTTATTAGGTGGATATTATACCTCTGTGAGTATTCTTCAAGGATTCCTAAGTATGATAATGGTTATTGTCAGGGTCAACCATCTTTACACCACTCTTTTAAAGGGTCTCTTGCTTTAAAATTCTATTATATTTTCTTCATCGGTTTTGCTCAAATTTTGATAGGCTATCGTATTCAACAAAATCCCTAGACATCTTGTTTCCATATCAATCATTTTATTGTTTATTAGATGATAAATGAAACTCAATGCTCGTAGTTTAATATGCCATTCAATTGTTCCATCTTCTGATCTTCCTTCCAAGCTACTGGGCACCTTTGATGACTCATATTTTTAGAGTTCAAATCTTCTTGAGCAACGATTACATATCTTTTCTTTCCTTTTGTTTTTGTGGAGGTGGGGAGCGGGGATACAGATATTGATTATAGATAAAGTTAATATCAGAATTTGACATCCACATTTGACTAGCGTTATATGACCTAATATTTGACGGCTGCACCTTCAATTTTGCACTTCTTAAGATCACAAATAAGCTGGCATTGACTAGTTTTAAATAAAATTGCTACTTACCTAGAATAGAGGTCTGTATGTCTTACCCTACCCATCATCCAACATTGTGTAATAAAATTGGTAGATATCAAGTATCTGATTTGTCAACAATGCATTGGCTGGTAAATTATAGGAGTCAGGCAAGGGAGTTTATGAAAGTTCTGCCTGCCAAGTTTATTGTTATTGATTCAGGCTGATGCTATGGAGGTGAGGTTTCTTAGATCGTATGATCCACTTTTTGTACCTTAACTATCAAAAGAATCTAATCTATTAATTGTACTTAATATGCAGTCATACATACACAAAATTTACACTCGAGTCAAGCTCTTTATGTGTATAATTGAGTGCACATATTTCATTTTAAGCTCATCACCATTGAGTATCTCCGCCAAATTTGTGAAGTTATATATGATTTAGATAAATATTGGTGTTTGAGTTTTTTTTTTATTATTTTTGTGAGGCATGTATTGAATGAGTCCTGTAACTAGTCAAATATTTCCCTAATAAGAAAGAAAAAGAAAACTATGTCAAGTGCTAGGTGAGTATCCAAATAATCCATCTCGTAGAGTTGTTTTAGGCTGGTTTTGAAAATTTGATAGAGAAATTAGAAATTTTTACAGACTGGATACTCTACATTGGAAACGCATGTCAGTCTCTAGAAATTTCACTTTCCTATGTGATTTGACCCTCAATTTCAAATAATGACTTGTCTTTTTTTCTTTTTTTGTTTTATTTTCTTTAAATGGAATAACAATTTGTTACTGTTGTTGTTATCTAATTAGAATCTGGTACCTATGTTGTAGATCTGTGGCATGAGTCAGTTTCGAAATTTTTTTCCCTCCACAATTCTTGTATGTTCTTTTTAAACTGTGGATTGTGTAAATTAATTATTTCCTTTTTCTTTTAAGAAAGTAAGTACCAGTCATTCCACTTGTAAGGTTATGTTGAGAACAATGTTTAGTTGGGATAACTGGAGTTATCTCGCATAACTTCAAAAAACTATAGTTATCCCAACTTTGGCATGTTAGACACTCATTTTGGAGAAAAGATAAGTAAAGTTATCTCATCTAAACTCCACTCTTACCTAATTTTTCTTAACTTTGAAGATAATTTCAAAATGGATGTGACTACCAAAGTTAGCATACCTTGCACCTCCAAATTCAAGAGAACTTTGGTTATCTAAACTTTGTTTCCAAACAGAGCCTAAAAGTTAAAAAATGTAGGCTGTGGCCTGAAGGGATGCAAATTTTGAGGGTAACAAAACGGGGGTCAAATTCAAGTAAACTGAAAACCATCTTATTGTATTGTGCATTTAATCAATTTTTTAATACTGCACCTCTTTGAGAGCTTTGTTAAAATCAAGTGTCAACTGGAAAGATCATTTAAGTTGGAAATGCAGAACAGTGATTACTATAAATATGTAACCATACCAGGCTCGCACATTAGATAGTATCATTGGAAGTATCATTGGAGGCTCACACATAAATTGGTCTCACTTTATCTGAACCATTGCATGAAGAATGTTCGTAGATACAATTTAAGATTTGTAGCTCTCAAATCACTGTTTTGTTAAAAAAATTTCAAAGAAAACGACTAGTTCTCAAACTAAACTTCATGAGAACTCCATGTGGAAGTCATCCCATGGATGATCTGAACCTCTCGTCTTTATCTACATGCTTGGCTTGAGAATGAGTTATCAGGTAATTTGCATAAAGTCACTACAAGAAAGGTTGCTTTTCAACCAAGCAATTCTTTGACAATTAATGTAATGGCCAAACAAACATAAAATCACATGATAACCATTCTTAGGCTAGAATAGAATGTAGACCAAGATAGACGGTTAGTGTCATTCATGGGGCCCCATGATTCTAACACGGGGCTCAGAGAAACCGCCTCAACCAAGTGTGTCCTAATAGATAATATTTCAATTATTTGATACTGAAGGATCAAGAAAAACTTCAACTTAGCAAGCATATTGGTTGTATCTTTTGTACATCTTGCAACTACTGACACTGACAACTTCAGATTTCGGCACATGATTTGTTGTTCCTCACAGAATTTACAACTGAATGGAGATGGACCTTCACAATGCTTTTTGTGGGCAGTGAAAAGAGATGCACTCTGGGAGCATATCCTTAATGATATGTATCATGCTGCATTAAATCTCAGCCAACGGGCTGCGTACATGATTGAACAAGAGCCTGAGGTCTTAACCCTTTCACTTCACTCCTTATATTTAAATTCTTGATAGCATGATTCTCTTCTGCATTAGTATGTAGTTTTAGTTTTAATTCCAAACCATTGTATCAGAATATAGCCCGTTCAGATTTTCCTTATTCATACAATGCACATGCATTAAATGTGATGATAATTAGAATATATTTCTCTGTGCTATCTGTACGCTCAGTTTCGTTTATTCACTATTTATAATGTTTTGCATTAAATCTCAGCGAATAAATTTGATATGCTAAATTTCCAACATCAGATGCATTCTCTTTTATCATATCCGGAAACCAAATATATCATTAACACAAAACTGGTCATCTTTTATCAACATGCTAATGAGGTCTTATGCTGTATTTGGGCCGTACTTGGGGGAGGGAATGAGCTAAAGTAAATAGTTAAACTTTTATGTTTGGTTGTGGAGGAATAATAACAAGTACCCAGTTTTCAGTGTTAATATATATATATATATATATATCAAATAGAACTGAATTACAGTGTGATTAACTCTTGACATAATTTGTTTCTTTAAAAATTTAATTGCTTTATTTTTGTTTCTTTCTAAAGCCCCAATTTGCTTTGTTCATCCTGTTGATTTTAATAGATTAGCTTTTAATTAATTTGTGGCGCACAGATCCTGGGACCGAAACAAATATTGCCAGAACAGCAGCGCAAAGAGAAAACTGCTCAACATTTAAAGTGGATGATTTTGCAGTCATCCCTCTCGAAGATCGATGAAGTTATAATGCTCTTTCACGACTTCTGATTACTATTATTATCACTACCTATTGATTTCGTACCATTTACTAAGACGGATTGATGATTGATCTTCTCACCGCTGACAGCACAGAAGAAATTGCTGGTCAAATTTGGGTTGTGCTTGGCAGAGTGGAAAGAAATTTATTTAGGTTTGTCAGAACTGCAAACACCAATCATGAGCTGGATATGTTTCATCGGAAGACTCAGTATAAGCCCCTTCAAATATGTCGTTTCAACTTTTCTTTTAGTTCCAGAATTTAAACTGTACAAATTTGCACTTACATGCCTCTCAGAAGAGTGTTTCCCATATATTTACGACGCTAATGTGATCTTTACATCACCGTTTTTTTTCTTCTTTCACTGCTATATACGTCTCTGATCTTATTACTATATCTTTGCAATGAGGAGGCAGGTTAAAAATTCTTCCTGCTATCAACTTGGGTCAAACACAAACACTGTTCCTGTTTGGTTGAATGCAATATGTTTGTTGGATTGAACCAGCTCAAAGTGCACATGTTCTGTCTGTGTTTGTAAGATGCAGTTGGTATAAATGCTTGTTGTATGAGCTGGATGTCAGTTAATTTAACTGGAGGGAAAGACATTGAAGTTGCCCCAATTATTGTGTACTTTGAATCAATCAGATGGAATATTTTGAAGGATCATAATCTCTTCTAGTCTGAGGTTGAGAAAAATAGGATGCCACTTGATTATGATTTTTAGACATTGCATTACAGTTCATTTCTGTTGCTTTGCTTGATTTGGTCTTTGTCCTTTTGGCCTTATGTTATGGGACCAATCATTTCATTTGATTTCATGATTAACAATGAAGTTCCTATGAGTGACTTTTGTTAATCATGCATCAATTCAGCATCTTAGATCAATTCTATTTGGATGTTCTCTATTGAAGTTTCATGCATGTTTCCAATTTATAGAAGCCTCACCTTATCAACCATATTTAATTACATTTGGTTATTAGTATTATTTGTTTATAACAGACTATTGGGTCAAACTTGTTAGCTAATGCCCTGCTGTTGTATTGAAATTTAGTTTCTCAAACGAATGTGATTTTCGTAAAAGCCATAGTGTATCCACCAACTTAGTTTAATTCTAGTGCCTCAAATACTCACATATCTGATTATAATTCTTGACGGCAAAATTTGGATGCATTGAGCTTGAGACATGTCAAAAACTCACTTGTCTGATGTGATTCTGTATGCACTGATTGTCACTTGATATGTCTTGTTAATTATATAAAATATTTGTCTATGGTTATTTTAGTACTTACATAATTTTAAAATTTTGAATTATCATCTATATGAGCACCAAAATTAACTATTGAGAACTTAGACAGGGAGTCTGCATTTAAATTATTTTAAAAAAATAAAAAAAGACAAAAAAAAAAAAAAAAATAGGGAGGCATTGGAGTAGCATTTGGTAGATTTTTTTTTATATAAGACACTTTTTCAAAGCTATTTGCAGAAAGAGGACAGTTGCTAAAGTATCTGTGCTCATGGACTCAACAACTAAATCCGCTGTTCTCAACGGCGAGTTTAGTTGTTTCATGCCCGCCGCTGGGACACGACGAGTTTAGTGCTATTTTTTTTTTAAAAACTCGTCGTTTCCAACGGCGAGTTCAGTTCTAAATTTTCAATGAAGACTCGTCGTTCCCAATGATGAGGACATTTATACTAGACTCGCTGTTGTGAACAACGAGTTTAGTTCAAAATTTTCAAAGAAGACTCGTTCCCAACGGCGAGGATGTTTATACTAGACTTGCTGTTGAGAACGGCGAAGATGTAGGAACTTTTACAAAGAATTAAACATTCTGTTGGACAAAGTGAATTTTCGAAAAAAATCCATAGAATTTTTTTTTGAACTAAACTCACCATTCCCAATAACGAGTCTAGTGTAAATGTCCTTGCCGTTGGGAACGAATCTTTATTGAAAATTTTGAACTAAACTCTTTGTTCCCAACAACGAGTCTGTTGGGTTTATGTTTTGCATACTATGTTGGATAAGAAGACGATGAGACGATGGAGGAATCGAGACAATCGGAGACGGAGTGGAAGCAGGGGAAACAGTCAGCAACAGCAGCGGGTGGAGTTGCGGTCGATTGCGCGGTCGACCGCGAGGTCGACCGTACATGGGGTGCAGTCGACCGTCCAACTCTGCAGAAGTTCCTGTTGATACTGATTTGGGGAAATTAGGGTTAGGGTTAATCTCTAGCCGCTTAAGATATTATACCCTGCTTATCAGTATTGGAATATCACAGAGCACTACCTCTAGACCAGCTTATATAGAGATTAGACTGGGTTTAGGGTACTGGGCTTTTAGCCCACTCAACCCGTTCCAATAGTTAATACATAACACGTGTAAACCCGTGTTGCCCCATAGAATAATATACACAATATTATCCTATTATACTGAGAATATACATATACATCCAACAATCTCCTCCTATATTCTCAATATATTAGGCTAAGCAATGTTATAATATTGGATCACAAAGATTCAAACATTATTGAATCATAAAGAACATGGATAATAGACTAAATCAATTATAACTTGAATAGTTCAAATATGACTAAACCAAAATAATCAAATAGTTCTAAAACCATATCAAAACAGAATAGTTCACAATGACTAAACCAACTAGAGAAACTGTCATAGTTTCAAAGTCAACCAAAGCAAATAAACTTCAAGAATAAAATATGAGTTTTAAGCTCATGAACACAAGAGTCTTAAACTCAACAGAAGTTTTATCAAGCAAGTGACAAAGTTATTCCTCAGAGAAATAAACCAAAACTATATCCTTGCAAATTGCTTTATGTTTACTCCTCCATTTTGAGCAAATCATTATTATGAAATCTATGTTGACAGATTCAACTCCTCCATCTTTGCTAGCTTATTGAAAACAAGAATATCAAGAGACACATCTCTAAGAATTCTAGCAAATTTCATAAAGTATCTGGTTCTACTAAAGAACTTAGTACAATTCAACGATAGCTTAGCAAAATGTAACGCAAGCATCACAATCAAGTTTCTTTAACAAAATAAAGAACAGGAACTATTATAGTTTCCACACAAGAACTATACTATGTTTCATATTGGAATGATAGAATAGTCAAATCAATTATGGTTAATTCTGAATCATCAAAATTGGAATGAAACATGAATCCATAAAAGAGTTATATCATCAGAATTGGAATGATATAACAACCATTCTAAACATCGGAAACACATCGACAAGTTTTTATGCTTTCTTTTGGAATAATGAGATGATTCTAAGTAAATTATGAAAATATATAACATCATCAAAATTGGAATGAAATTAAATATTAACAGAATTTACATAGAACTTTTCAAATTATCTAAAGCATGTCAACTGCCTAAAGTTGATGCTTCAGTTTGAACTTCTCTATGGCTCCAATTGGATTCTAAATTTCAAAACAACTTGGATGTTAAAGCTTTTGACTCAATAGCTTTTAACTCCATTTCCCCCACAGTTTTGATAATTAGATCACTTTCAAGTCTCTTAGCAAGAGCATTGGCCATACTTGTCACAATTGCACTTTGTCTATGAGAAAGTTCAACTAGGCTTCTTTCAGCCTTAATATACTCCTCTTACTATTATAGAGTGAGTTATGAGCTACAGTGCAATATAGCTTGATAGTCGCATAACAGAGTAGAGAATTTACATTAAACTTCTCAAATGGATAATTAGCAATAAGTCATTTAATCCACTCAGCCTCTTCCCCTGCAGAGGATAACACATAGAGGTCTGATTTCTTGGATGAGAACGCAACACTTGTTTGCCTACTAATCTCCATAATTTTTCTGCTCCTCCTAGTGTGAACACATATCCACTAGTTGTCGACTTTCACTAAACTTTGAGTAGCACAAAGCAAACTCTTGAGTACCACTCAGGTATCTCATTAGCCTCTTAAGGGCACTCAAATGTGTATGGGATTATTAGTAAATCTGCAGATCATACCTACCTCAAAGGCTATGTCTATTCTAGTGCAGATCTTTGTATACACGAGACTTTCAATTCTTTTATAATGATCTACCTGTCTCATAGTTGCACCATCATAAGGTGTCAACCTTTTATCATAATCATAAGGTGTTTCAAAACACACTTTCGATCACTATATGTGTTTCAAAACACACTTTCGATCACTATATTCCCACTTTTGAAACACATTATTGATTTATCGAGTTTGACTAAGGGTTATCCCTTGCCAACCAAAACTCACCCTTATACATAATATGGTGTCCACACCACTTAGGTGCTAAATTTATTTGGATAGCACAATTTTAACTCCATTTAGAATAGAGATGTCACTTCCAATCAACAAGCATGTCAATAAAACCAAGTAAATAATAGCCATTATATTTGACATACCACAAAGTTAAAGGCACTGATCTGAATTACTTAATTCATATACTAGGCTCTTTGAGAAATTTGTCAAAATATTTATACGCTAGCTATATTACATGTTTTAAAGCATATGATGATTTTACTAAATTGTAAATCTTGTTCGCTAAACATATTAGTTCAAAACTTTCCAGTACAAAATTGTTCAGTACAAAATATCAAGTACAGAACTTTTTAAATATTCTTTATGAATGACAAAATTTTCAATAGATGTAAGGGTAAGAAGAATACTTATTGTAGCAATATGACAAACATGTGAGTAAACATCAAACAAATCTACCCCATTTTCTCAGTCAATCTGTTTACTACTAAAAAGCATTAAAATTGCTACTGAACAATCAAAATTAAGTTTCTTCTACAAAACCCCACTTACTTACTATAGTTTTAGCCTCTTTTGGCAGATCAACTAAATTGAAGTATTATTGTATGACACAAAATCATCTCATTGTCTACTAAAGACTATTCTTAGTTCATTTGTCATTCAGGTTTTAACTGTCAGTAAGGCTGGTTCTTGATTCCAACTGTGAATCATTGAACGTGTCTGTAGGACTAGATTGTTCATACATTTATCTTTGATGAACACATCTTCAAAGAACTTTGCAAGTCTAGATTCTTCTAACACAAATTAGATAGATCCAATATCTGTCCACAGAACTACATTCGGCACTTTCTAAACACCCACAAATATTTGTTGTAGGTCCTACTTTTGGCCTTTTAGAGTCATGTACTCTAACAGATGTATCACAACACAAAATTTCCACTTTAACAAAATTATGTGTTTTTATACTGTTAATCTACAAGGTGTAAGTGACTTAGAGTGTGGTAACAAATTAGAAATATGATTGATAATGTAACATCACTCATAATTACTCAAAGTCAAACTAACAGTCAATAACATAGAATTCAACATTTCACTGAGTGTTTGATTCTAACTTTATCAATACTGTTTGACAATGGTAAATATAGTGCACTAGAGATTATGCCAAATGCAAATTACTCTAAAATTATTAAACATATTCACCACCTCCATCAACACTGAACCCTTGATTTTTAGCATTTAACTAGATTTTAATTTATCACAATAACGAGTGTTACATCCTCCATATATGTATGACAAACATTCAATAATCATCTACATAGGTGATTAAATACTTCTGACCAACAATCGTCTCATCTAGTCACAAAGCTACTGAGATCACAAATGTCAGAATGTATTGACTCAAGAAGTTGTGTGCTCCTAGAAACCATACTAAATAATTTTCTAGTAATCATAATCTGAGCACAACTTTTATATTTGTCATATTTAATGAAGTGTCATTTGGTAGAGTTATGAGTTTTAACAAGAACAAACAATTTAATATATAGTTCATAGTGATTCTAAATTTCAAAACAACTTGGATGTTAAAGCTTTGACTCAATAGCTTTTAACTCCATTTTCCCACAGTTTTGATAATTAAATCACATTTCCTCACAAACAATTGAATATATAGTTCTCAAATCCTAGCCAAATATGCTATTGTTCAAGAACACAATTAGAACTATTATTATTAATAGTCTCATTTGTTAAACTCAGCTTATACATGTGATTGATAATATATGCACATTATAAGAGTTAATACAAAATTACTCTATTACATTTTACAACGTTGTTTGCTTTCTCTAGTGATTCTAACAATGTCCACGTGCTCAAACAAATTGAGCTATAATTTTTTTTATTCGTTCTTCATCATCTTCGAAACGTTAAGCGAGATAATGACCCATATTTTATAATTCAATTTTGCACACACAGTACAATGAACGAAAAAGAACAAAACGTAAATAATGGAGTCATATTCTGCATTACAGGATGCTCCTATCTAAGTTACGGACATTTGTCATAGATCTTATACAAAAATTTTAATTATTAGAGAAGCAAATATATAATCTCACACAAACTGCAAACAATGGATTTGTCAAAATATCTATACACATAGTATGATAAAATACTTAACAACCCTAAATATGCTAGTTTTCCAAAGCGAGAATAACTATGATCTAAAACTCTCAATCATATGATCAAACGCATAGAACGTTAATACATTCATCACATGAAAAATACTAAGAAAGTTAGAGTAGATCATACCGACACTTCAAGTTAGAAGTGTTTTCCAAATTCGATGGAGAAGCCTGCGTAGTGCAGACTTATTCAACCGTAATGCATATCCATCGTCTCCAACACGCAATTTGTAGGTAACTTTGAAATTCCTACATTCATCAAAATTGTTAAAGATTAGCCAATTAAACAAATTATTGACACCGTTTAATTCTAGCAACAATTTAATTTGGAGATCCAAACTTTATAGTCAAAACTATAATTTATCAAAATAAATATTTGATCCATAGCACGTAGCCAAAGTAGTTATTTAGATTTGTATTTAATTAAACAATGCTTAATATGGTTTTGAACTTTAGCACTTAGCAACAAAATTCAAACAAATAATTAAATAACAATTTAAATTTGGTGAATAACTTATCTTTAATTTATATCTGCAGCAAATCTCGTCTTCTGCCCAAACACAGACTACAAATCAATATCCAATGGGTTGTCTGTACTAGTTAGATCTAGATTTGATTCATTTTGACTGATCTGGATCTGATCCAACAGTCCAAACACCAAACAGCAGTCACCAACCAATAGAGAAGCTGTTGGACTGGATCTGAATCTGGATCTGCTCCAACCATCCGAACACAGAACACCATAATCCACCAATTGAAAAAATCAAAATTTTGGATCTGAGTAGTCTCCTTCTTCTCCTTCAATCTCACACAAAGACCAATGGATATAATGGTGGAGGAAGAGGCAGCACGGACTACAGTCTCCAGAGGGTGGTTCGGCGACCTCCGGCGGCTCTCGCCCAGCGACGGCGGCTCGCTGCTAGTGCCCCCGCGACGGCAGCGATGGCGGCTTGCGCCCCCTGCGATGGCAGCGACGGTGGCTCGCTGCTCGCGCCCCCGTGACGGCAGCGACGGCCGGGGTGTCTGCAGCGACGATTGGGATCCGCGACGACGAGTCCGTTCGGGATCTACGAAGTCGACAGCGATGTTGATTCGCGTTGACGACGGCGATTGGATCCGCGAAGACGACTGCGGCTGTGGTCGCGATCGGTGACGGCGATTCCTTTGACGTCGTCGACGAGCGGGGATGTGATCGTTGACGGCAGCGGCGGCCGAGGTATGTTTATAATATCTTAAGATTGTTGATACTGATTTGGGGAAATTAGGGTTAGGGTTAATCTCTAGCCGCTTAAGATATTATACCCTGCTTATCAGTATTGGAATATCACAGAGCACTACCTCTAGACCAGCTTATATAGAGATTAGACTGGGTTTAGGGTACTGGGCTTTTAGCCCACTCAACCCGTTCCAATAGTTAATACATAACACGTGTAAACCCGTGTTGCCCCATAGAATAATATACACAATATTATCCTATTATACTGAGAATATACATATACATCCAACAGTTCCTGAGAGGGGGACGGTCGGCCGACCTTGAGGTGCGGTCGACTGACCTTGAGGTGCGGTCGACCGAACGCGGCACTAATGAATAATTTGGGTCGGATCTTGGTGATTCGTGAGAATCCCAACTTGCTCTTCAAGTCAGATATGACGGCTCTTATCGTAGGGTTATCACTTCAGGAATATCCAAAGGCTATTGTATCAAGATATCAAACTAGGGTTTCTCTAGATCTCTATATATTGTTGTTACTGGCCTCCATTGAGAGCCAAGAGAGAGAGTACTTCATTGAAGGAGAGATTAAATGATTCTCTAATTGTAAACAACTAGTACTCGGCTTGAGAGATGGTCGTGGTGAGAATTGTAATATTTTTGTATCTTCTCTAGTCGAATAACATCTTGGGTTTCTTCTCCCCCGGATTAAGGCGAAAGCCCCAACCGGGACAAATTTGTGTGTGCTTTGGTGTGTTTGGTGATCTCATATGTGCTTGGTGGTTTGTGTTGATTGTATCGAATAACTCAAAAAGATCCTAAGAGGGATTTTCGGTAGAAATCCCTAAGCTTCGGGTTCAAGGGTTTGTTCGAGTTCCTTGGAGAAGATGGCAGATCAGATCACGAAGATCAAGCGGTTCAAAGGCAAGATCAACTTTGATCTCTTAAAGGTGGACATGCATGAAGCATCGGTTCAACAGGACTTGGATCTAGTCCTAGAAGGAGATAAAGAGAGACTAATCGGCACAAAGCAGGAGAAGTGGAAGAAGATATGTTCAGAAGCATTGGGTTTAATCCGGTTGTCATCGATGAACGAAGTCAGGTATAGGAGAAGCGCGGTGATTCTTTGGGCATGATTCAGAACTGCAACTCGGGATCATCATCACAGGGTCGAATGTACTAGCGAAGAAAGTTGTGGGATTTCTCAATGAAGGAAAGTACCGCTCTTCTAGATCATGAAGTGGAGTTCAATATGGAGTTATCTGAACTGAAGGCGTTCAACGCAGATGATCCAAGGGTTTCCAACTCGATATATTCATTACCAAATCCATCCAACATGATAACCGTGCTAGATGAGAAATCTACCAAGGAGAAGTTTTTCATAACAGGTATGATCAAGGGGTTGGAGGAGGATGCAATTAGGAAGGAGAGTCAGAAATCAGCATCAACTTCTGTGAGTTGCTTGGAGGTGGATTGTACTTTGATTGGACGGAAAGTGTATGTAGGGGTAAGGTTCGTGGCCACCATTGCAAAGGGATTGAGCATTACATGAGAGACTGTTGCAAGCGGTTGAGTCAGAGGGGTGCCAAATCAAGTGTCGTTGAATCAGGTGATGGCTTAAATAGTGCTTTTGTTTCAAGTCCTTTAGATGTGATTTCTGGTTGTTCTTTTGATACGGTTGGCTCTTCTCAAGTTTGCTCCGAGAGGGAGATGGTTTCTACTTACAAATTTGCATCATATCGTTGTGTGGGAACGAAGGTTGATAAGATTTGGGAAGTAATGATTTCTACTTACAAGTTTGCCTCATATCGTTGTGTGGGAACGAATAATGACAGGACTTGTGAAGTAAGGGGTGAGAAAACAAATGAGTCGAAGATGACAGGCGGAAGGAGATACACACTAGAGGAGGGCATGTATATTCCTTTGGTGAAGCGGAGCCTTATTTCCATAAGAACTCAAGAAGCTCGGGACTGCAGGTACACAGATCCAGGTGGAGTTCGTTCAGTTTGGGAAAGTTATTGTGAGGTGATGAAGGATGAGAGGGGGTTTGAGTAGGGTCAGCACAAACTCTACCAGCTTTAGAGGAACAGAAAAACATGCGTAAGTATTTCGAAGCCCATTGTTCCTAAAGTATCATCTAGTATGCCGTCACTAGAATCATCCGAGCGAGACTGCGACG
Organism: Hemerocallis citrina; assembly: GCA_017893485.1. Lineage (NCBI taxonomy): Eukaryota > Viridiplantae > Streptophyta > Magnoliopsida > Asparagales > Asphodelaceae > Hemerocallis > Hemerocallis citrina. The sequence goes on along the minus strand of CM030358.1, from coordinate 146,246,566 downwards.
CTCGAATATCGTCGGAAGATGGAGAGAGCCTTGAGGTAGGTGGAGTTCATGTGGAGGGTGGCACCTCCATGATTACATCTGCTGGGGTGTGCCCTTGAGGGGGCATACAACGGGAGAAAAACAGGTGGAGATAGATTCAACTAGCAGAGGAAGTCATTGAAACAAGTTGTTTGCAAGAAGAGAAGGAAAAGAATCTAGAAGATTTTAAATCACACATGTGTGGATTCATGAGTATGTAATCCAAGGTGGAGATTGTTGGGTTTATATCTAGCATACTATGTTGGATAAGAAGACGATGAGAAGATGGAGGAATCGAGACAATCAGAGACGGAGTGGAAGCAGGGAAAACAATCAGCAACAGCAACAGGTGGAGTTGCGGTCGACCGCGCGGTCGACCGTACATGGGGTGCGGTCGACCACCCAACTCTGCAGAAGTTCCCGAGAGGGAGACGGTCGACCGACCTTGAGGTGCGGTCGACCGAACGCGGCACTGATGGATAATTTGGTTCGGATCTTGGTGATTCGTGAGAAGCCCAACTTGCTCTTCAAGTAAGATCTGACAGCTCTTATCGTAGGGTTATCTCTTCAGGAATATCCAAAGGCTATTGTTTCAAGATATGAAAATAAGGTTTCTCTAGATCTCTATATATTGTTATTATTGGCCTCCATTGGGAGCCAAGAGAGAGAGTACTTCATTGAAGGAGAGAATAAGCAATTCTCTAATTGTAAACAACTAGTACTTGTTGGTGAGGCTTGAGAGAGGGTCGTTGTGAGAATTGTAATATTTTTGTATCTTCTCTAGTTGAATAACATCTTGGGTTTCTTCTCCCCCGGATTAAGGCAAAATCCCCAATCGGGACAAATTTGTGTGTGCTTTGGTGTGTTTGGTATGATCTCATACGTGCTTGGTGGTTTGTGTTGATTGCATCGAATAACTCAAAAAGATCCTAAGAGGGGTTTTCGGTAGAAATCCCTAACAATTGGTATCAGAGCTTCGGGTTCAAGGGTTTGTTCGAGTTCCTTGGAGAAGATGGTAGATCAGATCACGAAGATCAAGCGGTTCAAAGGCAAGATCAACTTTGATCTCTTGAAGGTGGACATGCATGAAGCATCGGTTCAACAGGACTTAGATCTAGTCCTAGAAGGAGATAAAGAGAGACTAATCGGAACAAAGCAGGAGAAGTGGAAGAAGATATGTTCAGAAGCCTTGGGTTTAATCCGGTTGTCATCGACGAACGAAGTCAGGTTTAGGAGAAGCGCGGCGATTCTTTGGGCAAGATTCAGAACTGCTACTCGGGATCATCATCACAGAGTCGGATGTACCAGCGAAGAAAGTTGTGGGATTTCTCAATGAAGGAAAGTACCACCCTTCTAGTTCATGAAGTGGAGTTCAATATGGAGTTATCTGAACTGAAGGCGTTCAACACAGATGATCTAAGGGTTTCCAACTCGATATATTCATCACCAAATCCATCCAACATGATAACCGTGTTAGATGAGAAATCTACCAAGGAGAAGTTTTTCATAACAGGTATGATCAAGGGGTTGGCCTAGGATGCACTTAGGAAGGAGAGTCAGAAATCGGCGTCAACTTCTGTGAGTTACTTGAAGGTGGATTGTACTTTGATTGGAAGCAAAAGTGTATGTAGGGGTAAGGTTCGTGGTCACCAGTGCAAAGGGATTGAGCATTACATGAGAGACTGTTGCAAGCGGTTGAGTCAGAGGGATACCAAATCAAGTGCCGCTGAATCAGGTGATGGCTTAAACAGTGCTTTTGTTTCAAGTCCTTTAGATGTGATTTCCGGTTGTTCTATTGATTCGGTTTGCACTTCTCAAGTTTGCTCCGAGAGGAAGATGGTTTCAACTTGCAAATTTGCATCATATCGTTGTGTGTGAACGAAGGTTGATAAGATTTGTGAAGTAAAGATTTCTACTTACAAGTTTGCCTCATGTCGTTGTGTGGGAATGAATATTGACAGGACTTGTGAAGTAAGGGGTGTGAAAACAAATGAGTCGAAGATGACAGACGGAAGGGGATACACACTAGAGGAGGGCATGTATATTTCTTTGATGAAGCGGAGCCTTATTTTCATGAGAACTCAAGAAGCTCGGGACTGCCGGTACACAAATCCAGGTGGAGTTCGTTCAGTTTGGAAAAGTTATCGTGAGGTGATGAAGGGTGAGAGGGGCATTCAGCAGGACCAGCATAACTTCTACCAGCTTTGGAGGAACAGAAAAACTTGTGCAAGTGTTTTGAAGCCCATTGTTCCTAAAGCATCATCTAGTATGTCGTCACTAGAATCATCCGAGCGAGACTGCGACGTTCAAATTGTTAGTGTAGGTGCCCTAGAGGCAATACAATGATATTATGTAATCAGTATTATTGACATTATGTTCTATTTGATTATATTAATAATTTATTATGCTTCGTATTTACTGCGTTATAAATGTTAGCATGATAAATGTCCTTAGATTATTAATACGAACTATATGAACATGAGATTATATATAGTATAATAATCTTAAATGTCCCTAGTCGAGTATTATTATTATTAGGACAGTAATAATACATTGAGACTAGTATGTTGATTGATTGATGACCACCTCTCATGGGTCATTAGTATAGAGATACTAAAATCAATACATAGGTAAATGTAAGAGTACATTGTACTGGACAGACCCACTGTGAGATTCAACATGGAATAAATAAATAAGTGTCATAAGTAATCTCACTGTGATAATGGTGTAATGGTCCTCTGACCTGAAATCATTATATTTCTACACGAGAATTAATGTACTTTGATTCTATCAAAAATTATCTTTAATCGGGTAATGATAAAGATAGTATTGGGTTCATTATGAATCGTGTGAGAAATGTGAATGATCTAGATGGAATTTAACCCTCCTAATTTTAGGAGCGATATTATCGGCCTCTTGTTTGAGTGAGACTATGAAATGCATGGCCATGCTCAAATATTGATTTGTTTGAATAGTCTACTCATCGATCAAGAAAATAAAGATTAAATTATTAAGAGGATGACACGAACCATGCCTCTAGTTTAATCTATAATATCAAGGTTAAAAGGATTATATTACACAGAGACATTAGTCACGAAAGGTTTAATTGAATCACCAATTATTATTTTTACTTGGGTAGCAATGATGTATTACTAGATGCCGCTCATTGTTTATAATTTTATTATTAGATAATAAAATTATTGCCAACGTAATAATAACCTAAAGGGTCATACACTTAGAACGTTTAAAAGGAGTTTTAATTTAAATTCGGAATTTAAATTAAATGATTATAAATTCGAAATTAGTTATTTAATTGAGTTGGACTTGATTAATTAAAGTATAATTCGAATTTAAATCATTAAACCAAATCAGTTAGGTCTTAGTAGAAGCCCAAACCGATTATGGTTAAGCCCACCTCATTCTCTCTTATAAATACATAGAGATGTATTGGTTTAGGGTTTATCTTTTGGCAAATTCATTTTCCATAGAAAACCCTAGCCGCTCCAACTGTTGAGAGGCAAGAGAGAGAGAGAGAGAGAGGCAAGCATCATCGGCTAGTACCGGCTCCCTTGATCGTTGGACGATCGGACGTTCGTGTGGACTGCTTTAGAGACGCGGATCTTGCTACAAGGGTTGCGTGGTGATTGTATAACAGGACCTCCATCTTTCAGCCTTCGTAAAGCTCTTAAAAGGTAAAATTTTGTTTCTCCATAATCAGCCATGTCTTGTACACGGATCCTAGGGTTAGGGTTTCGGATTACGACTGTTTTTTTTTCGCTGCGTTTGTGCCCCGAAACCCAACACGAATATCGTCGGAAGGTGGAAAGAGCCTTGAGGTAGGTGGAGTTCGTGTGGAGGGTGGCACCTCCATGATTACATCTACTGGGGTGTGCCCTTGAGGGGGGCATACAACGGAAGAAAAACAGGCGGAGATAGATTCAACTAGCAGAGAAAGCCATTGAAACGAGTTGTTTGCAAGAAGAGAAGGAAAAGAGTCTAGAAGGTTTTAAATCACACAGGTGTGGATTCAGAAGTATGCAATCCAAGGTGGAGATTGTTGGGTTTATATCTTGCATACTATGTTAGATAAGAAGACGATGAGACGATGGAGGAAGCGAGGCGATCAGAGACGGAGTGGAAGCAGGGAAAACAGTCAGCAGTAGCAACAGGTGGAGTTGCGGTCGACTGTGCGGTCAACCGTACATGGGGTGCGGTTGACTGCCCAACTCTGCAAAAGTTCCCGAGAGGGGGACGGTCGATCGACCTTGAGGTGCGGTCGATCGAACGCGACGCTGATGGATAATTTGGGTCGGATCTTGGTGATTCGTGAGAAGCCCAACTTGCTCTTCAAGTCAGATCTGACTGCTCTTATCGTAGGGTTATCTCTTCAGAAATATCCAAAGGCTATTGTATCAAGATATTAAACTAGGGTTTATCTAGATCTCTATATATTGTTGTTATTAAGAGCCAAGAGAGAGAGTACTTCATTGAAGGAGAGACTAAGTGATTCTCTAATTGTAAACAACTAGTACTTGTTGGTGAGGCTTGAAAGAGGGTCGTGGTGAGAATTGTAATATTTTTGTATCTTCTCTAGTTGAATAACATCTTGGGTTTCTTTTCCCCAGATTAAGGCAAAAGCCCCAACCGGGACAAATTTGTGTGTGTGCTTTGGTGTGTTTGATGTGATCCCATATGTGCTTGGTGATTTGTATTGATTGCATCGAATAACTCAACAAGATCCTAAGAGGGGTTTTCGGTAGAAATTCCTAACAGAGTCTAGTATAAATGTCCTCGTTGTTGAGAACGGCGAGTCTTCTTTGAAATTTTGAACTAAAAATTAGCACTAAATACGCCGTGTTCCAACGGCGAGGATGAAATAACTAAACTCGTCGTTGGGAACGGCGAGTTTTGTTGTTGAGTCCATGAGCAGAAATACTTTGACAACTGTTCTTGTAACCCCTGTTTCCCTAAATACGTATTTTCTGAATATTTTCAGTATTTTGATTCATTATAAATTCAGTATTATTTTAAACTCGATTTGTGCTATCTATTAAAATCTTTTCGAACCGGAAATTGTATTTTCTTCGAATAGTAGTATATTCTAACTTTAATGTTTATTTTCTAAGTGACAGCTATTTGTATCTTATTTTATTACTATTTGAATTTTAATAAACTTGTTTGTTTCAAATCTCATTTTGATATCTTATTATTGTTGTTATTAATATTATTATATTTAATTATTGAATTGAAAATCTTTTTCTATTGTATCTAGTAGTATTTGAGTATTAATTTGATGCACAAAAATTAATTTATTTTGTTACTATATTATTATTGACCTATTTATTTATTTATTTTTCCCTAATTGTATATTTTTCTTATTGGATTTTTAATACCCATTTTAATTCCCCAAACCCATTAATAAAACCCAAATCCTATGAACTCCTATTGGATCTATTTTAATACCCGATAACCCAAACCTAGTAACCCATTAAACCCATACCCGATTACAACTCTACCTGAAACCCACATCACCTATATAATACCCCACCTACTGTTTATACCTAACCCTAACCCTATTCTAAAGACCCTAGCCGCCAACCCCCTAACCCATCATCCCGACCTCCTGCTCCTTACCCATCCATCAGCCGTCTTCAACCTCTACCCCCTGCTCTCTCTCTCTCTCCCGCTCATTCCCCCTGCATCTCTTCGTCTGATCGCCGCTACAGCAGCACCCCCTCCCTCCGCTATGCACCTCTCCCTGTCGCGGCCCCACCTCACCTCACCGTGCCTCCCTGTCGCGATGCTCCAGCACTGACGTGTCTCCTGCAGTGCCAACACCTCCGCCAGTTTGTGCACCTCTCGACGACGCAGCCAGCGGCGCAACACCCTAACGCCATGTCCCCTACATCGCGCCGCCGTCCAGCTGACCCTCGTCGCTGCCCTGCTCCCGAAGACGCCAGCAACCACCTCACGACACAGCCTCGACAGCAACACCACAGCCGACTCTGCTGCCGTGTCGCCCTCCTCCTGTCGCGACGTTCCGTCGCAGCAGCACCCTCCACAGTGTCGCCCTCCACTACAGTTCGTCGCCTCGCCGTCTCGGTCCAGCGTTGCCGCCGTCTGCCAAGCCAGCCGAAGCCATTATTGATGGGTGCCGTTTGATCGAAGTATTGATCGTAAGCCGTCCGATTGGATCTTGATCATCATCAAGTGCTTGACCAAATCACAGCCGTCCGATCGGTTATCATCACGATCTTGATGATCATTATCTTGATCCGTGGATCTTGGCCGTTGGATTTGCATTGATCAGCATCACCATCATCATCATCATCAAGATCTTAATCTCGACTGTCGGATCTCTTTTGATCATCGCGATCGTGATCTTGATCTTCGCTCTTAACCGTCCGATTAAACGATCACACTTGATCTCGGCCCTTGATCGTCTCGATCGTCTTGTTCGTCTTCTACTTGGTGAGTTAAACATTTGGTCCACTTTTTGTTCTCATTCATCAAATTGTCAATCATGGTATATTTACTCTTTTGACACTCTTCTAATTCTTATATATTTTATGTTTGATCTCGGCCGTTGGATTCGCTTGATCTTCATCTTGATGCCATCTCGATCGACGAGATTCCGTGGCCGATCGTGATCGTTTGCTCGTCGCCGTGTCGCCGGGATTCCGATCCCGTTATTTCCATTATATCGGAGATAACGTCATCTAAAGGCAAGTCATCTTACTCGAATTGTATTGTATCATATTCGAGATCATTTATTGAATTCCGCAAGTAGATCCATCTTTAATATCGTATATTGTTATTGTCATCTATCGTTGGGATACCACGGATTTACGCGAGCGAATCCAAGTGGTAATCTTGACTTCGTACCGTCCTTTTGTCTCTAATGTATAGGAATCTTACATGCACCTATATAGTTAGTTATTGAATATAAGAATAGGGAATTATTGTTACATTTCATCTCATGACATTAAACACAAATATTGTAGATTGTATATTAGGATTGATTGTTCATGTGATTGATAATGATAATTTAGTTGGTTGTAATTAATAGAGTTATGGACACTATATATCGTAATACCATGTTCACATAGGAATGACTTGCTGTGATTTATGATTGTTGAACCTGATTTCATCGTTCTTAATATTTTAATCGTTTTATTCAAAAAGAACATGTTGACACCCTGAAATTTACGCCAACCTGAACCTTGTCGTGCTATTTCAACCTAGATAACGTCATTAAAATAAGTCACTTCCTGAACATGAAACATAGTCCTAAGTGTCTAGATATCAATAGCATCCAGAATTTTTGAATTCCGACTAGTTTTGCCCGAGTTATGACCCTTTTGCTACTGCTGCGCTGTAATTTCAGATTCATGTGCATACCATGCTAGGCTGATCAATTAAGTGAACTAATGATCAAATATGGCTATGATAAATTCCAGATTTGTAGATAACATGCTTAGGGTGATAAAAATTATTTTTACTGATTTTTATAATGATTATTTACTACCCTTACAAATGAAAGTAGTCAATATCGATAACCAGTCAGAAACTAAAATCTGTAAAGAACACTGAATTTCACCTAGCTACCGTTGTCGGAATGTAGACTTTAGATCTGCGTTGGAACCGGGCAGGAGTTTAGTTTCAAGAACTTCTGACGGATCCGCATTTGCTATCCTGTAGCAACGAAAATTCTGATTTTGGCACAGTAACTTACTGCTGTCCAGAATTAGGTTCCTATGTTTAATAATATGGATTTGAATCTATAATGTTATATTTGGTGTATTTAATTGTATAGAGTGTATTGCATGATCTTAGGGTTATTTTGTCATCTTTCTAGTGTCCATTATTAATCGCATTATTGTATGTCAATTGAATAAAGAATATTAATCAAGCCGGGGTGAAGGGTTGACAAGGGTAGTTGATAATATAGTGATTGTACTCAATTCATCGTGTATTGTTTAAGGACCTATAGTGCCAACTATTGTTATCGTTATTGTGCAAGAAATTGCTATTGTTATCGTGCGAGTACATGAACTATAGAATCTACCACCGTAGTCTAAACGAAATTGATTGTATGCATCGAACCTGTGGTAGGCACACATGAGACACAGTAGTACATGCATTAGCTAGGATTAAAAAAAAATTGAATAATAGACTTAAGACTTCCATCACATTGTCATTGGATATTGTTATCTTTATTGAACAGGGTTATCGTTATTGTTACCATTATTATTATTGTTTATCGTTATCGTGATAAATCATCGTTATTGCATATTGTACTGTTATCACTTTGTCACTGTTCGACACTATTGATTTTATCGTTCATTGAATTCATTACTATACCACAATTGTCATTGTTTCTCGGTTTCTCTACTTGCATGTCCACGGTTTGCTCTAAGGACATTTTCTTTTCTACTCTAGTTGATCCAGTTACAGGTGAATAAGGAGAATTTTCAGGAGGCATTGGTGAGCGGTTCTTCTAGGATTGGAGCAGGAGCCTCTCGAGCTATTTGGTAAGTTGTTATATTCCTGATGTTGGGTTATTTTGATGTTGGATATTTTTATGCTTAATATCCAATGTTGTTATTTATGTGATTATTCTTTCATTGCATGCGAGGTTATATTACTTCATATTTATATTGTTGAGTTGGATTAATAACAGCCTATGGATGACGCAAGTCATTCGCTGGGCCATGTCATGTGCCCGCATTCTGTATTTTTGGGAAGCATTGCGTGACAGTTCTATAAGTGTAAATAGTTTCGAAATTTGTCATATTAAAAAAAAAAATTCCATTTGGAACGTCATGCACATACCTTCTATACAAGTTGCACTTCTCTTTTTAGACATAACTGTTCACATGCCAACTAATTGTGCTTGATCAAAGTGAGAAGTTTTGTAATCTGCGTTGCAAGTTACCAGCTATTTTGGCCGAATATATATTTTCTAATAAACTATTAACATAACATAATGAACAAAACAAGCATGGTGACGAAGTGGAATAGATTGTCATTGATGTGGCCCATCTCTATTCCTTTTACTTCTCATCTATCTTTGTCTTGTATCAGTCTTATCAGATTAGATTTTTCAGTTGACCTAATATTGTAATCAGATCAGATATATATTGCTTCCTAGTGCTCTTCACTATGCGTCCAAGTTTCTCTCTTACTTGCTCTCATCCTATTGTCATGTATTAGTCCAAGCATAATTCTCGGCAAAATTTGTTTTACTTTCATTTTGGTCTTTAATGTATATCTTATTTCATATTTATATCCTACAATTTCATATTTATGCGATGCGCTCCCTAATTTTTACTATGTCGTTGTTTTCCCAACACAACTATGATTAGACTCTCATCATGGATACGTCTTTTTGTTCCTAACTTACACTAACTCCTCTTTCTGACTTTTTTTCAATATTCGAAACAATGACTGTAAACTTTAGTTATAGCTCTAACTATATTAATGAGTGGTGACAGCTTTTAATATATACAACTTATTGAAGAGAAAATATAACGAATACGTTGTTAGATATATAAGATATATAAGTATATTCTCAATATAATATAATATTATATATCCAACAATGTGTTACTAAATCCAGTATCTTAAATCTCTACTATTATAATGGGAGAAGGCCTTAGTGTAATTTGTCCTTAACCCAATCCGTGCAACGCACGTGCTGGTAGATTTTTCTTTTTTTCCCCTTTTCATTCTCCCAATTTTCTCCACGTGCACAACACGTGTATAATACTAGATTAATTTAATCTCATATATACTGGTCTAGCGGTACGGCCATTGTGATAATTCAATTACGATAAATATGATATAATATCTTAAACAGTAAAGATATTAATTTTAATTCTAATTTCTCATTATTATTATCTTTCATAATGTCTATCATATGTATCATATCATATTTTGATGGGAAAAAAAGCACGCATACAAAATTATTTTTTGGTTAAAGTAGTAAAATATTTCATTTCTTATTGATGATAAATAATTAGAGGATAAAATAACAAATAAGCCCTACTTTATTCTCAGAATAATATGTAAATATTAATTTGTTAAGGATAAATTTAGAAATTTGTGGCATATATAGAGTTTGAGTACGTACCTCCTCCCTCTCTGCCGTGACATGCGGCGAATCGGGTATCACCACCACTGCGTATTGGGACCCACCTTGATGATTGAGATGATCTTGGCCGTTATTCTAACATCGTATGGTCGACGTAGGAAATCCCCGACCTGAAAATTGAAATGCCTAATCACACCACGTAGGTAGCTCTATTTCTTAAATAACTAGCCATCTACATTTATGATGGTTTATGACGGACGTCCTAACAAAAAAAAAAAAAAAAAAAAAAGTAATGCTTTAGCCATTTCCAATTTCACTACCATTTCCTTCAGTATCTTAGGTGGCATACTTCTATTGAAGAGTTCTCCCACCTACTCTATTATTTCCTACCTATTGGAGTGTGCCACCTAAAGTAGTGAAGAAAAATATAGTGAAATTGGTAGTGGCTCTAGCATTACTCAAAAAAAAAAAAAAAGTAAGGACTACTCTACTGTTTGACCTCAAACCTGATATATTCTTTCTTTTAGAGCATCCACGGTGATTTTTTATAAATAACAAATTGCTATTTTATTCGAAACGAATTGCTGCAATGGTTTTTCATTTTTCCATTTTATAGCAAATTTGCAATACTGATTTCTCATATATGAAAAACGAAATACCAATTCTCAAATTATAAAGGACGGAATATCATATACCGTCGCTCCGATTTTAAGATTTTTTAATCGATTAAGACGGGAAAACATATATTGTCTAAATATATATATATATATATATATATATATATATATATATATATATATATATTTAAAAAGGGTCGGACGGGGAAACATACCCCGTCCTTCCCTTTTATTTATTATTATTATTTTTTAATTCTCCTCAGACGAGGAAACATCTCCCGTCCGGGAGATGTTATCCCGTCCAAGGATTTATTACATTTTTTTTGGGGGGTTTTTTGTTTCCCAAATTGCCCTTCAATCCATATTCTTTGAATATCAAAGGAGGGGGTAATTTGGTCTTTTAATATGTAACAGGCAAATGAGAAAAATTTAACAAACGATCACTGTACGATCCTCCCCTATATGCTATCACTGTAGCTGCCATATAATAGAATATGAGAAACACCACTGTGGATGCTCTTACCCATCCTAAACTCTTACCATACTCATTACAAATTACATCTAGTGATACAAAATTTTATTTTATATGAATGGCATTTTCGTAAATAATTATGTCATAAATAAATTTGAAGTTTGTGGACATTATGATAACTGACTAATTAATTAGAAACTAATAATTTACACATGGGATGCACGTCTTTATATATATATATATATATATATATATATATATATATATATATATATATATATATATATATATATATAGTCCCCTTCGGTTGTACACTACTTTTGGTGAGCACTCCGTGAGCACTCACGAACTAGAGACCCTATGAAAAATCCGAACCGCTCATATTGTTCTATATGCCTTAGATAGCCTAACAATAAAAAATCAAGTAATTTGAAGTTCATTTGCCCATCCATCAAGCTGTTAGAATTTTCAGCCATACAATTTTGTGATGATGTAAATCATGGGCAAAGGAACTTCAAATTACTTGATTTTTTATTGTTAGGTTATCTAAGGCATATAAAACGATATGAGCGGTTCGGATTTTTCATAGGGTCTCTAGTTCGTAAGTGCTCACGGAGTGCTCACCAAAGTAGTGTGCAACCGAAGATCTTTCTCTCTCTCTCTCTCTCTATATATATATATATATATATATATATATATATGGGTAAAAGGGATATGAGCAACTTGCTCATTTAATAAATGAGCAATTGATGAGGTGGCATGCATGTGATACATTAAGTATCTAATCACTTTTAGGATTTTCCAATCACATGCATGCCATCTCATCACTTGCTCATTTACTAAATGAGCAAGTTGGTCATACCCTCTTTTTCCTTATATATATATATATATATATATATATATATACAGGGAAAAGTGCAACTTGCTCATTTAGTAAATGAGCAAGTGATGATGTGGTATACATGTGATTGAAAAATCTTTAAAAGGGTTAGTTATCCAAATGTATCACATGCATGCTACATAATCAATTGCTCATTTACTAAATGAGCAAGTTGCTCAGATCCCTTTTACCCTATATATATATAGATTGGAAAATCTAATATATATATATATATATATATATATATATATATATATATATAGGGTAAAAAAGATATGAGCAACTTGCTCATTTAGTAAATGAGCAATTGATTATGTGCCATGCATGTAATACATTGGATAACTAACTCTTTTAAGGATTTTCCAATCAAATGTATACCACATCATCAATTGCTTATTTACTAAATGAGCAAATTGCTAATACCCCCTTTTCCCATATATATATATATATATATATATATATATATATATATATATATATATATATATATATATATATATATAGGAAAATGCTCCATTTAAAATGTAAATGTTGTGAAAATACGTAAAAACCACCTAGACCGTTGTTGGAAACAACGGCCTAGGTGGTTTTTCACGTTTTCATCGCTACAGTATGTTTTCAACGGAACATTCCTTATATATATATATATATATATATATATATATATATATATATATATATATATATATATATATATATATATATATATATATATATGAAAATGCTCCATTGAAAATGCAAATGTTGTGGAAAACGTGAAAACAAGCCTAGGCCGTTGTTGGGTTATAATGCATTATAACCGAGGTCGTTGTTTCCAACAACGGCCTACGTGGTTTTCACGTGTTTTCACAATATTTGCGTTTTCAACTGAGCATTTCCCTTATATATATATATATATATATATATATATATATATATATATATATATATATATATATATATATATGAGAAAAGTGAGCTTCATATAGAGTATGAAGAAATTTTCCTCATACAAATTAATTATACTCACTTGGTGAGACCATTATGGAAGATCTACTCGGTCCAACATGTTTATCATGTTAACGGATGTATGTGTAAAAAAATCAAGTGGTTTGGGGATCATTCACCCTTACATCATGTGGTTGAAAAATGAACAATTTCTATAGTAATACAAATTGAACCACAAATTGAACCCACATGATGCACCGATGAATAACCTCCAAACAACTTGATTTTTTTTACAGATGCATCCATTGACATGATAAACATGATAGACGGAGTGAATCTTCCATGAGGGCACCATCAAGTGAAATATAAATAACTTTGTATGAGAAAATTTTTCTCATACAAATGTGAGACTCTCCCTCATGAGTGGCGGTATGGCGAGTATTAGAGGCACGCTGATCCTGATTTATGTCAATATTATGAGCTCGCCAGATATCTTGTTTAAAGTTCTGGAGCTCGGCCTGAGTGACTGGTGCTCCTCCAGCTTGGCGGTCCATAGGCGTGGCTCGGCTTATTAGCATATGACTCCTCCGCCGACGATATGGAGGGGACTCTTTTTGCCTCATCGGGGGAGGGGATCTTCTGGTCCTCGGTCTACGGGGGGTCCGGACTCTCGAGGCTCCTGGGTGCTCAGGTTGAGAGACTTCCTCAGGGGCTCGCCATTTATTCAAGCGAGTTCGGAGGTCGACCAACTGCTGACGGTTAAGAATTACCTGACGAAGATTCAGCCTTGAAGGACTTTGAGAAGCCATAGAGTCAGTTGAGGGATTGTGGACCGAAACATGATTATGATGAGGGTGTTGCTTTGGACGTCTTCGACGAGAGCCCCCAGGGCTGCCCCCCGAGACCCTGGAGGGGCCTGTTGAGGGGGAGGCTGTTGAGGAAGAGACTGTTCAGACTGCGGTTACTGAACTTGCTGATTGAGTTAATGAAGAACGTCTTGGAGCGGAGAAGGAGAAGGAAGCGGAGCGGCTCTTCGGCTGTAGACCGCTGCCTTTCTTTTCTCTTTCGGATGCATGGTTTGAAACTACTTTCGCTGATGAAGTAAGGTTGGATTGCTTTTTCATTTTCCACAGACGACGCCATTCTGTTGCTGCTGATTTTGGTGTGCGAGCAAACCGATGAATTTGTGGATTCTTTTGGAAACAATAAAGGCAAAATTGTTGACTTTCACCGCCGTTTGACTATTTCTTGCCGTTGCCGTTGACCTGCAAAAAAGTTCGATATACTGGGATGGATCCCGGCGATGAACCAAACAACGCTCAAATCAGTAATCAGGAAGATTATGAAAGAGCGCTTTAGTGGAAAAATATTGATTACCTTGTTATGGTGAGAGAGAGGGAATTTTATAGTAGCCTTTAGAGACAGTTCAGAGATAATCATTTATCCCTATGTCCCGGTGTTTTTGGATAGAATGTAGAGTTTAAATCGTTTCATGATAAGAGATTCGGTTTAAATCGTTTCTTAGATATAACCATGAATTTGAATTACTTTTCAAATGAACTGTGCTGGTTTTGTGACAGGCTGCTACCCATACCCAATAGGACAGGCCCGTTTATGGATTATTGGGCTTTGGAGAAAGACCCAGTTCCCATTTCAGACCCATTTGTAGGTGAAATTACCGTTTTACCTTTGAGAGCTTTAAGATTCGTGCCCGATTTGAACTGTCCCGATTTGATTCTATTTTTAGGATATATATATATATATATATATATATATATATATATATATATATATATATATATATATATATATATATATAGAGAGAGAGAGAGAGAGAGAGAGAGAGAGAGAGAGAGAGAGAGAGAGAGAGAGAGAGCCTCATATAGGGTATGGGGAAATTTTTCTCATACAAAGTGATTATACTCACTTGGTGGAGCTCTTATGGAAGATCCACTCCGTCCATCATGTTTATCATACTAATTGATGTATGTGTAGAAAAAATTGAGTGGTTTGGAGGTCATTCACTTATGCATTATGTAGGTGAAAAATGAACGATTTCAACAGTAATACAAATCGAACCACAAATTGGACCCACATGATGCATGGGTGAATGACCTCCAAACTACTTGATTTTTTTTACACATACATCTATTAGCATGATAAAAATGATGGACGAACTGGATCTTCCATAAGGGCCCCACCAAGTGAGTATAGTCACTTTGTATGAGGAAAATTTCCTCATACAAATATGAGGTTCACATTATATAT
Organism: Hemerocallis citrina; assembly: GCA_017893485.1. Classification (NCBI taxonomy): domain Eukaryota; kingdom Viridiplantae; phylum Streptophyta; class Magnoliopsida; order Asparagales; family Asphodelaceae; genus Hemerocallis; species Hemerocallis citrina. Next base: position 146,231,288 of record CM030358.1, on the reverse strand, counting down.
ATATATATATATATATATATATATATATATATATATATATATATATATATATATATATATATATATATATATATATATATGGGCTATCTTCCATTGCAAACGCAAATGTCGTGCGAACCACCTAACCCGTTATCCACAATGACGGGTTAAGGCAAAACACATAACCCGTCATCACTGATGACGGGTTATGTGTTTTGCATTAACCCGTCATTGTGGATGACGGGTTAAGTGATTCGCACGTTCGCAACTGCTACAGTAGCGTTTGCAATGGAAGAAGCCTCTCTCTCTCTCTCTCTATATATATATACATATATATATATATATATATATATATAGGGTAAAAGGGATATGAGCAACTTGCTCATTTAGTAAATGAGCAATTGATGAGGTGACATGCATGTGATTGAAAAATTCTAAAAGTGGTTAGTTGTCCAATGTATCACATGCATGCCACATTATCAATTGCTCATTTACTAAATGAGCAAGTTGCTCATATCTCTTTTACCCATATATATATATATATATCCGTGATTAGGCTTACCATTAGATATAGTAGTATTCACAAACCATGGAACTGAATAATTTTACAGTGCGTTGGATGCAGTCAACAAGAAATGGAGCCAGGATTAATCCACAAGATCTTAAGTTATATATACCCAAGTGAAGTTCAGCACGTAATTTATTAACAATTTTCAACATTCTCATTTTATTCTCAGTGCCATCATTTTTTTTTTTTTGGTTCTCTGGATAAGATGTTCGAAGTTTGCAAAGACTCATGCAATATACATATATATATATATGCAATAACACAAACAAACATGCTTTCAATGTCAGGTTAAAAATGTCCAGCTTGTTATTAGTACATATATTTCACAAAATCTCTGTTAGTAAATCATTTACTAAGAAAAATTAGTGACTAATCTGAGAAGAAAATAAAAAATAACAAATAAAGCCGAAACTAGATTTTCAACATGTCAAAAACCCAACTGGTGTCCATTGTTTCTGATTTTTCTGATGGTTGAAAATTCTCTGCCACTCACACGCAATCACCATGTGCAACAACAACAACAACACCATAAATAAAATTTAAATATACACAGTTTGATATTAGATTAAGATGCATCTAGTACAGACATTAATCTAATAGTTGATAACTCTCTAAATGATGATATTAACACATATAGTTAGTTTAATTCAAGGAATAATCTTACATTTAGCTGGCTTGTATAATGCTCAAACCTGTTTTTGGTAACAAGTATTTTTTTCCTTTTTTTTTCCTTTTCTTTTAAAGACCTAAAAGGTCCCACACAGTAATTATAATTACTTTATACGAGAGAATTTCTTCCTACAATTATGAGTTACTTTCCTCATTTATTGTTTATGTTAGAAATTATAGAATGTCACTCTAAATATTACTTTATTTGTCACTCTCTTATATAACTGATTTATACATAATTTTTAAATTAAAAAAATTATAATTAGTTGGGATCACTTATTTTTTTTTTTTTTTAATATACAAAAAAAATATATTACTCTGGGAAATTTCTAATATAGAATTGTCTTCTTCTTTATTTGACTCATGTTCTTTCACAAACCCTAATGAGAGAAAGAAAGGTCAGTACAGTGGGTGTAAGTTAACAGTTGATTTAATACGAGCCATCAAACCAAGAAGTTCATTATACTCCTTTTCTATTAATATTATTCCGGTTAATAAATCCTTTTATACTAAAGAAAAGCTATCAAATGAAAGGTTAAAAATATGTAGCAAATTTTTTACTATAACCACGATAGATTATTAAAAATCACACTCAGTGAAAGAGATATACTCTCTCTCTCTCTCCATAATTTTTATTTTTAAATTGCTTATCAGATAAAAAGTAGTGCATACACACACCCTTAAAGCATCTGTAGTCTATATACTCATTTTTTGGAGGGAAAAAAAAGAAAAAAATGACGTTATTTGTAAGTTATTTGGAAGACGAAAAGAGATTTTGAAAAAAAATTAGCCGACGAAAGACGCTGCTTTAAAAAAAAATATTGGACGGAAATTATTTTCCATCCCAATTATTTTTTTAAAAAATGATCGGAACCATTCGATTTTTTTAAAAAAGAATCGACGGACGGGAAATCATTTTCCGTCCAATCGATTTTTTTAAAAAAATAGCTTGGACGGTAGATCATCTACCGTCCCATGCTTTTCTTTACATTTTGGTGAAAAATGTTCTAGAAACTAGAGCCTATAAACATTTCTATCTGCATAAATCTCTAATCTCTAATATTATAATGGGAGAGTTAGAGTTGTCATTTATAGACAACCTGTAATATGTAGACATTTATCAACTATCTAATCTCAACCATTTATTTTTAAATGAGAGTTATATTAACAATTCATTTACTCAGTTGTCATAAGTTACCATAATACCATCAAAGTTCAAATTTATTTATTTACAAAAGTATCACTCATATAAAATAAAAGTTTGTGCCACTATAGTTAACTAGTAATTTACACGTGCGATGTACGTTTTAATAATTTCAAAAAATAAAAATAAAAACTCTGACGTAAGGAGGATTTGAACCGGAAATCTCTTTTATATTAGTTATGTACGTGCATTGCACATGTTGGTAGAATAACAAAATGACAAATGACAATAAGGCCTTCTCCCATTATAATATTAGAGATTAGAGATTAGAGATTTGTAAAGAGAATATGATGAGTAAAGGAATATATCTCAGATTCGAGGCCAGATGCTTTATTATAAACTATATGTATAATAATAATAAATTAATTAAAATATGCATTGCGCAACTAATTAGGTTTTAATTGAAATTTAATTAAGAATTAATTTTTTTTAAGTAATAAGATTTAATTAGAATTAAATTAAGAGTTAATTAGGAATTAATTAGGAGTTGACTTTTTTTATAAAAAAAATTCTTACGGGAAATGATAATCCATCCATTGGTTTTTAATTCTTTTTAAAATAATGGACAGAAAATTCATCGTACGTCGAATATTTAAAATTAAAATTTAAATTTTGGATTCAAATGACCATAACAGAAAATTATATATGTAAAATACTCAAAATTTGAGTCGTAACGAACTGCTGATGCTCTTATTCATTATCAACCGATAGTCTAGCACTGCCACGTTATCAATGCTAGTAAAATTATTTTACTTTAAACCCTAAATCTGACGAAATTTAACCTATAATTACACCTGAAATAATTTATTTTTTTAGAAATTAGTTGAGATTTGATTGGGGAGTCCAGTTAGATTTTTATACTGTTGTTGCATGATGATATAAGACTGTTAGTCAGGTCGTGTTCATTTTTTATTAATAAATTCAAAACCCTATTAAGTGTAATAAATGCCTAGTAACAAGTCTCTTAGCTAATGAGCAAAGTCGGAAGTTCAATCTCCGCTAGAATCGTTCTTTATTATGAGATTATTATACTGTGTGCCCATCTGGCCTTGTTATTTTTTTTATATAAAATTGTTGTTTTGTTAACGACTTATTAGAGCATCTGTAATGGTTGGGAAAAAAAATATCCATATATGCATATATAGAAATAGCAAAAGAAATTTTGCTGCAGTCGTCTAAAAGTTATTTTTATGAATAAATCCAACGGACGGCAACGAACGGCACATGAAGTGCCGTCCGAGGGATTAACGTCATTCAACCATAGAAATTCGTCCTCGAAGTGCAAATAAAAAATTGCAAAAAAATTCTAAAAAATTACAAAAACATTTTACAAATTACAAAAAAATTACAAAAAATTACAAAAACATTTCAGAAATTGCAAAAACAAATACAAAATTACAAAAACATTTCAAAAATTGCAAAAAAAAAAAAATAAAAATTGCATAAATCTCCGGACGGCACATGAAGTGCCGTCCGAGATATGCGGAGGCAAGGGACGGCACTTCATGTGCCGTCCGAGGGATTTAATCATTTTGGGGGTTTTTTTAATTGAAAAAAAAATAAAAATCAAGGAACGGCACTTGAAGTGTCGTCCGACGAAAAAAATATTAGTTTTTTTTGTGCGACGGTACTTCGAGTGTCGTCGCTCATATATGGATAAATCTCAAACCCATTCTCATTTATAGCAAACGACTGTAGCGGAATATGGATAAAATGGATATTTGGCAAACGAGTGCAGCGCGTTTTTGAGCCAAATATCCATTTTATCGATATTTAGCAAACGACTACTAATGTGGTCACCTTTTATTTAGAAAAAAGAAAAATACTAAAATAATTAACAACTAATTTAACGGTGTCAATTGGTCCGAACCCGACCTGTAGCCTCCTAGATTTGACCTGATAATTAACAGGTTTGTGCTAATAATTTTCATTTTGGGCCGGGCTCGGGCTCAAATTTTTAGACCCAAGAAAATTTCGAGCCAGACTCAATCCTAAGTGCTTAGGCTCGATGGGCCCGAACCAATTTTTATATGCACATGTGTATGTTTATGCATCATGTATATATATGCATGCAATTTTTTTTTAATAGAGAATATTCATATAAGCTGGAATGAGTGTTAAAATTAATAGATAGAGAAATAATGTCTTGTGCATAAAATTAATTGAGAATAGACAAATTAGATATAAATTATTCAAAATTTTGTATTATTTCTGTCATTGTTATTTTTTTATCATATATTATTCATGATATAGTTTTATTTTATGAAAAAATTATATATTAGAATATAAATAAGTAGTTCAAGGCTAGACCTGGACTTATTTTCGGTCCTATGTAATTTGGACCCGAGTTCGGGCCTCATATTTTAAGCCCGAAAAGATAACTGATAACTGATTGAGTTCAGACCTATATTTTAAACTTCTGACTCGGGACCGAACCATATGTATGGGTAAAGCCCAAATCCGATTCGTCGCCAACCCTAAACTAATCCAAAACCCTCCCTTTTCGCAAATAAATACCACCCGACTTCTACTCTCTCAATACTTTCTCTTTCTCGCTCCTAAAAAAATGAGTCAAATGATCATCCTATTCTTCCTCCTCTTCTCACTCTCCACCCAAACCAGATCCGAACCGGAGTCCACTTCCCTCCGCCTCACCCTCACCAGAAACCCCCCTCACTTCCCCACCATCTTCCACCACGCCCGCACCCTCTCCCAGAAAAAAATCCGACCCGAATGCCTCGGATCCGAAACCAACTCCTCCTTCGCAATGCCGATCAATTCGGGGGCGTACACGGGTACGGGCCAGTACTTTGCGCAGGTTCGGATCGGGACGCCGGCCCAGACGTTTCTGTTGGTTGCGGATACGGGTAGCGATTTGACGTGGGTGGATTGCAGGCATCGGAAAAGCGGGTCGGGTTTGAAGAAGGGGAAGAAGCGGGTATTTGATGCGGATCAGTCGAGGTCGTTTCGTCCGATAAGTTGCTCGTCGGTGTTGTGTAAGACGGCGTTGCCGTTCTCGTTGACTACGTGTCCGGTGCCGACGTCACCCTGCGCTTATGATTATGGGTATTTTTCTTTTCTTTATTTTCATTTTTTGCTTTTCTATAAGGTCTTAGCCACATACACTCATATTAATTGAAGATTTTTTTTAGAAGTAGGGTTTGAACTCCGGATCTCTTCTTAGGTTTACTGGTAGTGGATCATAGACCAAACTGATACTTGCTGTTAGAGTAGATTTGGTTTTCATGCATTGGTTGTTATTCTCGCTCATCTTTTCATTTGTATATTTTCTAAATTTTTTGGCATTCTTCCTAAAATGTTTTTTTTTAATTTTATTTTCTATATATTGAGACTACAAAAAATTTGCTAATAATGTTTCAACGGCCAAATTACAAAGATCTTAACAATATAGCTAGCTCATTGTGTATTTTGTGTTATTCATTTTAGTTATGACGTTAATTATTGATAGGTAAGATGAGGCGCTTTACAATAATTCTTATTTTTAAATATATCTTCGACCATGTGACAACACAAATTGTACGATCAAGTTGGATATGCCGCTATGAAAGAGCCAAATGATTGAGCTATTTTCAATATATCTTTCGAATATTAATAATGTTTTTTTAAATTTAAACATAATATATTCGGGTTAAAATAAATTAAATCTATTTTGAAGGAGATGATTGGTGTTAAAACTTAAAAGAGAATTTACTTTTTTAGTTGTTTTTTTGTCTTTATGAAAAAAATATAAAATAAACTGAGAGTGAATGTATCAGAAAGTGCAGTGGCGCTATTAATGGTCATAACTTGTAGCTGCATTATAAAGAACACGATACGGCTGTGTACTCTTTTAATTCCCATTCACACGCACCAGAATATTCACCCACAGTAGTTAATATCCTCTGGGGGGTCCACATTCTGGATATGGGTACAAATTTGCGTGCTAATTGAATTCTAAGAAATTAGTTTATATAGGAGTAGTTGGTTTCAAGTGCATGTGGTATAAATGTGGGTAGTGACTATTTGTATGCTCGCACTTATTTTGCCAATTGACGCGAACTTATACTCAGACACAGCAAATCTACTCGAGCAAATAAAATTGCGACATATACCGCTTTTGAAATTGTTTGGACACGTGGCACGTGGTTGTTGGTTTATGATGTGCGTTGTGTGCATGTGCTCCTAATTTGTGATCAAATTTCATTGGATCCTTCCTGTATTTTAATAACTATTTTCACTCTTCTTCTTTTTTTTCATCAAAATATTTGATTCATACAATTACAATTCCATAGCTATTTACTGCAGAATAATTGGTGGGAATTAATTTTTTACAATTGTAAAAATAATACAAGTGAATGTACATTGCAAGAAATGTTAGTGTAATTTACCACTTGTCTATATAGTCATGTCGATAAGTTGTTCCCTTGCATTGATCTCAAATAGGTACTCCGATGGATCATCGGCTCAAGGTTTCTTCGCCAACGAGAAAGCCACCATCACCTTATCTAGCGGTCGCAATGAGAAGCTGAAAGGCTTAATAGTCGGGTGCACATCCGCGTCCATCGGATCCAGCTTTAGCCAATCCGACGGAGTTCTCGGCCTTGGATATAGCAACATATCCTTTGCCTTGCAAGCCACCAAACTCTTCGACGGCAAATTCTCCTATTGTCTAGTGGACCACCTTAGCCCTAGAAACGCTTCGTCTTATCTTACCTTCGGCCCAAATGGCTGGCTCAGCTCATTGGCTGCCAAACAGACTGCGTTGATCATCAAGCCGGCCCTTGAGCCACTTTATGCAGTTGGAGTTGTAGGCATTTCGGTGTCCGGGGAAGTCCTAAAAATACCTGCCAGTGTGTGGAATTTGGAGAGAGGAGGTGGGACCATTCTCGATTCCGGCACGAGTCTTACAATCTTAACCGAGCCGGCTTACAAAGTTGTGGTTTCGGCTCTTAGCCGACGGCTCAGAGGGATACCAAGAGTCCATATTGATCCTTTTGACGTATGCTACAATTGGACCAACGTGAAGGAAGTTAGTGTACCTAAGCTAGTCATTCATTTCACCGGCTCAGCTCGGCTCGAGCCACCGACTAAGAGTTACCTAATTGATGTGGAGGAAGGAGTCAAGTGTGTTGGCTTCGTGTCTGCTCCGTGGCCGGGTCAGTCCACTATAGGGAACATTATGCAACAAGAGCACTTGTGGGAATTCGATATTCGAAATCAACGGTTGAGATTTCATCGGTCGACGTGTTTGTGATGATGATTGATTGTCCAGTACTCTTTCCCCCCATCAAAATAGGATGATTCTTTTGATGTTGGATTTTTTATATATCGAACAAAAAAAATTTCTTATAGTTTTGGGGGTAAAACAAAATATAACAAAATTATATATGTGGATGTGATGGAATAACATGATTAGTTGAATGATTAGGGTTTGGTGATTAGTGGGGTCTATAATTTTGTGGGATTGCGTCTATTTGTGAAATGTTGTTTTGTTGCCAACATATATAGCTGTGAATGTGAGTGTGTGAGGAGGGATAGATGAAAGGGATGGGACCAACTTTACAACTTGTTGCTAATTATATTTTATGATCATGTACGATTAGAAAAATAATACTGTATCTTATCGTCATGCATGATTGGAACAATTATATCTTATGATTAGGAGTAAAGCAGAAGCCTGTGTACGGCTTCACTTCTAAGGTGGGGGAACTATATAGTATATATGTCAATTGCTTGCAAGCATAATCTTGCAGTCCTTAGACCATCCACTATTCGTTTGCTAAAAATATTGCAAAATGGCAAATAAAAATACCAATAGGAGAATATCAGTGCAACAGTAATTTGCAAAAATTTGAGAAAGACGGTACATGTTGTTTCGTTCGTTTTTTTTAATAGTTAATTAATTAATGATTAGATATTAAAATAGGTAAATTAAATAAATTAAATAATAAAATATATCCTAACCTACTTAATTATACACTAACCTATTAATTATACACTAACCTAATCCTAAATTTGGGAGGGACGGCGCATGTTGTCCCATCCAAGCAAAAAAGACTTGAAACGGGACAACATATGTTGTTTGAGCGATTTTTGTTTGATTTTTGATTTGTTGTACCGTCTGATCATTAAAAAAAAAGGGTCAGACGAGACAACATGTTTCTTTTGATTCCATTAAAAAATTAAAAAAAAAGGACATGTTCCGTCCCCTATAATTTGAGAATCGCCAGTTCGTTTATCAATTATGAGAAGCGACTGTAGCGATTTTACCAAAATATGAAAAAATAGCAAACGACTGCAGGCCATCGTTTCTAAAAATATGAGAAAATGACAAATATAGCAAATATAGCAAATCGATTAAGGATGCTCTTACAAAATATTTTATAAAAATAAAAAATTATTATGACCCAAATTCAATAGATGGAGAGGTTTTTGGGGTTTGTTTGTTTGAAGTTTAAGTCGTCTGCAATCTGAGAGCAAAAAATAATGGTTTAGATTGTGATGCCCGTGAAGGCGATTCAGTGAATCCGGGGAATCCAATTCGGTGTTTAAACACAAGTCCGAGAAGTAGCTTATCTTCACCCAATAAAATGTTTGGTTCATTAATTGTCTGATCTTCAAGCCACGACTTCAAAAAAGAAGGGGAAAAAAAAATCCAATTTAGGAGTAAACAAAGGTTGCTAATAATACATGATGATAGTGAATAATGATGCTAAATGTGTACAATGAAGTTGATATGGGTAAGAAGAGCCGAACACAATCAGGACCGTTCGATCCCCTCAAGATCCGTTCCTTCGTGATCATCAAGTCAAACAGGTCCAACAAGCTTCTGCCATTTCAGGCCCACAGGCTAAGGGGTCCGACCCGGCTAGTTAGGGTCTGTGACCCGTTAGCCACTGCCTATAAATACCAGACCGCATCCTCCGTGCCCAAGGTAACAAACTTTTCTCCACCTGAACCCTAGCTACTGTTACTATTCCAGTGACTGACTAGATCGGCGGAGGGCCAGTCGCCGAGATCTCTCCCGGTGATTGTAGGCATTCTACAGGAACGAAGACTCGAGCAGAGCCACAAGGATCCGAGCCAAGCACTTAGCCTTTACCACTCTCCTGCTACCCCGAACAAAACATACAGCTCGAACATCGCCTCGAGGCCCAGATCCGTTCCAGTGCCGCTCCTTCCATCACAAAATTACAAGAACTCACACCTGTTGCCTCCACACAAAAAACAAGCAGCATTAGGTTGGCGCCGTCTGTGAAAAAGCTACGTCACTGAAACTGATCCTATCCCGACCTCTGGCCTCTCTTGAAGCCAAGCCCTCTCATGGCTCCCAAAGCCAGAAGAGCCTTCACCGCTGGACGTCGTCCAGACCCTCCTCCCTCTCACAACCATGCGAACACACGGGGCTCTAACCTACCACAAGCCAATGGTGCAGCAAGATCCGAACCGAGCGCTTCACGCTCAGTTGCTCACGATTTACGGTATGTCATTAAGCACCGACAGCTCAGCCGGTCGATGGGAGGGGCTGCTGCCAACTCGGCTCCGACCCATAGCATCCAACCAACCCAAGAACGGGAACAAGGGCATAGCCACCCACCCCGGGAAAACCCACTTCCGTGTGGCCAAGACGAGCAAACTCGGTCAGGAGAGCCGATTTCCAAAATTTTAGGAACGAGGTCACCCAGGCCATCCGAGGCGACCTCGAGGCGACCTCAGGGCCGAGACGCGCAACAATACCTGCCCTCAACAAGAAGCCCAGGGCAACGAATCCCACGGTTCGACTCACCCACAGAGACAAGACGAGGCCGTCCTTCGGCGCCTCCAGAAGATGGAGAACCGTCTCGCCCATATCGGCGAGGGAGGACTCCCTTCTGGGCAAGAGAACCGGCTGAACCGACCTCCGTTCTCTCTCCAAATTCTAGACGCTGAGATTCTCAGAAATTTCAGGCCGCCCCAGTTCGAGACCTACAATGGCGAAAGTGATCCAGCAGATCACATGGAAGGGTTCAGAACCCTCATATTGATTCATAGCGCATCGGATCATCTCCTATGCCACGCCTTCCCTGCCACCCTGTGCGGTTCGGCTCGGGAATGGTTCTCAAAACTCACCCCGACTCGGTGTTCTCATTCGACCAACTCAAAGTAAACTTTCTTGTCCACTTCGTGACCAGCCGGAAGGTCGAGAAGACAAGCGCATCTCTTCTGGACTTAAAGTAGAAGGAAGGAGAACCCTCCGCGAGCTCGTGCGAAGGTTCAACCGAGGCAAGGACGGTCTTCTCTCTCGATGTGGGCATCGCTTCCGCAGCGTTTCGGCACAATGTTCGCCACGACCAGTTAAAGGCCTCACTAGCCAAAAAAACCGTCCCTAGACTTTCCTGACCTCCTCAACAGGGTTGAGAAATACATCTGGGCAGAGGAAGCACTGCACCCCGAAGGCATTAAAGAAATTACAACCCAGCGGAAGCGAGAAGCAGACGACTCCGAGCTTGCCAAGAAGACCCTGAAGGACGTGTCTGGTCAGAAGAGGCCACCTATGGTCCCCCATTTTTAAAGATACACGCCACTGACCCAGAACGTGTCAGCCATCCTCTTGGAGATCGAGGATAAAGGGATCGTCTAACACCCTCCCCAAACAAGTAACAACAAAAAAGGGATCAAAGGTTCTACTGCCGGTTTCACCGAGACCACGGGCACAAAACAGACACCTGCTGCGCCCTTACAGACAAGATCAAAGTACTCATCTAGCGAGGGTACCTAAGGGAGTTCACTCGGACCATCCCAACAGACCGGAGGGACTCGAAGAATCTGAGGCCTTCGCCTCCTCCTCGAACGGTCAGCAGGCAACCCGAGTACGAACCTGAGCTTGAAGAAACCTGGGGGCCAGCCATCCTACATTGTGTCCATGGCAGGCCCACGGGAGGGGACTCAAAAATCTCATGCAAGGGCTTCTTGCGGGAAGTGAATCTGGTCCACGACCAACCGCCTCCCAGGGTTCAGCAGCAGGCGGTCCCCTTCTCAGGGGAAGACCTGGAGGGCGTCCGGCTCCTGCATTGTGATGCCCTCGTCATCAGCCTCGTCATGGCGAACCACGAAGTTCGTCAAATCCTCGCAGACTGTAACTCCCTGTCCCAGTTGTACGTATTTTATTACGTAAATTTTTGTACTTCAATTTTCAGATAAGTTTTATTTTTTTCTTTGGACTCTTTATCTAAAGTCAGAATATTTTTCTGATCAATTCCATAATTTTGTGATTTTTCGACCGGAGTTTAAATACAAACTTTAACCCTGATTAATACTAATCATAATCCTAAACCTAATTCTTAATCCAATAGCTAACCTAACTTCTACACCTTATTTTCTTCCTCTCTACACCTTATTTTCTCCCTCCTTACTCCTCCATTTCTGCATACGCCAACCCCCCCACCTCATTTTTCTCATTCTCTAACCTAACTCCCTCATTTTTCTTCTAACAGCCTAACTCTTCTCACCTTTTTTTCACACTCCTACACCTAACTCCACACATGCATGCACAATTGCTTCATGACTCCATATACAACCAGCCAACTCTCTCTCCCTCTCTCCTGGTTTAAATCTATATATATGCATACACACACACACATGCATAACACATCAACCCCCATCTCTACGTCTCATTCTTCATTTTTCCTCCATTCTTCCTCTGCATTCTTCACACCCGAGAGCTCAAGTAATACCCGAGCTCCACTTTATCTTCCACCTTCGAGCTAACGACTCCGCTTTTACGATCCCATGAACCCCGAAAAATAACCCGACGCCGCACCACCTTGTTGTTGTTGTCACTCACTGTTGCTATCGTTGTTCAATCGTTGCCGTCTTGCCGCCATTCTTACCGCTGTTGTGCCGCCGTCCGTTACCGACGTCGCTTCTTCTTTCTGTGGTTAACACCACCACCGAAATCGTCACGTTATAAGACAAGTACCTTGTATACTCTTTTTGTTCTCGTACAAGCATTTTCCTTGGACTCGTGGCAAGTAGTCTAGTTATCATCATGTTTTATTGTCAAACTCCATTCTAGTCACTGGTTTCATGCTATATCAACTCAAGAGTGAACCGTTAACACATTTCGAATCGTGTTATCGAATATCGAATATTCAACCTTAGTATCTCTAAATTTCTTGATCTTGCACTAAGAATTCGACCATGCTCCCGATACTGGATTGAAGATTTTCTATGTGAAAATCGTAGCCCATCGAGTCCCGAATCCAGAACATCTTACTGTTTCTCAATCGGATGTATAGTGAGATATCGCGATTTTAGTACTAGGTATATCGTGAATTTCTGAAACTGTACGGGATTACTAACTGGTATCTTGTACTGAGAATTCGACCATGTTCCCGACACTGGATCGAAAAACTTTCTACATAAAAATCGTAGCCCTTCGAGTCTAGATATCTGAAACATCCTACAGTTTCTCAATCATATGTATAGATTGTGAGATATCGCAATTTTAGTATTGTGACTCCGAATTTCCAAAATGCGCGCGAACCATCGAAACCAGCGAAGAATGAATTTGTACGCATAACTACTGTCTTTAGAATGTATCGTGTGAATATGCATTGGAACCGAAAGAGAGACTAATTTCTAGAATTTCTGACGGAATCGAATTTGCTTTTCTGCAACAACGGAAAAGTGAATTTGAATGCCGATATATCAAGTTATCTAAAAATTCATCTCTACGTTTTTGCATATAAATCCGTTACTTTTTATATTTAATGAACTGAGTGTATTATTGTTCTGTAATAATAACTTGCATAGATATAATAGGTTGATAGCATGCATTTTATACCACTTGATAATTCTATGATAACTACTCTCGATATATGTACTCGTTTTACGTCTTATATCCATGATTACTGCTCTTGGTATTTTCCTTGATTAATCTGTCTTGATTACACCGTTCTACTAGTCGTACCAACTGCATGTTCATAATTAATTATAAAAGAATAACAAGCCGGGGTTATAAGGGTACGACTTAATAGTGGACAATATAAGGGAGTATACTCGGAAGGGAGCCCGTATTTCTCGAAATAGTGATTCTTGATTCTTGATTCTTGATTCTTGATTCTTGATTACACAATTCTTGATTACATAATTCTCGATTACATGATTCATGATTACATGTGTAGCGCCCCGAATTTCTAATATGAGAGCTTAGAAAATACGTGGCACATTCCCAGTGATCCACTTCAATATAACAATAAACACAACCAAAGACCACTAAAATTTTCAACATTTATTACAACAAAACTTTTACATATCACAGCGGAAGACTAAACAACTCAAAAGTAACTCAACAGGTCTTTACAAATTAACACTGAACACTTTATAGTCCATATATCCTAAAAGCTAACTCAAGCATCCAATCTCCAACTCTAAGCAATAACCTGCAACACGTGAGGCTAGAGTTGAACCCTAATCCCCAAACTAAAGGGGTCAGCCATAAATGGTGTGAGTGGCATAAAAATCAAACAACAACATAATTGAACTTAAATCGTAATGTCCAACAAGTAATAGCCAAAATACCGAATAGAACAACCGGTGATACCAAAACCAAGTGTCAAATGTGGAAACAGGAAATCCGAATGCATAAAGATGAGTCAATAAAACACAAATGCTATATGCTGACAACGATGACTACTAAGAGATGAAGATAAACTATGAGAATTTGCCCATGCTTGATAATTCCGGGAATAGATCCCACATCTCAGGTATTTTTCCTGGATAATTCAGGAGATCAACCCACATCTAAACATAGACTTATCATCACAATAATATCCTAAGAGTGTCGCCTCGACTTTGATCATTCCGTAGGTCAATCCCGCATCTCAAAATAATTACTTGGATAATTCAGGAGATATATCTCACATCTCAGGCCATCTACCTGGATAATTCAGGAGATAAATCCCACATCTCAAGTTAACCACTTGGATAATTCAGGAGATTAAATCCCACATCTAAAGCCTTACTGAGGTGCATAACTCATGTCCCTTTCGTCATGACACTACTAGTGCAAGTCCTTATTATTTTTGGTTACTGAACAAATCTCCTAGAGTAGTGTACCCCACCGGACTAAAAATCTGAATAACTGAAAGTTCGCCTCAATGGGCCTCAATAAATAACTCAACACCGGTATACTAGGGTCACGTACCTCTAGAGACTCAAAATCAAATATCTAATCAAATTCCCACTAAACAAGTGGTTCAACTGAATATCTCAAAATTACTTTCTTAACTGAATATCTCAAGATCAAACACTGAACAAAATATCTCAAATCAAACACTGAACAAAATATCTCAAAATCAAATACTGAACATAATATCTCAAAATCAAATACTGAACATAATATCTCAAAATCAAATACTGAACATAATAACTCAAAATCATATACACAGATCCCTCAGTACTAGTCGACTTATGCTGAGGTAAGTCGACTGTCCAGAGGACAATTCTCCAGAATCTCACAAAAATATTCTAAGGCATATCAGTCGACTAGGAAAGTCATCAGTCGACTGCCCCGAGACAAATTCCAATAATTCTCAAGAAAATATTCTAAGTATTTAAGTCGACTGTCCCGAAAGGACTGAACAAATTTTACAATCAGCAGACCAGTCGACTGACATAGTCCAAGTCGACTGTCCCGAACAAATTTTCAAAAGACTGAAGATAATCAGTAGAGTCGTACCAGTCGACTGTACAGTAGGCCAGTCGACTGTCGGCCTACAGTTTTTAAAAATAGGTCTGGATACAAAATTAAACTGAAGATTTCTAAAGAATCATGGTTCATTGTTTATCACACAATAGTTCGTACACAAGCGAATGATAACTCTCAAATTAATCTCCAATACGGATACATTACTCATCGATCAATTCCTCAAATCTCAACTTCTCATGATCTAAATCCCTAATCTTCTATTAGGGTTTCTCAACTAAACTTCTTCCTCAACTCATAGTCAAATTCTGATTTAAAATCATAAGATCCAGATGTTTATCATCCGATCACAACCTAATCAATTCTTATCATGCTTTCCAATAATACGATCCCATAAATCAATATTTCCTCAACAAATCTTGATAGTTTCTCATACATGGTCCAAATATCAATAAGTGTTCTCATCATCCATATCAAAATAAAAGATCCATATTATGCATACGATGAGACTAACAAGACAATATCATAACGATCCCAAACAAAGCGTAACAAAGATCTTACGTCATTCATCAATCAAAACAAACAAAACAAAACAAAGCAAAACAAAAACCAAACCACTCACCTTTGATTTAGAGAAGATCCACGAAAAAGCTCTCTTTCTTGCTAGATCCAAAAAGCCTCTTCTTGCTCCTCAAACAAATCTCAAAATCTGTATATTTTGTAAATGACGGCTGGGAAGGAAATCCCTTATATATGCCGGATTAATATTAGGGTTTTACCCACATTTTGCAAAACAATCCTTCCCAAAAATACAACTTACATATATACATTAGTCTTGTGAATTCAATAAAACTCCTTTAAATTAGGATCTAATAGAAAATATACTTCTAAACCTCAGCCAATACTGCTCAAAACGTCCAGAATGCCAACTTTACATTTCAACCCTTGAAAATGTCAATTTTGCAAATAAGTCCTTCTTTTCTCAAAAATTGCAAATAGTATCAATTAATTTCAGAAAAATCTGGAAAAATACTACATAAATACTAAATAATAAATAATGATTTTTCATAAAGAAATCTTAATTTTTCAAACTTCTAAAAACTCATTTGCATGTGTTTTGCACGTGTACAAAAGATAAATTTCTTAGAAAATATTAATTAGACCTCCAAAAATCATTTAAATTCATTTTCAAATAATTAAAATAATATTTGAAAATATGGGGTTCTACATCACTCCCTCCTTAGAAGAGTTCTGTCCTCAGAACTACTACTAATGAGTTCAAACACATACCAAACAAAAGGAAACAGTGTTTCATATATATAGAACATAATCCAAACAATTTCTTATAACATCACAATCAAAGACAAAAGAATACATCATATATCAGTCAATAGTACAATCATCCAAGGAATTCCAATCACATACAAGAAATACACTCATACAAACAATTCAGGAAATTCCTTCTGCATGCGGTCCTCTGGCTCCCAAGTAGCCTCTTCGAACTGCTGATTCCTCCACAACACTTTGACCATAGGTATCACCTTGCTCCTAAGGACTTTCTCCCTACGATCAACGATCTCAACAGGCCATTCCTTGTAGCTCAAGTTCACCTGTAGATCTTCGGGAACCTCTACCAACTGATGATTCTGATCGGCCACATACTTCCTTAATAGCGACACATGAAACACATCATGTACTTGCGCTAACTCCTCTGGAAGTTTCAATCTGTATGCTGTCTTGCCAATTCTTTCCACGATCCTGTACGGTCCAATATACCTCAGCGCCAACTTACCTCCCTTACCAAATCTGATCACTCCTTTGGTCGGAGAAACCTTGAGGAAAACTGCATCCCCAACTTCAAATTTCAAATCTCTTCGCCGAGTGTCAGCATAACTCTTCTGCCGACTCTGAGCTTCAACCAATCTTTTGCGAATCAGCTCAATCTGCTCGGATGTCTGCTGCACGATCTCAGGACCATACATCTGCCTCTCGCCAACCTTATACCAACAAACAGGTGTCCTGCACCTCCGCCCGTACAAGGCCTCATACGGTGCCATCCCAATACTTGCATGGTAACTGTTGTTATAAGCAAACTCAACCAATGCCAAGTATCTCTCCCAACTACCACCGAAGTCCATAACACAAGCTCTCAAGATATCTTCCAGCACTCGATTCACCCTCTCCGTCTGACCATCTGTCTGTGGATGAAATGCTATACTGAAATCAGTTCTGGTGCCTAAAGCTGCTTGTAGGCTCTTCCAAAACCTCGAAGTAAACCTTGGATCTCTGTCAGAAACAATTGACACAGGAACTCCATGAAGTCTCACAATCTCCCCAATGTACAACTCAGCCAATTTCTCCATTGACCAAGTAATCTTCATGGCTAGAAAATGTGCCGACTTAGTCAATCGGTCCACAATAACCCAAATCGAGTCATTGCCCTTCGAACTCCTCGGCAAACCCGTGATGAAATCCATGCTGATATTCTCCCACTTCCACTCCGGAATGGGTAATGGCTGTAACAAACCTCCAGGTCTCTGATTTTCTGCCTTGATCTGCTGACAAGTCAGACACTTTGCCACAAAATCTGCCACATCCCGCTTCATACCAGACCACCAAAAAAGTGGTTTGATGTCCCTGTACATCTTCGTGCCTCCTGGATGAACTGATAACAATGTACTGTGTGCCTCCTGCAAGATACTCTCCCACAACTCTGCATTATCTGGAACACACAACCTCTCACCCAACCAAAGAATCCCATCTTGGACACGAAATTCTGATAACTTGCCTTCTGAAACCTGCTGCAACATCTTCTGGATCTCTGAATCTGATCCCTGAACTTCCATAATCCTCTCTCTCAAAGACGGCTGCAGCCTCAACTGAGCCAAAGATGCCCTTAAACCTTGCAGTACCACCTCGATACCTGCCTGGTCGATCTCTGCTGCTAACTCCCTTCGAGTAGTGATCAATCTCGATAAACTACTCTTCCTGCTAAGTCCATCAGCCACTACATTTGCCTTGCCCGGATGATACTTGATCTCAGGACGAATGTCTTCCAATACCTCCAACCACCTTCTCTGCCGAAGATTCAAATTCCTCTACTGATAAATATACTTCAGGCTCTTGTGGTCAGTGTACATATTGACCTTCTCACCATAAACATAATGCCTCCATAGCTTCAAGGCATAAATGATAGCTGCTAGCTCCAAATCATGCGTCAGATAATTCTTCTCATGCGGACGCAACTGCCTCGAACCATAAGCAATGAACTTGCCTTCTTGCATCAAGACACAACCCAAACCTCTGAGAGATGCATCACTGAAGATATCATAATCCTTCCCAGCTTGCGGCAATGCCAATATAGGTGCGGTAGTCAACCTTTCCTTTAACTCCAGGAAACTCTCTTCGCACTTATCGGTCCATACAAATGCCACATTCTTCCGGGTCAAACCTGTCATCGGGACTGCAATCTGAGAATACCCCTGAATAAATCTCCTGTAGTATCCAGCTAATCCCAAGAAGCTTCTGACTTCCTTCACTGACGTCGGACTGGGCCAATCCTTCACTGCTTCCACTTTCTGAGGATCAGTAGCCACTCCCTCCTTAGAAAGAATATGACCAAGGAAAGCTACCTCAGACTTCCAAAATTCACACTTCGACAATTTGGCATACAAACTGTGCTCCTGCAACGTCTGTAACACCGCTGTCAAGTGCATCGAATGATCCTCTTCCGACTTCGAATATACCAAGATATAATCGATGAAGACCACTACGAAGGAATCAATGAACGGTCTCAACACCCGATTCATTATATCCATGAAAACTGCTGGCGCATTCGTCAACCCGAATGGCATCACCAAAAACTCATACAACCCATGACGAGTCCTGAACGCTGTCTTACTCACATCTTCCTCCTTGACTCGAACCTGATGATATCCCGATCTCAAATCAATTTTTGAAAACACCGCTGCTCCACGAAGCCTGTCGAACAAATCATCAATCCGCGGCAGTGGATACTTGTTCTGAATAGTCACCCTATTCAACTCCCGATAGTCAATGCACATCCTCATCGACCCATCCTTCTTCTTGACCAACAACACTGTCGCTCCCCACGGAGAAGAACTCGGCCTAATAAGCCCTTTGCTCAAAAGCTCCTCAATCTGCTTCTTCACTTCATCTTGCTCTACAGGTGCCATCCTATATGGAGCCTTGGAAATCGGCGCACTTTCCGGCTGAACATTGATGCAAAACTCTACATCTCTCTACGGCGGTAATCCTGGAAAATCATCCAAGAACACCTGAGGAAAATTTCGAACAACCGGAATGCCCTTGGCTTCATCCGAAATAACCACCTTAGATACCATTGCAGCCACCTTCGGGATCTTCTTCTTCCCTTGGAAAGTTACTGCAGGTCCACCTGGTGCTTTCACCAACACCTCCTTCTGCTTGCAATCAATTGTGGCATCATATATAGCCATCCAATCGATGCCTACGATGACATCCACTCCCAACACTTGTAGTTCGATCAAGTCGATGCCGAACATCCTTCCGCCAATCTCGATATCACAGCCCTCGTAATATCGATCCGCAATCAGCTCCTCACCTGACGGTGTTGCCACTGACAAAACCCTGTTCCAAACCTAAGATCCTTGCAAAATTCGGCGATACAAAAGTGTGCGATGAACCAGTGTCAAACAAAACCTTTGCTTTAATTCCATTTATTAAAATAACTCCTGTTACAATAAGAATGATACTCAATCTTAAATTGTTCTGAAATAAAAGTTTTATTCATTACATTGATTCAAGAATGAAAGAAATCAAAATTCCCGCATACCCTGTATTACATCTTCCGAGTTTCCCGCATCCTCCTCGGTCAATGCAAATACTCGCCCTTGCCTCTTCGGGAATTTGCTTCCACCCGAACCATCTTCCTTCAATTGTGGACAACGGAGCTTGGAATGTCCAGTCTGCCCACACTGGGAACAAATATGCTCTGCTAACTTCGGACATGCTGACCTGTAATGCCCTACCTCCTTGCAGTAGTAACAGGTCACTCCCTGAGCTGCAGGTGCCTTCTGCACCGATCCACTGAACTTTGCCTGCTTCGCGGGGAATCCCTTCCCACTCTGGCCTGATGCTGGCCTCTTGTTCCGGTTCCATGTATCCTGCTTCTTCTAAAATAGATCCATATCCTCCTCAGTCATCGCTGCTCTTCTGACCAGCTTGTCAAATCTTCTGATACCCAACGGAACCATCCTTGACCTCAAGTTTGGCCTCAAGCCCTGCTCAAACTTTTTGGCCTTCTTCGCTTCGTCCATGACCAACTCTGGTGCATACCTCGAAAGTTGAGCAAACTTGGTCTCATACTCCCGAACAGTCATGCTGCCTTGCTGAAGGTTCATGAACTCGGTCGCCTTCTTCTCTTGAACATCCAGAGGAAAGAAGCGATCTCTGAACTCCTCCAGAAAAGCTTCCCATGTCAACTGCTGATCTCCCAAATTCCTCTTCAGTGACTCCCACCAGACACCAGCATCTTTCTCGAGTTGCATCGAAGCTAACTTCACCTTGCTGGCTGCCGGAGTCTCCGACACTTCGAAGATCGTTTGCATCTTCCGAATCCAATCATCTGCTGCTATTGGATCAGCTTGCCCCTCAAAGACTGGCGGCCTCATCCTCTTAAAGGATTCAATCTGCTTGATGGGGTCGGCATTCACCAATCCATGTCCAGCTCCATGATTGGGCGGCAGATTCTGCTGCTGCTGAGCTTGCTGCTGTTGCGCCACGTTGAATGCCATCAACGTATTCAGTGTTTGATACACCTTGGCGAATTCAGCCTCTAGGTCAATCCCCGTTCCTCGAGAACTACCTGATCCATCCTCATTGTTGCCACCATTTCTGCCTCTGGGTGCAACCATTTTGAATACTGCAAAACGAGGGTAAAGTTAGAGTAACACACACAATTCAAACTCATATCAATGCCCTATGGCAAAACCATAACCATATCTCAAACCATAATTTCAAACCAAACATCATATTTTAACTCTATGTGATACTCACACTCTGATGTCCACACCTAGGTACTCACTCTCTAGTGTCCACACCTAGGTTGGTTTTCTTACTATGTCTATTATTACCATTGAAGCAGAGCTCTGATACCAATCTCTGTAGCGCCCCGAATTTCTAATATGAGAGCTTAGAAAATACGTGGCACATTCCCAGTGATCCACTTCAATATAACAATAAACACAACCAAACACCACTAAAATTTTCAACATTTATTACAACAAAACTTTTACATATCACAGTGGAAGACTAAACAACTCAAAAGTAACTCAACTGGTCTTTACAAATTAACACTGGACACTTAATAGTCCATATATCCCAAAAGCTAACTCAAGCATCCAATCTCCAACTCTAAGCAATAACCTGCAACACGTGAGGCTAGAGTTGAACCCTAACCCCCAAACTAAAGGGGTCAATCATAAATGGTGTGAGTGGCATAAAAATCAAACAACAACATAATTGAACTTAAATCGTAATGTCCAACAAGTAATAGCCAAAATACTGAATAGAACAACCGGTGATACCAAAACCAAGTGTCAAATGTGGAAACAGGAAATCCGAATGCATAAAGATGAGTCAATAAAACACAAATGCTATATGCTGACAACGATGACTACTAAGAGATGAAGATAAACTATGAGAATTTGCCCATGCTTGATAATTCCGGGAATAGATCCTACATCTCAGGTATTTTTCCTGGATAATTCAGGAGATCAACCCACATCTAAATATAGACTCATCATCACAATAATATCCCAAGAGTGTCGCCTCGACTCTGATCATTCCGTAGGTCAATCCCGCATCTCAAAATAATTACTTGGATAATTCAGGAGATATATCTCACATCTCAGGTCATCTACCTGGATAATTCAGGAGATAAATCCCACATCTCAAGTTAACCACTTGGATAATTCAGGAGATTAAATCCCACATCTAAAGCCTTACTGAGGTGCATAACTCATGTCCCCTTCGTCATGACACTACTAGTGCAAGTCCTTATTATTTTTGGTTACTGAACAAATCTCCTAGAGTAGTGTACCCCACCGGACTAAAAATATGAATAACTGAAAGTTCGCCTCAATGGGCCTCAACAAATAACTCAACACCGGTATACTAGGGTCATGTACCTCTAGAGACTCAAAATCAAATATCTAATCAAATTCCCACTAAACAAGTGGTTCAACTGAATATCTCAAAATTACTTTCTTAACTGAATATCTCAAGATCAAACACTGAACAAAATATCTCAAATCAAACACTGAACAAAATATCTCAAAATCAAATACTGAACATAATATCTCAAAATCAAATACTGAACATAATATCTCAAAATCAAATACTGAACATAATAACTCAAAATCATATACACAGATCCCTCAGTACTAGTCGACTTATGCTGAGGTAAGTCGACTGTCCAGAGGACAATTCTCCAGAATCTCACAAAAATATTCTAAGGCATATCAGTCGACTAGGAAAGTCATCAGTCGACTGCCCCGAGACAAATTCCAATAATTCTCAAGAAAATATTCTAAGTATTTAAGTCGACTGAAAGGTTCATAGGTCGACTGTCCCGAAAGGACTGAACAAATTTTACAATCAGCAGACCAGTCGACTGACATAGTCTAAGTCGACTGTCCCGAACAAATTTTCAAAAGACTGAAGTAATCAGTAGAGTCGTACCAGTCGACTGTATAGTAGGCCAGTCGACTGTCGGCCTACAGTTTTCAAAAATAGGTCTGGATACAAAATTAAACTGAAGATTTCTAAAGAATCATGGTTCATTGTTTATCACACAATAGTTCGTACACAAGCCAATGATAACTCTCAAATTAATCTCCAATACGGATACATTACTCATCGATCAATTCCTCAAATCTCAACTTCTCATGATCTAAATCACTAATCTTCTATTAGGGTTTCTCAACTAAACTTCTTCCTCAACTCATAGTCAAATTCTGATTTAAAATCATAAGATCCAGATGTTTATCATCCGATCACAACCTAATCAATTCTTATCATGCTTTCCAATAATACGATTCCATAAATCAATATTTCCTCAACAAATCTTGATAGTTTCTCATACATGGTCCAAATATCAATAAGTGTTCTCATCATCCATATCAAAATAAAAGATCCATATTATGCATACGATGAGACTAACAAGACAATATCATAACGATCCCAAACAAAGCATAACAAAGATCTTACGTCATTCATCAATCAAAACAAACAAAACAAAACAAAGCAAAACAAAAACCAAACCACTCACCTTTGATTTAGAGAAGATCCACGAAAAAGCTCTCTTTCTTGCTAGATCCAAAAAGCCTCTTCTTGCTCCTCAAACAAATCTCAAAATCTGTATATTTTGTAAATGACGGCTGGGAAGGAAATTCCTTATATATGCCGGATTAATATTAGGGTTTTACCCACATTTTGCAAAACAATCCTTCCCAAAAATACAACTTACATATATACATTAGTCTTGTGAATTCAATAAAACTCCTTTAAATTAGGATCTAATAGAAAATATACTTCTAAACCTCAGCCAATAATGCTCAAAATGTCCAGAATGCCAACTTTGCATTTCAACCCCTGAAAATGTCAATTTTGCAAATAAGTCCTTCTTTTCTCAAAAATTGCAAATAGTATCAATTAATTTCAGAAAAATCTGGAAAAATACTACATAAATCCTAAATAATAACTAATGATTTTTCATAAAGAAATCTTAATTTTTCAAACTTCTAAAAACTCATTTGCACGTGTACAAAAGATAAATTTCTTAGAAAATATTAATTAGACCTCCAAAAATCATTTAAATTCATTTTCAAATAATTAAAATAATATTTAAAAATATGGGGTTCTACAACATGTCTTGATACTATCACTGGAAGACCCGAGTACATAATCCTATAGAATTCACTACTTAAGTCTAAACGTCACATGATTGATATGCACCGAACTTGTGGTATGGAATACATGATTGTGTGCATTAGATAAGTTAATAAAACAGATAAACTCGAGATCTTCACTAAGCATGATTCTTGATTATATGACTTTTCGTTACATGACTCTTGATTCTTGATTACATGATTCTTGATTACATAACTCTTGATTATATGACTCTTGATCTTTGATTACATGATTATCGATTAACTGAGCCAAGGTTATCAATTGCTTATATGTTGAAGTCTAGAATACACTAGTTACAGTTATTACTTACATGATCATATTGTCTCAGTTCCTTGCTTACTTCCATACTGTATTTGTACTTCTACTTCTTATTTCTTCCATGTTATATCTTGTTATATTACCTATTTTTCTGCTTGTTGCTACTTGCTGCCCGAAACTTGCTCTTATGGGAACTTTTCTATTTTTCTTTGAGTTAATAATTATACAGGTACTAATGGACCCGACGAGCAGACTCTCTAGACGATCGTTGCTGCTTCCTTACTACTTCATGTTGTTTTTCTTTCAGTCGCTATTTTATCTAGTTGTTATAGCGAACTGCTTATCATATTATTTTAATTCTGGTACCTTGTACTCCCGGGCATCTTGACCCGATGTTGATGTATTATCCAAATGATGGTTATTCTATTTTCAGCTCATGTGATTATTATATTTGCCTGCGTATATGTGTTATAAAGATCTTGTTGAGATTATAATTGTACAACTTATGGATGATGTATATCATTCGCTGGGCCTCAGTTGTGTGCCTGTATTTTCGTATAGTGGGAAGCGGGGCGTAACAGGTTTTTAGTGGTATCAGAGCCCAAGCTCGAACCATGCTAAGCTCAACAATATACACATCACGTGGATCACATGAATGTTAATAACCAACTTGCCATCTGGAGATTTACCCCATTCGAATATACATTTTAGACTATGGTTCACGGAGGCTCTTCGACTTCTACACCCAGGAATGAACTATCGGAGATCGTTGCCATTCTCCAGGAGATGTAACGAATGATGGAGCTACAGCAAGAGCAAAATGAACTGGTAAGAGCTAATCTGGATATGGTACAGGATGTCGCAAACTCCATTCAATGGGACTTATTTGTGCACCAGCATAAGAGTTACACCGCGATGCTCGATACCCAGGAGCAGATCCGTAGAGGGTGGAATGCCGTTCAAGGGGCATTACATCTCCTTACTGCCGCACAGTCTACAGGTGGACCGATACGGAGGCTAGTTCAGACCCCGATTACTAAAGCATCACCTTACCCATCGGCGACCTCGAAGAAGGACCAGAAGTGCTATTATTGCCATCGAGTTGGACACATATGCAAGAACTGCTGGAAATTTAACAACCTGTGCCTTGCATGCGGAGCGTATGATCACAAGGTTCGGGATTGCCCGAAGAGAAAGAGTGTCACACCAATAGGAGGATCAAATCCCAGTGGAGGACATACTGGAGAGTGTAATCAGGCTCATAACCTGATTACAGAGGAGGCAGAGACCACCAAAGAAACAGTTGCTGGTATATTTTGATCTAGTCATACTTTAGTTCCTGCGTCGTTTGTTACCTTCTGTGCATTGCATTCATTCTCATCGATCAATCCATTATTGAGTATCATACTAGTTATTTCTTTCTATTCCTATTTTCTTGAATCTTCTGTTGGAAGAGTATACGAATTTTGTTGGGCTAAATGGCAAACAAATTGGAAACTGGAATACTAACAAGAAGACTCTTCACTATTTTCTAAAACTGGTATTACTACACCTTACAAATATACACTCTATTCTTTTTCTTCTTTTTTGCTTGTTTCTTGTTCTTGTCTTGCTTAATGTTTTTCTTCTTCCTAAACCTCTTATTTATAGAGATGATTAACTGACAAATTCTTCATTCCCGTTTCTCCCATTTTTCTTTGCGGCACCAATCTTGCCACAATTTTTCAACATTGTTTGGTGGGTGGGGCCCACTTTACCAAATATGTTTGACAACCAACATCTTCGTGTTACCAATCTCTTAATTCTGTTCAATTTGTCAATCGCTATCACTTGATATCAGCAGCAAGAAGCATCACCATCAGAGTGGCACAACGAAAGCGTAGCAGAATCCCTTATTGATTTGTGAAATGAATTTCAAAGCAAATCGTCATCAACATCTCAGGGTTCGATGTTATATTTAGAATGGATAAGGAACAAAGTGCAAATATTGGCCATAGGCTGGTTATAGGAGGCGGTGCATTAATGAAGAAAAGATAAGAAGAAGAAATAAAAAGAAGAGAAAGAGAGAAAGAGAAGTCAAAGAAAGAAGAAAGAAAAAGAGAAAGAAAGAAAAAAAGAAAGAAAGAGGAAGAAGAAAGAGAGAGAAGTCGGAGAAGGAAGAAGAAAGAGAGAAAAGTCAGAGAAGAAAGAAAGAGAGAGAGAAGCCGGGAAAGAAAGGAAAGAAGAGAAAGAAGAAGGCAACTCGGGAGCAAGCTTCGAAGAAGAGAGAGAGTGAGAAGCCGGTAGCAGAGATGGAAGCAAGAAAGAAAGAGAAAGAGTAGGAGCTCGGATTTCTTGGCAAATGGAAAGAAAAGATCAAGAATCGGTGATAAGGATGAAGAGAAAATCGGTGCAAGAAGAAGGAGAAGTGGGTATGAAGAAGCTTTCTTCATTTTCATCATCTTCATCGAGATTTGGCAGAATTTGTGTATTTTGTGGCAGTAGCTCTGGCAAAAGAGCTAGCTACCAGGAAGCCGCGATCGAGCTCGACAAGGAGCTTGTAGAAAGGAATATCAATCTCGTCTATGGTGGTGGGAGCATAGGATTGATGGGCCTAGTTTCCAACGCTGTTCGTGCTGGTGGCCGACACGTTTTGGGAGTGATTCCCAAGTCGCTGATGCCGAAAGAGATTACTGGGGGAACTGTGGGAGATATTAGAGTTGTCTCTAACATGCACGAGAGGAAGGCTAAAATGGCTCGTGCTGCTGATACTTTCATAGCCTTACCCGGAGGTTATGGAACACTTGAGGAATTGTTCGAGGTGATCACTTGGGCTCAACTGGGGATCTACAGCAAACCAGTGGGTCTTTTAAATGTTGATGGATATTACGAATCACTTCTGTTCTTCGTAGATTCAGCTATGACTGAGGAGTTTATATTCAGTAAGGCCAGACACATCTTGATTTCAGCTCCATCGCCTAAGCAGTTACTAAGAAAATTGGAGTACGTGCCAGAGCGAGATGAGCTTGTGACTCAGCTGAACTGGAATGTTAGCGATGTCAGTGGTTCAGATTCTGAGCCTAGATATTAAATTGTTGATTCCTCCAGTTGAGGATGCACAATTTGTCTTTAGTTATTTTCGTGTCTTTGTACTCTTTGTTTCTTTTATCTTTTGTTGTACTCTCGATTGAAGAGTATTTCATTTGCTTCTTAGCTATCCTATATCCAACCTGAGTAAATTTCGAGGACGAAATTTTTTTGTAAAGTGGGTAGGATTGTAACTCCCTGTCCCAGTTGTACGTATTTTATTACGTGAATTTTTGTACTTCAATTTTCAGATAAGTTTTATTTTTCTCTTTGGACTCTTTATCTAAAGCCAGAATATTTTTCTGATCAATTCCATAATTTTGTGATTTTTCGACCGGAGTTTAAATACAAACTTTAACCCTGATTAATACTAATCATAATCGTAAACCTAATTCTTAATCCAACAGCTAACCTAATTTCTACACCTTATTTTCTTTCTCCCTACACCTTATTTTCTCCTTTCCTACTTCTTCATTTCTGCATACGCCAACCTCCCCCCCCCTCCTCATTTTTCTCATTCTCTAACCTAACTCCCTCATTTTTCTTCTAACAACCTAACTCTTCTCACCTTTTTTCCACACTCCTACACCTAACTTCACACATGCATGCACAATTGCTTCATGACTCCATATACAACCAGCCAACTCTCTCTCCCTTTCTCCTGGTTTAAATCTATATATATGCATACACACACAAACATGCATAACACATCAATCCCCCATCTCTATATCTCATTCTTCATTTTTCCTCCATTCTTTCTCTGCCTTCTTCACACCCGAGCTCCACTTTACCTTCCACCTTCGAGCCAACGACTCCGCTTTTACGATCCCGTGAACCCCGAAAAATAACCCGACACCACACCACCTTGTTGTTGTTGTCACTCATCGTTGCTACCGTTGTTCACTCGTTACTGTCTTGCCGCCATTCTTACCGCCGTTGTGTCGCCGTCCGTTGTCGACGTCGCTTCTTCTTTCCGTGGTTAACACCACCACCAAAATCGTCACGTTATAAGGCAAGTACCTTGTACACTCTTTTTGTTCTCGTACAAGCATTTTCCTTGGACTCGTGGCAAGTAGTCTAGTTATCATCATGTTTTATTATCAAACTCCGTTCTAGTCACTGGTTTCATGCTATATCAACTCAAGAGTGAATCGTTAACACATTTCGAATCGTGTTATCGAATATCGAATATTCAACCTTACTATCTCTAAATTTTTTGACCTTGCACTAAGAATTCGACCATGCACCCGATACTGGATTGAAGATTTTCTATGTGAAAATCGTATCCCATCGAGTCCCGAATCCAGAACATCTTACGGTTTCTCAATCGGATGTATAGATTGTGAGATATCGCGATTTTAGTACTGGCATATCGTGAATTTCTGAACCTGCACGGGATTACTAACCGGCATCTTGTACTGAGAATTCGATCATGTTTCCGATACTAGATCGAAAAACGTTCTACATAAAAATCGTAGCCCTTCGAGTCTAGATATCCGAAACATCCTACAGTTTCTCAATCCGATATATATATTGTGAGATATTGTAATTTTAGTATTGTGACTCCGAATTTCCAAAATGCGCGCGAAACATCGAAACCAGTGAAGAATGAATTTGTACGCATAGCTACTGTCTTTATAATGTATCGTGTGAATATGCGTTGGAACCGAAAGAGAGTCTATTTTCTAGAATTTCTGACGGAATCGGATTTGCTTTTCTATAACAACGGGAAAGTGAATTTGAATGCACATATGTCAAGTTATCTAAAAATTCATCTCTACGTTTTTGCATATAAACTCGTTACTTTTCATATTTAATGAACTGAGTGTATTATTGTTCATGTAATAATAACTTGCATAGATATAATAGGTTGATAGCATGCATTTTATACCACTTGATAATTCTATAATAACTACTCTCGATACATGTACTCGTTTTACGTCTCATATCCATGATTACTGTCCTTGATATTTTTCTTGATTAAACTGTCTTGATTACACCGTTCCACTAGTCGTACCAACTGCATGTTCATAATTAATTATAAAAGAATAACAAGCCAGGGTTATAAGGATACGACTTAATAGTGGACAATATAGGGAAGTATACTCGGAAGGGAGCCCGTATTTTCCGAAATAGTGATTCTTGATTCTTGATTCTTGATTACACAATTCTTGATTACATAATTCTCGATTACTTGATTCATGATTATATATCTTGATACTATCACTAGAAGACCCGAGTACATAATCCTATAGAATTCACTACTTAAGTCTAAACGTCACATGATTGATATTCACCGAACTTGTGGTATGGGACACATGATTGCGTGCATTAGATAAGTTAATAAAATAGATAAACTCGAGATCTTCACTAAGCATGATTCTTGATTATATGACTCTTCGTTACATGACTCTTGATTCTTGATTACACGATTCTTGATTACATGACTCTTGATTACATGACTCTCGATCCTTGATTACATGATTATCGATTAACTGAGCCTAAGTTATCAATTGCTTATATGTTGAAGTCTAGAATACACTAGTTACAGTTATTACTTACATGATCATATTGTTTCAGTTCCTTGCTTACTTCCATATTGTATTTGTACTTCTACTTCTTATTTCTTCCATGTTATATCTTGTTATATTACCCATTTTTCTGCTTGTTGCTACTTGCTGTCCGAAACTTGCTCTCACGGGAACTTTTCTATTTTTCTTTGAGTTAATAATTTTACAGGTACTAATGGACCCGACGAGCAGACTCTCTAGACGATCGTTGCTGTTTCCTTACTACTTCATATTGTTTTTCTTTCAGTCGCTATTTTATCTAGTTGTTATAGCGAACTGCTTATCATATTATTTTAATTCTGGCACCTTGTACTCCCGGGCATCTTGACCCGATGATGATGTATTATCCAAATGATGGTTATTCTATTTTCAGCTCATGTGATTATTATATTTGCCTGCATAAATGTATTATAAAGATCTTGTTGAGCTTAGAATTGTATAGCTTATGGATGATGTATATCATTCGCTGGGCCTCAGTTGCGTGCCTGTATTTTCGTATAGTGGGAAGCATGGCCCACGGGAGGGGACTCCAAAATCTCATGCAAGGGCTTCTTGCGGAAAGTGAATCCGGTCCACGACCGACCGCCTCCCAGGGTTCAGCAGCAGGCGGTCTCCTTATCAGAGGAAGACCTGGAGGGCGTCCGGCTCCTGTATTGTGATGCCCTCGTCATCAGCCTCGTCATGGCGAACCACGAAGTCCGCCAAATCCTCTCAGACAATGGAAGCTCGGTCAACATTCTCTTTTTGGCCACTTTTGAAAACCTCAAGCTCCTCCGCAAGATGTTAAAGCTGGCCGGGTACACCCTTCACGTTTTCTCCGACGTCCCCTGTAACACCCCGTTATATATATATATATATATATATAAAGAGGAGGCTTGCCCCATAGAGTTACTATGAGGGGGTTGTATGGGATGTTGGTTCCATGTGGGGCCCAGAGAGAGTGCTGTAGTAGCAGCTGTTGCCTCGTGCTGAGGTGGCAGGCAAGTGGGGCCCCCATGTGCAGGTGAGAGACAACAGGCATTGTGCTCTTCGTGTTGTGGGTGACGTGGTGCTTAGATAAGGGGCCCCATGTGATGCAAGTGAGAGAACTGCGGGACTTGTGGATTGGAATTGTCCCATATCGAAAGATTGCAAGATTAATTAAATAATAAATATAATTGCCTATGATCAAGAGTCACCTAATTGGTTAACCACCTTTTGAGAGGCATACTGTGGTGGGCAGTTGTACTATAAATAAATTATAAAAAACATATAAATTGTCTGAGTATTGGGGCGGGGCGTTACAAATGGTATCAGAGCTTGGTTTGACAAAAAGGCATTGTCGGAAGCATGATCAGGGGTTCTCACATTGTGATTGATGGCGAAGCATTGGCTCTTACCCTGACATGCCCAGGTTGGCTAGCCACTGATGCGGTTGCAACAGTCGAGAGGCTGTTGGCATAAAACAAGCTCTGAGGTTACCTTTTATGGCCATTACCGTCCTGAGTGGCAGGCGGCAGTCTACAGAGTTGGTATCAGAGCAAACTTCAATTAGTAATACTAAACATGGTATAGAAAAACAAAATTAGGGTGGACATTAGAAGTGTGAGTACCTAGGTGGACATTAGATATGTGAGTTGTTGGTTTGATCATAAATGCTTGTAGTGAAATTTGAATTATTTGCATGTCTAGATCCGACTAAAAATTTCTTTATCGTAAGTGGGTTGATTGTTTTCGCATAAATAGAAGATGAATGATTTGTTTTCTCCTACTGTTATAATTACCTCTTAATTATTTTTGTTATTAATGACGTTAAATTGGGATAAATTATTAGTTATTGATTTATCTATTTTTGTACAAATCTAATTATAATTATAAAGTATATTTTGCTAATTGTAGCCTATTTGTTCTATAAATTTTGAGTATGGAAATAAGTTTTGTTATTGAAGTTTGGAATGTAGCGAATGTAACTTTTTAATTTTCTGTTGGTGTTCGCAGTTTATAGTTTTGAATGATATAATGTTTGATTTTCGCTTGTCACTTTTGAGTGACGGATGCAACAATAATTGCATTATAATTAACAACATTTACTTATATTTTGTTTTCTTTTGATTATTTTTGAATATATTATGTTTTTGTACGTAGACTACTTTTTCCCTTCTCTTTTATATTTTTATATTTTTATTCTGTCCTTCATATGTTTATGTACTTTTATGGTTACTCATTTATTTTGCTATTACTGTTACGCATTATATTAGTT
The DNA here is from genome assembly GCA_017893485.1 of Hemerocallis citrina. Lineage (NCBI taxonomy): Eukaryota > Viridiplantae > Streptophyta > Magnoliopsida > Asparagales > Asphodelaceae > Hemerocallis > Hemerocallis citrina. The sequence continues at coordinate 146,199,074 of CM030358.1, read as the reverse complement.
TCAATTCCTACTTATTGAATTATTAATTTCTTTTATTATTATTCCTATTATATTTTAATTCACATTCATTTATATATATACTTTGATTTTTCGATGCTATATTTTCCATTATTTGGTATTGTTTTATTATTATTTTTTCGGTGTATTTAAACTTGATTGTAATATTTTTACTCATATAAATACGATATACCTCTGCACATTAAATTTTTTTATTTTATTATTAATTTTTTTTACACCTTATATTCGATACCTTTATTATTACTTATTGTTTACTACCTTCGTTATATTTACTTTTCACCGTTTATAGCTACGTATTGTATTACTTTATTTTATTTTTATACTCTTATTTCTATAATATACTGTAGTCGCTTGTTACCTTACTAATATGATTTTTACCATCTTTGTTATTTTCTTACTACATATATTTTCTACTATTTACTGTATATTTTATGGCATATAATTATTTATGTTACATAGTTATCTTTCATTCGTAATTACATTTAAGCTTATGTATGTATTTCATTTCATCTTTCTCCTTACTTTTATAAATCGTTTTTCACTACTAATTCCTACTATTTATGTTTGATATTTATAATCTATACATCTATTTTAATATTCCATCGTATGACTTTCTACTCAATTACCTGCTTTTGCTTCTATTTTTATATCACGAATTTCAAAACGTAACATCTTACATAAATTAAACATCCAATATCCCAGTACATATGGAAGATTACAGCATTCCATTCATCGTTTTGTTGCAACCGGATGTCGAGAAGGCAAATATGTAACTAGACGTCAACGGAGGAAAACTTGCAACTGGATGTCGCGAGGCAAAAACTGCAACCGAATGTCCAGCCGGCAACCTGCAACATGATGTCGTGGAGGCAATCTGCAACTTGATGTGAAGGCGGCAAGTCTACAGCTAGACATCAATGAGACGAACCCACAACAAAGAAATTTTCGACTCTAATAACCCCACTTTAACTTTTGTGTGTGTATATATAGGGAAACTTTCGGTTGTGCACTGGGGTAGTGCACACCGTTGTGTGCACTGGTGCTACGCCGTCCGATCTACCACTTTCATCATGATCCCCATCCAACGGATCTCATCAGCTCTCGCTCATCTGGCTAAACGGGGGGATAAAATCGGCATTTCATACCCCCATCCCCAAAGCAGTCGTCTGCTTCCCTCTCTCACGCTCATCTTCTTCATCGTGCTCATACCTGAAAAACCCTAGCCCCCCAAAAAAATCGAACCCACAAATCAGCAACCTCTCTCACGCTCCACTTCCCTCTCTCATGCTCCACTTCCCTCTCCCACGCTCGACGCCTTCGACCTCTGATATGAAAACCCTAGCCCCCAAAATCCTCGAACCCACAAAATCAGTACCCAAATCTTATTGCGCTCTCCTCTTTGTGACAGTCTCATCCTCCTCGATCTGGAAAGAGACCTCAGGTATCAATTTTTTTTTTGCTTTACTTCATATTGTTGAAAAAATACACTTTTACTTGTTCTTGTTCAAAAATAATTTACAGGTATCAATTTTTTTTTTTGCTTTACTTCATATTGTTGAAAAAATACACTTTTACTAGATCTTGTTCAAAAATAATTTATTTTGGAACCCACGAAAAGAGACCTCAGTTAATTACTATCTATTGGTTAATTACTATCTATTAGTTGATCTTCTTTGGCTGATATATAGAATTCAACAAGTGTACAATGTTACAAATACGTATTACTCATATTTGAGGAATTCCTTTTGGTATATATATTGCTGACATATGATTTTCCTGAAGCAATTTAACCCGTTGCTTTGTGACCCTAGAAGTTATTGGATTTGTAGTTGTGTTTTGTAGTTCTTTATTTTAGTTTTGTTTTAGGGTGTGTCTCGTTGGATGCAAGTGCAAGTAGAACCTCTAGCTCACTTTTCACATTTCACATTTTCTGTAATTTGAAGCACTCGAAGACTGAGAAGCATCATCTCTAATATGTAATATTATACTACTAAAGTTGTCGATTTATAATATTTGTTAGAATAACAAGTCACCTATTGTATATTTCGCAATAAGTTAATAGAATGTGATTTTTTGTAAGTTTAGTAGCTTAAAAATGACAACAACTTGTAGGATGGCGAACTACTCTTCCAACCAAATCCACAATCATTATAGTTGTAGTTCCAGGTCTTCCCGAGTCAGTTCCGGACAGAGAATTGGAGCTCCAAAATGTTTTTGTCGAATACAGACCAGGGCCAAATATTCTACTTCGGGGAAGAATCCAGGTAAAGCATATTACAATTGTCCTAATTTTCCCAATGGATGTGAATTTTTTTGTTGGGTAGAGAATTATGGGACAGAGGTGGATAAAGATGCTACAATAAGGGAATTGAACGATGAGCTTTCGATTCAGTCATTGTTGAGGTCGGTAGATTGTGATGGTGCACGGAAGAGTGGTTACAGGGCAGGTGCCCAGCATTATGCAGTGCTTGGCTTTCTTTGTGGGCTGTTGGTGTCCATTTTTTTGTTCCTAGCGTTCTTCAAGTACTAGTGCGGTGGTGGTGGTGGTGTCTCCTGGGGTATGAAGTTTAGAAAACTGTATTTTGTAGTTGCTATTTTTTATAATTTTGTATGTTGTAAGATATGTTATGTAATGGTGAAGTTACTCAGTTTGCAGGATGTGTCTATTAAAGCCATGGTGAAGTTACTCAAGCAGTTATGAAGTCTCTATGTAATGGTTGAATTTTATTTGTGCTTAACTGAATGGGTATAAACAAATAGCTCATGTTGTTGTGAAATTTCTTTGTCAATTGATCACAACTTTCTAAGGGGTTTACATTTATTGAAGTTAAGATACTTTGTATGCTTTGTATATTCAGTTATACGATTATGTGTATGTGATTTTTGGCTCAGAGATTGAATTTTGGCTTGATTTTGGCTCAGAGATTGAATTTTTTTGATACAATTTGGAGGATTGATCACAACATATTCAGTTTGTACAACTGAAATGAGGCTTGATTTTGGCAACATATGTAGTTTGTACAACATTCAGTTTGTACAACATTTTTTTGATACATATTCAGTTGATCAGCCAACTGAAGTAAAAAATCAAGTATCAGCCAACTGAAGTAAAAAATCAAGTATCAGCTAACTAAAAAAGTAGTAAATGCCATGATCATATCAAGTGGGTGCATCATCCCACTAACAACCTGACCTCAGAGTAGGATAGAAATTTATTTCACTTTGTAGGTAGGGAAAACAGTAAATTCAACCTGAGACAATACCATGCACTCATCGCTGCCTATCAATTCATCTCATAAACTAAAATAAAGTAAGGTATCATATTTACCAAATTGTTTGTGAATCAAATACTTTCCTCAGTTCATATTATCGTTACCGTACTCGGAACTATCTTCAGTAGAGGAATTCACCTCCTCTTCGTCGAATGCACTCCTGCCACTGAAACGAATAAAAAGCAAAAATCAGTCATTGTGCAGTAGTTTAAAAAAATTAATAAGAAAGTGCACACTTAATTAAGAATTTTCATAATTAGACAAATCCAAGATATACCTTTCATTTTTCTTTGGGCAAGTTCGCACATCATGGCCTTACCCGCGCAGCCCGCAGTAATTGCACTTCCTAGGTTTGCCTCTTAATTTCTCCTGCATGTGTTTCAACCTCTTCCCACTTGGTCTTCCCTTGGTATTACATTGACGAGGTTCTTCCACCGAGACTTAAGACAAGACCAAGTCCTTCCCATGTATTCTTGTTCCACTACCTTTAGCCCCACCACTACACCCTTCGGGAACTGTTATATTACAGCCTTCAATTGACTTGATCATAACTTCACGCATGAACACATAGCCCTCATCGGAAGATAATCCAATCTCAACTTGTTGCTTGGATAAGTTATTTAACTCACAATAGCGGGAAGCAAAATTCTCGCTATTATTGCCATCTTCTCTACCAAAATTTGTGGGTGTGTAGCTTCTTCTAATTACTTCAGGGCTCCATATTCTCAAAATATATTACTTTGGAAGTTCACTACAATTAGAGTATTTAAGGAAGGCCAATAGATGCTTGCAAGGGAGTCCAAAAAATTCAAACATAAAGCATGAACAACACCCATAGTGAGTCTCTTTGGAATAAGTAATCATGGTCTCTTTTTCCGACCTACCAATGAATGTAACTGTATAATAAGTATTAGTAGTATTCACGTCACTTCCACTAAATTCATATTATACAGTAGGCTTGCCTTGATTTCTTTTTGGAACTTTATAAACATTGCTAAAGTGTATACTTGGGCCATTTGTTCCTCCATATACCACCCGGTCTTTAATTTAGGTTTCCGATCTAGTGTACGGTAGTTCTCTTTAAGTTCTTCTTCTCTTTGCCTACCAATCACTCTTTCAAATATCAAGGAAAACTCATGAAGTGAATACTTCTTTTGGGTGTGTTTCTTTAAGAAAGAATTCATTCCCTCGCTTCTTTGGCTACTAGACATGCCGGCCCTAAAAATCAGCCCTATGGTATACGGGGGGCCCATTTATCACAAATTTGAAAAATATCATTCAAACATTTGTTGTTTTCTGTCCCAAATTCCACAACCATAGCCTTCCATTGTTCTTCAAAAGAAACACAATCATACGAATTCCAAATGTTATCTTTAAAAGTATCCATGAACTTAACATTTTGAATCAATTGAGGTACATCCGAGGGAATCTTTTCTAAAATATGCCAGATGCAATATCTATGACGAATTTGAGAAAAAACTTGTTTAATTGCAACACCAATACCCCAGTCTTGATCCATTACAATGCCAAGAGGAGCTTTCTTCATCACTCCTAGCCATGTTTGGAATAACCACACAAAGGATGAAGCCGTCTCATTTGGGATGAAACCACAACCAAGAAAAATAGACTGCTAATGATGATTAATCCCAACAAATGGAACAAATAGCATACCGTAACGGTTAGTACTATGTGCTGCATCAAAAGAAACTACATCACCAAATACCTCATAATTCATACGAGCAATCCCATCAATCCAAAAATAATGAGACACTCTACTGGACTCATCTTGCTCGAATGCATAAAAAAAAAGAAGGATCTTTTTTCTTTTGCCATTTAAAAAGGTCTGCCAACATTTGACTATCATGACCTTTCAATGACTCCCTCAAGTCTCTTTCATGATTTCTTGCATCGGTTAGAGTAAATCCAATCCTATCATATCCCCCACTTGAACCTTCAAAAAAATATTTGTTTGCATGTGGGAATATTAGCACCCGCAAGTTGCTCCATTATGACTTTATCAGAACTTGACACAACACGGTTCAACAAATGCCGTCTACCGGGTGTGGTGAATGCATGATTGTGCACCTCATGAAAAGAATAAAAAAACCATGAATTCGTTTCTTTGTTTAATCTCACACGAACCAATGCATTGCAAGATGTTCTAGATGTAGTACCTATTCTAATTTCATTATTCTTACTTTTCGACACTCCCGCTTTATTACAAAGAAACATTTTTCCACCACCTCACCATCCTTCAATTTATGAGGTCCTTTACGCAATTGAAAATCTGCACATTTCGCATAGCTATCATAATATTTTTCTGCTAGCTCAAGAGTGTCAAATATCATACCTATCTTTGGTATTAGATGCTCCTCAACAGTCGGTGTAAAATCACCTTCTTGAACATACAAAACATTGTCCCCCAATTATGAGCAACCTTCACCAATCTCCATACCTATTACAAATTCGAATATATAATCAATATCTAAAAAAATATCTAAAAGATAGCAAAGTTAAAACCTGCAATGTGAAATTATTTGTGAACAAGATCAACTAAAGGTGTATTTTTTCAACAAGATGAAGTCAAGAGAAAAAAAATTATACCTTAGGCCTCTTTCCGTGTGTTCAATGCATTCGAAGGAGAGAAAATATGGATTTGGGGATGAAACTTTCGGTTGTGCACTAGGGTTGTGAGGAAATTTTTTGCGGACGAAATCGAGTGTGAGAGGAGCGACGATTTGGGGATGAGGAGGATGAGAGCGTCACGATGAGGAGAGCACGATAAGATTTGGGTACTGATTTTGTGGGTTCGAGGATTTTGGGGGCTAGGGTTTTCAGATCTAAGGTCGAAGGCATCGAGCGTGAGAGAGGGAAGCGGAGCATGAGAGAGGTCGCTGATTTGTGGGTTCAATATTTTTGGTGGGCTAGGGTTTTTCAGATATGAGCACGATGAAGAAGATGAGCGTGAGAGAGGGAAGCAGACGACTGCTTTGGGGATTGGGGAGGGGGTATGAAATGCCGATTTTACCCCCTCTGTTTAGCCAGATGAGCGGGAGCTGATGAGATCCGTTGAATGGGGATCATGATGAAAGTGCTAGATCGGACGGCGTAGCACCAGTGCACACAGCGGTGTGCACTACCCCAGTGCACAATCGAAAGTATATATATATATATATATATATATATATATATATATATATATATATATATATATATATAATACTTACGTACTGTTCATACCATTTTATAAGATTATTTTAAAACTTAGTCTATATATATATATATATATATATATATAATACTTATCACTATCCTATTCTTTCGTACTGTTCATACCATTTTATAAGATTTTAAAACTTAGTCTATGTTACTTCGACTTTGTTATTCATGATACAGTTATACTTATATACACATTTAATTACCTTATTATTTATACTTGTTTTCATATCTGTCTTATATGCATTATTCTATTTTATTTTTCACCATATATTATTGAGGTTTACTATTAACTATTTTCGCTATCTTAGTATTATCTTTATATATATATATATATATGTATACTTTATCTTTCCATATGTTAGTATTTTCGTATTCTCATACCATTTTATTTTTCTGGACTATCTTATATTTTTTGCTACTTATATAATATGATTTTTATTATTCATAGCTATTTACTATTTTCATTTTATATAATTAATATTATATATTATTCCAATATTATATTCATATTTCATTTACTATTATTGTACTTGTTTCACTAATATAATTACTTAAATTTTTTATATTGTGGTATTGTTGGTATCTCGCCGTGTCTTTGATTGACTATCTTCCCAGGCCTATATAATTTTTTTAATCATATATAAGTTTGTATTCTTTGTGTTGCTTTAATTATTATTTACTTTTTCCATTATTCATGTTCTTAACTTTTTCTTTTTGCTCCTTATTTTGTATGGTTGGCCTTATTATCTTCTTGCTATAATGATCTTTTACAATGTTATTTGATTAATATTTTTTTGTTGTTGACCCGTTCATATATCTATTTTGCATTATCTGGTTTCATCCAAATGTTTCAACGACCAATGGGGTGCTTAATATTTTGTTTTACTGACTAAACTTATTGTTTTCTTTTATTCGTATTACGTTTGTCTATTTTCATTAATTCATAAATTCATAGTGCATTGTGTTTATAGTGTATTCAAGTTTTAAGGAAGCCTTTGATTCCTTTGTGTACTTTAAATTATTATTGACTAACCTATTTTAGTTACGACGATTGAGCTGTAGAAATTCGTATGCATAAATTGACTACATAGTTGTTTTCGACAAGTTATTGTATAGTTTATATTTTTTAATACAATTTTATATATCTTCTTTGTATTAGTTTTATGCTTTATGAATTTTTTCTTATACTTGTTGCTATGTTAGTTTTTGTATTTACTTTACAGTTTCTATTATACGGTATTTTCTTTAGTTATCAACCCAATGTAATTAGAAAATAAAGATAGAATGATTTTCTGAAATTGTTGTGCAAGTTTTGTATTTTTGCTTACCTCCTACTAAGGATTGTTCTGAGGACAGAACTATTCTAAGGGGGAGTGATGTAACGCCCCGTAATTTTTAATACAATATTTTGACTTAATAAATAATTTTTAAATTAATTTATTTAATTATTTTGAATTTTTGTAAAAATTGACTTCACACGTGCAAATATTTTTTTGAATTGTGAATTTAGAATTATGAGTTGATGAACAAATTTTATTATTTTTTATTGGGTATATTTGAATTTTTGGGATTTTTCTGAATAAAGAAAACTACTTTTGTAAAATTTTTTTAGAAAGGGGTTTTTTTGTAAAAATCGTTTAGGGGGTGAATTGAACCTAAAATTGTTTGGCTGCATTTAGTGCCGGCTATTCAGTATAAGGCTCTAAGGAATTAGATTATTTCCATATTTGGTTGATTTTATTGATTTAATTGAATAAACATATAATTACGCAATTTTGAGATTGTTGGGGACTTTATTGAAAATATTCAACTTGGAGAGTAAAAGTTAGAAAATTTATTTGGAAAATATAATATTTATTAGTAGATAATAATTCTAATTTTTCTGGATATTTACAAATATTTTATGACATATTTACAAATATTACAAAGAGAAGGACTTTTGTGCAAAATTGCCACTTGGAGTAAAAAACTCCAGATTTCGGTTTTTGGGCTGCATATGTTGGTCAGCCAGATCTGGGATGTGAAGGAAATTAACTTTAATTTATTTTAAATTGATCTAATTAACTAATTTATTAAAGATGATCCATATATGTAAAGAAATAATTTCTTAAAGGATATTTCTATAAAATTTGTAAAACCCTAATTAAATCAGACCCTGGCCTATTTATTGGCTGCTACAGCCACCCTCCCTCTACAAAAAAACAAAAAGTTATTTTGTTATTATTTTCTTAGAGTTTTCGGGCTTGGATCTTGGATTTTGCAAAATGAAGGAGCTTTTCTTATTTTTCTTCGTTTGAATCTCTTCGAGGTGAGTGATACTTTTAGTTTTTTGATGTGTTTTACTCATAGTACCGCTATGTCAAGAGTTTCAGATTTACAAATTTGCTGTATCTTGATATTTTCTGATTTTATTTGACTATACAATCTATGTTGGAATATTATGAAATTATATTTACTGATACTAGACATATTATGGAATACCCTAGGTTTTTTTTGGATTTAATCAGTAAGTTTTTATGTCATTTTTCTGTTTATGAACATAACCTTGTGATTTCTAGCTGAACATGTTTTCTGGATATAATTATGTTTTGAGCCCTGTTTCTGTAATTATTATATGACTTGTATATACTTGCTAGATTTGACCGGGAGTCTAATTTTTAGATCTTCTGACGGATCCATATTTGCATGTCCGTGGAAAAGGGAATCCCAGCTTTGGTGCAGTACTGTCTTGCTGTCCAGGACTAGAATTTTCGTTGTCTTAGCCTATTTTCTGTCATTCATCATCCGTTCCTGTCCTTTATTCAACTTGTACTTGTCCATTGTTTTCTTACCATGTTTTTTGACTTGTTTGAGCACATTCATGCTTTCTTGAATAAAAATAACAAGAAACTAAGCCGGAGTTTAAAGGGAAAGATCTAATAGTGGAGAATACAGAAACGTATACTCGGAAGAGGATTCATAGATCCTACTTGGTACTTGGAGCTTGATACTTGATACATGATACTTGACACGTGATTACTTGACACTTGCACACTTGACACGTAATACTTGATACTTAGAGCTTGATACTTGATACTTGGAGCTTGTCACTGAGTACACTACCCTCTATGATCCACTATGAAATCTAAAACGTAACTTGCATGAATATAGCAACCATGTGGTAAATAAATGGGACGCATGAAGTGCTACCTAGATAAGACTAGGTACAAGACTTGAACATGATCACTTGACACTTGCTACTTGTTACTTGTACATGATACTTGATTACTTAACACTTGTTACTTGTTACTCGTTACTGACACTTGTTACATGCCACTTGCACCCGTTCATCTTGCCATGCTAGTTATTTCTGTTCTTGATTAGAGCTAGTTGCTCTATTTTGTTGTTACATCCTTTCCATGCTATACTTGCTTCTGCTGTTACTCTATACTTATCTATTTGTTTCCCTCTGTACTTCTCGCCTGCACTACAAGCGACCTGTAACTTGCATTGACGAGCATTTTGTTTCTTTCCTTTTCCTGCAATTTGTTAAATTGCAGACTTTGGTGACCAGCTGCCTGATGGAGTAGGTGAGCAGACTTTCTAGTTGCTGGAGTTCTTGCTATATCTATTTATTTGTTGTTGCTTATCTTGAATAATTATAATTTGTTTCAGGGATATTTGTATTGTGCTTTTTGTCCCAGACTTGTGTTTTGTTCCAGATGTGATTATTAAAAATTCAGTATTCTTGCTTCTTGTTCAAGTAATCTTGTTGACTATATTGATTCAGTTATGCATGCGTGGTTGATTCTTCCTCTTGTATATCTCTTGTTTATACTTATGCCTGTTGTAAAGATCCTCACAACTTATGAATGGTGAAAGCCATTCGCTGGACTTAGTCACGTATCCGTATTCCGTATCTCTTTTTTGGGAAGCGGGGTGTGACAAAGTTTTTAGTGGTATCAGAGTGCCAAGTTTAGCTATTGTATTAGTTTGACTAATATGTTAGACAAGTTTGGGCTCGATCAAGGATTGGCTCAACAATGTACAAATCATGCAATCACATGAATGAATTATAATCAACTTTGATCTGGATGCTAACTATTTTTGATCTTGTGCAGACCATGACTTGCAGAGGTTCCACTTCCCACCCTCAGGAAAAATAGGCCGGGCTTGAGGCCGTTACAAATATGTTGGAACGGTTGATCAACATTCAGCAAAACCATAGTAACCTTGTAATGGCTGCTTTGGAAGCTGCCCGGGTTCTGACTCCCACTGTGCCTACACAGGCAGCTCTTCCTCCTCGTCCGGGTACAGTACAGATTTCATGAGGCTGCACTCTGATAGATTCTCGGGTACTGAGATGCCTTTGGAGGCCGAATAGTGGCTGATCAGGACAGAGCAGTTGCTTTTGGCGGCAAGAGTTGTCGATGCTGATCGAGTGGATGTGGTGACCATCTAATTGGTGGACCTGGCCCACATATGGTGGAGGACCGAGTCCGGAAGGCTCATGCGGCCTATTGCTTTGGCCACGTTCACTAGGAGCTTCTTGGAGAAGTTCTTCCCTAGTAGCACTCGGGTTGAGATGGAGCAGTAGTTCCTGGCCCTGAAACAGGTTGGTCGTTGTTCTATTATTGGAACTTTGTTACATATTATCCATATAATGTTGTAACATGAGACTCTCTTGGAACAGGGCACCAGGTCAATGGATGAGTACGCAGCGGAATTTACCAGGCTTAGTCGCTTCGCAGCCGTTCTTGTGGTGCACGAAGAAGACAAGGCTCGTAGATTCCTTCTGGGGCTTGAGTGAGATATTCAGATGCATCTCATTTCCCTTTGCTTGCGTACTTATGCTGAGGCTCTTGAGGCAGCCCGAGCTCAGGAGCAGGCTCGCTGCAAGTTGGTTCCTCCCCAGCAGACTGTTCAGCACTCTGCTATTGTTGCTAGGCCTTCTGGTGGGCCGATTTGGAGGCCTGTCCCAGCTCATCCAGTCAAGTAAGTTCCTTACTCTTCTGCTGGTCCTCAGAGGGTTAGTTTTTGCGACTTTTACTGACTTGCTGGGCATGAGCGCAGGGACTGTAGGCGCGCCAATCGCCGCTATTTTGTTTGTGGTGCTGCTGACCATACATTGCAGGATTGTCCACAACAAAGGACGGCTCTTCCAGTCGGGGGTCCAGTTTAGCAGGTAGCCCCATCTTGTAGTCCAGTCAGGCCACCTCTTTCTCCTCGGTGCCAGATTATCGGTCAGAGTACCGCAGTTCCCAGGAGTGGTCGGGCTTACAACCTGACTGCTGTAGATGCCGAGACAACAGAAGGTGTTATTGCATGTATATTTTGCATTTTGTTGCTTTGTTATTCCTTTGCTTCTTTCATTGCCTTGCACTGTTCATTCATGCTATCTTTCTGCACTGTTATTTTCTCACCCCTTGATCATCAATTCCTTTTTCCTTGCCATTTTGAATCTATCTTAGGTGTTGTCCTTGTTTGCTCCTTTCCTTCTCATATTCTCTTTGATTCCGGGACAACCCATTTCTTCGTTTCTTCCAGCTTTGTGGCTCGTCATCAGTTGGAGTGCAGCGTCATGCCAGAGGCTTGGAGCATTGTCACAAGTGGTGGTGTTGTCATTTGTTCTCGGGAGTGCAAGCAGAGTCCCGTGGTTATTGGTGGCACAAATTTCAAGGCCGACCTGATTGTAATTGGGAATTCAGGATTCGACGTCATTCTCGGTATGGATTGGTTGGGTGAGTCCCACGCCATCATTGATTTTCATGCCAAGAAAGTTGTGTTCCGAATTCGAGGTCGCGTAGAGTTTGAGTTCCATGCCGGGAAGATGCCCCTAGGCCGAGCCAAGATTGCAGTTGATCAGGGAAATTGTGCAATGGAGTTGCACTCAGACTATGAGGCTGCGCCTCTTGTAGTGCGGGAATTCCTGGATATTTTTCCAGAGGAGTTGCTTAGCTTAAACCCCTAATAGGGATGTGGAGTTCGGTATTGAAGTTCAGCTTGGTATGGCACCGACATCGAAGAGTCCCTACAGGATGGCACAAGTTAAGTTAGCAGAGCTGAAGGTGCAGATTTAGGGTTTGCTTGATTAAGGGTTCATCAGGCCCAGTGTTTCGCCGTGGGGTGCTCCAGTTCTTTTTGTCAGCAAGAAGGACGGTATTCGTCGATTGTGCATCGATTATCAGGAACTGAACAGTGTTAATGTGAAGAACTAGTATCCGCTGCCCAAGATTAATGACTTATTTGATCAGTTGGGCGGAGCAGCTATTTTTCAAAGTTGAATCTTCGTTCAGGGTATCATCAGGTCAAGATGAAGGCGACTGATGTGCAGAAGACTGCTTTCAGAACCAAATATGGGTACTATGAGTATCTTGTGATGCCGTCCAGGGTCACGAATGTGCCAGCTGTGTTCATGAGTCTGATGAACATGGTCTTTTCCCCGTTCCTGGATAGATTTGTGGTGGTTTTCATGATGAAATTCTGGTGTATTCTCGGAACCGGGAGAATCATGCTGAGCATCTTAGGTTGGTTCTGCAGACATTGAGGGAGAATTAGCTCTATGAGAAACTTAGCAAGTGTGAGTTTTGGCTCGACAGAGTTACCTTCTTGGGGCACATTATCTCGAGCAGTGGTATTTCTGTGGATCCATCCAAGGTTGCAGCTGTGAAGGATTGGCTAGTTCATAAGTTAGTTTCAGAGGTGAGAAATTTCCTGGGTCTGACTGGCTATTATTGGAAATTCATCCAAGATTTTTCGAAGATAGCAGGACCTTTGACGAAGCTGATAGGAAAGGATCAGAAGTTCTGTTGGTCTGAGGCTCATAGTAAGGATTTTGCTGAGTTGAAGAGAAGGTTGACGTCAGCGCCAGTGTTGACTATTCTAGATGGTTCAGGCTGATTTATAGTTCACTGTGATGCTTCTGGAAAGGGTCTTGGTGCAGTTCTGATGAAGAAGGGCCGAGTTGTTGCTTATGCATCGAGGTAGTTGAGGTCGCATGAGAGGAACTATCCGACTCATGATTTGGAGTTAGTAGCAGTGATCTTTGCTTTGAAGCTGTGGAGACATTATTTACCTGGAGATCGAGTGGAGATCTTTACTGACCATAAAAGTCTCAAGTACGTCTTCATGCAAAAGGAATTGAACATGAGGTAAAGATGTTGGTTGGAACTTATGGCCGATTATAACATCAGTTTGCAATACCATCCTGGTAGAGTGAACTTGGTGCCAGGTGCTTTGAGCAGGAGACCAGCAGTCATGTTTCTAACTCAGCAGAGAGATTTAGTTGAGCAGATGCAGAGGTTGGAGTTGGATGTGTTGTTGCCGAGTTCTGATCGGAGTTGCATGGTGCTTCAGCTTCAGTCGTCTCTTATCGATCAGATTAAAGAGGCTCAGGCTGGTGATGAGCAGTTGCAGGATTTTAGAGCAGATATTAAGGCTGGTTCCAGAACGGATATGGTTATTCATGCTGATGGATCGCTTCGTTTTGGATCCAGGTTGTGTGTCCCGAAGGGTGAAGTTCGTCAGAGATTGCTTGAGGAAGCCCACCAGTTATCGTATTCTATTCATCCTGGATATACTAAGATGTACCGGGACTTGAAGCTTTATTTCTGGTGGCTTGGTATGAAGAAGGCTGTGGTTTGTTTTGTGTCTCAGTATTTGATCTGCCAGCAGGTGAAGGCAGAGCATCAGAGAACCGCCGGACTTCTTCAACCGCTTCCTATTTCGGAGTGGAAGTGGGAGAACATCACTATGGATTTTGTGACTACTTTTCCAAGGAGTCCTAAGGGTTACAATGCCATTTGCGTGATTGTCGACAGATTGACGAAGAGTTCTCACTTCATTTCCTTTCGAGTCGAACAGTCTACTGAGAGCCTAGCTGAGAAGTACATGCAAGAGATTGTCAGACTTCATGGGTTCCACTCAGTATTGTATTCGACAGGAATACGAGATTCAGGTCTCAATTTTGGGAGAGTCTTCAGAGTAGTTTGGGGAGTAAATTGAAGTACAGTACAACTTTTCATCCCTAGACTGATGGACAGTCAGAGAGGACCATCCAGACTCTAGAGGACATGTTGAAGTCCTGTGTGTTGCAGTTTGGTGGATCATGGGAGGACCATTTGCATCTCGTAGAGTTCTCGTACAATAACAGCATTCAGGCCAGTCTTAAAGCTGCACCGTTCGAGCCACTTTGTGGGTGGAAGTGCAGATCACTAGTGTGCTGGGATGACATTGGTGAGAGGAAGCTGTTTGGTCCGGAGTTGATCACCAGGACAGTTGATGCGGTGACTCAGATCAGGAAGCATCTTCAGGTAGCTCAGGACAGGTAGAGGAGATGGGCATATGTCCATATGAGAGCTTTGGAGTTTGAGGTTGGTGACCATGTTTTCCTAAAGGTATTACCGTGGCGAGGTGTCGTTCGGTTTGGTGGTGGGGGAAAGCTCAGCCCTAGGTTTATTAGACCATTTGACATCGTGGAATGAGTAGGCAAGGAGGTCTATTGTCTTGCATTGCCACTGACTTTATCAGGAGGGCACAATGTTTTACATGTCTCACAACTCAGAGATATATCCGCGATGAGAGCCACGTGATCGACTATTCTAAGTTATCTGTACGGCCGGATTTGACTTGTGAGGTTCCACCAGTTGCTATCTTAGACCGGCGAGAGAAAAGTGATGAAGAACAAGGTCATCAAGCTGGTTTGTGTTTCTTGAAATCCTCACTCGCCAGGTGAGTCGACTTGGGAGTTGGAGGAGGAGATCTAGCAGAAGTTTCCTCATCTGTTTGAGTAGGGTTTTGTTTTTTTTCTTTCTTTTCTTGTCGGGGTTACCTTATGTACTTCTTGTTTGAATTTCGAGGATGAAATTATTCTTGTTAGGTGGGTAGGATTTGTAACCCCTGTTTTTCATTTTCTTGTATTTTGGGTGTATTTTCATTTTCGAGTATCTATTCATTTTGTACTCTTCTACTTCTTTTGAACCGTGTATTTGATCTTCATTCTCAATATATTCATCTATTTGTTTTGACGCCTTTAATTTGATATTCTTGATTCAATTGTCTTCCTATTATTCATCTCTGGTTGATCGGGCTATTATTTTGATTCTCATCATTTAATTGTTCATGTCCTATTTTATTTATTTATTAATTGTTCCCATCTCATTATTTGGATCATCCTATATCTTATTGGATCTTTAATATATCCCTTTAACCCTAAAACCTAATATCCAACTACCCCAACCCGTTAGCCCCAAGTTAACCCTAATATCATACATATATATACCACTGTATACTACCCTGTTGTATCCCCAAAAACCTAGCCGTTGTTTACTTCTAAACCCATCTCCCGACCCCTCTTTCTGCTCCCCTGTGCAACCTCCCGACCGTCCGCCTGTGCACCTCCCCCGTCGTCGGTGCCTTTCAACTGCAGTGATGCCCTACAGCCGACACCCCCCCTTGTGCTGCCTCCCTCCGACGCACAGCAACAGCAACAGCAGCCACGTGCTATGTTTTTCCCTAATGCTAGACACAACAACAGAAAGTAAGCAGCATCAGTAGCCATTTGCCGAACTGTGTCGTCACTATTCAGCCGTGCTCACGCCGTGCCCCGATTGCCTCCCTCTCTCTCTTTGTGTGCACGTGTTTATTACGCATGTTGGGTTCTTTGTTATTGATATCGTGCCCGGGAATCCGTTCCCGTTATTCTCGTTCTTTACATCGTTTCCGTCGTCAATTTCAAGGCAAGTAACTTGTGTAATTTTTGTTTGCATATACAAGTACTAAATACCGCCTGTAGTGTAGTTTTGTTTCTAGAGTTAATTCTTGTGAAAACCCTTGTTAGATCTTGTCTCTATTTGTTGATCCATCCGTAGTTGTCTCTTTACACACATGACAAGAAATAACTTAGAAATAATTAATTCTTGTTGCATATATGTGTGTTGTTCGTGATCCATGATGTGTTGTATGATCTTGTATGTACGATGTGTTAGTCGTAGTATATCTTGTTGTAGACTTGTTGAATACCCCATACCATGTTGTTTTGAAAATCTATTAGACCATGCTTGTGTTTTGTTTTGATTTGGATTTGTTGCACATGAACTAGTCGATTTAATGCATAAGCGGATTTCTGTTTTTGATGTTGTCCCGTTTTGTACAGTATTTTAGACCATATTAAGGTCAGTAAATAAACTTTATTTGTGAATATGAATCGTAGATCTCGCTGTCTATTTTTTAGATGTATCTCGCTGTCTATTTTCTAGAATTTCTGACAGATCTCAGTTTAAATTTGTGAGTTGTGAGCTACTGCTGTTTTACTACAGATGTGTAGAAAATTCCAGATTCGGTTCTATGTGAATTTTGTGGAGTTATTTATTTTAATACTGATGTTAAAGATAAAATTTGAATCTAATATTTTGCTGAGTATAACTAGACTTGACTGGTATTAACCCCAAATTTTTTGTGGATTTAATTTATGACTTTTATAAACTATTCTATGCTTGCAAATAACTACTATACTTCCAGAATTTTCATGCTGTTCTGTAAAGAACCTAAATTTCAACCTGATTCTAGTTGCTTTTGGTAAAAACTTTGTAAATATGAAATGTAGCCTATTGTATCTATTTTATCACCCTTTTAATGGATATGGATTTAGATTTATATTTTGTAATCTATTGCTGTTTTAGTACTGATATGGCTAAAAATAGGATTAAATCGGGACCGTTCACATCGGAGACGAATCTTAAAGCTCAGGGGTAAAACGGTAATTTCACCTACTAACGGGTCCGAAGCGGGTACTGGGTCTCCTTCTCACAGATCCAATAACCCGCGAACGGATCCACCTCAACTGGGTACGGGTCCCGACCCGATACAAATCCAGTTCGACAGGATAGAATTAGGGTATCTGATTGAACCAAATCAACGGGCCTGATTCGCGACTATCCTCTCACCGGGAATTAAGGGATTACATTCCTAATCTGATTACGAGGATTTTACGCCTTATCAGATCACAGGAATCTCATTCCTAATCTGATCCCAACGGCGACTATAAATACCCCCCACCTACCATTGTTACAGGTTAATCACTTTTTTGGCAACTTAAGCTCTTTTTTAATCATCACTGGTTACTGACAAGAGCGTCGGAGGGTGCGTCGCCGGGATCAACCCCGGTGTATCGCACTTCCTTGCAGGTGAACGGCGGGAGTCGGCATCCCAACTCCGATGAACAGTTTTGGACTCGCTATTCAGGTTTTTCCACGAACCCACAAATTCTATCTGTTTACCCCCACACCAGATTCAGCGGTAATAGATTGGCGCCGTCTGTAGGAAGACCATACGAATAGCCTCCGCCTCTTCCTCATCGACTAGCTCTTCTCCAGCCATGCCTCCCAGAAAAGTAAGATCCAGGGGGTCCAACCGTGGACCCAACCCAGTTGATCAACAGCGGGAAGTCCCCGTCCATCCCGCTCCGCAGCAGGGGAAACTTCCTCCTCCGGTCGAGGACCATTTCCAACAGGACCAGCCTCCTCTTCTGAGTTAGCAACCCCCTAACGGTCCCGCTGGTCCTAACCCGCAGAAGCAAAAGCAACCTCTCCATCAGGACCACATCTCGATACCCAATGCCTCTACGGACTCTTACGTCTCCCACAGTCCTCAGGCCCCTGACCTTCGAAATACCGTCCTCAACCGGCAGAAAGATGAGGATCTTCCCCGCCGTCTGGATGAAAAGCGGGCCCGAGAGGGAGCTTCCCGCCAGCAACGTCCAGATGAGTGAAATCCTCACCACCGAGACTATAGAAGGTCCCCTACCCGAAGAGGGATGAAAGAGTCCCCCGAACACCATAGGAGAAGACCTCATTCCCCTGCCGGTCGACAACATCCGAGGAACGATGAGGCACCCATCACCCGTGCCGAGTTCCAGCAGTTCCAAGCAACGGTGTTGCATGCCCTCAACCTCCGACCCAACAATAACAACGCTCAGAGGGTTCCTACCCCCCCACGGGTCCAAAGTCCTCACCATCTGTCCATAACTCCTCCTCCGGCTCCTAGCAACCAACAGCGCATGCCTAGCCCTCGCCACTCCCAGAGCTACCGTCGTCGCTCCCCTTCCTATGAAGACGAGTCCAGAGGCTCGTTTGACTATCGTCGAAGGGACGATGCTCTCTACCGCCGTCTCCACGAGATGGAGAGGCGCATCAGCCGAATAGACAAGGATGAGGAGTTAAGAGGCAGGACCATCCGTCCGAGCAGACCTCCCTTCTCCCGGACCATCATGGAAGCTCCAATCCCAAGAGGTTTCGAACCCCCGAAGTTCGAAACTTACTCGGGGGAGTCGGACCTCGTGGACCACATCGAAAGCTTTAAGACCCTCATGCTAATCCACCAAGCTTCCGATGCTTTGCTGTGCAAAACCTTTCCCGCCACTCTTAAGGGTTCGGCACGAGTGGTACTCCCGCCTCGCTCCGTCTTCCATATTCTCCTTTGAGCAATTCGAGAGCCTCTTCATCACTCATTTTGTGAGTAGCAGACGCATGGAGAAGACTAACATCTCGTTACTCCAGCTCCGCCAGGAGAAGTTGAGAGACTATGTGAGGAGGTTCACTGCAGAAGTGAGATCCATTGCTTCCCTTG
Organism: Hemerocallis citrina; assembly: GCA_017893485.1. Classification (NCBI taxonomy): domain Eukaryota; kingdom Viridiplantae; phylum Streptophyta; class Magnoliopsida; order Asparagales; family Asphodelaceae; genus Hemerocallis; species Hemerocallis citrina. Next base: position 146,179,962 of record CM030358.1, on the reverse strand, counting down.
ACCAGCCTGTTGCAGTGGCTGCCTTCCAATCGAACGTCCTCAACTCCAGCCTTCGCTCCTCCCTTGCCAAGAAGCCCCCACATAATTTTGCCGACTCCTTCTTAGGAGCGAGAAGTACATTCGGGCCGAAGAAGCCGAGAATCTCCCGGGCTTTGAGGAGACATCTTCCGGGAACAAACGGAAGAGCACAAGCGAAGAGGGCTCCCAAAAATCCCAGAAGGACGACAATGGACAGCGTCGCCCGACTCCTCGGTTTGAGAAGTTCACCCCCCTCATTGCCAATATATCAGAAGTTCTTATGGAGGTGGACAAGGAAGGGTTCCTCCGCGCTCCCCCGAGAATGAATACAGCTGGCAAGAAGAGGAACAAGGATAAGTGGTGCCGCTTTCACAGGGACCACGGCCACGACACGGAAGATTGTCGGGCTCTGAAGGAGGAGATCGAAGAACTCATACAGCGGGGGCACCTGACCAAGTTCGTCCAAAAAGAGGGGGCCATGCTTCCCCCCTGAGGAGCCAACAAACGAACCGAAGGGCCCGCCGAGCTTTAAGACTCAGAACCTCCCGGCTCTTCCCAAGAGGTCTTCACCTTATCATAGAAGCAGGATCTTGATTTTTAATAAGGCCGATGCTTGTAATCCGGCCAATAGCATGTAATAAGGGCTCGCCATATTGAAGCAGCCACTTAGTTTATTTCAATAAAACTTTATGTTTTTTCATTGGAAATTGTTGCTCTTGCTTCATCTCTACCTCTCCGAGTCATGACTCACTGAATGGTGAGTTCGGAGTCCAGCTTCTTCTACATGGCTGCTCCCGCAACTTACTAAGCTCTTCACAACGAGTTCGGAGTTCAACACTTGGCTCGATTCCTCTTCAAATAACTTGCTCTTCAGTGGGTTAGAAGTGGTTCGCCATTCGAATTGCTCCCACAATCGTTGAATGCCTCTACCGATGGTTCAGAGTCCAACACTTGGCTCGATTCCTCTTCAAATAACCTGCTCTTCAGCGGGTTAGAAGTGGTTCGCTATTCGGAATTGCTCCCACAACCGTTGAATGCCTCTACCGATGGTTCGGAGTCCAACACTTGGCTCGATTCCTCTTCAAATAACCTGCTCTTCAGCGGGTTAGAAGTGGTTCGCCATTCGGAATTGCTCCCACAACCGTTGACTACCTCTACCGATGGTTTGGAGTCCAACACTTGGCTCGATTCTGCTTCAAATAACTTGCTCTTCAGCGAGTTAGAAGTGGTTCGCCATTCGGAATTGCTCCCACAACCGTTGATTCTCTCACATAAGCAGCGAGTTCGGAGCTACAGCTCTCCCCTAGAGTTGCTCCTCACACTCGTCTCACAAATGGCTCTCTTTCAGAGCCGAGCTCTTCGCTCCGCTCATCTCCCAGGCGGACCTCCTCTCAACGAGTTCAGAGCTCACAACTCTCTCCTAGAGTTGCTCCTCAAACTCGTCTTCCAGATCGCTCTCTCCCAGAACCGTGCTCTTCAATCCGCTCCCTCTAAAGCGGACATCTTCTCAACGAGTTCGAAGCACAACTCTCTCCTAGAGTTCCTCCTCAAACTCGTCTGCCAGATGGCTCTCCTAGAGCCGAGCTCTTCACTCTGCTCGCTTCCGAAGCGGACCTCTTCTCAACGAGTTCGAAGCTCACAACTCTCCCCTAGAGTTGCTCCTCAAACTCGTCTTCCAAATGGCCCTCTCCCAGAGCCGAGCTCTTTGCTCCGCTCACCTCTAAAGCGGACCCCTTCTCAACAAGTTTGGAGCACAACTCTCTCCTAGAGTTCCTCCTCACACTTGTCTCACAAATAGCTCTCTCCTAGAGCCGAGCTCTTCACTCCGCTCGCTTCCGAAGCGGACCTCTTCTCAACGAGTTCGGAGCTCACAACTCTCCCCTAGAGTTGCTCCTCAAACTCGTCTTCCAAATGGCCCTCTCCCAGAGCCGAGCTCTTTGCTCCGCTCACCTCTAAAGCGGACTCCTTCTCGACAAGTTCGGAGCTCACAACTATCTCCAAGAGTTGCTCCTCAAACTCATCTCACAAATGGCTCTCCTCCATAGCCGAGCTCTTCCCTCCGCTCGGATGCCGAGCAAGTGCCGATCTGACCCCAACATCAAAGAGCCCGGTCGGCTAACCGAGCAAGTGCCCATCCGAGCCCCAAAACGGAGAAAATTCACTTTTCCCTCAACATTCGCGTAAGATTTCGATCAGACGGCTCAGATCATGCCAGCACCACTACACGACAAGATAGTGTTTTCTTGGAAACTGTGCCCGCCTCGAGATCCGCGTTGAGATCCAACGGCTCAGATCGCTCCACGTCGCTCGATATTCCGAGCCGAGCGACTAGCGATCCGATCCACTCGCGCCTCTTCTTCGCCCCTAGGGTCTTCCTAGCACATCTTACAAGGGTCTTCCTAGCCCAAGAGTCTTCCTAGCACAAGGGTCTTCCTAGCACATCTTACAAGGGTCTTCCTAGCACAAGGGTCTTCCTAGCACATCTTCTCCGCCCCTAGGAGTGGAGCTCCTCTTCCAAAATCCCCAAGACCAAAGCACTTATCAACTTCATGAAGACAAGGATGTTGTGGGGCTATTTTGACCATGAAGGAGGGTGAATTCTCATCCCACTCCTAAAGAGAAGTTGTAGATCTTCGAGTTAGCTTCGAAACGAGGGGTCACACGCCCCGATCGGACCTCCGTAGCACCGGGAAAGTGGATCTCAATACAGCTGTGCCGAATAGCTCGGAAATCCGAGCCGAGCCACTCGCGCGAGGGAAAAATCCGAACCGAACCCGAGCAACTGTCAAAATCGAATCCGAGCTCTTCCCTCCGGTCGGCTAACCGAGCAAGTGCCCATCCGAGCCCCAAAATGGAGAAAAATCACTTTTTCCTCAACATTCGTGTAAGATCTCGATCGGACGGCCCAGATCTTGCCAGCGTCGCTAAACGACAAGATAGTGTTTTCTTGGGAACTGAGCCCGTCTCGTGATTCGCACCACGATCGTGATCAACCGTCCAGATCGAGCCACGTAGCTCGGATCTACCATTCAAGCTACTGCCCCACCGAGCATCAAAATGGCCAAAAATTTGCCTCAAAATTCGTGCTCAGATTCGCCGAACAAGAAGCCAAAAAAAGAGAGGGGAAAACGGGTTGGCAGTACGGGTTCGGACCCGTTAAGGGATCCAAACCCGAACCCCGTACCCCGTTACCTTCTTCTCCTCTTCAACACTTTCCCGCCAAAACAAAACCAACAAAGAAGAGACCCAACTTCAAAAGCTTCGTCAAACCCTCCGCAGGGCTCCGAACTCCGAGTTCTCCTTCGCGAGCTCCATTCATCTTCAACCTCTACGCCGAACATACCATGCCGAGCTCAGCCTCGCCATGGCATCGAGCTCCGTCACCGAGCTCGACCCCATCCACTTCCGACGAGCCTCCTCCTTCTTCTAGCTCCGTCGTCGAGCCTCCGAACCCAACACATCCCGAGCTCGCATCCCTCACCAAGCTCCTCGACTGAGCTTCGAACCCATCTCGATACGCTCCATTGCCGAGCTCCGTCTTCTTCAACCTCCGACGCCGAGCTCACACCTCCATCTTCGAGCACGCCTCCCGTCGCCAAGCTCTACCCACAATGGCCGAGCTCCATCTTCATTGCCGAACTCACACCCTCCATCGTCTAGCTCCGGCGTCGAGCTCTCCATCCCGAGCTCGCATCCATCACCAACCGCCATGGCCGAACCACGAGCTCCACCCTCGCCGATGCCGAGCTCGAACCCAACTCTTCTCTCCTTCACTGCGCCAAGAACCCCATATCACTCCCTCTCCTTCGTCGAAGTCGTCATCACCTCATCAAGCTCCCGACCTCGACTCCAAAAGCCCGAGCTCCGAGCTTCCCCGTCGACCTCCCTCGCGAGCTCCGACGTCGAGTCCCCTCCGTTCGGCTCCGCTGCCGAAGTCCACGAGCTCCGAGCTCGAACACGCTCTCGAGAGCTGACGAAGGACAAAGAAGAAAGAAGAAGGGAGAAGCAGCAGAGAAGTGGAGAAGGAAGAAGAGAAAGAGCAGGGACGAACAGGAAGAGAAAAAAAAAAAAAAATTTGCCACGTCCCGGTCGGACTGCCGAACAAGTCCCCATCCGAGCTCCACAAATGGAGAAAAAATCTGCCTAGCGACTACGACCGTTGGATCTTCCAGAAATTCGCGCTTCTGGTGATGGACGGTCCAGATCGCGCCACGTGCGCTAAACGACAAGATAACGATTTTTTGGGAAACGCGCCTCCTCGAGATTCATGCCGGGATCTGACGGCACAGATCGCGCCATGGGTCAGGTAATATTTAATTAATTTATTTATTTATTTAATTGTTTTAATTATTTAAAAATTCCAAAAAAATATTTAAAAAATCGAAAAAAATAAATTAAAAATTCTAAAAATAATTTTTAATTCAGAAAAATTATTTTAAAATTTTGGAAAAATAATTATTAAATTAGAATAATTAATTAATATTTTCGATAATTAATTATTTAATTCGGAAAATGAATAAAAAATTCAAAAAAATGAGAAAAAATCCAGAAAATTCTGAGAGTATTTTTGGGCATTTTACAAGCCCAGAATAACACTGTTACACCCCAAGCAAGATCCAAAACTCCCTTAAGAACACCGATAAAATCCCGTACGCCGTTAGAACAGTAAAACTACTTCTCAAAGACTGAAAAACTCAGTCTCTAGGAGTGGGGGGTTCGTGATATGGCTAAAAATAGGATTAAATCGGGACCGTTCACATTAGAGACGAATCTTAAAGCTCAGGGGTAAAACGGTAATGTCACCTACTAACGGGTCCGAAGCGGGTACTAGGGTTTCCTTCTCACAGATCCAATAACCCGCGAACGGATCCACCTCAACTGGGTACGGGTCCCGACCCGATACAAACCCAGTCCGACAGGATAGAATTAGGGTCTCTGATTGAACCAAATCAACGGGCCTGATTCGCAACTATCCTCTCACCGGGAATTAAGGGATTACATTCCTAATCTGATTACGAGGATTTTACGCCTTATCAGATCATAGGAATCACATTCCTAATCTGATCCCAACGGCGACTATAAATACCCCCCACCTACCATTGTTACAGGTTAATCACTTTTTTGCCAACTTAAGCTCTTTTTTAATCATCACTGGTTACTGACAAGAGCGTCGGAGGGTGCGTCGCCGGGATCAACTCCGGTGTATCGCACTTCCTTGCAGGTGAACGGCGGGAGTCGGCATCCCAACTCCGACGAATAGGTTTGGACTCGCTATTCAGGTTTTTCCACGAACCCACAAATTCTATCTGTTTACCCCCACACCAGATTCAGCGGTAACAAGTACCGCTGTGTCAAGAGTTTAAGATTTACAAATTTGCTATATCTTGCTGTTTTCTAATTTTATTTGACTATACTATCTATGTTGGAATATTATGAAATTATATTTGCTGATACTAGACATACTAGGGAATACCCCATATTTTTCTTGGATTTAATCAGTATGTTTTTATGCCGTTTTCCTATTTATGAACATAACCTTGTGATTTCTGGCTGAATATGTTTATGGATATAATTCTGTTTTGAGTCCTATTTCTGTGATTATTATTTTACTTGTATGTACTTGCTGGATTCGGGCAGGAGTCTACTTTCTAGATCTTCTGATGGATCCAGACTTGCATGTCCTTGGCAACGGAAATCCCAGATTTGGTGCAGTACTGTCTTGCTGTCCAGAACTAGAATTTTCGTTGTTTTAGCCTATTTTGAGTCATTCATCACCCGTTTGTGTCCTTTATTCAACTTGTACTTGTCCCTTATTGTCTTTCCATATTTTTTGAATTGTTTGTGTACGTCCATGCTTGCTTGAATAATAATTACAAGAAACTAAGCCGGGGTTTAAAGGGAAAGATCTAATAGTGGAGAATACAGAAACGTGTACTCGGAAGAGGATTAATATATCCTGCTTGGTACTTGGAGCTTGATACTTGATACATAAAATTTGACACGTGATTACTTGACACTTGCACACTTGACAAGTAATACTTGATACTTGGAGCTTGATACTTGATACTTGGAGTTTGATACTTGATACCTGGAGCTTGTCCCGGAGTACACTGCCCTCTATGGTCTACTATAAAATCTAAAACGTAACTTGCATGAATGTAGCAACCATGTAGTAAATAAATGAGACGCATGAAGTGCCACCTAGATAGGACTAGATACAAGACTTGAACATGATCACTTGACACTTTCTACTTGTTGCTTGTACATGATACTTGATTACTTGACACTTGTTACTTGTTACTCGTTACATACCTCTTGAAACTTGTTACATGCCACTTGCATCCGTTCAACTTGCCATACTAGTTGTTTCTGTTCTTGATTAGAGTTAGTTGCTCTATTTTGTTGTTACATCATTTCCATGCTATACTTGCTTCCGCTGTTACTCTATACTTGTCTATTTGTTTTCTTCTGCACTTGTCGCCTGTACTACAAGCGGCCCGTAACTTGCATTGATGGGCATTTTGTTTCTCTTTCCTTTTCTTGCAATTTGTTAAATTGCAGACTTTGGTGACCAGCTCTCGATGGAGTAGGTGATCAAACTTTCTAGTTGCTGGAGTTCTTGCTATATCTATTTATTTCTTATTACTTATCTTGAATAATTGTAATTTGTTTCATGGATATTTGTATTGGGCTTTTTTTCCCACACTTGTATTTTGTTCCAGACGTGATTATTTGAAATTCAGTATTCTTGCTTCTTGTTTCAAGTAATCTTGTTGACTATATTGATTCAGTTATACATGCGTGGTTGACTCTTCCTCTTGTATATCTCTTGTTTATACTTGTGCTTGTTGTAACGATCCTGACAGCTTATGAATGGTGAAAGCCATTCGCTGGACTTAGTCACGTATCCATATTTCGCATCTCCTTTTCGGGAAGCGGGGCATGACAGTACCGAATAGATGAAGAGAGTACTTCTTCTAAGAGGTGAGAGTTTCTCCACTGTAAATATCAAGTAGTCTAGTTAGGCTTGAGAGAGGGTCGTGGTGAGAATTGTAATATTCTTATATCTTCTCTAGTTAAATAATATCTCGATTTCTTCTCCCCCGAATTAAGGCGAAAGCCCCTACCGGGGCAATTCTTATGTGCTTTGTATGATCGGTGTGATCTAGTATTTGCTTGGTGGTTTGTATTGATTTCATCGCATAACTCAACAACATCCCGGTGCTTCCACAGGCGATAATTCCCTAACAAATGGTATCAGAGCATCGGATTTATGGGTATGATCAAGTCCCTTGGAGAAGATAGCAGATCAGAGCATGAAGATCAAGCTGTCTAACAGTAAGATCAAATTGAATCTCTAGAAGGTGGACATGTATGATACATTGGTTCAAAAGGGCTTGCATCTTGCCCTAGAATGAGAAGAAAAGAAACCAACCGACTTGAAGAAAGTGTAACCCTTGTTTTCATTATTGTATTTTTTTTGGTATTATTATTCATTGTACTCTTCGTCGTCTTTTCTGAACTGTTGTAAATTGATTTTCTCTTAATGGAATTCATTATTGCCTTCAACTCAATTTTTGTTTCCCAACCTATTTAATTTGTATTTTTCTGTTGAGCCAAAAATTTGTTGTTCATCTTATTCAAATTCTTGCATATTGTCACCCTCAAATTTATCTTATTATAATCCTAATTATTATTTAATCTTTTTCCTTTTGGATCTTAAACCCTATACCCATTTACCCAATAACCCAATAACCCACATCTTAACCCTAATTCTAATCCTATATATAACCCTCCTTAACCCTAACCCTAATCATCATTTACTAATCCTAATAACCAGCCGCCGATCTCCTTAAACCCCCGACCTTCCTCCTTCCTATCTACTCTGAAACCTATTGCCCTTCATTGCTGCCCTCCGACCTCGACTGCCACCTCCACCCTGTCTCTTCTCCGCCAGCTGGCTGCCGGCGTTCCCTCGCCCTCTCGCCTGCACCCTCATCACCACGAGCCTACTCATCATCCTCCTGCTCATCGCCACCTAAAACCTATCGTTCATCCCGTCGGCCACCATTGCCGAATACCCTGCTCACCGCCTTCATCCCCGTCGTCTGCAGCCCCTCGTTGTGCCTCTGCGACCACTTCCTCGCCATTACCTAGCCATCTTCTTCCCATCTTTCCATCCCTGCACTTCGTCACCATAGCCACCCCCTCATCCTCGGACCTACTGCCTCCCGTTGCTGCAGCACACCGACAGTAACCCAACCCCCCCTCCATTGCCGCTGCCTTGCTTGCACTCTTGTTGTGGTTGCACGTGCTATGTGCTTTGCACGTGTGTTCATCTCTGGAGTTTCACGTGTTGCGCACGTGTGTTGGTTGTTCGAGATTTGCATGTGCCACCGTCGGGATTCTCATCCCATTATTCATTCGTGTTTGGATTTACCGTTGTTAAGGCAAGTATCTTGTACGAATAACTTTCGTTTCCCCGTACAAGTTTTTTTTTTTGAAATACCACAAGTAGATCTTCGTTGTGACTCGTTCTTTGTGTTTTACACATTGATGATCTTGACCGTAACCGTTTGATTTGTTTCTATCAATTCCATAATCGTAATAAGGATCACAAACATTTCGTTATCACACCCATTACACAAACATGAATTAGATCTAGGTATTTGTCTATATGAATGAATGTCCATGAATCACTATGAGTTATAAATATTTTGTTGTATGCTGGACATGTTAATAATGTTTCCCTTTTGATGAGTTTGAGAATAGACATGGCTTGCTGATTGAATACCTGTTATATTCTGATTTACATTATACACCATCTTGGATCCATCGTAATTACTATTAATGCTATAATTCATGCAAAAGTAATTTCATTTACTGCTGTCCTGTTTTGGCATGACAGATTAAACACTGTTAATTTAAGGAAAATGATTAAGTTTGTGAACATGAAATGTAGGTCTCTATTTCTAGTTTCTAGAACTTTTGACGGATCCGAAATCCGATCTGTAACTTGTGAGATATCAAACTTTTAAAATTGTTGTGTCACAATTTCCAGATTTCTGATTACAAGATTTTTGGCATAAATTATTGATTAAAATAGATGCTAACAGTAAAATTTAGATTTGATATTAATCTGGACATGACTAGACATGATTATGAGTCACCCCAAATTATTGTAGAATTATTTGATAATTTTTCTGACTTAATACATTTATGCAAACATGATTATAATTGCTGCCTACATGCTTGTTCAGTAAAGAACCTCAGTTTTGACCTGATTCTATTTGTCATTGATTAAAATTTATTGAATGAGAATTGTAGCTCTGTGTGTCTGGAATTCAGAACATCTGGCAGTTTTGCAATTCAACTTACGAATTGCAAGATATTCAGATTCTCGTACAGTGACATCTGAATTCCGAAATGCAGTCTAAAATATACATCACCCTGCTTAATTAGCTGAAACAGTAAGTTAATTTAAGTATTAAAATCTGAGATTAATTATACTGATATTTAACACTGTTAGGAGTTTAAATATGATTTTTATGAAAAATATTAAATGATTTTGAAAGTTACTTTTGTTTATAAGTATTTAACTCTTACCTGCTGCCTGAACATGTATTCTGTAAAGAATAACAATTTGAACCTAGTTTCTGTGATTTTTATATATCGTGTGTATATGTGCTGAAACCGGTAGAGAGTCTACTCTCTAGAACTTCTGACGGATCTAGATTTGCTTTCTGTAGCAGCGGGAATTCCAGTTTTGGTGCAGCAACGTCCTACTGTCCAAAATTGGAGTTCTTGTTGTCCCTCTAATTATAAGTTTGTTATGACACCCGAGCATGTTTTTTTGCCAAGTCTGAACCTATTTATGTCCCTGTCATGTTTACTTGTCCCTGATTGTGTATATTCATGTCTGTGTTGGGAAAAAGAATAAGTAATCAAGCCGGGTGTCACGCCCCGCTTCCTAAAAGGAATACAGAATACGGTACGCGACTAAGCCAAGCGAATGGTTTTCACCATCCATAAGCTGTACGGATCTACTTAACTCAGCCCAACAGTAAATATAGCAATATACTCAACCACACATGTATGAACAATTATAAATCAACAGTATTTATTTGCAACAATAATAAATATCCCAAACAAATACAAGATCTGAATCAAAACAATACTCTGGGACTACAAGCCCAATACAAGTCTCAGTACAGTAACATGAATGAAGTAGTTCAAATTAAAATATTAAGCAAGAAATTTTCCAATGCGCAGCACAAAACTTTTGCTCACCAACTCCAATAGGCAAATGATCACCAAAACCTGCTCATATAACAATTACAAGGAAATAGGAGGACATGAAGACATGATGCCCGTTCGTTGCAAGTTTCGGGTCGCAAGTAGTACAAGCAGGAAAATGGAAAGGGAAAAATATGAAACAAAACAGGAAGTACTGACATGGAGAAAAGAAATTGTAGGTGACAGTCTACAGATAAAAGGAAACAGTAGGTAAACAGTAACGATAACAGTAATAGTAACAGTAAGGGACAATAGTAACATTAACAGGATCTGACAGTGAAATAGTTATTCTTATGTCTAATATTCATTACTATCTAGGTAGCACTTCATACTCTCAAATTTTACCACATGGTTGCAACATTCAAACAATTCCGTTTTTAGATTTCGTAATGGGACCTATACGGCAGAATATTCAGAAAAACAGTAACAGTAACAGTAATAGAAAACAGTAATGGTGTCATGGATCATGACCTCATGCATCCGGAGAAAAAAACAGCTGGTACCATAGTAAACAGTTGGGAGAAACGAGTCCCCTTCTGAATACACATTTCTATATTGTCCACTACTAGATCTTTCCCTGAAACCCCGGCTTGATTATTTTTCATTATTATTAAACAGATGTGAACTAACACAAATAGGGCTAAAGACATGGCACGAACAAAGGACAAGTCTAAGATGAATAGGGAACGCAACGGGTGACGAAAACAACCTATAACAGTTGAAACAACGAAACTTTCAGTTCTGGACAGCAAGACACTACTGCACCAAATTTGAGATTCTCGTTGCTACAGAACTGCAAATCGAGATCCGTCGAAAAATCTGGAAACTAGACTCTCTGAAGAATATAGCGCATATATACAAGTCATACATCAGCCAAAGTAACAGGGTATAAAACAACGTTTAATACGGAATCTATCTTTAGCCAGAATATGAAAAATCTTGTTTGTAAGCATGAAAAATGTTTAAGAACATCATAATTAAATCTGAAAAAAATCTGAGAGATTCCCTAGCATGTCTAGTCTCAACATATAAAATGTTATGAAATTACATTACAGATAGTATAGTCAATATAATTGGGAAAACAGAGTAGTGTAACAAAATTGAAATTCTGAAAGTTCAGACACAACAGTACCAAAACAGAGATAATTCACAAAATACAATTCGAAATCCAGATCCATCAAAAAGGGTGTTAAAATAGACAACTCAGGCTACAGTTCATATTCACAAAGTTTTCATAAAAAATGAATAGAATCTGGTTGAACACATAATTCTTTTCTGAACAGCATGCAGTTTGGAAATTGTGTGATTGGTTTCATAAGCATGAAAGGAGTTATAAAAGTCATTAAATAATTCTGCAAAAATTAGGGGTTGATCACAGTCACAACTAAACATACCTAGAAAAATATCAAGTCCAAATCTACTTTTAATATCAGTTTTAAAATAATAATTCATACAGGTATCATATAATTCAGAATCTAGAATCTACGATACAATTGCATTAAAACAACGATAACTCATGCAATGAAAATCGGAATTCAGATTAATCAAAAGTTCTAAAAACTAGAAAACAAAGCCTGCAAATCATATTCACAAATTTATTTATTTTACTAATGTTAACGGGGTCAAAATTACTATACGAAAATAGGGCAGCAGTAAAACAAAACTTACTTCATGCATTTCATCAAGCAATTTAATTACAGTAGATCCAATCTAAGATGTCATTCAAAGCATAGTATCTAGGTTACTCAAATTAGCATGGCCTGTGTATTAACAGTCTATGATGAGATAGTACATCTAACAAAGCATCCATGTAACAATTATCTATAACATACGGTGTGTCGCAAACAAGCATACAATCAAGATGTCCATCTAAACTAATTTATTTTTTTCATGCAACGGGTGACAACTTATTGTCAGTGGCGGAGGGAGGAAGTGGGAAGGGGGGACATTTGGGACCCCAAAAATTTTGTAAAATCCCCTAATATAGACCCAAAAATTTTGTAAAACCCCCTAATATAGACCAAAATTTTTGTTTGGCCCCCCCAGTTAAAAAAAATTTGGGACCCCCAAGTTTAATCCACCTCTTATTAAAGGCTCAATTATGTCGATGCCGGGGGAAAAAAAATTTGGGACCCCCATTTTGATTCGTCTGGCTCCGCCACTGCTTATTGTGAAATAGTCATGATCAAGAGATGAAGGAATGGATCAACTAACAAGATATGATTATTATCATGAGATGGGCAACAAACGCATGCAAGGCTACTTATTATTTTTAACTTATATGAAGAACAAATACATACAAGCTACTTGCCTGATAACGACGACGAAGAAGATGAAAGAATAACGGGAATGGATCTCGAACAATGATCACAACCACACGAACTAGAGAATGCACGAACAAGAGCAAGAACCAAAACCAACACAATAACACGTGCGAAGCACGTGCTCTCATACACATAGTGGCGACAGCAGCAGTAGTGGAAACAACAGCAAAGGGCGGCGAAAGCAACTGTAACCCCCATTCCCGACAATAAGTATTTTCCGTGTATTTTCTATAATTTGATTTTTATAAATTTATTTTGTACTAAATTCATTTCGGATATTTTATTAAAGTATTCTAATCGAAAAATTTCTTTATTTCGAGTAATGATGTATTTTAATCTTACTTTCAATTTCTTATTGATCGATTAATTATATTTGAGCCCAAATCAAATATATTATTATTATTGGATTACTTTAATAAAGTTGTTAAGCCTAGATACTATTTTATTACGTAATTTTATAATTATTAAGATTATGATTATTAATTGTTATTTCTTGATTATCTATTTAAAGTTCATTTATCGAATCGTTTTATTTTCGTACTTGATCTACTTTTCTTGGCGAATTCCAATTTATTTTCAAGCCAATTTATATTCTTTTCATTGTATTATTTATTTATTTAATTGGATTAAATTTTTGTTCACGAACTACTTTCATTCTTCTTGTTGGGCTATTTTCTTGTCGATCCTATTTTATTTATTTATTGTGAGTACTTTATTTAAACCCTATTGATTTAGATCTATCTCTTATTGAACCCTAAAACCCAATTTCACTCGCAAATTTCCAGAACTGAAATAAGATATTAAATCCACTAAATAACTGAGTTTCGTATTTTGAAGTCGTAGAAAAATCTCAAAACATCCATATCTTTAAATCCATATATATTTCGCTTCTTAAAGTCATGTAAATACAAGTTAAACTCTATCAAAATATAACTTTCTGTAAAATATGGTAATCTGTAGCAAAAACTTCATCTAAGACAGTAGATCAAAAGTTCGAAGAAATAATCGTTTAAGAAAACAACGAAAACTCAACAAAACTGCACAGACAGCAGTTGTCGGTTGACTGTCAAAACAGTTCATAAAATGGCGGTCGACCGACATGCTAAAAGTCCAAAATCTCACAATTGACAGTCGACTGTTGATCCTAGTGTTGTTCTTGGGTGGTCGACTGACATGTTCAAAACAGCCATCTTTAAATTTCGTGCATTTCAACCTGATACGTGGTTTAATATTTGAAAAATCATAAATTTGTAAAATAAAACTCCTGAGATGATCAAATACAACTTGTCTAACATACTGGAGTTTATAAATCAAATCAAATCCTTATCGAATTCTCAAAAGAGCAAATTTTTTATCAAGTTTCTTCAAAACAGTAAAAGTAAGTGTATATATACATGTATGGTGTGTTTATGTATCAGTAAAACATCAAGAAAATCATTGTATATAAGTAGTATATTGTTCAATTCATTCTCAGTATCAAAACAACTTAAGATCCAAATCGAAAAACTTCATAAAAGCACAAAATCCCAATTTCGACTGTATACCGTCAGACCCGAAACCAAAGTTCAATGAAACCCTTTAAAACTTGATCTTTTGACTTCAAAAACCCTCTTGCAACTTATTATACACATATCCAACTAGTTAAATTAATTTGTCCATGACTATATGCAATTATAACATGTATTAGTCAAGTTTTCCTTCATCAAAATTCTCAACAGATCCTATATATACACACACATACACAATCAGCAAAAATCCCTTCTTTATTCAATTTTGTGCATCTAAATCATATAATCTCAATATTTGCAATCAAAACAGCAAGAATAGGAAAGAAACAGTATACCCACGATTTCTATTAGGTTATTAACATTCTTATGTCATCTATATAGAGATTCTATTCATAACATTCATAAAAAATCCACTTTTAATCATCCATCCATTAATAAATTCATTATATCATCATACAATAATATAACATGCATTCTACTAGACAAATCATCATATACAATATGCATAGAACAATACGAAAACAAACATATGTTACTCACCTTATTGAAGAATCAACCGAAGATAATAAAGAATTAAGAAAAGTCATTACTTTCGTAAAAATCCAAGATCCTCACTTCGAAACTCCAAGAAAACCAATAATAAAATATACTTTTGTTTTGTGCAGCAAAGAGACGGCTGCTAATGCTCTTTTAATAGGCCAAAATCTGGGTAATTAGGGTTTTGAGAAGATTTTGCAAATTATCCCTTTAGAATATATCTTTACATATATAGATCCTTTATACTAGGTAATTATATTAACCACTTAATTGAGATTTAAAAACAAAAATAACCACCCAGATCTGGCGGGCACTGGTTTCAAACCCAGAAAAATAAATTTTGTTGTTTTGGCCTTTAAGTGGCAATTTTGCTAAAAGACCCTTCTTTAACAAATTTACAAAATAAACCAAATCTATTAGAATAAAAATTGAAATCATTACCTCTGAGTTGGCTAGCCATCATGCTCAGCACAGAAAATCGAAATTCTGGAGTTTTTACTCCAAGTGGTAATTTTGCACAAAAGCCCATCTTTTTGTAATATTTGCAAATAGGCCAAATAAATATCAGGAAAAGTCAAAAAATTCATAAATAATACATACTAATAAATATTAGGTTTTCCAAATATAAATTTTGACTTTGAACTTCCCAAGAAATATTTGCACGTGTTTTGCATGTGCAAAAAGATAAATTTCAGCAAAAGTTTATTAAATCACCAAAAATCACTTTAATTTATTTATTAATCTCAAAAACATTATTTTAAAATATAGGGTGTTACACTGACCCACCATAAAAACGCTGCACGGGTCGTTACGTGAGTGTCATAAGCAGTTCTCGCAGTGACCATGATGTATGTAGTCCTTTGATTTGAAGTCACTACGGTACCCTACATGATAAGTTATATGTTTCAATGTCATCAAATGTTTTCTGTAATAAGGTGATTATAAAGTCAACTATTGGATATATTGTAAATCATGCGGAAGGTGTGAGTGACTTAGATAGGATTTGTCCCTTACATAACATGAGCGATATCTATAGGTCCCTTGATTGAGTGAGACTACAAAATGTATGGTCGTACTCAAATGAGTCAATATGAGATATTGAGCTCATTTGTTTTAGTAAGTCTACTCGGAAATCAAGAAACCAAAGATTGAACTATACAAGGGTGACACGCTCTATGCCTTGTGGTCAATTAAGATATCTGGATAAAGGGACTAGACTACATGATAATATTGGTCACGGATAGGTTATGTCTAATTACTGATATTCTCGTTACTTGAGTAGCAGTGATGTATTGCTAGATACCGCTCATTGTTTGTAATAGTAGAATATCATTTTAGTATTACTATCAACGTAATGGGAACCTACAGGGTCACACACACTTAGAATAGATCGATTTGACATTTTAATTCATAAGATGAATTTAATTAGAGATCCAAGTAAGACTTGGACTCCTGACATTGGTTGAACATTTAATTAGATTAAATGGTCTGACTAAAGTTCAAAGGCTCACACACAAATCTGAAACAGGTCAGATTGTGAGTCCAACAACCTCATTACTCTCTTAGAGTTGATTTTCTGCACCAATATATATAATACATATATGTGGAAAAGCGACATATGAGAAAATCCTAGCCATCACAGAAATTATGAGAGAGAGAGATCGTGAGGAACATCCCCTTCTCGCAGCTGGACCGTGGCATAGGGGAAAGCTTGATTTGATCTGTTCGTGTGGATACATAGAGAAACCACAATATTGTAGTGCTGTGATCGACATACTGTGGAGACAGCAGATCCATCTTCAAGGTATAACTCCTAAACACGATTTATGGTTTTCGCATGGATCCATGGCTAGGTTTCAATAATTTTAAATTTTCCGCTGTGTAGGGGTAGGGGGCGCCCATATGGGGGCTAGATCTCTCACCTAAAAAAATCATGAATCATGGTTACTTCTGGCCTACACAGTTAAGCGATGCCCAACGGCATGTCCAACAATGTGCTCCCTGTCAAAAGTTCTCGTCCATCTAGCGGTCGCCAAGCCCAGCTCTCTTCCTTGTCTAGTCCGATCCCCTTTGCCATGTGGGGGATAGACTTGCTCAGGCATTTTCCTCCGACGCCTAGTCAGAAGAAATTCCTTGTTGTCTCAATCGATTACTTCTCCAAGTCAAAACTAAGACCTTGGCGACGATCACAGAAAGTAAAATCCAGCAGTTCTTTTGGAAGAACATTGTTTTTCTATTCGGCATCCCCCGAATGTTAGTAACTATCAACGGGACTCAATTCACATGTGCGGCTTTCCGCAACTTCTACACGAACCTCGGCATCCAACAATGATTCTCCTCGATATCCCACCTGTAGTCCAATGGTCATGCAGAGAATGCCAACAGGAAAACCTTAAGAAGAGACTTAACAAATCTGCGAAAGGGACGTGGGTTGAACAGCTTCCCAACGTGCTCTGAAGCTATCACACCACCAAATGAACCCCAACAGGAGAACCCCCCTTTAACTTGACATATGGCTCTGAAGCCCTCATTCCATTGGAAGCTGGCCTGCCCTCTCCTCGCTTGCTAGCCTTCAATGAAGAACATAATTCCAACAACCTTCGAGGCAACCTCACCTCATTGATGAGATCACAGAAAGAGCATCCATTCACCCACAGATCTACCAGCGCAGAGTCGAACAGTCATATAACAAGAAGGTCTGCCCCACAAACCTTAAGGAAGGAGACATGGTTCTTAGAAAGTTAGAAATATCCTTCCCCAACAAGAAAGGAAAACTGACTCCAAATTGGGAGGGGCCATACAGGATCTCCAGATTTGTCTGCCCTGGGGCATATCAACTTGAAGACCCAGGGGGGAATAAGGTGCCGAGAACCTCAAATGCTGGGCATTTGATGAAATTTCAAGAAAGCTAGCTTCCCTTGTTTTTTTATTTTTTCTTATTGTTTCAATGAGGCCAATGCTTGTGACACGGCCAAAAGTATGTAATAAAGGCTCTCAACTTAGAAGCAGCCGCTTAGTTTTTTCTTTATAAAAACTTGCTTACTTTTCTGTTTTTTTGAAAAAACTGATGTAAAAAACCACTGTTCTAGTCTAAAACGTACATACCCAGGTACGGAGTACGTAACTTAAAATGATAAGTTCGGAGTCCAATATTTGGTTCGACGCTGCTTTAGCCACTTGCAAACAAGTAAGTGCAGAGCAGCTCACCATTCAGAATTTCTCCCACAACTGTTGAAACTCTTAAAACAACAAGTTCGGTGTCCAACACTGGTTCGATGCCGCTTTAACCACTTGCAAACAAGCAAGTGCGAAGCAGCTCACAATTCGAAATTGCTCCCACAACTATTGAAACTCTTAAAACGACAAGTTTGGAGTCCAACACTTGGTTCAACGCTGCTTTAGCCACTTGCAAACAAGCAAGTATGGAGCTGCTCACCATTCGGAGTTGCTCCCACAACTGTTAAAACTCTTAAAACGAAAAGTTCGGAGTCCAAAACTTGGTTCGATGCCGCTTTAGACACTTGTAAACAAGCAAGTGCGGAGCAGCTCACCATTCGGAATTGCTCCCACAACTGTTGAAATTTGAAAACGAAAACTCACAGTACAAAGTTGGTACGAGTTTATAAAGAGACGATTCACAGAAACATTGCTTAAAATCTTGGGAGAATCTCAATCCATAAGAAGAATCCGGTTATAAGCTTTATTAAAACACAAGCCTCTACAAAATTACAAAAATCTCCCGAACTTATTCTAGGAAGAGGGACGCTCCTCTTAAGAGACACGCGCGGCCTGCGGTTCTCAGCTGCCACAGAGCTATTCCGGTCTCCTGATCCCCATGAGGAGATCTCTAGAACCGCAGGTCGGGTCGTACCTTTGGGACCCACTATTATTGTCGCCCTCTAACTGACGACCCACTGGATGAACCAGCCACTCCACTCTGAGCATCCCCTGAATTTCGCAGGACTTTATGCAAGCGTAGGGCCAGTTCATGAAACGATCTCCCCTGGGCATGTTCCTCACACGAACAAGAAGTGCTCCTAACGTTACCACCATCTAGAAGTTGTTTTAGCCGATGAGTTTCCATCTCTAGTTCAACGATCCTCTCTCCGATAGAATTGTTCCTCACTTTGAAGGTCAGACGAGCTACGCTCCCCATAGAAAACTCGAGAACTGCTCTCCTCTTGAGTTGCAACCCCCATTCCTGTAAATACATATTTTCTGAATATTTTCTGTATTTCGAATATTGATTTTGCGTTAAATTAGTTTTGAGATTTTCTATTAAAATATTTTCCAATCAAAAATTATATTATTTTGAATGATGGTGTATTTTAAACTTGTTTTATAATCTTAATTTATCGGTTGAATATATTTGAGCCCAAATCATATATATATTTATTATTGGATTATTTTAATAAAAAATGTTAAACCCGGATAATTATTTTATTGTATGATTTTATAATTATAACTATTAATTGTTATTCCTTGACTATTTAATTAAAGTACATTTAACGAATTATTTTGTTTTCGTAATTGATCTAATTTTATTGGCGAATTCCAAATTTATTTTCAAGCCCAAAGTTATATTTTATTCATTGTATTATTTATTTATCTAATATGATTTAAATTTTCATTCATGAACTATTTTATCTTTTGTCCGGCTATATATATCTTGTGGATTTTTTTTATTGGATTGTGGTTATTTTTATTTAAACCCTATTAAAATGCTAGATATGTATAAATTGTTAGATGCATGATAACTTATAAAGATTGAGTATTCATGTTTATATTATTTGTTGTTGACTGAATGTGTGAAATTATGATATGATTGATTTGGGGGCATTTTCATAAGGTTTTGTTTTAAGTTTTAGTTGCACTTCAAAAATCATATCTATTAAACTAGATAAAATATAGAACCAAAATTTTTATAGGTGCATCTCGTATATGTCAAGAACATCTCATTAAAATTTCATAATATTTGGATGTCATTTACTATTTTAATAAAATTCAAACATAGGAATGGTTGGCAGTTGGCTAGTTGCTGGAAATTTATATACATTTTGGATTTTGATTATTTCAGCATCTTTGATGAAGTATTTTGAGAAAATTCAAAACTAAGAACTTGAAGTAGACTCGTTAAACTTTCTGTAGATTCTAATAAATCAATTTTCCATGAAGAACGGAATTTATAATGAATTTTACAAGATTGAACAGTGGCAGCCTGTATGACATTTCGACCCTACTGTAGATTTCAAATCTTTCAGGGTTATAGACACAATATTTTGGGGAAACTTATAACTACAAAGTTATAGTAGATTTATATACCTTTAATTTGATCTAAAGAATACAAAGTTTCATAAAGTATAGAATTTTCTATGATTTTTACAAGTAGCATGAGCTACAGTTTTTGGATTTTAAACCTACTATTTTGCAAATGAATTTAGACAAAGTAATTGAGGATGAATGTAGATGATCTTAACTACAAAGTTATAGTGGACTCATTTATGATTCCTATGAAACTAATAAATCTATTTTTGGAATAGTATTGGAATTTATATGATTTTTCAATACCATTGGGCCGATGTCTTTTATCTAGTTGTCCTAAAACTTTTACAACGTATAAAATTGAATTTAAAATTGAAATGTTAGTAAGATGTATCTTATGAGGAATTAAGAGGTATTTAATTATCTTTTCAAGGGTGATATTATGAGGTTTAATATGTGAATTAAGGAGAAAATATGGGGACTGAGTTGAATATCAAAATGGAGTGTGGAACTAAATAAATACTAATTTACTTTTTGATTAAGAAGCAAACTTTGATTATTTTGACTAGAAGTATTTTAAAAGTTTTATCATTTGGATTAAACTCGAGCTAGAATTAATCTGAGTTGTTAAAGAATGAAATTGGAAGTTAAATATTACATTCTTTAGAAAATGAATCTAATGAATAAAATAGATAAAGTTTTGTCAAATTACAACTTCATTGAGAATCCTATTAGAATGAGGTGAATAAACCATCTATTTAACATAGAGAATGTTGGTTTGAAATGTTAGATAAGACCTTGAAACTAGTCATATAAATAACTGAGTTGTGTGTACAAGGGAATAATTGGATATGTGAATGAATGAAATTCAAAATATGAATAAAGAGGGTATGAATAACCCATGGTGTTGTAAACATAAATTATGTTGATTCTAGAGGCTAAGTGAGACCTAAAGTACCGACAAAGTGATGAAAATGATTATTGAAATTTGAGAAGTGGCCAATATGAGCTATCGTTCTCGGTATATTGTTTAAGACCGGTAGGAGGGTAAGCTAGCTCTATGTGGTATTATTATTCATGTTTAAACTTAAGGGTATGCACTAAAAGAAGAAGTGATGAAACCTGGGCAAATGTATGTGGGGCGTTTCTATATAGTCGGGCGGTATACTCCGGGACTATAGATTCAGTCAGGCAGTGTACTCCGGAACTGTAATTGCCTTGCATCCAATCAGGCGGTGTACTCCGGGACTGTGATGCAGAACGAGGCGAACCTCAATTAAATCTGGAATTATGAATGATCAGGCGGTGTACTTCGGGTTCATGAATTTCGGGCGGATGGGAGGTGGATCTCAGATATTTCGGGGCTAGAGCGGCACTTGCGGGATGTCCGCATGAGGTGGATTATGTATAGTCGGGCGGTGTACTCCGGGGCTAAAATCCATACTTGTGGGATGTCTGAACCTTATTTTGTTACCGAGTAGGATTTCATGGCAAGTGATTGAACCTTATAATGTGGAGTACGTAAGGGCTTGCCCTCGGACCTATGTAGTATAGGATGCATAGAATCCGAACAAGTATGCATTAGTGTCATCGTAGTATAATGTCTGCATTAGGCATTAAGTCATATCATACACTAACACGACAAGGATAGTCAGTTTTCCTGTTTGCATTCAAGTTTGTGTTTGCTAAATAGAAGAATCACTGTATTATAGCATTGCGTGAGTTGTATGCAACTGATGTGCCCACAGTTACCCAGTTGCAGGATTGGACTTGGCATGGGCTTGAAATCACAACGATGAGTTGTTACAAGACTGAAGAATTTTTATTATTGTAGATTGTATTGTATTCATTTAATTCCGCTGTGTTGTTATAAAGAACAATTTTGTAAATGGAAAAATTTTAAATTCCTTGTAAATATGTATGAATTTGAAGTAAAATATTCTGTTTTTGTTACGAATTATCTGTGCTTGGAATTCGGAGCGTTACAGAAGACATGTTAGCGACCTCGGTATGCTCGCGAGGTCTTTTCTCCTTATATGAAGAGGCCATTCTTTATACCACTCTGGACAAAAGATTGGCCGAATAGTCTCGAACCCTGCCAAGGTTCGTCAAAGGACTCGGGAGCCTACCTAACTCCCCTGCTTCTCTTGTTCTCTCGACAACTGTTCCTACGATCACCGACCCCATCACTTCCTTCCCCTTGTCCAACCTCGGGGGGAGATTTAGTTGCCGATCACCACCGTGGCTCGAAGAGGAGGTCTCGTTCCCTGAAGACACCCTATACATCTTTTCTAAAATATGTATATATAAAATATATATATACTAGGTTTGCCCGTTGTCATGTGCCTACGTCACGTCTTCGGAACGATGCACCTTATTTGATTATATAAAATAGTTTCGGAGGTCCAGCAAATTAATTGAAGTAGCAAACATAGAGCAAAAAACATATTATATGATTTTTTTGAATTATTTTGAATTATTTTTAAAGTTTTTAAAATTTTAAATTTTAAATTTTAAAAATATTTTAATATTTTTATTTTCTTAATTTTTTGAATAGAAGAGGGAGGGAGAGAGAGAGAGAAAAAAAAATATAGGATTTGTTTTGGGTGGGAGATTTGAATTTGAGTTTTGGGGGGAACTTTTGGGGGGAAAATATGTTTTGTAAGGTAAGATGTGAGCCTTTGATTTTTGGGGGGATTGAAGGAGAGCCACTTGATAGCTTTCTTTGTGTTTTATTATATATATATATATATATATATATATATTACCTTGATGTGACAGCTACAGTCGGAAAAGATTGCCGAAAAGTATAAAGCCTAGCTGCTACCGCTAGCAGAGCCGCCCGAGAGAAGAAAACCATTTTTTAGAGAGGAAAAGAGAAAGTGGAGAAAAGAGGGAGGGGGTTGGAATTTTATAGAGGCGAGAGGTGTCGTTAGAACTTCTTGGGCCCAAGCGGATGGAGAGGCCCACAATACCAAGAAGCCCAAACGACAACAAAAACTAAGCGAAAAAAACTCGAACGTACGAGAATACCAAACGACTGGTCAACGGTCAACTGGACACGTGTCGCCTCGCCAAACCACCTTCAGCGTTCGGTGGCAAGTTCCGAGAAAACATGTCCCCGAGTGTGAAAATCACACAAAAGCCATTGACTGGTCAATGGTCAACGGTCAACAGGACACGTGTCGCCCAGCCGAACCACCTTCAGTGTTTGGTGGCATGTTCTGAGCAAACGTGTCCCCGAGCGTGAAATTACACAGAAGTCATTGACTAGTCAACGGTCAACGATCAACGGGACACGTGTCGCTCAGCCAAACCACTTTCAGCGTTCGGTGGCCTGTTCCAAGCAAACTTGCCCCCCGATCGTAAAATAACGCAAATTTGTTGACTGGTCAATGGTCAACGATCAACGGGACACGTGTAACCCAGCCGAACCACCTTCAGCGTTCGGTGGCCTGTTCCGAGCAAACGTGCCCCCGATTGTGAAATCACGCAAAATTGTTGACTGGTCAACGTTCAATGGTCGAGGGTCAATAGGACAAGTATCGCCTCGCTGAACCACCTTCAGCGTTCGGTGGCAGGTTCCGAGCAAACGTGTCCCCGAGCATGAAATCACACAAAAATCATTAACCGGTCAGCAGTCAACGAGACACGTGTCGCCCAACCGAACCACCTTCGACGTTCGGTGGCCTGTTCTGAGCAAACATTCCCCCGATAGTGAAATCACGAAAATTTTTTGACTGGTCAATGATTAACGGTCAACGGGACACGTGTCGCCTGACAAACCACCTTCCGCGTTCGGTGGCAGGTTCCGAGAAAACGTGCCCTTAATCGTGAAATCACACAAAAGTCATTGACTAGTCAACGGTTAACGGTCAACGGGACATGTGTCGCCCAGCCAAATTACCTTCAGCGTTCGGTGGCAGGTTCGTGGCAAACTTGCCCCCGATCGTGAAATCACAAAAAATTGATTATTCAACGGTCACCAATCAATGGGACACGTGTCGCATCGCCGAACCGCCTTCAGCATTCGGTGGCAAGTTCTGAGCAAACGTATCCCCGAGCTTGAAATCACACAAAAGTCGTTGACTGGTCAATGATCAACGGGACACATGTTGCCCAGCCGAATCACCTTCAACGTTCGGTGGCAGGTTCCGAGCAAACGTGCCCTTGATTGTGAAATCACAAAAAAATTATTGACTGGTCAATAGTCAACGATCAACGATCAACGATCAACGGGACACGTTTCGCCCAGCCAAACCACCTTCAGCTTTCGGTGGCAAGTTCCAAGCAAACTTGCCCCCGATCGTGAAATCACAAAAAATTGACTGTTCAACGGTCAACGGTCAACGGTCAACGGGACACGTGTCGCATTGCCGAACCACCTTCAGCGTTCGGTGGCACGTTCCGAGTAAACATATCTCCGAGCTTGAAATCACACAAAAGTCGTTGACTGGTCAACGATCAACGGGACACATGTCGCCCAGCCGAATCACCTTCGACGTTCGGTGGCAGGTTCCGAGCAAACGTGTCCTTGATCGTGAAATCACAAAAAAATATTGACTGGTCAATAGTCAACGGTCACGGTCAACGATCAACGGTCAACGAAACACGTGTCGCCTCGCTAAACCATCTTCAGCATTCAGTGGCAGGTTCCGAGCAAACGTGTTCCCGAGCGCGAAATCACACAAAGGCCTTTGACTGGTCAACGTCAACGGTCAACGGTCAACAGAACACGTGTCGCCCAGCCGAATCACCATCGGCGTTCAGTGGCCTATTCCGAGCAAACGTGCCCCCGATCGTGAAATCACGCAAAATTGTTAACCGCTCAACGGGATAAGTGTCGCCTCGCCGAACCACCTTCAGCGTTCAGTGGCAGGTTTCGAGCAAACATGTCCCCGAGCGTGAAATCACACAAAGGCCGTTGACTACTCAACAATCAACGGGACACGTGCCGCCTACCCGAATCACCTTCGGTGTTCGGTGGTCTGTTCCGAGCAAACATGCCACCGATCGGGAAATCACGCAAAAATCATTGACCGGTCAATAGGACACGTGTCGCCTAGGCGAACCACCTTCAGTGTTCGGTGGCAGGATCCGAGCAAACGTGCCCCCGATCGTGAAATCACGAAAAATCGTTGACTGGTCAATGGTCAACGGACACATGTCATCTCGTCAAACCATTTTCAGCGTTTGGTGTCAGGTGCTAGAGCTGTTACTTTGACCAGATACCCGGACCAACCTGGCATTGGACCGAAACCAACTCGATCTATATAGGTCCAGGTCTGAGTCCTAAAATAAGACCCGATGCACAACCGGGTCCGGGTCCGGGTCCGCTTAAAATAAACCCGGACCCGGACTCGTTAAAAAATACCCCCAAATATTTAGAATTTGAATAATAGGGTTATAAAATATACATGCAAATAGTAATTGTTGAAGATAGATGTGTAAATATAATAATCACTTATGTACTTAAGTGCAAATATTATTGGAACCGTAGGGTATCGGGTGCAAAAATACTTAAGTGCAAATACTTATTCCCCGCTATCGGACCCGACAAGTATATTTTTTAAAGGAGGAACCGGACCCAGACCCGATTCTCACAAGTCCGGGGCTGGGTCATGTTTGGACCTGTGAGGTATCGAGTCCGGGTCTAGGTAGTGGAGGACCCGAACTGATAGGACCCGATACCAGCACTAGTAGGCGCCGAGCAAACATGCCCCCAAACAAGAAATCACGGAAAACGTTGACTGGTCAATGGTTAATGGTCAACGGTCAACGGTCAACGGTCAATGGGACACTTGTCATCTAGCCGAACCATTTTCAGCGTTCGATAGCATGCACCAAGCAAACGTGCCCCGAACTAGAAATCACAGAAAACCATTAACTGGTCAACGGTCAACGGTCAAAGCACATGTGTTGCTTGGCTGAGCCATCCACGTCGTTTGGTGTCAAAAACCGAGCAAACTCGCCCCCGAACCGAAAATGAGAGAAGTGGTCCTCCTCCCGATCTGCGCTCGATGATGATTAACGGCTTAGATCGAGCCACGTCACCTCCTCGCCGGATCATCCCAGCCACTTGATCTCACCAGCACACGAGTCATCTCTTGATCAACGGTCGTGATTAAATCAAGGTAATTTATTTTATTTAATTCCTTTATTTGATTATTAAATTGAATTAATTATTTTAAAAAATCGGAAAAATAATTTAAATTCGAAAATTTTAATTAAAAAAATTCCTAAAATAATTATTAAATTCTGAAAAATATTTTTAAATTCTAAAAAAAATTATTAATATAGAACACTTAATTAAAATTTTCAAAAATTAATTACTAAAATTCAAAAATTGAATAAAAATTCAAAAAATGATTAAAAATTGGAAAAAAAATCAGAAAAATATGGAAAAATCACAAAAAATCCAGAAAATTCTGAAAATGATCCTAAGTATTTTATAAACTTAGGAAAGCATCGTTACACTCCAAGTGAGCTTTAAACGTCCCTGAGAACGCTGATAAATTCTATGAGCCTAAAACGGGCGAACTACTCCTCATAGGCTGTGAAACTCAGTATTCGGGAGTGGGGAGCTTGTGATATGGCTAAAAATAGAAATAAATCAGGAATGTTCAAATTGGGCACGAATCTCAAAGCTCTCAGGGGTAAAACGGTAATTTCTACCACAAATGGGTCCGAAAATGGGAACTGGGTCTTCTCCAAGCCCAATAACCCAAAAACGAGTCTGCCTTACTGAGTCAGGGTGACAGCCCATTATAAAAAAACCCAAGATATTTAAAGAGTAATTCAAATTCATGATTATCTCTAAGAGACAATTTAAATCAAATCTCTTGTAACTCCTGTATCCCATTTTCTATATTTTTATACTGTATTCTTTCTCCCAGTGTATTCTATCTATTTGTACTCTTTTTTCCTGAACCGTGTATTTCGTTCTTCTTTCCAGCATTTATATATTCATCTATTTGTTTAATTCTTTTGAGATTCATTTATCTACCTATTATTCTGTCTCTGGATGATTTATAGTTTCTCATTTGTTGCATTTCATGGCCTAATTGCCAATTTATTTGAATTCTGCCTTGTTGGATATGGTTTTCTACCCAATCTACCATATTTGAACTCATCTACCCGTCCTACTGGATCCTAACCCGCAATCCAATACCCTCTTCATTGACCCAATCTTCCCCATATTTTCTTCACGTTTCCTAACAGGCAAATCATATCTTTTCCCCATATTCTCTTGATTTTCCAAATCACCACTTGCCAAAAATCTCTCATTATAATCCCCAACAATTTTTTTTGGCTATCTACAATTCCTATCTCCAAAACCCTAACCCTAATCCTCTCTCGCCAACTCATATCTCTCTCTCACCTCCCTACCCGTGTACCCCCTACGCTGCTCCCGTCCACCCCCGTGACCCCGTCGCCAGTGTCCGCTTGCAACCACCCTCGGCGCTTCCCTGTGCTGCCCTCCTCCTCAGCGCCGCACGCCAGCCCCCTCCTCTTCCCTTCTTCTCCTTCCAAATTCGACAGCAGCACTAGCAGCACCAGCGCACACCAGCCAGCGCTCCTCTCCTTCTCGGCCTATCCCCTAGCCGCTGTCGCACAGCTTTGCCGCCGTCGTCCTCTCATCCTGTGCACACCCGACTGTCCCCCCTCTCTCTTTGTGTGCACGTGTTGGATCTCGAGCATTGGGTTCGTGATTATTGTGTTCGTGGTAATCGTGATCATCTTGTGCATCTCGTTCGTGATTCGCTTGTGGTATTGTGTTCGTACCTAGGAATCTATTCCCGTTATTTTCATTTTCTCGTTATATCCATCATCAATAACAAGGCAAGTAACTTGTATTAGTTTTGTTGTATATACAAGTACTAAATACCGCCTGTAGTGCCACTTTTGTTTCTAGATTCATTCTCATGAAAGATCCTTGTTAGATCGTGACTCTATTTGTTGATCCATCCATAGTCATCCTTTGTTACACACACGACATGAAAATAATTTAGAATTAACTAGATTCTTGATGCATGTATGTATGTTGTTCGTGATCCATGATATGTTGTATGAATCTTGTATGCTTGATGTGTTAGTCGTAGTATCTTGTGGTAGACTTGTTAAGACCCATACCATGTTATTTTGGACATCTATTATACCATGTTTTGTTTTTCATTTTAAATTGGATTTGTTGCATATGAACCATTTGATTTAATGCATAAGAAAGATTTCTATTTTTGTTGTTGCCTCATTTTGGTTCTGTATTTTAGACCCTGTTAAGGTCAGTAAATGAAACTAATTTGTGAATATAAATCGTAGATCTCGCTGTCTATTTTCCAAAATTTTCGACAAATCTCAGTTTCGATTTGTGAGGTATGAGTTATTGGAGTTTTAATACAGATGTGTAGAAAATTCCAGATTCTGTTTTATGTGGATTTTGTATAATTATTTATTTTAATACTGATGTTAAAGATAAAATTTGGATCTAATATTTTTCTGGGTATGACTATACTTGACTGGGATTAACCTTTATTTTTTGTAGATTTATTTGATGACATTTATAAACTATTCTAGGCTTGTAAACAAACTACTATATTCCAGAATTTCATGATGTTCAGTAAAGAACCATAATTTCAACCTGATTCTAGTTGTTGTTGGTAAAAACTTTGTAAATACAAAATGTAGCTTACTGTATCTATTTTACCACCATTTTGACATATTTGGATTTCGAGTTATACTTTGTAATCTATCGTCGTTTTAGTACTGCTGTGTTAAGAATTTCAGATTCACAAATTTGCTATATCTTACTGTTTCCCGAATTTATTTGGCTATACTATCTATGTTGGAATATTATGAAATATTATTTGATGATACTAGACATACTAGGGAATACCCCAAATTTTTTTAGGATTTAAATCAGTAAGTTTTGTGCCATTTTCATGCTTGTGAATACAACCTTGTGATTTCTGGCTGAACATAATTTCTGTATATAATTCTGTTTTGAGCCCTGTTTCTATGATTATTATATGACTTGTATATATGTGCTAGATTCGTCCGAGAGTCTATTTTCTATATTTTCTGACGGATCCAAATTTGCATATTTGTGGCAACGTCCAAGCCTTTGATGAGTCGTTTGTCACCCATTTGTGTCCTTTATCCAACTTGTACTTGTCCCTTGTTATCTTACCATGTTTCTTGCCTTATTTGTGCACGTCCATGTTTGCTTTAATAATAATAACAAGAAATCAAGTCGGGGTTAAAGGGAAAGATCTAATAATGGAAAATGCAAAAACGTGTACTCGGAAGGGGATCCATAGATCCTATGTGATACTTGATACTTGATACTTGATACTTGATGCTTGACACGTGATTACTTAACACTTGCACACTCGACACTTGACACGTGATACTTGAGATCCACTTTGAAATCTAAAACACAACTTGCTTGAATGCAGCAACTATGAGGTAAACATTGGGGACGTATAAAGTGCTACCTAGTTAGGAATAAATACAAAACTTAAGAATAACATGATCACTTGACACTTGTTACTCGTTTGCATGTTATTTGACCCTTTGTTACATGCCACTTGCACCCGATTATCATGCCATGCTACTTATTTCTGTTCTTAATTTAGAGTTAGTTTCTGTAACTCCCTATCCCAGTTGTACGTATTTTATTACGTGAATTTTTGTACTTCAATTTTCAGATCAGTTTTATTTTTCTCTTTGGACTCTTTATCTAAAGCCAAAATATTTTTCTGATCAATTTCATAATTTTATGATTTTTCGATCGGAGTTTAAATACAAATTTTAAACCCTGATTAATACTAATCATAATCCTAATCCTGCCTAATTCTACACCTAACTTTCTCATTTTTCTCCTACTCTACTCTACCTCCACCACCCTACTAGTCCTAATCCCCCCTTCCATCAACCCCCTCTTCTGTCTTGTTTTACGTTTTTCTACAACTGTCTCCCTCCCTCCTTAATTATATATGCATGCAGCCAACACTTTTTCTCTCCTTATATATTATATATATATACTAACACACATGCATAACCTCCCATCTCTTTCTCCCTTTATTTTATACACACACCATGCATGCATACACCTTGCATGCACCATGCTGTCCATCTCCTTTCCTTTCTATATATATACACACACACATATCACACCTCACTCTCACCTTTACGTCTCATTCTTCATTTTCTCTTCTTCTCTTCTTTTGCCTTCTTCATACCCGAGAGCTCAAGCAACACCCGAGCTCCACTTTACCTTCCACCTTTGAGCCAACGACTCCGCTTCTACGATCCCGTGAACCCCGAAAAATAATCCGACGCCGCGCCACCTTGTTGTTGTTGTCACTCACCGTTGCTACCGTTGTTCACTCGTTGTCGTCTTGCCGCCATTCTTACCGCTGTTGTGCCGCCGTCCGTTGCCGACGTCGCTTCTTCTTTCCGTGGTTAATACCACTACCGAAATCGTCACGTTATAAGACAAGTACCTTGTACACTCTTTTTGTTCTTGTACAAGTATTTTTCTTGGACTCGTGACAAGTAATCTAGTTATCATCATATTTTATTGTCAAACTCCATTCTAGTCACTGGTTTCATGCTATATCAACTCAAGAGTGAACCGTTAACACATTTCGAATCGTGTTATCGAATATCGAATATTCAACCTTACTATCTCTAAAATTTCTTGACCTTGCACTAAGAATTCGACAATATTTCCGATACTAAATTGAAGATTTTCTACGTGAAAATCGTAGCCCATCGAGTCCCGAATCCAGAGCATCTTACGGTTTCTCAATCGGATGTATAGATTGTGAGATATCGCGATTTTAGTACTGGCATATCGTGAATTTCTGAACCTGCACGGGATTACTAACCGGTATCTTGTACTGATAATTCGACCATGTTCTCGATACTGGATCAAAAAACTTTCTACATGAAAATCGTAGCCCTTCGAGTCTAGATATCCGAAACATATTATGGTTTCTCAATCGGATGTATAGATTGTGAGATATCGCGATTTTAGTACTGACATATCGTGAATTTCTGAACCTACACGGGATTAGTAACCGGTATCTTGTACTGAGAATTCGACCATGTTCCCGATACTGGATCGAAAAACTTTCTACATAAAAATCGTAGCCCTTCGAGTCTAGATATCCGAAACATACTACAGTTTCTCAATCCGGTGTATAGATTGTGAGATATCGCAATTTTAGTATTGTGACTCTGAATTTTCAGAATGCGCGCGAAACCTCGAATTCAGCGAAGAATGAATTTGTACGCATAACTACTGTCTCTAGAATGTATCGTATGAATATGACTTAGAACCGAAAGGGAGTCTACTTTCTAGAATCTCTGACGGAATTGGATTTGCTTTTCTGTAACAACGGAAAAGTGAATTTGAATGCAGATATGCCAAGTTGTCTAAAAATTTATCTCTACGTTTTTACATATAAACCCATAATTTTTCATATTTAATGAACTGAGTGTATTATTGTTCTTGTAATAATAACTTGTATAGATATAATAGGTTGATAGAATGCATTTTATACCACTCGATAATTCTATAATAACTACTCTCGATACATGTACTCATTTTACGTCTCATGTCCATGATTACTGCCCTTAATATTTTCTTTGACTAAACTATTTGATTACACGGTTCCACTAGTCGTACCAACTGTATATTAATAATTAATTATAAAAGAATAACAAGCCGGGGTTATAAGGGTACGACTTAATAGTGGACAATATAGGGTAGTATACTCGGAAGGGGGCTCGTGTTTCCCGAAATAGTGATTCTTGATTCTTGATTCTTGATTCTTGATACACAATTCTTGATTACATAATTCTCGATTACATGATTCATGATTACATGCCTTGATACTATCACTGGAAGACCCAAGTACATAATCCTATAGAATTCACTACTTAAGTCTAAACGTCACATGATTGATATGCACCGAACTTGTGGTATGGGACACAGGATTGCGTGCATTAGATAAGTTAATAAAACAGATAAACATGAGATCTTCACTAAGCATGATTCTTGATTAAATGACTATTCGTTAAATGACTCTTGATTCTTGATTACATGATTCTTGATTACATGACTCTTCGTTACATGACTCTTGATTTTTGATTACATGACTCTTGATTACATGAATCTCGATCCTTGAGTACATGATTATCGATTAACTGAGCCTAGGTTATCAATTGCTTATATCTTGAAGTCTAGAATACACTAGTTACAGTTATTACTTACATGATCATATTGTCCCAGTTCCTTGCTTACTTCCATATTGTATTTGTACTTCTACTTCTTGTTTCTCTCATATTATATCTTGTTATATTATCCCTTTTACTGCTTGTTGCTACTTGCTGCCCGAAACTTGTTCTAACGGGAACTTTTCTATTTTTCTTTGAGTTAATAATTATACAGGTACTGATGGACCCGACGAGCAGACTCTCTAGACGATCGTTGCTGCTTTATTGCTACTTCATGTGTTTTTCTTTCAGTCACTATTTTATCTAGTTGTTATAGCGAACTGTTTATCGTACTATTTTAATTCTGGCACCTTGTACTCCCGGGCATCTTGACCCGATGTTGATGTATTATCCAAATGATGGTTATTCTATTTTCAGCTCATGTGATTATTATATTTGCCTGCGTGAATGTGTTATAAAGATCTTGTTGAGCTGATAATTGTACAGCTTATGGATGATGTATATCATTTGCTGGGCCTCGGTTGCGTGCCTGTATTTCCATATAGTGGAAAGCGGGGCATGACAGTTTCTCTATTTTGCTGTCACATTTCTTCCATATTACTTCTGTACTTGCTTCCGCTGTTACTCTATGCTTGTCTATCTTTCCTGTACTTGTTGCTTGCACTACAAGCGGCCCGTAACTTGCATTGACGGGCGTTTGTTTTCT
The DNA here is from genome assembly GCA_017893485.1 of Hemerocallis citrina. Lineage (NCBI taxonomy): Eukaryota > Viridiplantae > Streptophyta > Magnoliopsida > Asparagales > Asphodelaceae > Hemerocallis > Hemerocallis citrina. Next base: position 146,147,065 of record CM030358.1, on the reverse strand, counting down.
CTTTCCCTTTCCTGCAAATTTGTCACTTGCAGACTTTGGTGATCAGCTGCTCGATGGAGTAGGTGACCAAAGATTCTAGTTGACTGGAGATCTTGCTACTATACATTCTTGTTGTTTATTTTGAATAATTGTAAATTACTACATGGATTATCTTGTGTTAGACATTTTGTCCCAGATTTGTGTTTTGTTCCAGACTTGGTTATTTGAAGATTAAGTATTCTTGTTTTTAATAATCCTGTTGGTTATGTTAATTTATTTATTCATGCATGGTTGATTATTTCTCTTATATATCTCTTATTTATTCTTGTACATGTTGTAAAGATCCTTATAACTTATAAATGGTAAAAACCATTCGCTAGACTTGTGTCGTGTATCTGTATTCCATATTCCTTTTTGGGAAGCGGGGTGTGACATCTTTTATCATGAAACGATTTAAACTCTATTTCGTATCAAAAAATATCGGAAAGTGGAGATAAGTAATTATCTCGAAACTATTTTCAAAGATGACTATAAATACCCCTCTACCCCCACAATAAAAAAGATAATCAGTATTTTCTACATAAAAAACTCTTTCATAATCTTCTTGATTACTGACTTGAGCGTCGGAGGGTTCATCACCGGGAACAATTCTGGTGTTTCGAACTTTTTTGCAGGTCAGCGGCAGCATCAAGAAACGGTTAACACCGGCAAGAAGTCAGCAGGTTTGTTTTTATTGTTTCTAGAAGAATCTATATATCATTTGTTTGCTCCCACACCGAAATTAGCAGCAACAGTTATCATGCTCATTTAAGTTTTTTTAAAAGACTTACTGTTTATTCTGATCTTATGGAAAAATGATTCTACAAATGAGTTTTGTCTAGCTAACATTGCCATTTGATTTTCAAAAAGGAAGAAATGCAAAGAAAGGAGAAATGTGCTGAATTCACCGCATTCCCTTCCTTGTTCTTTTATAGAGAAGTACCATTCTCTATTCCGTATGTTCTCGAAGTCCATTTGGTTCGTGTATGCAAAGAACATGACAGACAGGATCATGTGGAACCCGTATGTTTATATTGATTTAATTTCTCTTGCACATGCATGACACATAAAATAATATTTATTTATAAAGAAAATGCCGTTGTCATTCGGACAACTCTTGTTTTGTTGTTTTTTTTTTATTTAAAGAAAAGGTAAAATCTGATAACATGTTTCATTAATAAGAGGTTAATAAAACATAGTCAGAGTAGAGCCCACTACAACATCCTACAAGCAGAACGAAATTACATAAACTCCACTCCGAACATGGGGGGTGGGACAAAATAAACATCGAGTAGCCACATAGAGATACATCATATCCCCCAACAAACCCTGGGGCGGTGGGTATCAAGTAGCCTAGTAGCCATGCTGTGCTGGCTATCAATCGATCGTCGGCCCGATCTCGATCTCCTCATCATCAAACTCCTCTATCTAGAAAACACTTGCAATCCTTTTCCTGGGACCTGCTGCTGCCACATTAGCCCAAAAGGAAATAAAATACATAAGTGAGTCAAATTGCCAGAAATACTATTGCAAGATCTACGAAAATAAAGATTATTTCTGTCTAGCCATAGAACTCAGGTCATTGCGGCGATAGCTAAATACCACACTTCTCTCATAGCACCCCTCTCCGTTACGAACTTTGGTCCTACCCACAGGTCCTCATAAGTACTAGGATATTGGGATGTCCCTAGGGCGCTGAGTATTTCTATGAGTACCGTTTTACTCTTAGGACACTGAAGAAAAAGATGGTATCTAGTCTCGAGGGCGACGCTGCAGAATCCGTATTGGGAGTCTACATTCGATTAGCGCTTAGCGAGGTTTTCTCTAGTCAGAATCACATCATTTAGTGTCAACCATAAGAAAGCTTTGATTTTTAGTGGAGCTTTCGTTTTCCAGATGTCGGCAGCCCACTTTGGGGTACAACCCCTAAAATGGATGTGCTTGTACATGGAGCGAACCGTGAACTTGCCGTTCTTCTCTACTCCCCAGAATTTTTTATCGGGACCCTGGGAGCAGCCAATTCCAGTGTTGGAGATGTAGGCCTGAAGTTCCGTAAGTCTGAGCTGAGAGCCTATGTCAAGCGGTTGTTTGAACGATGGATTCCAGGTGCCTCTTTTCCAGGCTGCAGCCACTGTGCAGTGTGGTTGTGTCGCCTGCTCGTATACGTCGGGGAACAGGGTTCTTAGCATGTGATCAGCACACCACATATCCCACCAAAACCTGGTGTGTCTGCCGTTACCAATAGTTGACTTGACATAGCTAGTGAAGGGTTCGTATGGCTTAGTGATGCCTTTGCAGAACCAGGAAACCCGTAGGCCTATCCTGAAGCCTAGGTTTCTCGTTCCGTTCCCATGCATATAACCTTGAATAAATTGTTGCCACCCTTCTCCATTAGGGTGGAACACTTTCCACCACCAATTGCCCAAAAGCGTCAGATTCATATCTCGCAGGTCAATTATACCCAGGTCTCCATATATCTTTTTCATGCATGCCTTCTCCCATATAATGAGGTGATAACCCCCTCGAACCGGATCAGCCCCTTTCCATAAGAAACGTTTCCGAGTCCGGTCAATTTTTTGGATTACCCATCGCGGTATTTCAAAGAAGGATAGATAATAAGTGTGGAGGTTTGAGAGGACTGCATTAATAAGCGTGACTCTCTCACCCAATGATAGGGCTTTGCCTTTCCAACCTGTTAGCCGTTTCTCAACCCGGTCAATAATGGGCATCCAGTCCGCCTTTTTTAGCTTCCCGGATCTTAGTGGCAATCCAAGGTACTGAATGGAGAAACTTTCTGTGGAGAAATTGAGGATTATGTTATGTTCAAAAGCCTCTGTTGGAGTCAGGGCAATGGGGGTGAGAGCACTCTTGTGGAAGTTAGCCCTGAGGCCAGACCAGGTTTCAAAGCAATACAGAATTCCTTTAAAGATGGTAGTTTCCCCTAGGTTGCTATTGCCAAAAAGAAGAGTATCGTCTGCATACTGGAGTATAGAACAACCTTGATGATTGGCTCCTTTAGCCACTGGTGCAATCCAACCTGCTATACTGCACTTGGTTATCATGGATCTCAGCACATCTGCCACTATGATAAAGAGGAGGGGTGAGAGCAGATCTCCTCGTCTGAGCCTCCGTTTGCAAGAGAATGGGTGGCCTGATGCCTCGTTTACCAAAATCGTCGTCCTGCTGCTGGTGGTAAGGCAAGTATGGATCCATCTGATCCATCTCTTTGGACAACTCTTGTTGCCAAACAAAATGCTTTGTATTCACTGTACTTTTTCACTCAATGCACTTTTAGCCCACAAGTCTACAGTAATGTCAAATGGAATCAACTGTTTCATGCTTTCATTTAATTTTGTTGTTTGTGTTTATATTACGACACTTGCGATACAAATAACTGTCAGGGTCATCGTAAGCTGTCCCTTAACAGAAGATTACCTGATGAGTTGGCAATTGAATCTGTCAAGAATCTCACGAAATCTTAACTTCATTGTTTGCAATAATCATGTCAGCTTCAACCAGGAATATGTACGCCAATTTCTTCGTCTCTCACGCCAATTTTGTCGTCTCGGTGGGTGGAAGCAACTGCCTCTGGTATGCTTTCTTCTCTTATGTGATGCATTTTCTTTTTTGTTAATTATTTCTACATGTACAATATTCCTCATGCATTATTACACTGAAGCATATATCTATGTTCACATATCAGGTATGGAGTTAGTTGTTTCTACTGACATTTCTGTAGTCGACTTTACTCATTTTCGATTCTCAAATTTCATATCAATATTGGCTTAGTTAAATTTCATTTCACGATAGGCTAGTTAAATTTCATTTTCTATTCCTGATTTTAGGAGAAAATGTTAAAATTGGGGACAATTGATGTGTAGGGTTATATGATTTCACAGAAATAAATTTATTTATTTGTCATTTTATTAGTAGAGCAATTTTTGATTTATTAAAAAATATTGATATTGTGCATCAATAAGGTCCATGCTGCATAGTAATTAAGTCTATGCACAAAGAATATATTCACAGTCTATAATAGAACTAGGCATTCTATTTGGCAGACTGTAGCACAACAAGTGAGAGGGTTGACTCGAACTTGTTGTGCTAGTTCGTTTAGTACGAATTGATGGAACAAAGAATGATTACATTTGTAAATAACTACAAGACAGTGTTATCGTTAAAGCCAATATAAACATGATCTCTAAATTCGAGCATAGAGTGAACTCATTTTTTAATATCGTGCATTTTGATAAATCAAAAAGTGAGGCCTTCCAGACTAATACCTCGATGCATTGGATGTGTCTTACTAGAAATATGAGAACACGTATTTATAATACGGAATCATATCTCTAAAAGAGAAGATATTTCCTTGTTCATTTAAGCAAGGTTATAATCTGACAGTAAAATCCCATGGGTATATTTTACAGAAAAGTATTTTATTATATACAATTTTATTTTTTTTTGTAAAAATTAAATTTTAGAGTCATTGTCAGATTGTATAAAATGTTAAATGTGAAAACAAGATTTAAGTTACAAATTGACCCATGGAGGTGGTATCACGAATTCCCAGGGTACGTTTGTGAATATCGGTAAATGAGGGGTGTCTTGTAGAACTATATTGTGACATGAGTCTAATAATAACTAGTAATTTACACGTGCGATGCACGTTAATAATTTCAAAAAATAAAAATAAAAACTCTGACGTATGGAGGATTTGAACCGGAAACCTCTTTTATATTAGTTATGCACGTGCGTTGCACATGTTGGTAGAATGACAAAATGACAAATAACACTAAGGCCTTCTCCCATTATAATTAGAGATTTAGATTTTAGTTGGGAAGCAAAATATAAATACATAGTGGACAATATTGTAATTTTATCCTCACTAGGATTTCCTAAAGTTCCTAACGCTAGGCTTTCATCTCTCTATAAATATGAGAGTAAGGTTAAAACCTAGTTGTCTCTCTTATGCCTCCCACTAGAATATAGGAGAAAAGATGAGGAAGAACTAGAGTTATAATTGAAGGAGAAAAAGAAACAAGAAATCAAAACTTGAAGATAAAACTTATTGATTTATGCTCTTATTATTTTATTTGAGATTAGATTAAATATTATATCATTGTGATCTGGGAAATATGGTAGAACAAAAACTTAACAGTGGTATCAGAACCACTTTGATCTAATTTTAATCAATCATCATATTGATTCTTATTAGTTTTTTTTCTTAACCTAAAAAAAATGCGAATTGTCGACACCAGTATAACCAATGGGATTCATATGAATGGCCTTGCATCAGCAGTATATGTGAACTACTATAATGATGGATTAATCATTGTTTCCAATTTTTTTAAAATCCATTTTCCTGTTCTATTTCCTGTTCGGAAGGGATGATTATGGATGATGGTGGATCAATCATCATATTAAAAAAAAATGGATCTAAATTGTTCTCAATTCTTTTTAAATTATTAACTATACCAATAATCTAGATCTCACCTTATTTTTTCTTATATAAGTTTAGATCTAACAATTATTCATGATTTTTAGATTCTTTTTTAATTATTGGTGTTAACTTGATATTTGGAGATCTTAAATGATATTGGTAGAAGCAGTTATAATTATAGGATTTTGCAATTTTATTTTCGCTGCCTTGGATTATTATACTGCATGTGGATGTATGTGTATGTCTGTGAGAATCCCCACATGACCAGAACTTGTTAATTTTTATTTTGTTGTTCATTGATGTAAACCTCCTTATGTTGAGCTAGTTTTGTTATTCATTGATGTAAACCTCCTTATGTTGAGGTAGTTTTATTGTAATTTAATGTAAGTCTCCTTATGTTGAGGTAATTTAAATTTTGTAAATATCGATGGAGCAAAGACAAAGCAAAGAAGGAGGACATGAAGACTAGATCTCTAGGTTCTCTATTACAATGATACATCTAAATATTGTTCTGGCCATGTGCTTGGTTGGGGAATGAATGCATTTATTTTTGTTGCTATTTCTGTTTTAAATTACATTGAATGTTAATTGAGCTAAAACAGATATGTCCTTTAATTTCCTCATATAAAAATATTGAGTGGGAGAGGGTTCTTAATGAAACCCACGACTTTCCATTATCTGTTCACAATAGTATTGAGACGGTACCTCGTCTTCCTTTGTGAAGCTCCCTAACGGAGGGTACTTCACATGGACTATAAGTGTGAATTTCTTTATGTTAGAATATGAATTTGTAGCATGAAAATAGATTCTCCCATCGAGGACTAAATAATGCAATCAATTTTAGATTCTTGATAATAGTGCACACTCGACCAATAAATAATAGTAAACTCGCCAACGGATGTTTATCGTTAAGTATTGGAGGCCAAAGAAATCGGATGTTAATTTGACATATCAAGTCTAAGAAAATTAATAGGTTTTCCGCTAGTTAGTGGGAGCAAATTTTCCCAACAAAATTTGTAACCATAGGACTAGTCATCCGATTTTTCTCTATAGGTTTATGGTTTGAGGAAACCCATATTAATTATTATGAGAATTTAAAAAGTTTTATTTAAACCATTTTTGCTCTAGTTCTTATATTATTTTTAAAATTATTTCAGATTTCTTCCGGCATGAACCCACTCTTTATGATTCTTAAAGACAATAAGTTAGAAGGACCAAATTATGTTGACTGAAAACACAATTTTGACGTTGTCCTTACCTCTAAAAATTACAAATTTGTACTTCTAAAAAATCCTGATGAGCCCACGAATAAAACTTTCCAGGAAGATTTTGATTATCATGAAGCATGGGTTAAGACTGATGACATGGCCAAATATTATATTTTGGCTCCATGTCAAATGTGCTTCAACACCAACATAATGAAATGCCGCATACTTTAGATATGATAACTAGCTTAAAAGAGATGTTTGTCAGTCAATCGCGAGCCGCAAGGCAAGTTGCGATGAAAGCAATAATAAATGCTGAGATGGCTGAGGGTACTCCTGTTCGTGAGCATGTCTTGAAAATGATGGGGTTCCTTAATGAACTTCAGATTCTTGGTGCAGTAATCGATAAGGAAACCCAAGTTGATATGATTCTTCAGACTCTACCACGCTCATTCAATCAGTTCATGCTCAATTACAATATGAGCAAAATGAATATGTCCCTTTCCGAACTGATGAATGAATTGATTATGGCTGAAGGTATCGTTAAGCCAAAAAGTAGTATTTTCGTTGGTGAAACTTCTTCTATCAAACCGAAAGGTAAGATAGGAAAGAATAAGCAAGGCAAAAATTTGAATGGTAAATCTGTTTCTGGGAAACCAATAAAGCTTGTGAATCAGGAGAAACCAAAGGAAAAATATTTCCACTGCAGAATAAAGGGCATTGGAAAGGGAATTGCATGAAGTATCTGGCAAAGAAAAATGCCAACTCAGGTATGCCTGAATCACTAGTTGTTGAAATATGCTTTGTGGAGAAATCTATAGACACTAGGTGTTTTGACTCAAGAGCGACTGACCATGTTTGTAATTTCATGTAGGGGTTCTACACAACAAGGAAACTAAGTGAAGGCGAAGTTGACATTTATTTAGGATCACAACATCGAGTTAAAGCTGTAGCAGTAGGATTAATTGATTTGCAGTTTAGTGATGGAAGATCTTTAGTTTTGAATAATGTTCTTTATGTTCCAGATATGAGGAGAAATTTAATTTCAGTTAAATCCTTATGAAAACATGGATATTCTACTTTATTTGAGGACAAAGCCATAGTTCGTAAGAATGGAAAGTTTATTTGTTCTGGTATAATAAAAGATGAATTATATTTGCTTCATACTAATTCTTCCAAACTGGCTATTAATAAAACTAATGTCTTATCTAGTACTATATCAAATAAAAGAAAAACACCTTCTAGTAAGTCTAAGGCTTTTTGGCACTTACGTCTAGGACATATGAACCCTGATAGGATTGACAAATTGGTGAAAAGTGAATCTTTGGGTCCCTTGGCAGAGGAGCCTATGCCGGTTTGTGAATATTGTTTGCAAGGGAAAATGACTAGAAGACCGTCTTCTGAAAAAGGAAATAGAGCCAAAGAACCTTTAGAATTGGTACACACAGATGTATGCGGACCTATGAGCACTAGTGCAAGGGGAGGCTATGAGTATTTTGTGACTTTCACAGATGATTACTCAAGATATGGCTATGTATACCTAATGCTTCACAAGTCTGAAACTTTTGAGAAATTCATGGAGTTTAAGACAGAATGTGAAAAGCAACTAGGTAAATACTTGAAGATTCTTCGATTAGATCGAAGAGGAGAGTACCTCTCTAGTAGTTTCGAAATTATCTTACGCAGTGTGGGATTGAACCACAGTTATCTGCACCTAACCGTCCCCAACAGAATGGTGTGGCTGAGAGGAGGATAGGTCTTTACTTGATATGGTTAGATCTATGATAAGTTACGCTACATTACCTATATCTTTTTGGGGATATGCCCTACTTACAGTAGTTTATCTTTTGAACTTGGTTCCATCGAAAGCTGTTGATAGCATACCTACTCAGTTATGGAGTGGGAGAAAACCACGTATACAACATTAGCGTATATAGGGTTGTACTGCATATGTGCAGAAGCAACAACCAAATAAGTTGGAAACAAGACCAGAAGCTTGTCTGTTCATTGGGTATCCAAAAGGAACTCGTGGAGGCATGTTCTATAGTCCTAGTGAACAGAAAGTATTTGTTTCAACACATGTTGTTTATCTAAAGGAAGACTATGTGATGAAACATATTTCACGAAGTGAATTGATTTTGCATGAGTTTTCAGATAATCCGACACCAAGTCCTGATAGTATAGATGCAAATTTACCTGATACTACTTTAGTTACCACAGAAAATTCTAATATTGCATCGGTACTTCGTCGTAGTAGGAGAGAAACCAGACTACCTGGCAGATACATGCTTTTGGGAGAATCCCGGTCCCATCCCTGATGAGCATGACTCAGATCCCAGACACTACAAAGAGGCACTTAAAGATGTTGACTTAGAATCATGGAAAAAGGCCATAAAATCAGAAATTGAGTCCATGTACTCTAACAAAGTCTGGAATCATGTAGAACCACCTGCAAATATTAAACATATTGGATGCAAGTGGGTATACAAGTGAACGAGATGAGTAGATGGGAAGGTTGAAACCTTCAAGGCACGATTAGTGGCAAAGAGTTTTAACCAAAAGGAAGGCATTGATTATGAAGAAACCTTTTCGCTAGTGGCTATGTTGAAATCTATTCGAACTCTCTTATCCATTGCAGCTCATTTCGAATTTGAAATTTGTAAAATGGATGTCAAAACTGCATTCTTAAATGGGCGTCTTGAAGAAGAGATTTACATGTCTTAATTAGATGGTTTCATAGTTAAGGGCCAAGAGGATAAAGTATGCAAGTCGGATAGATCCATTTATGGACTAAAACAAGCATCTAGAAGTTGGAACATGTGCTTTGATCAAAATATAAAGTCCTATGGTTTTGAACAAAACGAAGATGAACATTGTGTGCACAAAAAGATTGTGGGCAAAGTAGTGGTATTTTTAATTCTTTATGTTGATGACATTCTGCTCATTGGTAATGATGTAGGAGTCATAACAACGATCAAGATTTGATTGTCAAAATAGTTTGATATGAAGGACTTGGGAGAAGCCAGTTATATTCTTGGCATTAAGCTCTTTCGAGATCGCCAGAAAAGAAAAATTGGACTTTCTTAAGTTGCGTATATAGATAAGATACTAGTTCATTTTGGTATGCAAAATTCCAATAAAGGTCTTTTACCTTTTCGACATGGAATACCTCTTTCCAAGGAACAGTATCCAAAAATAGTGGGGAAAGAAAGAAAATGAGATCAGTTCCTTATGCATCAGCAGTAGGAAGTCTTATGTATGCTATGCTTTGTACACGACCAAATATTTGTTACGCAGTTGGCATGGTCAACAGGTATCAATCAGATCCAGGCTTCGAACATTGGTTAGCTGTTAAACATATATTGAAGTATCTTAATGCTACAAAAGATTATGTGTTAGTATACAGCAGTTCCGAATTATCACCAAGAGGTTACACCGATTCTGATTTTCAATCAGACAAAGATGCTAGTAAGTCTACTTCTGGATATGTTTTCATCTTGGGTGGAGGGGCCATCAGTTGGAGGAGTGTGAAGCAATCTTGTATTGCTGATTCCACCATGGAAGCTGAGTATGTGGCTGCGTCTGAAGCAGCTAAAGAAGCAGTATGGCTCAGACAGTTTCTTTCAGTTCTTGGAGTTGTACCATTGGCATTGTGACCTATGATTTTATATTGTGACAACACTGGTGCAATTGCACAATCCAAGGAACCAAGAAACCACAAGAAGGCAAAACACATTACGCGGAAGTATCACATCATCAGAGATTTTGTCAACACTGGAGAAATCTCTATATCTAAGATACCAACAGCTAAAAATGTCGCAGATCCTTTTACAAAGACATTGCCGCAAAAGAATTTTGAGTCTCATCTAGGCAGGATGGGTCTTAAGAGGGATCAGATTGCTATTTTTGAGTGATTGTTAGTATGTCCTCAAAGTTTATCTTTAAACGGTGAGTGCAAGTGGAAGTTGTAGGGTTATATGATTAGACAGAAATAAATTTATTTATTTGTCATTTTATTAATAGAGCAATTTTTGGTTTATTCACAAATATTGATATTGTGCATCAATAAGGTCCATGCTGCATATAAATTATGCCTATGCACAAAGAACATATTCACAGTCTATAATAGAACTGGGCATTCTATTTGGCAGACTGTAGCACAACAAGTGAGAGGGTTGACTCGAACTTGTTGTGCTAGTTCGTTTAGTACGAATTGATAGAACAAATAATGATTACACTTGTAAATAACCACAAGACAGTGTTACCGTTAAAGGCAATATAAACATGACCTCTAAATCCTAAGCATATAGTGAACATATTTTTTAATATCGCCCATTTTGATAAATCAAAGAGTGAGGCCTTCCAGACCAATACCTCGATGCATTGGATGTGTCTTATTAGAAATATGAGAACATGTATTTGTAATACGGAATCCTTTCTTTAAAAGAGAAGATATTCCCTTGTTCATTTAACGAAGGTTATAATCTGACAGTAAAAACCCATGGGTATATTTTACAGAAAAAATGTTTTATTATATACAAATTTTTATTTTTTTGTAAAAATTAAATTTTAGAGTCATTGTCAGATTGTATGAAAGGTTAAATGTGAAAACAAGGTTTAAGTTACAAATTTACCCATGGAGGTGGTATCACGAATTCCAATGGTGCGTTTGTGAATATCGGTAAAGGATGGGGTGTCTTGTAGAACTATATTGTGATATGGGTCTAATAATAATTTAGATTTTAGTTGGGGAGCAAAATACAAATACATAGTGGACAATCTTGTAATTTTATCCCAACTAGGATTTCCTAAAGTTCCTAACCCTAGGCTTTCATCTCCTCTATAAATATGAGAGTAAGGGTAAAACCTAGCTGTCTCTCTTGTGCCTACCACCAGGATATAGAAGAAAATGAGAGGAAGAACTAGAGTTAGAATTGAAGGAGAAAAAGAAACAAGAAATCAAAGTTTGAAGGTAAAACTTATTGATTTATGTTCTTATTATTTTATTTGAGATTAGATTAAATATTAGATCATTGTGATCTTGAAAATAGGGTAGAACAAAAACCCAACATGATGAAGTTGTTCATTGTTAGTTTGCACCCACTTCCATTTTCTGGCATTATATTTGTAGAGCCAGCCTCAGAAGAAACAAAAACTGGTCCAAGAAAGTGTCCCAATAGATCAAAACTTCGTAGTAAGTGTGAGAATTTAATATTTATATTCTAAGATGATCTTAAAAAAAAAACTCACAAGTGTGAAAATATAATATATTTGTCTAAAATATCATATATTTGTCTTTATTATTAATGCAAGTACATGTGTCTTTATATAACTTAAAAGTGTGAAAACTTCAAATTTGAACTGTTTTTTCATCGAAATATTACTGTGCAAAATTAAAACAAAAAAGAACTAACTGTCTAGTCTGTAGAGGATAGCTCTGGTTTATTTTCCCATCTTTTTGAGTAGATTTTGTTAACTAATGCTTTGGGTTGTTTTTCCCATTTGCAGGTAGGTTGAAGCTGGTTCTTGTATTATTCATGCCAGATAGCATACAACTATGCAACAACAGCAAAGCCTTTACCTACATGAATCCTTCTCATGTTGCATAGTATGTAAAAAAAATGTATAATAATAATAATAATAATGTTTCTTTTATTTTTGCAGATATTGAAAACCATTGCTATCAGTTACTTTGGTACTCACACCAATACAGATATTTTTGTGCACTGTACAGTGGTTTATTATTATGCTGATTATGTTAATGTCAGTTCTGTCGGAAACAAGCATGTAATATCTGAATATTGCTTGTGTCGCATGCTCTCATGCATTTGATGAGTGATATGTGATGGTTAATGATATGACTAAAAATAGAATTAAATCGGGACCGTTCAAATCGAGCACGAATCTTAAAGCTCTCAGGGGTAAAACGATAATTTCACCTACAAACGGGTCTGAAATGGGAACTGGGCCTTTCTTCAAAGCCCAATAACCCATAAACGGATCTGTCCTACTGTGTATGGGTAGCAACCCGTTACAAACCAACCCAGATGGATAAAGAGTAATTCAAATTCATGGTTATCTTTATGAAACGATTTAAACTCTACATTTTTTTCCGAAAACACCGGAAAGTAGAGATAAATCCTTATCTCAAAGCGGGTCCTTAAGGCGACTATAAATACCCCTCACCCCCCACCATAACAAGGTAATCAATCTTTTTCCACATAAAGCTCTTTCATAATCTTCCTAATTACTGACAAGAGCGTCGGAGGGTTCGTCGTTGGGATCCATCCCGGTATTTCGAACTTTTTCGCAGGTCAACGGTAGCGGCAAGAAACCAGTCAAACGTCGATGAAGGTCAACAAGTTTGCTTTATTCGTTTCTCCAATAATCCACAAATTCATCTGTTTGCTCCCACACCAAAATTAGCAGCAACAGATTGGCGTCGTCTGTGGGAAACAGAAAAGTAATCCAACCTTACTTCATCAGCAAAAGTAGTTTCAAATCATGCATTCGAAAGAGAAGGAAAAGGCAGCGGCCTTCAGCCGAAGAGTCACTCATCTTCCTCCTTCTCCTCCAGTCCCAGATGTTCTTTCTCAACAGCCTCCTCCTCAACAGGCCCCTCCAAGGTCTCGGGGGGCTGCCCAGAGGGGCTCTCGTCGGAGTCGTCCAAAGCAACATCCTCTTTATGACCATGTCTCGGTCCACAATCCTTCAGTTGACTTTATGGCTTCTTAAAGCCCTCCCGAGCATGATCTCCGTCAAGTGATTGTTAACCGCCAACAAGGGGTTGACCTCCGAACTCGCTTGAATGGATGGCGAGCCCTTGAGGGAGTCCATCAACCTGAGCACCCAGGGGTCTCGAGAATCTAGACCCCCCGCAAACCGAGGACCAGAAGATCCCCTCCCCCGAGGAGGCGAAGAGAGTCCCCTCCACGTCGTCGGCGAAGAATTCATACTCTAGTAAGCCGAGCCACACCTAGGGACCGCCAAGTTGGAGGGGCACCAGCCACAAGGGCGGAGTTCCAGGATTTTCAAGAAGCCATTCTGCAGGCCCTCAATGTCGCTCCCAACCACGAGCAATGGGTGCCTAGTCCTCAACCTGCCCCAAGCCATCACCACCGCACTCCCAGTCCCCTTCCGCATGAGAAAGAGTCTAGGGGCTCGGCAAGATATGGCCGAAGGGAAGACTCAGTCTACCGTCGTCTCCACGAGATGGAGAGGCGCCTTGGCCGACTTGACAGAGAAGAGGAACAACAGGCGAGAAATTTCCGTCCGAGCAAGCCCGGACCATCATGGAAGCCCCGATCTTGGAAAACTTCAAGCCCCCTAACTTTGAGTCATACAATGGGGAGTCGGACCCCACCAACCACATCGAGAGTTTTAAAACTCTCATGATGATCCACCAGGCTTCAGATGCGCTCCTTTGCAAAACCCTCTCTGCCACACTGAAGGGGCCTGCGAGAGAAGGGTACTCTCGACTCGCCCCGGCCTCCATCTTCTCCTTCGATCAGTTCGAATGGCTCTTCCTTACTCATTTCGTTAGTAGCCATCGGGCCGAGAAAAAAGTGCATCTTTGGTGACCATCAGCCAAAAAAAGGGTGAACGCCTAAGAGATTACGTTCAGCGCTTCACCGCCGAAGCCCGGTCTATTGTCTCCCTCAACCAATCAGTAGTCTCGGCGGCATTCGGGCACAACGTCACTAACACCGACCTCAAGGTGTCCCTTGCCAAGAAGCCTCATCGGGACTTCTTAGAATTCCTGCTTATGAGTGAGAAGTACATCCGAGTAGAAGAAGCTCTTAACTCCCCCCGGCCCCCCCTCTCGAGGAATCGTCTTCCGGGAACAAACAGAAGAATACGAGCGAAGAAGGGTCCCAGAAATTCCAGAGGGACGACAATGGCCGACGCCGCCCAGCTCTTCATTTTGAGAAGTTCACCCCTCTCAATACTAGTATATGAGTAGTTCTTAAGGTGAAGAAGGAAGGGCTACTCCGCGCTCCCCCTAGAATGAATAACCCTGGCAAGAAAAGAAACAAGGATAAGTGGTGCTGCTTTTACAAGGACCACGGCCACGATACGGATGATTGTCGGGCTCTCAAGGAGGAGATCGAAGAAATCATACAACGGGAACACCTGGCCAAGTTTGTCCAAAAAGACGGGGTCGATCTTCCACCCTGAGGAGCCTACAAGCGAACAGAGAGGCCCGCTGAGTTCCAAGATTTCGAACCTGGCGCTGTCCTCCACCTAATCTATGGAGGTCCAATGGGGGGAGAACCAACTCCTCCCAAGAGGTCTTCACCCTATCGTAGAAGTAGGTTTTCAATTTTCAATAAGGCCAATGCTTGTAACACGGCCAAAAAGCATGTAATAATGGCTCGCCCCATTGAAGCGACCACTTAGTTTGTTTCAATAAAACTTAGCTTTTTTTCTATTGAAAATTATTATATTTGCCTCATTTCTATCTCTCTGGGTCACATCTACGATCCGTTAAATGGTAAGTTCGGAGTCCAGCTTGTCCTGCAGGGTTGCTCCCACAACTTACTAAGCTCAAAAGACGAGTTTGGATTCCAACACTTGGTTCGACACCGCTTTAGCCGCTTGTAAACACACAAGTGCGGAGCAGCTCACCATTCGGAATTGCTCCTACAACTCGTTAAACACCCTCAAACAACAATTTTGGAGTCCAACACTTGGTTCGACGTTGCTTTAGCCGCTTGCAAACAAGCAAGTGCGAGGCAGCTCACCATTCAGAATTGCTCCTACAACTCGTTAACTCTCTTAACAACAAGTTCGGAGTCCAACACGTGGTTCGACGCCGCTTTAGCTACTTGCGAACGAGCGAGTACGAAGTGGCTCACCATTCAAAATTGCCCCCACAACTGTTCAAACTCTCTTAAACAACAAGTTCGGAGCACGAATCTCCCCTAGAATTTCTCTTCAAACTCGTCTCCCAAACGGCTCTCTCCTAATGCATAGTGAAGCTCATCGCTCTACTCGCCTCCAAAGCGGACCTCTTCTCAACGATGTCATAGCTCAACCCTCCGCTAGAGTTTCTCCCCAAACTTGTCTCCCAAACGGCTCTCTCCTAGAGCCTGGTGAAGCTCATCGCTCCGCTCACTTCCAAAGCGGACCTCTTCTCAACGAGTTCGGAGCTCGACTCTTCCGCCTAACTCATATAAAGACGCTCCTACAACTCGCCCCCCAAGAATGGATCTTTCCAAGAGCCAAACAAAGCACTTCTCAACTTCATGAAGACCAATATATTGCGGGACTATTTTGACCATGAAGAAGGGTGATTCTTCAACTGACTTCTGAAGAAAAATTGTAGATCTTTGAGTCAGCTTCGAAACGAGGGGTCACGCGCCCCGATCGGACCTCCGTAGCTCCACAAAAATTAGTTACAGTGAAGCTCGCCACAACTGTTCGCCAAACATGGCAACGGTTCGCCGAGCATCTTAACCGTTCACCAAAAGACGCGACCGTTCGCCAACCATCGCAATGCTCGCCACATTCTAGCGCTCGCCAAACGAATTGAGCAAGCCGAGCAAATGGTGATGTCATGCCCCGCTTACTAAAAATACGAAATACGAGTACATGACATTGGCCCAGCGAATGACTAACGTCACCCATAAGTTGTTTATCCGATCAACTCAACAATATAATCAATACAGAATAATTGCGCAGACAATAATAATAATCTCATGAACAATAATACTTGGAATGAAGTAATAAAAATATCCAAATACGATAATAATCCAACGTCTGGAACAAAAATAAAATTCGGGACATAAGCCCAAAACAATAATAAAACTCAATACAGTAATAACAAGTCTCAATACAATAAGTTTATTTAAGTAATACGCAATTAGAAAGCATTAATTCTTTAGAATGTCTGTTCTCTAATTCTAGCAGGCAATTCTCCTTCATTACCTGTGTATACTTCATCTAAAAAGAGAAGAAAAATTGTCCTTAGAGCAAGTCATGGACAGCAAGCAGAGAAAGCAGGGAACAATGGAATAACGATGTAACAATGAATCAATAGAACAATAGGAATCAATAACATGGGAAAATAATCATGATAATCGATGCAATGACTATAAACAATGATTCAATAATAAATAACAATAATCGATGGTTATATCAATAGCACTTAGCCAATATTCGATATCAATTGAAATAATGGTGAACAACATGCAATGTCGATGTGTAATCTTTATGTCTATTAATCATTTTAACTCCTAACTAATGCACGTACTACTGTGTCCCATCTGTTCCATACCACAGGTTCAATGCATACAATCAATTTCGTTTAGACTATAGTGGTAGACTCTATAGTTCATGTACTGGGTATGATGACGATATTAATATAACACGGTCCAATGTGCAATTTATTACACAATGACGATAACAATAATAACACGGGCCAACGTGCAATTTCTTACAGAATGATGATAACGAAAATAACACGGGTCATCATCCGAGTACAGTCCCTATATCATCAACTACTATAGTCAATTCCTTAACCCTGACTTATTAATTATTTATCAATGCAACATTACAATATGCAATTTGGGACATGAGGGAAACCCTAGTATCAATAGGAGAACAATAGGATGGTAACATGAAATAGGACAATTAGAATAATGACAATAACTTATTAGGATCATGAAATGCAACATAAATACATCAATTCATGCAATATTACAATATAGGAATAATTAATTCACTAAAAAGTGAACTATGAAATTCTGGATAGCAAAAGCAGTCTGTACAAAAATGCGGTTTTCTGCTGACTCAGAAATCGAAAGTTGAATCCGTTAAAAATTCTGGAAACTAGACTTCCACACGATTCCAACTCATATTTAAAGTTCAAATTCCGACAACAGTAGCTAGGTCAGGCACATGGTTCTTTACAAATTTTAGGTTCGGGCAGAAATTCGACATCTTGTTGTTTTAAATTTTAGAATCAGCAAAACCCAATATTAAATTCATTAAAAATACTTATTAGATTGCTAAACATGTAAATTAAGAATCTGAAAATTTTCAGAGCAAAATTTTATCATTTGATCAACCTTTTTACTGTTTAAACATAAAAGGTACGAGTATCTAAAAATCTGAAAGTAAAAAACATAACTGTAGTAAAACGGGCATAACTTTTGCTACGAAACTCGGAATTCAAAAATTCAAAATGTTCTGGAAACTAGAAAGATGAGACTACAATTCATATTCAGAAAGTATTTCATTTTAAGATCGTTTACTGGTTCGAAAATAGCAGTCAATATACAGGTCAGCAAGCATATACAGGATTTTGGGTAGTTTTCTTGAAAATAAATTAATTAGACTATATGAGTTTCGATTCTTTAGTTAATAAATTGTGTAATCAACATGATGGGTGTCAAAACATAATAAATAAAACTAGAACATTCTTATACATCAATTTATCATCATTCAATCATCAATCGATCAAACAACATACAACCTAGCAATTGTCTCTACAATAATTTATTTGTGTGACGATAATATGAACAACCCTATTATTAATTCTATATGCACTCATGAAAGATCCAAACTTTAGAGTCAAAAGTGACACGATATCAAGAATATTGGGGTTAGCTCGTGTAAACCCTCAATAGACCTAACGAAGAGATGAACAATGGATAATACGATAACAGAGAGATCTACTTGCAAGAGTTTTAACAAAACTTGAATTTGATACAATTAACAATTCAAGTGGACGGTGACTTGCCTTATAAATGGTGAATTTGAATACCAAGAATAACGGGATAAGGATCCCGAAGCAACGAACTCATGAACTAGTTCAACCCACCAATAATACGTGCAATATACATGCAAACTTAAAGAAACCAACAACACATCACACAAAGATACTACAGCAACTACAACCACAGCCAAGGGGATGGCGACGCTGGAGACGATGTCAATGCTGGCGGTCGTGGGCGCACGGGGGTGGCGCTAGCACGTTGGTCGGCGATTGAACAGTGTAACCCCCATTTCCCGTAAATACATATTTTCCGAATATTTTCTGTATTTCGATTATTGATAAATTTATTTTGTATTAAATACATTTTGGATTTTCCGTTAAAATCTTTTCTAATTGAAAATTATATTTATTTTGAATAATAGTATATTTTAACTTTATTTTCTATTTCTTATTGATTGATTATTTATATTTGAGCCAAATCAAATGTATTATTGCTATGTGGGTTATTTTAATAAAATCATATTTTGTTTAATATTATTATTATTGTTATTCTTATTGCTATTGGTATTAATATTTGTTATTACTGTTGTTATTATTATTGTTATCAGTATTATTATTTTTATCATTATTATTAGCATTTCCCTATTTGATTTAATGTGTGTGTGTGTGTGTGTGTGTATATATATATATATATATATATATATATATATATACCCTATTGTTCTTTCTTGATTATTTTCTTTTTGATTAAATTTGTTCATGAAAAATTTCCTTTCTTCTTGATTAAGCTTTTCTTGTTGACCTTATTATCTTTTATTTAATTGTGGTTACTTTTATTGGAACCCTATTGATTTAGATCTATTTCTTATTTGAACACTAAAACCCAATTTCATTTGTTTTTAACTCAAATCCGCTATTGTTGGACCCTAATTGACTAACCCAGTACTCTAATTGTACCATATAAATACAAACCTAAAAACTCAAAAACACAAATTATAGCCGTCGCACTTTCTCTCTCCTATCTTCTCTTTCTCTCTCCTTCCTGTTTCTCGCTCCCGGACATTGGATTCCCGCCCAAGCTCCAAACCCAACTATCGTTCATCTTCCCCGGCCAACTCCTGAGCACCGCCCTCCTCTGGCAACCCCCCCGTCGCCGTCCTCTGCTCGTGCCACTCCCTGTCGTGCGCCAGCACACCCCTGAACCCCCATGTCCTCCTTCCTCGTTCGTTAACAACATCAGCCCTCTCCCCTTCCCGTTGAGCTCCGCCACCCTCCTCCCGATCGACCACCGCGACCCCCTGTCCTCCTCCCTCTTCCATCGGCACTCCGCCCAGACCCCTGAACCCCCTTTTCCCGCTCTGTCCCCTGTTCAGATCGACGAGCCATTCTGCGGTTTCGCCACTCGACACCCCGCTGCCGTCGAGCAACCCAAAGCGCCGCCCAGACCCCCGCTGGCCTTGCTCCTCTCATTAGTTGCTGCAGTCTCTTTAATTTATTGTCACTGAGGTTGGTGAGTTCTCTTGCTGTTATTTCTCTTGGGATTTTACTGCACGTATATTGCACGTGTTATTATTTGTTAGTTCGTGGGTTCGTTGCTTCGGGATCCTTATCCCGTTATTCTTGGTATTCGAATTCACCGTTTATAAGGCAAGTCACCGTTCTCTTGAATTGTTAATTGTATCAAATTCAAGTTTTGTTGAAACTCTTGCAAGTAGACCTTTTTGTTATCGTATTATCCATTGTTCATCTCTTCGTTTGGTCTATTGAGCGTTTACACGAGCTAACCCCAATATTCTTGACATCGTGCCACTTTTGACTCTAAAGTGTGGATCTTTCATGAGTGCATATAAAATGGAGAAAAGGGGTATGAGCAACTTACTCATTTAGTAAATAAGCAATTGATGACGTGGCATGCATGTGATTAGAAAATCCTTAAAAGGGTTAGTTGTCCAATGTATCACATGCATGCCACATATTCAATTGCTCATTTACTAAATGAGCAAGTTGCTCATATCCCTTTTACCCTCTAGAATTGATAATAGGGTGAACGGTATAATCACGACACAAATAAATTAATGTACAAACAATTGTTAGGTTGTATGTTGTTTGATCGACTGATAGTTGATTGATGATAAATTAGTGTATATGTGTATTATAATTTTATTTATCATGTTTTGACACCCATCATATTGATTACACAATTTATTGACTAAAGAATCTATACCTGTATAGTTTAATTAATTTATTTTTAAGAAAACTACACAAAACTTGTATATTGCTTGCTGGCTTGTATGTTGACTGCTATTTTCGAACCAGTAAACAATCTTAAAATAAAATACTTTCTGATTATGAATTGTAGCCTTATCTTTCTAGTTTCCAGAACATCTTGAATTTTTGAATTCCCAGTTTTGTAACAAAAGTTTTGCCCGTTTTACTACAGATGTGTTTTTATTTTCAGAATTATACTTTTCAGATTTTCTTGAATTAATAGTTCCTTTATAATAGTATTACATGAATTAACGTATGTGTGTTGTATTGCATGATCCTAGTGTCTCATTGTCATCATTCTAATTGTCCTATCTAAGTTATCGTCCTATTGTTCCCCTATCGATCCTATCGTTCACCGAAATGTCTATTAATTGCATGTTGTATTGTTGCATTGACGAAATAATTAATAAGCCGGGGTTTAAGGAATTGACTAGATTAGTTGATGATATAGGGATTGTACTCAGATGATAGCCCGTGATTATTACCGTTATCGTCATCGTGTAAGAAATTGCACATGGCCCGTGATTATTACCGTTATCGTCATCGTGTAAGAAATTACACTTGGTCCGTGTTATTACCATTATCGTCATCATACCCAGTACATGAACTATAAAGTCTACCACTATAGTCTAAACGAAATTGATTATATGCATCGAACATGTGGTATGAAACATATGGGACACAGTAGTACATGCACTAGTTAGGATTAAAATGATTAATAGACATAAGGACTGACACATTACCGACATTGTATATTGTTCATGTTACCGCTGATTTCGGTGTGGGGGTAAACAGATAGAATTTGTGAATCCGAGGAAAACCTGAACAGTTGACTCAGCCTTCTTGCTCCTGGCGCAACCTGCAAGGAAGTGCGAGACACCGGGGTTGATTCCGGCGACGCACCCTCCGACGCTCTTGTCAGTAATCAGAAGAGATTAAGAAAGAGCTTAAGCAGGTAAAAGAGTGATTAACCTGGTCATGGTGGTAGAGGGGTGATATTTATAGTCGCCAGGGGAGCCGTTTAAGGGTCTGATTTCCTGTGTAATAGTCGGGAGCAAAATCCTCAATCTGTTTAGGAAATCTTTCCTTGATTCCCGGTGAGGGCAAATCAAGGCCATTGACTTGGCCAAATCATGGATCCTGATTTGTCTCTTGTTGGTTTGGGTTCGTCTCGGGTCGGGACCCGTACCCGATAGGTGTGGATCCGTTCGCGGGTTATTGGATCTGTGAGAAGGAGATTCAGTACCCGCCTTGGATCCACGTGTATGTGAAATAACCCTTTTACCCCCGAGCATCAAGATTCGTGCCCGATCTGGACGGTTTCGATTTAACCCCATTTTTAGCCATATCATGAGCCCCCCACTCCTAAAGACTGAGCGTGTTCAGCCTTTGAGGAGTAGTTTGACTGTTTTGATGGCTAGCGGAGTTGTATCGGAGTCCATATGGAGGACTTAGAATCTCGAAGGGGGTAGTGAGGTAACTTTTTGATGCCATGTGCTGTTTCCTAGCCGCATCGAGTATTTGGCGTCTTTCATCTATTTTTTTTGGATTATTTATTTAATTTTGCGATGTGTTTACTAATCGTTCGGGGGGCCTTAACAGTGCATTCTGGGCAATAATTGTTCGTTCAGGGGCCCAAAAATATACCCCCGAATTTTCAATTATTTTCTAGAATTTTTAGTTAAATTTCCCAAATTTTTAGCAATTTTTCGCAATTTTTAAATAAATAAAGAGATTTAAATAAATAAAAAACGATTTTTAATACTGATTTATGGCGTGGCACAATCTGGACCTCTGATCGTCGTCGAGCGTGATTTTCCGAAAGATCTGACGGTCTCCATCGCTCGGCAGATTTTTCCTCCGTTTGCGAGCTCGGAATGGCACTTGCTCGGCTACCGACCGGAGGCTAGGGGGTTCGGCGGTCCGAGCGACGTGGCGCAATCTGAGCCATCGGATGGTGGTGCGTTTCCCAAGAAAATGCTATCTTGTCTTTTAGCGCACGTGGCGCAATCTGGATCGTTCATCATTAGAAGCACGAATTTCTGAGAGATCCAACGGTCGTAGTAGCTCGGTGTCTTTTTTCTTCGTTTGTGAGCTCGGAAAGGCACTTGCTCGGTAGCGGACCGAAGGCAGGGGGTTTCGGCGGTCCGGACGACGTGGCGTAATCTAAACCGTTGGATGACGATGCGCATCTCGAGACGGGCACATTTCTCAAGAAAACACTATCTTGTCGTTTAGTGTCCTCGGCGAGATCTGGGCCGTCTGATTGAGATCATGCGCGAAAGTTGAGGAGAAAGTGCGTTTTCTCCATTTGCGAGCTCGGAAAGGCACTTGCTCGGAATCCGACCGGAGACAGGGGGTTTCGGCAGGACGAGCAACGTGGCGCAGTCTGAGCCATTGGATGACGACGCGCATCTCAAGACGGACACATTTCTCAAGAAAACACTATCTTGTCGTTTAGTGTCCTTGGCGAGATCTGGGCCGTCTGATCGAGATCAGGCGCGAAAGTTGAGGAGAAAGTGTGTTTTCTCCGTTTGCGAGCTCGGAAAGGCACTTGCGTGGCATCCGACCGGAGACAGGGGGTTTCGGTAGGACGAGCGACGCGGCGCAATCCGTCTCGAGACGATCCTGTTCCCAAGGACATTAATGGTGCTCCGGGGTTCGTGCAGCGTTCCACCTTCCCCAGGTCATTAAGGATGATTCCTTCAATTAAGGCGTGGCGTTACAACTCCCGAGGATCATAATGGCTAGGTCTTGGAGGGTAGGCTATAAGTACTTCACTTCCTTTGTCATTTCAATCGCAACAACATAGAGTTTCAGACCTCGAAGGTATCTACCTTGGGTAACTTCTCTTTCGAGGTCCGGAGGGGTGGTTGCTCTTCTGCCTGGTTCTTCTCCTGTTCCTGACGGCCCTAAAGTGGATGTCAGGAGCGAGGGGGGAACGAGGCAGTAGTGGTGACGACCACAGTCCGGACCCGAGGGATGAGTTACTTCGGAAGGACGGGTGGTCGCCCTGTTGCCTTGTTCTTCTCTCGTTCCTCACGGTTCCGAAGGGGATGTCAGGAGCGGGAGAGAATGAGGCAGTAGTGGCGACGACCGTAGTCCGGACCCGGGGTGTGAGCTACTTCAGAGGGACGGGTGGTCGTTCTCCCACCAAGATCTTCTACCTACTCTGTTTGCTCCGCAGCGGGTGTCAGGGTCGGCAGAGATCAGGGTGGGAGAGGTGATGATCCATGTCCGAATCTGAGGGGTGAGCTTGTTCAGAAGGACGGGTGATCGCTCTTTCACTTCCGGTCCATCGGTGAGATTGAGGGGGGAGAAATAAAGGGCGTTCCGATCTTGTTGTTTGCAACTGTGAAGGCTCTGCTGCCAGAGTCCTCTGCCGGGCCGAGCCTTCCAGTTACAATCAACTAGCTCGGAATGGTGCGCTTCTCCCGATCTCTGAGTGTTGATCTGCTTTCATCTGGGCCTCGCGGGTCGGCGAAATGCCGACCGAGACGTGTGGCCCGGGGGGCCCGCCGAGGGCGGTGCCTTAAAACTTCGAAAAAAAAAATTTCTGGCTTCTCTAGACATTGGTGGGGCGTCCGAAGGTTCGATCGTCCGAGCGACGTGGCGCAATCTGGGCAGTTGGATGACGGCGCGCATCTCGAGACGGGCACATTCCTCAAGAAAACACTATCTTGTCGTTTAGTGTCCTTGACGAGATCTGGGCCGTCTGATCGAGATCAGGCACGAAAGTTGAGGAGAAAGTGCGTTTCTCCGTTTGCGGGCTCAGAAAGGCACTTGCTCGGAATCCGACCGGAGTCTGTGCAATCTGGCTCGGATTGCGTGTGGCTCGGATTCAGATCCCATTGCGCCGAGCTGGTTGACTTGGTGAGGAGGGCAGTTGTGTTGGGCCTTCGCGACGTTTCGAGAGCAGCCCAAAAGTCGCACTTATTCGTTTGGAAGTCCAAGGGACGTTCCATTTTTACTATAAATCTTCACCCCCCCCCTTAGACCAAGTATCATTTTTTACTTTTACTCTCTCTCTTCAGTTTTTACTTTGCCTTCGAAGTTTTCAGCTCTCTGGTGGTGTTACTAGCTGTCGTGGTAGCGTTCCTTGTCTCCGGCGAACTTTCCGACCGTACCCATCACTTCAAGGTCAATCTCTTTCCCTTCTCTTTTAGAAAAAATGGTTAAGATCACGGATGAGACCCCCGCCTCGGAACAAGCCGTTGGCCAAGGGGATAAAGGGAAGGAGGTAGTGGAGCCGAGCGATCAGAATGTCGTTCGTCCGGACAGAGAGGGCGAAGTGGCCGAGCTGCCTAAAGAGGTCGCGGCGGTGTCCCGGGAGGGCAAGGCCGTGGTCACGATCGTGGAAACGCCGAAGAGAGCGGGGGCATTCGGTCGGCAGCCTATTGCCCTGTCGAGCGTGGGAGGTGTCCGGGACTATGCCGAGGATACCTTGGAGAGAGTCACCCAAGGCACGGCTAAGCTGGTGGAGGAGAACGAGCCAAGGGAGCTGTCCGAGGTGGACCATACCATCTCGTCTCTTACCGAGACCGACCTTCGTCTGATCCGAGAGGGTTTCCGGATCCCCGCCGACTACGGACTGCTCCTCCCTGGGCCGGGTTTCCGAGCCAATACAAAGTCTTCGTCAGACGTGTGTGTCTTTCCGGTCGACTCCCTAATTGCCGGACTCCGCTTTCCCCTCCACCCGTTCGTGGTCGATGTCCTGACATGGTACGGCTTGAGCCCCGCCCAGCTAATGCCGAACACATGGAGGCATGTCATGGCATTCGTCCTCCGATGCCAAGAGGTCGGCGGTAAGCCGAGTATGTTCCTCTTTCGGAGTCTCTATCGACCCTGTCAGCCAAGGAGAGACGAACAGAGGTTCTATCTTTCGCCCCGGACGGGCGTGAAGCTGATCGAGAATCCGGACTCGATCAAACATTGGAAGGAGAAGTACTTCCTCATCCGAGCTCCGGCGCCTGTGGGTGATACCGATGGTTTGGGCAAAGGAGGGTCTGCCCAAGCGGACCAAGAAGGAGGCGGCGCTGAGCGATGAGGAGGCGGAGGTCCAGAGGAAGCTCCTCGCCCTGCCAGCGCTAAGCTGGAAAGATATTACCGAGGAGGATCTGTTCCGTGGGGGTCTCAGTCCGATCGACCCTAGTATGCTTCTGGTATTTATACTCTTTGTTTAAAGTTCATGAAAATTTTTCTAAGTTTTTTCATTCGGCTTTTGCAGAGACGATGAAGCTGGACTACAAGGCTCTGGTAGCGAAGGGCCGATCGGAGCAGGAGGCGAAGAAGAAGAGGCCTTCGGCGGGGCCTCAGGACAGCCGAGCCTCGAAGAAGCCCTCGGTCGAGAAGCCTGCCGACCAACCGAAGGTCGCGGTCGACCAACCGAAGGTCGCGGTCCTCGATCATGGGGAGATCAGGGTCCTCGACTCTCCTGCCTCGGGTGCGCCGACACCACCCCCGAAGGGGGATGCTCCCGGTTCGTCGAGCGGTGTGTTCGGCGCGAAGGAGGTGTTATCCCTCCAGGTTCTGCCCCTCACTGCCGAGGCGGAGATGATCTTGACCGAGCGTCACAAGCAGATCTTCGTTCTTGACTGACAGGTGATGAACGTCGACGGTTTCTTGGGCGACGGCAACATCTGCATGGAGGCGGTGAAGCACCTACCGACCCCAAAGGACCGAGCGACCCTGAAGGCCGGGCAAGCAGGGGACGCCGTGATGCAGATCGCTCGGAATACTATGTCGGTAAGTAGGCCGAGTTCTCCCTCACCAAGATTTCTTTCTTAGAATTTTTCTAAGTCCTTGGGTTCGGATTTTAATGTGCTGTTCTTTTTCAGACTCTCTGCCACTTCAATTTCCTGGTCGAGGAGTTGGCGAACAAGGAACAGGAGAAGGAGCGGGAGAGGGCGGAGCGCGTCAAGGTCGCGCAGCAGCTTGACGCCGAGCAGCTTCTCTCGACGAAGAGGGCTGCTGAAGTGGGGGGCCCGGAGAAGCAGCTGGCCGAGTCCATTCAGCTGTCGAAGGATGCGGCAACCAAGCTCGAGGCAAAGGAGAAGGAGGTTGCCGAGCTGAAGGAGGCGCTGGCCAATGCTCGGTCGGACGCGGAGAAGGCTCGGAAGAGGGCCGAGAATATCATGGCCAAGCATCAGAAGAAGCTGAAGAAGGTGAGGAAGGTCGTACAGGAGGAGGCTGCGCAGCACATGCTCCAGAACATGGAGGATGCCTACGGTCGAGCCCTGCTCCACGTGGTCGCCAAGAACCCGGGTTTCGATACGTCTTCCTACCGCTTCTACGACCCCGTGGAAGGGGAGGAGGAGGTTCCCGAGGGGATGCTTAACCGCGAGGGAGAGACGGAAGTCGTCGAAGGCCCGGGGGAGGGCGAGGCTGAGGGTGAGGAGGAAGATGACTCCGAGGAGGAGAGCGGGAGCGAAGGCGAAGACGGCGGCCATGGCGAGGACGAAGCCGGGGGGTCGACGGACCCAAACGACAAAAAGGTCGACCCCTGACTCGGTTGTCTCTCTTTGTTAGTCTTTTTTTTGTAAGCCTAACTGCGGACTGGCCACCGCTTTTGTAAAACTTTTTCTCCGGTTTTGAATGAAAACATTTTGTTTGGCCAAAATTTGTCCAAGTGTTGAGCCTCGGATTTGTGTGTGACTAGTTGTAGATGTTTCCGTGTGTTGTCCCATCAGATTTATCTCCGCTTTTCAGGTGAAGTTCGGTCCGATCACAGAGGTTGTATACCTTCGGAAGGAGCTGGCGAGAACGAAGGGTGAGCTCTCGAACAGCCGACAGAGTCGGTTTCTCCTGCTCGGAAGGCTGGAGGAGACGAAGGCAGCTGTGCGGAGGTATTGTCGCGAGCTGTGGCAACTGCAGGAAGTACCCCCAAGCTCCTTGTCCCGAAGGCGAAGTCGAGAGGCTCCGTAGAGAGCTCACCAGCCATCGAGCAGAAGAATGACGACCTTTTGGCTGAGGTCCAATACTTAGAATTAGCGGAGAAAGAACGCTCGGCGGAGGGAGAGAAGCTGACCTCCGAGCTGGAGAAGGCGTCGGCCGAGCGCAAGAGGTTATTGGCCGAAGTTGACAGGCTCAGAAGGATCACGATAGATAGGAGAATCGAGGTCACCCACTTCCGACGGCTCGCGGCCGATGGTGCCAACGCCTCCGGCTCGTCGAGGCCTTCTCGTTCGAAGAAGTCGGCAAAGGACGACGCTCTGAGAGATAGAATCATTGAACTGGAGGAAGAGATCGCGTCGCTCAAGCCTGTACCGGAGAGGGCTAACGTTCTCAGTACATCGTGCACTCGCGAAGAGAGCGAGAGGGGGATTACGTTTTACGAACTTGCGACACGCTCGCCTATGACTAGGCGGAGTCCAGCCGACGCTCAGAGCAGTGCGGCCGTCTCGTCGAGCGGGGCCTCGGCCGGTGCCGCAGTTAGAGCCAGCAGCGAAGGGGGGTCACGCTTCGTTGGTTTAGGGTCAAGCTCGGAGGGCAAGCCTCGTCGTCCTCGCGTTTCCCTAAACCGAAGCATTCCCCTTCCGAAGAGGCCCTGATCATGTCGTTTTTCATCCCCTCCGACTTGTTGTAAAACGTTGTAGTAGAGTCGGTCTTGATGTATGTGAAGCCACTATATATATGTGAATGCAAATCTGAAAGTTTCTTGTGACAAATTTCCAAGTGTTGGACTTCAGCAGTGCACTGAAATTTCGTTGTTTGTTTTCCCCTTTTTTCAGCTCGAGGCGGCCGATTCGCATGCTGATCTCCCCGGCTCGGATGATGAGTCTGAATCCGAGGCCAGTTCTGGGACGGTGGCTCTGAGTCCTAGGAGCGTCGAGCTGGAGTTACGCCGAGCTGAGGGTGAGCGGGCTCACCTTTTGTCCGTCCTCGACCTACGGGAAGCCGAGATCCAACGTCTTAAGAATAGGATCGCCGAGTTGAGCCCTGCCGAAGGGGACGAGGATTCGCAAACCGCGTTCAGCAACGCTCTTCGGGTCAAGTGTATCCGGCACAACCAGTCGAAGATTATAGCCGAGCAGGATGATTTGCTCTCGGAGATTCGACACTTGCAGACTGTGGTAGCGAAGCTCCGGAACGATGCAGGGGAGCTACCAGCTGAGGAGGACGAACAGTCGGCCGACCAGTCTAGTGAGGATATTTCCATATGAGGGCCAAGTATAGTGGGTCGGCGTCGTGTATTTTGTTCGCCAACACTGTAACCATGGAAGAGATGTGTTTTGTATTATGTGCCGATCATTAATAAAATTCTCTTTCATTGCTCTGCATATTTGTCTTGAACCGAACGGGTTCCTATGAGTACAGTATTTTGTCGTTTGGCGACTCTGACAAGGTACGGCGCGAATTCCTAGGCGGCTCTGTCCCTAAGAAAGTGCTATCTTGTCGTTTAGCGCAAGTGGCAAGATCTGAGCCGTTGAACGTTGGCACGAATCTCGAGGCGGCTCAGTTCCCAAGAAAACGTTATCTTGTCGTTTAGCGCAGGTGGCAAGATCTGAGCCGTCTGATCGAGATCATGCACGAAAGTTGAGGAGAAAGTGAATTTTCTCTGTTTGCGAGCTCGGGAAGGCACTTGCTCGGTAGCCGACCGAAGGCGTAGGGCTTCTGTCTTCGGCTATTAGGCAGGAGCGCTCGGATTATGTGGCCGAACGTAGCTTCGGTGTCCCTCTACTGACGGAGCAGAGGGGTGGACCTCTCCCAGTTTGCTGCGAAGCAAGCTTGGGGGAACTGGGAGCTAAGTGTTGGACTCCGGGTCCATCGTTGCGGCTCGACGGTTGTAGGAGCAATTCCGAACAGCGATCTACCCCTGGCTCGCTCGGGGGCGAGCCGAGGAGGTAAAGTCGAGCCGAGTTTTGGACTCCGAACCATCGGTTTAGTTCAACGGTTGTGGGAGCAATTCCGAACGGCGATCTACCCCTAGCTTGCTCGGAAGCGAGCCGAGAAGGTAAAGTCGAGCCGAGTGTTGGACTCCGAACCATCGGTGTAGTTCAACAGTTGTGGGAGCAATTCCGAACGGCGATCTACTCCTGGCTCGCTCGGAGGCGAGCCGAGGAGGTAAAGTCGAGCCGAGTGTTGGACTCCGAACCATCGGTTTAGTTCAACGGTTGTAGGAGCAATTCCGAACGGCGATCTACCCCAGGCTCGCTCGGAGGCGAGCCGAGGAGGTAAAGTCGAGCCGAGTGTTGGACTCCGAACCATCGGTTTAGTTCAACGGTTGTAGGAGCAGTTCCGAACGACGGTCTACCCCTGGTTCGTCCGGGGACGAGCCGAGGAGGTGAGGTCGTGCCGAACGTGGACTCCGAACCATTGGTTGAAATCACAATTTAAAAAGCAGGCGATAAGAGGGGAGAGAAACATGCGAAATCACAAACATGAAAGAGCTTTCTTTATTGATAATCGACGGCGAACCGTTTTGCATAATACAATTTATGAAAATAGGTTACAAGTCGGAGGACTGGAATGGCTCGATATCCTATGATACTTAGATCGGCGCCGGAGCGCTTTCTTGGTATTTTAGGAGGTGGTCGGCATTCCAGGTCCTCGGAAGCTCTCTGCCCTCTAGGTCTTCAAGGCGAAATGTT
The DNA here is from genome assembly GCA_017893485.1 of Hemerocallis citrina. Taxonomy (NCBI): domain Eukaryota; kingdom Viridiplantae; phylum Streptophyta; class Magnoliopsida; order Asparagales; family Asphodelaceae; genus Hemerocallis; species Hemerocallis citrina. The sequence goes on along the minus strand of CM030358.1, from coordinate 146,116,822 downwards.
CCGGGCCGAACTACTTTTGTGACCCTGTACGGCCCTTCCCAGTTCGGAGCCAGCTTGCTCTTCTGACTGAGGAAGGATATGGCTAGCTTTCTCAAGACCAAATCTCCTTGCTTAAGGTTGGCGGGTCGGACCTTTTTGTTGTACGCAAGTTCAACCCTTCTTCGGTAAATCTGCTGCCGAATCGACGCCCTTTCCCTTAGTTCGTCTATCAGGTCCAAGTCTGCTCTGAGGTCCCTGGCATTCTGTGCTTCGTCATAGGCTGTGAGCTGAGGGGAAGGTATTCCGACCTCGAGAGGTATCACGGCCTCGGACCCATAGGTGAGGTTGAAAGGGGACTCACTTGTGGGGGTCCGCTTGCTCGTGCGGTAGTTCCATAGGATGTTGGGGAGTTGGTCGACCCATAAGCCCTTGGAACTTTTGTCTAGCCTTTTCTTGATGCCTGCGAGGATCTGCCGGTTAGCATTTTCTGCCTGTCCGTTCGACTGAGGGTGAGAGACGGACGAGAAGCGCTGCTGGATGGCCAGGTCGTCGCATAGAGCTCGGAATGCTGCGCTAGTGAACTGAGTCCCGTTGTCCGTTACGAGGACACGGGGGACGCCGAACCTGCATATGATGCTCTTCCAGAAGAACCGTACCACTTTGTTCTCGGTTATAGTGGCGAGGGGCTCGGCCTCGACCCACTTCGAGAAGTAGTCGATGGCCACGACCAGGAACCTGAACTGACCTGGAGCCGGAGGGAAGGGCCCTAGTAAGTCCATGCCCCACATTGCGAAGGGGATGGGACTTGATAGGGAGGCGAGGTTGGCCTGAGGGAGGCTTCGGATGCTAGAGTGTCTCTGACAGGAGCTGCATTGCCGAACGTGTCGTTCGGCATCTTGAAGGAGGGTCGGCCAGAAGTACCCATAATTCAAAGCTTTTCGGACCAAGGACCTAAATCCTGAGTGCGCCCCTCTGATGCCTTCGTGGAGCTCTTGTAGGGCATATTCGGCCTGATCCGGAGAGAGGCACCTTAGGTACGGTCGGCCGTCTATTTGAGAGAAAGAGCGTTTGTATAGGATGCCCTCGATCAAGACATACCGCTCGGCTCGGGTTCTGACTCGGCGAGCCTCTTTGGGGTCTTCGGGCAGGAGCCCGTCCCTTAAGAACTCCACTAAAGGCTTCATCCAATTATCTTGTAACATGACCGGCAACGATTCCGCCGAGCCAGGAGTCTCGTCTTCGATGCTCGGCTTGGAGAGGACTTCGATCAGTACGGTCTGTTCGAGACCTTGCAGTGAGGACGAGGCCAATTTGGAGAGGGCATCGGCCTGTGAGTTCTCTTCACGAGGGACCCGCTGGATGAGCGCCTCCTCAAACCGGTTCATGAGGGCCCGAACCTTGGTAAGATACTTCGCCATCCGCTCGTCTCGGGCCTCATATTCGCCCAAGACCTGGTTTACGACGAGCTGGGAATCGCTGTGGATTCGGAGGCGCTGTGCCCCAGCACTTCGCGCGAGCCCGAGACCGACAATGAGAGCCTCGTACTCTGCCTCGTTGTTCGAGGCCTTGAAGTTCATACGGATCGCGTACTGGAGGACGAAGTTGTCAGGGCCGTTCAAGATTATGCCGGCGCCGCTTCCTTCATTACAAGAGGATCCATCCACGAAGACTGTCCAAATGGGGGGTCCATTCGGGACGTGGCCGATCTCAGGGATAGTGGACTCTACGATGAAGTCGGCGAGGGCCTGTGCCTTAATTGCCGTCCGAGGCCGGTAAGAGATGTCATGCTGACTCAGCTCGATGGACCACTTCATCAGCCGGCCCGAGGTCTTAGGCTTGTAGAGGATCTGCTTGAGGGGTTGGTCGGTGAGGACAACGACCGAATGGGATTGAAAGTACGGCCGAAGCTTTCTCGCTGCCATGACCAGAGCGTAGGCCATCTTCTCTATCCTCGGATAGCGAAGCTCGGCGTCCCGAAGCACCTTGCTCACGTAGTAGATAGGCCTTTGGGCCCGGTCCTCCTCTCTCACCAAGACAGCACTTAGGGTCTGCTCGGAAGCAGCCAAGTAGAGGAAGAGAGTCTCGCCCGGGACCGGTTTGCTGAGCAGAGGGGGGTTCGCCAAATAGGCCTTCAGCTGGTCGAACGATTCCTGTTGTGGTTGGCCCCATTCAAAACCCTTAGCCCCCCTGAGTGCTTTGAAGAAGGGGAGGCACTTTTCCCCTGACTTCGAGAGAAACCGACCGATAGCGGCGAGACGACCGGTAAGCTTTTGCACCTCCTTGATGTTCCGAGGCGGGGCCATGTCTAATATGGCCTTAATCTTCTAGGGATTAGCTTCGATTCCTCGTTGGCTTACCATGAAGCCGAGGAACTTTTCCGAAGAAACCCCGAACGCGCACTTGTTCGGGTTCAGCCGCATGTTATGGCTTCTCAACACGCCGAAGGCCTCCTGGAGGTCGGCTACATGGTCTGTGCCCCGGATGCTCTTGACGAGCATGTCGTCAACGTACACCTCCATGTTTCGGCCGATCTGGCTCTGGAAGACCTTGTTGACGAGGCGCTGGTAGGTGGCGCCTGCGTTCTTCAAGCCGAACGGCATGACCCGGTAGCAGTAGAGGCCTTGGTCGGTGACGAAGGAGGTCTTCGGAATGTCCGGGGGGAACATTCGGATTTGATTGTACCCCGAGAAGGCGTCCATGAAGCTGAGGAGCTCATGGCCCGAGGTGGCGTCAATAAGGGTGTCGATGTTCGGGAGAGGGAATGGATCCTTCGGACACGCCTTGTTTAGGTCGGTGAAGTCAATACATATCCTCCACGAGCCATTGGACTTCTTGACCATTACAACATTCGACAACCACTTGGGGTAATTTACCTCCTGTATGAACTTGGCCTTCAGAAGTTTATCAACCTCCTCCTTGATGGCCTGTTGTCGCTCGGGAGCGAACTTTCGCCCCTTCTGCTGAACCGGTTTGCACCCCGGTTCGACACTCAGGCGATGGACGAGCAGCTCCTCGAAAATGCTGGGCATGTCCGCGGCCGACCAAGCGAACAAGTCGCGGTTATCCCGGATGCATTGAATCAGGTCCGAGCACAGTGCGGTCGGCAAAGATTTGCTGATGAGAAACTTCCGGCTCGATCCTCGTCCGAGAAGAGCACTTCTTCTAACTCGTCCGCCGGCTCGGACGTCGGCCGAGCTTTCGGCTCGGGGATTTCTAGTGTCTCGAGCGAGAGCACTGGTCCTCCGGTGGAAGTCATGTAGCACTTCCGGGCTGTTTCTTGGCTTCCCCTGACTTCCCCTACTCCTGACCGAGTGGGGAACTTCATTTTCAAATGGTACGCCGAGGGGACAGCCTCCAAGGCGGCTAGGCCGAGTCGGCCTAGAATGACATTATACGCTGCCGGGACGTCGACGACCATGAAGTCCATCGGCTCGGTCCGGGTAGTAGGGGTGCTTCCCGCGGTAACGTCTAGGGTTATCACCCCCTCGACGGTTACCGGGACCCCCGTGAACCCGTGGAGTGTGTAACCGGCCGGCTTGAGACGGTCCCGGGACAGCTGTAGGCCTCGGAAGGCTGAGAGGAAAAGAATGTTGACCGAGCTCCCATTGTCCACCAAAATCCTCTGCACCTTGAAGTTGGCCATGCGGAGGTCGATGACGAGGGCATCACAGTGTGGGGTTCGGACCCCTTCGAGGTTGGCATCGGAGAAAGACACAGGGACGCCGAGACCTTTGGGGGGAGGGGCACTGTGGACCGAGTTGACCTCTCGGACGAAGGCCTTTCGGGAGGAATTAGAGGAGCCCCCCATGGGGCCTCCGTGGATCAGGTGCAGAATCCGTTCCTCCTCGAACTCGGGTGTCTCCTCGCGCCGCTCGGAGCGCTTGTTAGCCCCCCGAGGTGGAGGAGAGTTGCGATCCATCCGATCGTTAGCCTTCACGAATTTGGCCAACTACCCCCTCCGGATGAGGCCTTCAATCTCATCTCTCAAAGCCCGGCAGTCGTTCGTGTCGTGGCCGTGGTCTCGGTGATAACGACACCACTTATCTTTGTTCCTCCTCTTCGCTGGGGTGTGCATCCTCGGAGCTGGAGGGATGACCCCCTCCTTCTCCACTTCCATTAGGATAGTAGAGACGTTAGTGGTGAGGGAAGTGAACTTCTCGAACCTGGGGGGAGGGCGACGCTGACCGCCATTGTCCTTCTGAGCTTTCTTGGACCCCTCTTCCCCCGTCGCCTTCCTCTTCGACCCTGTAGAGGGCCCCCCGAAGCTCGGAAGGGCTTCAGCCTCCTCCGCTCGGATGTACTTCTCGCACCTCAGGAGGAGGTCGGCGAAGTCATGCGGGGGCTTCTTGGCTAGGGACGATCGGAGGTTGGCATTGAGGACGTTCGACTGGAACGCCACGGTCGCCACTGACTGGTCTAAGGAGGCGATAGACCTGACCTCTGTGGTGAACCTCTTCACATAGTCCCGCAGCTTCTCACCCCTTTCCTGCCGCAGGTTCAGTAGGGAGAGACTTGTCTTCTCAGCTCGCCTGCTACTCACAAAGTGAGTTATGAACAGCGTCTCAAATTGCTCGAATGAGAAGATGGAGGAGGGAGCGAGTCTGGAATACCATTCCCGAGCCGACCTCCTGAGGGTGGCTGGGAAGGTCCTGCAGAGCACGGCGTCGGAAGCTTGATGGATCAGCATCAGGGTCTTGAAGCTTTCGACGTGATCGACCGGGTCGGATTTCCCTGAGTACGTTTCAAACTGCGGAGGTTTGAAACCCCTCGGTATGTGGGCCCCCATGATCGATCGCGAGAAAGGGGGTCGGCTGGGACGGACGGTTCCTGCTCGGGACTCCTCCTCCCTGTCCATGCGGCCGATACGCCTTTCCACCTCATGGAGGCGGTGGATGAGGGCGTCGTCCCTCCGCTGGTGATCGTATGACCCCCCGGACTCCTCTTCATAAGAAGGGGAGCGCGGACTGCAGTGCCGGTAGTCCTGAGATCGGCGAGGACTGTATTGCTGCCGCTGGCGGCTGGGAGCCGGGGAAGGACTTCGGGTTCGGCGGCGAGGACTGGGGTCCCTCAGGGGGCGTTGGAGCCCTCTGGGCATTTTGGACGTTCTGCCGAAGGTTGAGAGCCTGCAGAACAGTGTCTTAGAATTGTAGGAACTCGGCACGGGTGATGGGTGCGTCATTGTTCCTGCGATGATGCCGGTCCGCGGGGGACTGTGGCCTCCTCCTTCGGCGGTCGGGAGATGCCGCTCGGCCTCTGCGGTCCGGAGACCTCCTACCGTCTCGGCGACGAGGGGACCGCTCACCCTGACGCTGGCGGGAGGCTCCCTCTCGGGCCCGCCTCTCGTCAAGGTGGGTGCGGAGGTCGTCATCCTTCTGGCGTCTCAGGAGCGTGTTGTGGAGGTCGGGATGATGGGAAGCCATCGAATCCGAGGATCCGTTATGAACCGAGACGTGGTCCTGATGGAGGGGCTGCTTCTGCTTCCGGCCGTTATGACCGGAAGGGCCATTGTTGGGTTGCTGCTTGGGATGAGGAGGTGGAACCTGCTGGGCCGGTGGAGGAAGATCGGACTGTGGAATAGGATTGACAGGGGCTTCCTCCGTAGGGTCGGCGGGATTGGCCACGCGGTTCGACCCTCTAGATCTGACCTTCTTCGGAGGCATGGCTGTAGAGGACGACGAAGAAGAAGCTGAGGCTGTTCGTGTGGTTTTTCCCACAGACGGCGCCAATCTGTTACCGCTGATTTCGGTGTGGGGGTAAACAGATAGAATTTGTGAATCCGAGGAAAACCTGAACAGTTGACTCAGCCTTCTTGCTCCTGGCGCAACTTGCAAGGAAGTGCGAGACACCGGGGTTGATTCCGGCGACGCACCCTCCGACGCTCTTGTCAGTAATCAGAAGAGATTAAGAAAGAGCTTAAGCAGGTAAAAGAGTGATTAACCTGGTCATGGTGGTAGAGGGGTGATATTTATAGTCGCCAGGGGAGCCGTTTAAGGGTCTGATTTCCTGTGTAACAGCCGGGAGCAAAATCCTCAATCTGTTTAGGAAATCTTTCCTTGATTCCCGGTGAGAGCAAATCAAGGCCATTGACTTGGCCAAATCATGGATCCTGATTTGTCTCTTGTTGGTTTGGGTTCGTCTCGGGTCGGGACCCATACCCGATAGGTGTGGATCCGTTCGCGGGTTATTGGATCTGTGAGAAGGAGATTCAGTATCCGCCTTGGATCCACGTGTATGTGAAATTACCCTTTTACTCCCGAGCATCAAGATTCGTGCCCGATCTGGACGGTTCCGATTTAACCCCATTTTTAGCCATATCAGTTCATCATTGTTACTATTTATATCCAATATTGTCTAAGTATTATTGATATTAGCCATTGATTACCGTTACTGAATATTGAATCATTGTTACACCGTTGCATTGATTACCATGTTATTGATTATTACTATCGTGTCATGTTATTGATTCCTATTGATCCATTGATTCATTGTTATACCGTTATTCCATTGTTCCCTGCTTTCTCTACTTGTTGTCCATGACTTGCTCTAAGGATAACTTTTCTCCTCTTTTTAGATGAAGTGTATACAGGTAATGAAGGAGAATTGCCTGCTAGAATTGGAGAACAAACGTTCTTAAGACTACTGCTTTCTAATTGCTTATTGCTATAATAAACTTAATGTATTGAGACTTGTTATTATTTTGGATTGGATTATTATTATTTTGGAATTATGTCCCGCATTTTATTACTGTTTCGAGACGTTGGATTATTATTACTGTATTTGGATATTTTTATTGCTTCATTCCAAGTACTATTGTTCATGAGATTATTATTATTGTCTGCACATTTGTTCTGAATTGATTATATTGTTGAGTTAAGAAGATAAACAGCTTATAGATGACGTTAGTCATTTGCTGGGCCAATATTATGTACTCGTATTCCGTATTTTTGGGAAGCGGGGCGTGACAAACAGAGAGAGAAAGCTCGGGGGTTTGGGTTCTGGCATTAATGGCGACGAGAACAAAGGAGGAAATGAAAGGGATTTCGGGGGTTCTGTCTGGCGACACTAGGAGAGCGGCGCCGGGTCTCGGCAATGAGGAGGAGGTCACCGGAAGGTTGAGGGGATTGGTCTGAGAAGACGACAGGGGGGTCTTGGAGTTTTGGCGGGAAAACCAACCGGGAGAGAAAGAACGGCAAGGAGAGAGAGTAGACGGCTAGGATTTTGATTTGTGTGCAATTTAGGGTTTGCATTAGGGTTGTATTTATAGGGTACAATTAGGGTACTGGGTTGGTGAATTAGAGTCCAATAATAGCGGATTTGGGTCAAGAAAATTGGAATTGAGTTTTATGATTCAATAAGAGATGGATCCAAATCAATAGGGTTCAAATAAAAATACCCGAAATTAAATAGAAGAAAATAGGAACAACACGAATAGCTCAAACGACAAGAACGAAGAATTTCATGAACAAAATCTAATTAAAATAATCAGGAGCCAAAAAATAGAGTATTTTATTCAATATCAAATAAAATATTACAAAAGGGGAAAAAATGAAAAATAGCAGGAACGGTGGTTACAGGTGATCCGATCAAAAAATGAGCAAAGTGGTGTTGACCAGTCAACGGTCTAGAGCCACGTGTCGCTCATCTATTGTTCGACGCACGCTCGCCGCTTAGAGTCGAACAGACGATGTTTCGATCAAAAAATGAGCGAAGTGGCGTTAACCAGTCAACGGTCTAGAGCCACGTGTCACTTTCCTGTAGTTCGACATACGCTTGCCAAGCTCGCCGCTTCATGTCGAACAGACGATGATCCGATCAAAATATGGGCAAAGTGGCATTGACCAGTCAACAGTCTAGAGCCACGTGTCATTCATCTGTAGTTCGATGCACGCTCGCTGTTTCAAGCCGAGCAAACGGAGAACCGAACGAAACGAGGTCAAAACCGTTCGTCGGCGATTCGCCTATTCATTCGTCGACGTTCTTCAAAACGTTTGCCAACAATCACAAGCGCTCGCCGTTTTTTGCTGAGCAAACGATGATCCGAACAAAAAATGAGAGAAAAGTTCTGCCGCAAAGTCGATCACGATCAACAGATCAGATTCGCCCAAAACAAAACAAAAGAAAAAAGGGGGGAAATATATTAATGGGTTAATGGGTCGGGTTCGGACCCGTTAGAGACCCGAACCGCAGCTTCTTCTTCTCCTCCGAATTTCCCGCCAAAACAAAAAGGAGCTCCTTCAACCATCAAACTCAGTCTCCTCCACTGCGAGCCACCTCCACCCTTCCACCATTGGTGACAGGCTCCTCCATCTTCGAACTGCAAGCTCCGTCGAGCTCGAGCTCCCCTCGTTGAACCCATCGCTGAGCTTCACGTTCGACGAGCTCCACCGTCAACCTGTCGAGCTCCCCCACTGTGGCGAACTCCTCCCCTCGCCGAGCCGTCAACGAACTTGAGGCTCCTCGCTGAGCCACACGATCGTCGAGCTCCACTTGGCTGTCCAAGCTCCATCACTACCACCACCCTCCCCCATCTTCTTCTTCTCCTTCAGAATCGAGCGCCATCGAACCCAATGCCGACCTCAAGCTTGCGCTTCTCCATTGTCGATCATCTCATCGACAGCTCTCTCCCCTATCATTCGCAAGCTCTGCCATTGTCTTAACAAACTCTCATCGTCGAGCTTGAGCTCCTCCATCGGCGGGCTCATCCCAAGACCGTCGAGCTCACCCATCACCAAACTCGTCCAGCTCGCCTAACCCCGTCGTCGCCCCCTTCGCCAAGCTCCGACTCCTCCTTGTTGAGCTCCACCTCCACTCCTCGCCAAACTCGACCCCACATCGTCGAACTCTTCTCCACCTTGCCGAGCTCCCCCTGGTTGAGCCCCTCTCTTCATCTGCTACGTGGGGCGCTTGGGGAATAGCTCGGAGATGAACTCGGAGACGGAGAACGGACAAGGTCGGAAACAGAGAAGGGATGAGGACATGGGCGAGGGCGAAGTCACAAGGAGAAGGAAGAAGACGGAGGACGAAGGTGGAAAAAAAGAGTCAACGGGGCGCCGTTGCTGCCACGTGTCACCACGGCGAACGTTCCCGACGCGCGTCGAACGTAGTTGTCGAACAGAAACGTTTCCGAACGTGAAATGGGGAAAAACTGCCGCTTTGCGATGCGCGCTCCCTGATCGTGATCAACGCACAGGATTACGCCACGTCATCAGCTATTTAATTAACTAATTAATTAATTATTTAATTGAATTAATTATTTTAAAAATTCGAAAAATTAATTAAAAAATTCTAACAATAATTATTAATTCGGAAAATATTTTTAAAATTCTGAAAATAATAATTATTAAATTAGAATAATTAATTAAAATTTTTAATAATTAATTATTTAAATTCGAAAATTGAATAAAAAATTCAAAATTGATTAAAAATTAGAAAAAATTCAGAAAAATCTGGAAAAATTACAAAAAATCCAAAAAAATCTGCGAATAATTTTAGGCATTTTACAAGCTCAGATTGATACTGTTACACCTCGAGCAAGATCCAAACTCCCTTAAGAACTCCGATAAAATTCCGTACGCCATTAGAATAACAAAACTACTCCTCAAAGACTGTAAAATTCAGTCTCCAGGAGTGGGGGGCTCGTGATATGGCTAAAAATAAGATTAAATTGAGACCGTTCAAATCGGACACGAATCTTAAATTTCTTAGGGGTAAAACGGTAATTTCACCTACAAACTGGTTTGAAATGGGAACTGGATCTTTCTCCAAAGCCCAATAACCCATAAACGGATCTGTCCTACTGGGTATGGGTAGAAACCTGTTACAAACCAATCCAGATGGATAAAGAGTAATTCAGATTCATGGTTATCTCTATGAAACGATTTAAACTCTACATCTTATCCGAAAACACCGGGAAGTAGAGATAAATCCTTATCTCGAAACGGGTCCCTAAGGCGACTATAAATACCCCTCTCCCCCCCACCATAACAAGATTATGGTAGTCAATCTTTTTCCACATAAAGTTCTTTCATAATCTTCCTGATTACTAACAACTTTTTTGCAGGTCAACGGCAACGGCAAAACCAGTCAAACGTCGGTGAAGGTCAACAGGTTTGCTTTATTCATTTCTCCAAGAATCCACATATTCATCTGTTTGCCCCCACACTAAAATTAGCAGCAACAGTGAAGTAATGTCCATTTACAAGACCTACTTATTTGGTAGCACGAGCTTCACAACAACATACTGAGGCTAACAGTAGATATATTCTCTTCATAAATTTTTGCCAAAGGAAACCTAAAATATTGCTCCGAATAGAAACATGCTTACAATGTCATTTCATATATGCAGTGTCTGATTTGAGCCATCTGTAATCTAACGTTAAGGAAAATAATGACAGAGCTATTAATAATATTTTGGCATATGATGATAGGGAATAGCTTAAGACCAACACAGTACTAAACTGCATGGTAAACTGAAGATGCTACGTTAACAACACTAGATTCATGCTTAGTACATACTACATTATTCATGCTGTATACTGTGAGTGTTCAACAAAATGATAGCTGTACAGCTTTGGTGTTGTAATTAATAATTTACTGTGATAATTTGCCAAATATACAGTGAGAATTAGTTCACACCTCTACTTCAATATTTCACTTTTTTGCTTCTTCACCTTGCCATACGATTTTGCACAGACCAGAAAGTATACAAAATCCAGTACTAATATCACTGCCATCATATAATACACATTGTCCAGTCTGGACTTGTTTGTGTCATCATTCAACCAGGGAGTGAATCTCCGAACCAGCGCGATAGTCATCGTGCTCGCATAAAACCCTGTGCCGCCGGTGAACGCAATTACCCCAGTCCCCAAGCTTTTCAACGAAGGAGGGAATTCTTGGTGGTATAAAGCAAGGGTTCCAGGAAAATGCAGCGACTCGCCTAATCCAACCAGTACCAAAGCTGGAACAAGCCACAATACAGATTTTGACTTATTACTCAATGTCAAAGCCTCAAGCCTCTTCGATTCAGTTTCTGCAGCAGTAATTGTAGCAATAATTGCGATGAGGTAGCCTATGCCAATACGTTGGAGCGGGGTGATTTCGTGGTGTGATAGTTTGATCCATAACGGAAAAATGGCAAGTTGGAGGAGGGGTACAGATATTATGGGTGCGGTGTATGTGAACACGCTCATGGAGGAAGCAGGGATGGTGAAGTTGCGATTAGGGCCAATATCGCAATCCATGACCAGAGCTTGGAGGACGGCGAGGCTTGTTATGAGGGAGGTAGACATAGCTACGGGAATGCCAGATGACATGAGGGGGATGAGTCGAATTAGGGAGCTGAAGTGATCTTCTCTATCTTCTTCTGTGGTTTCAGTGTCACTGAAATCGCACACGAATGCGAGCACTTTTAGCCAATTATTAAAAATGAGGGGGGGGGGGGGGGGGGGGGGGGGGGGGGGGGGGGTTGTTGATTAATTAGTATACATATTGTTAATGCTTTTATCTATATTATTATTTCTATTCTAGCATTTTCCACGCTCCCATCTTTCCTAACAAACCCTTAATGCATCAAGTGAAAAGCATTCACTGACCGCCTCCTAAGATGGCCTTTTTTCCTGATGCATAAATAGACTATTAAAGTAAAATTCAAAATTTTGCCTCTAGTTATCTCCGAATCCTTAACAGCAACTAGTCAATTGATGAAATTGCCCGTGTTGACTGAAGATGTATCAATGACTTACAATGTAATCAGTTATATAGAAACAGAAGTAGTCTTTCGCAAATGAAAGTTTGCTCTTAGCATTTTACAAACTAGCTGATTAGAGTCATCTGACTTTGTCACGTTTTTATAATAATTGTTTGAAGTTGATTTTTTCCCTTAGTATCACAGGACCTTAGTCTTAGCATTCTAGCAAATGAATGTGAATCTTGAATGTTTGTTCTTGAGATGAGTTTGGTAGTCATATCCCAAGCATATTTATGTTAAGGATGTAAGAGAAGACTACTTCTGTTCTGAAATTCTTGGCTGATTTCCTGGACATCAAACTGTCATCAAATGTCCTTTATAGCTTGGTATTATAGATCACCATTGCTTGTATATGTCTCGATTTGTTAAAACTGTAAACAATCACTTGTTATCTGGATTCAGGTCCACCCCAGTGGTCGAAAAATACTAAAGAGTTATTTAATATCAGCTGTCTGTCTATTTTTTATAGTTGATTACGCTGATATTTGATCAACTTAACAAATTTGCTGTTTTGCAGTTTCTTCTCATATCTCCTCAATGTCTCTTGTTCTATACCACTTTCTTTCCTCTAATCTTGCAGATATTAAATCATTGGACTAGTGTACAGGATTTGAACCCCTTGTATAATTTTTTATTTTTTATTTATCATATTAGGAACAAGCAGGGCCGGCCCTGAGATCCCGGGAGCCCAAGGCGAAAGACCCAAATAATTATTTTTGGGACCCCTATTAACAATATAATTTCTTAACGTGCAATAAAGAGAAAACAAAATGCACACCTTATGCTAGTAGTCAGACCTTCTGATCCAGTTGATCCATCCTCAATCAATGTGTAAACCGCCGTATCTGTCTCCGATGAATCCTCCTTCTTCCTGATTGGCATCACACTAAACAACACTTCTAAGAATGGATTCTTCTGTGGTCTAGGATGGCGATAGTATTGACTCCCTAAGAGGAAAACAGTGAGGCCAATGGCTGAGAGAATCGCACAAACACCAAAGCCCCATGCCCAACTAACACTGGCTTGAATGTAGACGATGACTGTCAAGCCAACTACGACCGTGATATACATGGCAACAACGTACCAGTTGAAGAATGTGGCTTGCTCTGCAGCAGTGTCCAACTGGCAGGCACCAAGCGTGGCTGCGACATAACGGGTTCCTCCAAGCCCTGCAATTGACAATAATATGGCTGTGTAGAGGATTGTCAGCTGCCAAGTTGTAGGGGGTTTGCAAAATCCGAGGGAGCAAGGAGGTGGCCTTAGAGAAGGGACCGTTGCAAATAATGTGAAGAGAATAGTTCCCTGTGATCAGATCATTTCATTTGATATTAAATGATATGCCTATTTATTCATAAATCATAATTTGTCAAAAAGAGACATGGTCAGTCACCATAATTAATGAATTTTTTTTCCTTCTTTTAGGAACACTATTTGACAATGAATTTCTGTTAGCCTCTTTGAGATGTACTTTATGCATTAAAACATCTCGCCAAAAACAGGGGCAATACTGGTTAAGGCATAAAATTGGCGGCACCATTTGATTGATGTTGGCGCGACCAAGAAGTGTTAGGGCACTAAGTCAAGGCAATTGTTAGATCTTGGTGGATTAGTTGACATGCAACGACGGGTCAGCTTGGTTAGCTCATGGTTAGCTCATGAGCTTATGCATTTGTTTGGGCATGATCATGGAAACGACTTGCAGCTTTTTAAGATGGGAATCTGATTTTTTTAGGTTAGTTTATTTTAAACGGTAAGGCTTGTGAGATTGTATCAAACTTGTTTATTTTCCTTTATTGGAGTTGTTTCTTTAAGTCTTTGTTAATGGAACACACGAAGGTTTTTTACCTCACTGTTTTATCTCAAAAAAATAAAAATAAAAATAAAAAATAAAGCAAATCTTGCCCAAAACTAGAATTGTAGAATATTCAGGTAGAAGTGTTCAGATTAGACACTATCCAGATATAATGAAATCTAATTCCGGGAATCTTTGTTATGGAAAAAAACTAGAGAAAGTTGTGCCTAGTGAATTAGGCTCTTCCAACATGTCCTCTTCCATCGTAAGTTGATGGTTTGGGTGCGAAATTTCCCAAAGACTGTGACAATGAGATACGATAACGAAGACATGGAACTCCCTAAATATAGTGACAATGAAAAATTGTAACCAAAACATTGATAGGATACAATATGTTTCTATGAAATAGAAAAATGGAACACCATTGGTTAAACAAACCTACACTTTTTGGATGTGTTATTAAATTTGTGCCCAACACCCTAACAAGGTCCGCTTTTAAAAGAAAAAGTACATATATGCTAGTTTCTTAAACCTCTAAACTATATCACCAACGCAAGACAAAACCCAAGTCTATCAATCAACACAGTGTTGGGTGTATGTCTTGCATACTTGTGTTCGATTAGAAGAAGAGACGACGAAGCGAGAAGGTCACCGCATGAGTTTGTTTCAAAGGTCAAAGCATCGAGGACCGCATGAGGTCTGTTTTGAAACATAGAGTATGACGGCCGACCGCCCCCTTCTCGGCGGTGACAGTCTTTTGGGCTTGTATTTCGGTATTTGTTTGGGCCCATTTTCAACTCCAGATTAAATCGTACGACTTCTGCTGCACAGATTCTTCTACAGAATATATCAGACGGTTATTGTATCAAGACTAAAACTTGGGATTACTCTAGATCTCTATATATTGTAATAGTCTCCACTGAGAGAGACATGTACTTCATTGATATTTCTTCCATTGTAATTAAGGCTCAATAGATAATTCTTGGTGAGTAAGTTTGTAACTAACTACTTGTAATCTTCTCTACTTAAATAATATCTCCTTATATTTCCCCCGAATTAGGGTTCACCCAAATCAGAATCTTTGTGTGATTGATGTGATCTACTATTTGGTTGTTCATTAGATCTGTCTGTGCTCCTCACTACCTTACTCAACAACTCCACTATGGCACCACAATTCCTTCACAACTGGTATGAGATACGGTTGACGAGTCCCTTCGTGAAGATGACAGATCATAGCCACATCAAGATCAAGCAGTTCGACGGTAAGATCAACTTCATTCTCTGGAAGGTGAAAATGTATGATGTACTGGTTCAAGAACGTCTACATCTTGCCCTAAATGAGGAAGGTAAACCATCTAACATGAAGAAGGAGAAATGGGATGAGATTTGTGAAAGAGCTTTAAGTTTAATCTGATTGTCGTTGGAGGACAAGGTCAAGTGCAACTTCCTTGAGGAGAAAAGTGTGGCAAGTCTGTAGGCAAGACTGATATCTGACTACTCAGGATCGTCGTTGTTGGATCAGATGTATTGAAGAAGAAACTATTTCGTTTCTCAATGAAGGAAGGTACCGTTCAATTTGTGGAGTTCAATAAAGTATTATCTAAAATAAGGGCGATAAATGCAGATGATCTACGCGGAAAAAGATAAAGCATTCAACTTGATATATTCATTGCCAGATTCATACAAGCATTTGATAACTACCATGCTACACTGAAAATTTGCCAAGAAGAATCTTTCGGTGGCTGAAGTGATCAAGGGCTTGAAGGAAGATCAACTTAGGACGGAAACTCATAAATCAAAGACTACTTCCAAATGTTGCTTAGCGATGAAAGATCCTTCACAAAAAAATTAAAGTGCGCATAAAGGTGTGATCCATTGCCGATAATGCAAGGTGACATTACAAGAAGGATTGTCGCAAGTTTCTAAATCAGAATAGCGTCAATGTTGTCAGTGCTTATGAGGCAAGTGATAATCTCGATTGTATTATTGTTTTTAAATCTTTAGAAGTGAATTGCGGTCTGTTGGAGAGAATTATGAGAACATCAGTTCGAAACGTTTTGGACGCTTCTATCAGCGCATACATAGTTTGGGATGGCTATTTTATTAGCCTTGTATTTTTATTTCAGCATTTATATTTGTTTTTGGCATTTAGCCATATTTAATACTTTTGCGATTTGCACCCTTTATTTTCTACAACAGGATATTTTGGAGATTTGAATTGAGATTTAATTTGAGCCTATATATAGGTCTCTTGATTAATGAAAAACAATGCTTTGATTGACTAAAAATTATTGTGATTGAGTTTTTGCTCTTCATTCATCTCATGTGTGAGACCATGAGATAATAGTTGGATTTGTGAGAAACTCTATTCCCCTCTCTTTTTTCATAACCCATCTCCCACACTTCCTCTTCTTCTTCTCCTTCTCATCCTGAAACCCATATGTCCCCTCACCCCGCCGTCGCCTCTGCCCCGATCTCACCTCGCCGTCGCCTCTACCCCGCACCCCCCGTCCACCGCTACAAACCCGATCACCTCCACACCCTCTCCACTTTGTTGCTACCGACCCACCACCGACGCCATCTAAACCCCACTCCAAACCCCTAAATCCAACTCAATGAAACCCTAACTCCCCAAATTTCCAATTCAAAATCCTAAACCCTAATCCTCAAATTCAATTCAAATCCTAAACCCTAATCACCAAATTCAATTCAGATCCTAAACCCTAATTCCTGAATCTCCAATTCAATTCCAAACCCTAATCTTCATATGAAGAGAATGATTTGTAGAGGAGTATAGTGCTATTGCGACGATTGGCATCTTATTCCTTCCTCCGTGGCGACTCGTTCATCGAACCCCGGTAACTTCTTTTCGTTCCTCCATTATTTATGTTACTGCCTTTCGTCTTTAGATTATTATCTGAATTTATAGTCGTCCACAAATATTGATTGTGTGTGCTTCTACTTGTCTAATAGCGTACGAATCACTATTGAATATTTTACTTGCTAAGAACACTTAAGTATAATTATTGAATCTTAGGCTTGATATTTAATTGGGATTGTTAGATTTGTTCAATTTCCTGAAAATCCATCATATCAATCACTAGTTTTAATTTCTTACTTAATCGACACTACATGTTGGTAAACTTAATCTTTTAATATTCTTGAAAGTTCTCTACCTAGGGTTCAATCCTTCGCTAATGGCAACATTACCTCCTGCAGCAAAAATTCATCATTTTCTCAAACCATGAGACCTTAAGATTCCTTAACTCTCAACTAAAGCTGAATCTGAGACATTCTCGATGGGTAGAGTTCTTACAAGAATATTTGTATACCATTCGGCATAAGAAAGGGACTAATAATAAGGCTGCGGATGCACTAAGTCATTGTCACATGATCTTATCCACACTGCACACCGAAATTATTGGTTTTGAGATATTAAAAGATGAGTATGCCCCCTACCCAGATTTTTACGAGATCTACACATCTTTGAAGGATGACATCACTCGAGTAATAGATGATTATTTCCTAAAAGATGATTATCTCTTCTATCGCTCAAAACTGTGCATTCCTAGTATATCATTATGAAAGTATCTTATTTGGGAATTGCATGCTGGTGGCCTTGCTGGACACTTTGGACATAGCAAAACTATTGATACTATGGAACATAGGTTTTACTAGCCTAAGCTTAAGAGGGACGTTGCAAAATTTTTAACAGGTGTCATACTTGTCAACTCGCCAAACAACAATAACAGAACACATGCATATATACTCCATTACCTGTTTCCAGTTGCCCTTGGGAAGATGTCAGCATGGATTTCGTGTTAGGCTTACCAAAAACACACAAGAAATATGATTCTATTCTTGTCGTCGTGGAACGTTTTTCTAAAATGACCCACTTCCTTCCATATTTGAAAACTTTTGAAGCATCTCGCGTAGCTCAGATCTTTTTCGATAATATTGTGAAGCTACATGGGTTACCAAAAACCATTGTATCCGATAGGGATGTGAAATTCACGAGTTACTTTTGGAAGACCCTATGACACAAAATGAGAACAAAACTGAAATTCTCTTTAGTCTTCCATCCACAAACTGATGGACAGACTGAGGTTGTCAATCAGAGTCTTGATAATCTCTTACGTACTCTTGTGGGATAAAATTTAGGAACTTGGGACTTAAAGTTAACTTTTGCTGAATTTGCCTACAACACATCAAAGAATAGAACCACCGACATGAGTCTACATGAAGGTGTGCATGGTTATCATCCTAGGCAGCCTATAGATCTTGTCCCCATGTTAGAACATCATAAAGTCTCAGAGTCTGCATCCACATTTACATCATGCATTCATGATTTGCATAGAGAAATTTTCAAAAAAAATAATGAGAATAATTTTAGCTACAAATAAGGGCACATACTAGATGGAAATTTAAAACTTTTGATGTTGGTGATGAGGTGATGTTTTGGATTCGTCCGGAACGGTTTCCAGCTAGATCCGTTAAGAAATTGAATGCACGTGTTGCAGACTCATTTAAAATTTTACATAAAATCAAATGATAATGTCAATGTCGTTGACCTTCTTGAAGGTTTTGGCATAAGTAAGACTTTCAATATTGTAACATCCCGTAATTTCTAAAGTTATAAAATATATAGTAGATATATATATATATATATATATATATATATATATATATAGTGGAGAATGGCATAATATGTAATAATGTGCAAAAGAGGGGGGCCCACCGTTGTAAACAGCAAAAGAGGGTTATGTTGAATTGAGTGCTAGGAAGGGGGGCGCCAGTTGTGAAAGAGGCAGTGCTATCTGTCTTTGGTCTTCATTGACGTGGACAAAGGGGCCCACGGGGTTTCTTTGTACACAGGAGAGAAGAGTAGAGAATGTGTATGAATTTAGTCCCACATCGGGAATTGCAATAAAAATATATAATAATAAATATAATAGCCTATGATCAAGAGTCACCAATCCGGTTAACCACCTTTTGAGAGGCAGCCTGTGGTGGGCAGTGGTATTATACTATAAATAATTTGTCTGATAAATTGTATAAATTGTCTGAGCTAGGGACAGGGGCCTTACAAATGATATCAGAGCCGATTTTCAACACCGAGTGTGGGAGAGCCATGAGTTATGGACTCCAGAATGATCGGTGGAGTGAGACAATTCCTAGTATTTCGAGATGATGGACATAAGGGCCACAGAATGATCCGCATAGTGGGATTGGTCTCCAGTATTCCAAAGACAAGAGTGACGCTCATGGACTGCTCCACATCGACTGGAAAGTAAATCCTGCACTAGATTGTGCATGCCCCGTGCTCAGTAAGACGCTGATTTCTGAAGGGGGAGTGTATGTAACATCCCGTAATTTCAAAAGTTATAAAATAAATAGTGTATATATATAGTGGAGAATGGCATAATATGTAATAATGTGTAAAAAAGGGGGGCCACCGTTGTAAACAGCAAAAGAGGGCTGTGTTGAATTGAATGCTGACGTCAAGTATGACGTCAGCCAGGGGGGCCCCGCCAGTTATGAAAGAGACAGTGCTGTCTGTCTTTGGTCTTCATTGACGTGGACAAAGGGGCCCACGGGGTTTCTTTGTACACGGGGGAGAAGAGTAGAGAATGTGTATGAATTTAGTCCCACATTGGAAATTGCAATAAAAATATATAATAATAAATATAAATCCTATGATCAAGAGTCACCAATCCGGTTAACCACCTTTTGAGAGGCAGCCTGTGGTGGGCAGTTGTATTATACTATAAATAATTTGTCTGATAAATTGTATAAATTATCTGAGCTAGGGACAGGGGCGTTACAAATATTGAGGATTTAGTACCCTATGAAGGCCCAGAATGTAACCATAGAAATCCGCTTATAGATGAGCCTACCTTGTAGCATACTAGTGAGACTCCCACCTCTCCCCCTTTACTTGATACTACTTACCCACCAATAGAAAAATTGGATAATATTTTAGATGACCAGATAATCTCTACTAGATATGGTGGTATTCAGGGATATCTGGTGCGGTGGAAGAACAAGCCAGAGTCGGAGGACAATTGGATTGATCGTGAGGAGCTCCAGCGCTTGGATCTAGACCTTTTAGAGCACTATGACAGAAGCACCGGTTTTGACTCGACTAGGTCGAGCTCTCTCCCACCCGGAAAGAATGATGAGGACATCAGTTCGAAATGTTTTGGGCACTTCTGTCAGTGCAGACATCGTTTGGGATGGCTATTAACCTAGTATTTTTATTTTAGCATTTATATTTGTTTTTTGCATTTAGCCATATGTAGTATTTTTGCTTTTTGCAGCCTTTATTTTCTGCATTAGGATATTTTAGAGATTTGTATTCAAATTTATTTTGAGCCTATATATAAGCCTCTTAATTAATGAAAAATAATGCTTTCATTGACTAAAAATTATTTTGATTGAGTTTTTTCTCTTCATTCATCTGTTTTGTGCCTATTACAATAGGTTTACACCATGGTTCGGCTTTAAGCCCCTACGTCTTTACTTTGGTTATGGATGAATTGATGCAAGAAATACAAGATGAGGTACGCTGGTGTATGTTTTTTACTGATGACGTCGTCTTAGTGGACGTACGCTGGTGTATGTTTTTACTGATGACGTCATCTTAGTGGACGAGACTAAAGCAATAGTCAATGCTAAATTAGAATTGTGGAGAGAAACTTTGGAAGCTAGAGGATTTAGGATAAGCAGAACTACAAGAGAGTATATGGAGTATAATTTTAGTGATATTCGAAACACAACTGAGGAAGTAGTGAAGCTTGATAGCCTAGAGATACCTAAGGGAGACCGTTTTTGATATTTAGGCTCGATTATACAAAGAGATGGGGAGATTTGTGAAGATATTATACATAGGATCCCAGCAGAGTGGCTTAAGTGGAGAAGTGTCTGTGGTGTTTCGTGTGACAAACGTATACCTTTGAAGTTGAAGGAAAAATTTTATAGGACGGCTATTAGACTAGCAATGATGTATGGAACAGAGTGCTAGGCAACAAAGAAACAACACGTTTAAAAAATGAGTGTAGCAGAGATGATGATGCTAAGATGGATATATAGTAAAACAAAGAATGATAGAATTAGAAACGAGCATATACGAGACATGCTAAAGGTAGCTCTAATCTAAGATAAGTTAAGAGAGAATTGTCTCAGGTGGTTTGGACATGACACACGTAGACCTAGCAGTACCCCCGTTAGAGAGAGTGATTTGATAAGTGTTGAAGGTAGAGTTAGGGGTAGAGGAAGAACTAAATTAACTTGGGTGAAAATAGTGAGAAAATATATGATAGCATGTGACCTTACAAAAGATATTGCACTAAACCAAGCAGAATGGAAAACCAGAATTCATGTAGCCGACTCCAACTAGTTTAGGAAAAGGCTTTGTTGTTGTTGTTGTTGTTGTATTCATCTCTTGTGTGTGAGACCCTGAGAAAATAGTTGGGTCTGTGAGAAATCCTAACTACACACCTATATTCTCCCCATTCTTTTCACAACCCATCGCCCTCACTTCCTCTTCTTCTTCTCCTTCTCATCCCGAAACTCATACATCCCCCTCACCTAGCTGTCGCCTCCTTCCTGATCTCACCTCGCCGTCGCCTTGACCCCACACCCCCCTTCCGCCGTTGCAAACCCGATCACCTCCACACCCTATCCACTTTGTTGTTGCCGACCCACTACCAATGCCATCTGAACCCCACTCCAAACCCCCAAATCCAACTCAAAATATGAAACCCTAAATTCCCAGATTTCCAATTCGAAATCCTAAACCCGAATCCCCAAATTCAATTCAAATCCTAAACCCTAATTCCCAAATCTCCAATTCAATTCCTAACCCTACTCTTCATATGAAGAGAATGATTTGCGGAGGAGTACAGTGTTATTGATTGCGACGATTGGCACCTTCTTTCTTCCTCTGTGGCGACTCGTTCATCGAACCCCGGTAACTTCTTTCCATTCCTCCATTATTTGTGTTACTGCCTTTCGTCTCTAGATTATTATCTGAATTTACTGTCATCCACAAATATTGAGTGTGTGTGTTTCTACTTGCCTAATAGCATACGAATCATTATTAAATATTTTACTTGCTAAGAGCATCTGTAGTCCCTATATTTCTAAAATTTGGAAGATATAGGGAACGAGCAGCTGTACTCGTTCCCTATATTTCCAAATTTTGGAAAAATATGAACTACAGTTCTAAATTTGAGAGACGATATAGGAATTTCCCTAATATACGAATCGAAACATCATCTTGCTTCCATTCTTAAAAAAAATCTTGGATGCAAGATGATCTTGCGTATGATCAATTTAAAAAAAACATGTGTGTTCAATCATTTTTTTTAAAATGTGTCGGACGCAAGATCATTTTGCATCTGACCAAATTTAAATATAAAAAAAAATCACTGAAGATATCGGACGCAATTTCATTTTGCGTCTGACGAAAATTTTTTTAAAAAAATCAGAACAGACGCAAGACCTTCTTGCGTCCGTGATTTTTCCCCCCAATTTTTTTTCTTATTTTATGGAATAGAGCCTATAAGATTGTTTAGGCATATAAATTTAATTTGAGATTGGTTTGATTTTTTTGATCAAAGGATGAGATAAAATGGCCCTATAGGAATTGTTGTGTTCTTATGCGTACAATTTATTTTTTTTACAAATGTGGTGGACTCATTTTTTTATTATTATTAATGACTGAGATTCAAGAAAAAAAAGATCATTCACTGTTCGACCAAATTTTGGGTTTCAACGACTACAAGCACAACTCAAAATTCCAATTTCTAAAACCCAAATATGAAAATTTTGAGTTTTAACGACTACAGATGCTCTAAGAACACTTAAGTATACTCATTGAATCTTAGGCTTGATATTTAATTGGGACTGGGGATTATTATACTTGTTCAATTTCTTGAAAATTCATCATATCAATCACTAGTTTTAATTTCTAACTTAATCGGCACTAGATGTTGGTAAACTTAATCTTTTAATATTCTTGGAAATTCTCGAATTTTTTTCGGTACTGACCCATTTTTGAAAATTTTGAGCAATCTGACCCACTTTCAAAAATATTTACCCAACTGACCAAGTTTGGACACGTCAGCATTAACTGCTATTGGAAATAACAACATAGGTTGTTTATATGTCGTTTCCAATAGTGACATCTATTAAAAAAAATCTGCATGCCTCTATTTGGAGTAACGGCATCAGTTAACGTATTCCCAATCTTTTCTCTCTGACTTGGAAAAAATTGTAAGTGTGAAAAAATCTTATAGCTGATGTCGCTATTCCGAACAACTGTATTAGCATTACATATGCCGTTATTAGGGATAGCGGCATCAGTTATAATATTTATTGTTAGGGATAACTGATGTCGTTGTTTGGAACAGCGACAACAGTTCATTTTATTACTTATACTTGGCTAATCTATTTCTGTGAACTGTTGTCGGTGTTTCTAAGAACGAAAATAGTTATCTCATGTCGTTATTTAGAAGAACGATTGTGGAGGAAGAGAGTTTAATGAGTATTATAACTGATGCTGTTATCTTCAACAATAGAATCAGTAATGTGAATGTCGTTATTGGGGATGACGACATTATTTATAAGTTGTTTCAGCACTTGAAAATTTTTTCAAGTCAGAAGGTTCACACTTGTATAAGAAATATACTAATGTCGTTTTTCCAAACAGCGGCATGCTATATGACGTTGTTTGGAAGAACAACATGGAATTAACCTATGCCATTTTTGCCAAGAACGTGTTACGCTGATGTGTCCAAAATTGGGTCAGTTGGGTAAATATTTTTGAAAGTGGGTCAGTTTGGTCAATATTTTCAAAAAGTGGGTCAGTATAGAAAAAAATCGAAATTTTGTACCTAGTGTGAAGTTTACATCAGGAAGTAATGATCCCTAAAATCCTCCAAAAACTCTTTCCCCAAGCCACTAGCGCATTGCCCATAGTCCTCTTTACCGACTACCACCAGATGCCTCGATCTTTCTCTAGTTGGATGGCAGCCAACTTTACCTTGCTGTCCTCTGGTGTTTCCAATACCTCAAGAAAGTCTTTATCTACCTAATCATGCACCTCAAATAAATTACCACAGTAGGATCGGCCTGCCCTTCAAACACTGGCGGCCTCATCCGTTTGAAAGACTCGATCTGTATGACCAGGTCTTGACACCTAACCTCATGACATTATTCAAAGTCTGGTAGACCCTAGCAAGTTTTGTCTCCAGATTGAGCTCATCACCATTGTCTCTGCTAATTTCCTCTTCAACTCTATTATTCCTAGTTCTGCATCCTACCATTTCTGGTCGAAAGAAAAAATATTTTCAAATTAGTCGAAGGAATCATCGCGCGCACACACACACACACACACACACACACACACGTCGAGACTCAAATAAATTACCTTGCTTTATTATGTTTTGTTATGTAGCGCATGCTTTAATATGAATAAAATGTAATTTCATGTTTATATATATATATATATATATATATATATATATATATATATATATATATATATATATATTTCATTGCATTCATTATTAGTCATTCACGACGGGCTTTCTGGGCCCTCCTAAACTCCTCTCGCAGTTTAGCTACTTCTCGTTGGCACTACACAAAACACCTCTTAGATTTCCTCTCTTCCTCATGAAACAAATTCTTCATTTGCATGAACTGATGGGCCGCTCAGACTTGGAACCCCTAAAGACTCCCAACCTTTACTTCCAGAAAAGCAATACATTACTGATCTTCGAGTTGTTACTCCTCAAGTTCACTCGTCCTCCACTGATACCGGATCAGTTGGCGTCGAAGCGTGGCCATCTTATGTTGAACTGTGCTAAGAGTCAAAGAAATAATTGTGAAATCTTCTAAAGAACTCACTGGAGGTGAAGTGTGTGGACGTGACTTAGCATAAGATAATTTATTGGGTTCCTCTCCATCGAGATTCTCCTCCTTATGATCCTCCTCTTCCTTAGATTCTTCCTCTTCATGATCATCTTCCTCAGGATCCACTCCCTCAATATCTATGAAAAGTAAATCTTCTTCCAAGTCTTCCATAGGATTATGGTCATCTGCCATCTTACAGGAAGAGAAAATCATTCTATGTATAAGGTATCACAAATGCAAGTTCAAAACAACTATAGCATTTATGACTCTAAAATCACACGTATCTAGTGTCATCCTAAGTCCATTTCACATACTATGTTTAGCACTACTATTTGAAGTCGGCTCTGATATCATTCTGTAACACCCTGAAACCCGAAACACTGGGAACCCTACATCACTCGCAAGACCGATACTTCAATTGCAATACATAAACATAATGTTAAGCACGAAAATACAAAAATCTTACTACGAGTCCAAAATCACTTGAATTGATAAGATGACAGACTCTCAGGATGTCACACTTCTATGGTAACACCTCAGGAAACCTTACCTGCAAAACCACAATCTGTGGGATCGTCAGCTTGTGAGGTCGATGGTAAAAAACCCAACAACAACAACTAACTCCTAAAACACAGCATAATAGAAGAACTACTTGAATCAATCGATATGTTAAATGTAAATAGAATTAGTCAATTATACAATATCGTATGAGTGAGTGTGAAACTAATGTCCTAGAGTGTCAAACATATATTTACTATGCTAACATGCACAATTTAAATATGCTCTTATAATGCACGTTTGTTTGGAATGATATATAGCATATACAACATACTTTCGAAATGCAAGCTACTATCATTTTTTCTCATTATAGGGTTCAATCCCGCTCTATGCAATGCCTAAACCCAATGACAAGTACTCCAATGCATAGTCACCTGTAAGTCGAACTTCCAGGATATTGGACCTTACCGGTCTACCCCTAGCCCACGCATCCTGGATTTACCGGGCGTATCCTCAGTCCCAAACATTCATAGGAACCCAGCTCTTTACTAGACATGTCCATCATTGTTTCCTTCATATCTTCTTCTAATGCAAGTTCTTAATTTAAATGATGCAAAATTTTACTTCAAAGTGAACGATCCCTATTTCGGACTTACGTTTCCATAAACAGGAATCTTGGTCATACTAACTATATTCTACTCCTCACTCAGAGTTCTCAAATCTTGCCGAATCCGGGCCTCATTCAAGCCACAACACCTCCATTGGTAAAGACCAAGTCATACAATTTTAATTCAACTTCCAGTTAACCCCAATGCCCAAGCAATTGGTTCAACCATGCATATATGTATATTCTTCATCTTAGTAATTATTTGAGTTACAATTCATGTGAAGCCTAACTTCACATGATCTAACTCACGTAACAGTTGTATAGTTTTACTCTCTGGAATCTAGAGTATCATTCACATTATATAAGCCCAAATTCAACTTCTATTACATTTTGAATTATTGCAAACTCTAAATCGAGCCACATCCTATGCAATTATATTTAAATATTCATTACTCAAACGAAGAATAATATAATCAATTCAAATCTTTTATATGCTTTACATATTCTTAACAAAGACAAACATGCACACTAAACCTCATAGCAACACATTAGATCAAAAATCGATCAAAAAATCAATCAAAAAGTCGAACTACTCAATCTATGCATATTGCGGAAAGTACCTGCGGAAGCTAAATAGCTTCCTCAAGGTGCTTCCACAAGCACTTGCAGATGCAGAATAGACTCCGGCGGAAGCAACAGGCAGAAGCTATTTTGCTTCCGTTGACTGCTTCCATAACCTACAGAACCTAGTTTTCTATTCTATTTCAAATCTGATTCTGACTCAAATCTTTTTTAATATCAACCCAAATACTAACACATGCATTCCTAAACATTGTAGCAACTAAAATAACACATTTAGTTCACATTCAACATGCTATCTTATTCATTTGTTTCATAACCATACTTCAAGCATATTTGACAATTATGATCATAGGATTGAATTTAAGAAGTCAAAACAATGCCTATTCATGCATTCTAATGATACAATTCTTTTTAAAAATCTTTGATTATCATACAACTAATATTATATTATGCACATTTTAATTACTTCATCAATTGCCTAAACAACTCTAACTATCATTCTTAATGTTTATCCAACTCATCTATCGAGTTTGCATCATCATTACTTCAATCATCTAGCATGCATACAACTTATGATCAAAATGAAATCATAGTATTAGAAGTTGTTACCCACTTTCGCTTGTGAAAGAGAGGATGAAGACGTCAAGTTCCACACAATCTCGAGCTACACCCACTTCTAGAAATCATGAAATCCAAGCATTAACTCTCATTTGAACTCACTCAAAATTAAAACAGTTTGAGTTAGAGATCGGTATGAGTGAAAATGAGGGAGTTTGGCATGGTATTTATAGGTACAATGGGGTGAGAGGGTTTGTTGGGAGAGTGGGATGAGAATAAGGAGTAGTGGGATTGTTTTGGTGAGAGTTGAGAGCTGAATTGGAGGAGTTGTAGGGGTAGTTATAAGTTGACTAATGAGGGGGTTATAATTCAGTTTTTGAAGTGAGAAAGTGGAGCATTTGAGAGGTTTTCAAAGTGAATTGATGGGGTGAATTCGGGTGTGGGTTCAGCCCGAATATTGGCTTGGGTTTGGACAAACTTGGGGCTCGAGTTTTTGGACATAGTGAGGCGAGCATTGGAAAATGAGGAGATACATGGTTAGGGATGCACATAGAGAAAAATAAAACTAGGATTGTGTCGATTACACGAACACGTGACAAACACACAAAATAAATAAGAGCTCTAATTATACAATCAACTAATAATATTGTGAAGTTAGCAAAATCAAGCAACACAAAATCATTGATTTTAACACTACTATCAATAATATTCTTGCTATTATACATAATAATATGACTGCACGTGTACAACACGTGGAGGGACAAAATTGTCATTATAAATTTTTGCGAGGTGTTATAATGTTAACGCCTACTGGGGTGTGACCTTGAGGGGCATAATGATAGGTGAAATTTGGTAGAAGATTGATTCAACTAGCTGAAGAAACTACTGAATTGAGTTCGTTTACAGGTTGAGAGTAAAAGAGACTAGAGATGATAAATCACATAGTATTGATAGCACGCGTATGCAATCCAATGTGGAGATTGTTCGGTGTATGTCTTGCATACTTGTGTTCGATTAGAAGAAGAGACAACGAAGTGAGGAGGTCGAAGCATCGAGGAGATGACGTCATAAAATAGCAAACAACAACATCAACAATACAAAGACCGTCTACATGGACAGCCGACTGCATGAGGTCTGTTTTGAAATGGAGAGCATGACAGTTGACCACCCTCTTGGGACAGTCGTTTTGGGATTGAGGCGTCAACGAATGCCCATTGTCATAGCGGAACTAAATAGAGCAATAAGGAAGTCGAAGTAGACGAGACAAATCAATTGAGCAAGCAAGTAGATCCACCAATCCAATATAAACACAACGAGGATTTATCCCGGTTAGCTTTCGCTTAATCCGGAGGAAAATATAGGGAGATCTGATATTCAAATAGAAGATATTACAAGGAGTTACTGATTCACTCAATCAAGGAATTAAACTCACTCACCAAGAACTATCTCTCCCATGCCTCTCTTTGCAATGGAAAAAATATCAATGAAGTACTCTACTCTCATATTAGAGGAAGTTTAC
This sequence comes from Hemerocallis citrina, assembly GCA_017893485.1. Lineage (NCBI taxonomy): Eukaryota > Viridiplantae > Streptophyta > Magnoliopsida > Asparagales > Asphodelaceae > Hemerocallis > Hemerocallis citrina. Next base: position 146,088,618 of record CM030358.1, on the reverse strand, counting down.
AATATATATAGAAGAATAGAGAGAACCTTGGGTTTAATCTTGATTTTCAGTCATCCGATCTGTAGGAGAAGTAACTGAATAGGAACCGTACGATCTAACTTGGAGTTAAAGATTGGGCTGAAACGACCTAAAAAATTGAGGCCCAAAATGAACAAAGCACCGCGGTCGGTCGGCCGTCTAACAAGACCGGTCGACCGTCTTCCTCTTGGCCAAACCCTGTGCAACTGTGGTCGGGTGTGCGGTCGGGGGGTGCAGTCGACCGTAACTTTGAACAGTCGACCGCAACTCTGTCTGCACTATTTCTGCTCTGTTTTCTTCTACTCTCTTCGACGCTTTGACCTCCGTGCTTCATCTTACCTTCTTCTAATCTGAACCAAAAGCATTCAAACACATTCCTAACAAGTCAACCGTTCTCAGCTGCTGGCACTGTTTTGGGCATGTATTTGGTTATTTATTTGGGCTTATTTTCAACTCCAGGTAGATCATACGGCTCCTACCGCATGACTTCTTTTACATGATATATCGAATGGTTTTTGTATCAAGACTACAACTTAGAGTTTTCTCTAGATTTCCATATATTGTACTAGTCTTCATTGAGAGAGACAAGTACTTTATTTATGTTTCTTCTATTGTAAGTAAGGCTTCAGAGATAGATCTCGGTGAGTGAGTTTGTAACTAATTCCATGTATTCTTCTCTAGTTGAATAATATCTCCCTATATTTTTCCATGGATTAAGATTTGCCCAAACGGAAACAAATCTTTGTGCGATTGGTGTGATCTACTATTTGGTTGTTCATCAAATCTATTTGTACTTCTCGCTATCTTACTCAACAATTCCGCTGTGCCACCACAATTTCCTAACACGCAAAAAAGCCGCTAGGTGAGTGATTCTGTTAAGAGTTGTGTCATTATGTCAGTAACTCTGTCGCATGCACTATATGTACTTATGTTTGGTGAAAATTAGGACAAATTTGCCCTCATCTTCCTTTTCGTCAAATTCTTAATTCCAAAAATAGTTGTGGTTAATTACTTGGGGGATTACTTTGTTGAGTCGAGCGGAATGTAAGTAGTAACAAAAATAGTAAAAAAAATTAGTACAATTAGCACTAATCTAAAAATAATAATAATAACAAATAATACATATTATATTACAGACATCACGATTGGAAAGAGCATATTTTCGGGTCAAGGGGAGGTTGGACAATATATCTATCATTATTAAATTAATTAGGTGAATGACTAGCTATCTGCAGAGACTTATTAGCTACAATACATTTATTATAAAAATCAACACATAATTAAATTTAATTAATTAAATTAATAAATTATTTAATTAAATACCAGTAAGGAAGCAGCAGAGGCACCGGCGATGACGCGGAAGCAGCCGAGGCCAGAATCGGCAGCGATGGCGCCAATGACTGGAGAGAACATGTTGGAGCCGCCGACGAAGGTACTGATCTGGGCGGCTTTAATGCTTGCCACGTGGAACTGTTGGATTAGGTAGACCGTTAGATTCGATGAGAGGCCGGAGACAGCCACTCCTACGGCTACCTTGGTCCCTGGAAATCATGCAAAATAAATTAAATTCAAATTTTGAGCTATTTATTTTTAATTAGCAATTCATAATCAGAGAGAGAGAGAGAGAGAGAGAGACCTATGATGAAGGGGAAGGTTTTCCAGCCACCTTTGTTACGGTTGATAGATGTGGTTGTCAAAGCTTCATCATCCTCCACAGCCATGGAAGGAGAAGGAGAGGGAGATTTTTATTTTTATTTTTTTTGGGTAATAAAAGAGATATTCTGTTGTTAAGAAAATGAGGTGTGCTAGAGCCAACTGCTAATAAAATTGACTGGTTGCCTCAGACCTGAGAAATTATCTAAAACAGACTGGTTGCCTATCATTGACAGGGTAGAGGACAGACTGTTGGATTGGAAAGGTAAATCGCTGTCTCTCGGGGGCAGAGTGGTACTCATCAACTCAGTGTTGTCTAACCTGCCAATCTACTACATGTCCTTTTTCGAGCTTCCAAGGTGGGTGATCCAGAGGATTGACCGAATTCGAAAACGATTCCTTTGGAAGGGGGCAGACTCGAATAAAGGAGGTTACCACCTCATCAAATGGAGTATTCACTACAACAAATATGACATTTGATAGCATTCATAAAATGCTATAGTAGACCTACGATAGCGTTTTATAAACGCTATCAAAAGCCCCGCTATAATAAGTCTATAGCGTTTTGACCAAACGATATAGAAACTATAGCGTTTTGTAAAACGCTATAGTTTCTATAGCGTTTTGGAAAACGCTATAGATTCTATACCGTTCGGCAAATGCTATAGAATCTATAGCGTTTTGTTAAAAAGCTACAAAAAATTTTGATATTTGTGATTTTTTACAGCATTTTAAAACGCTATCGTTTTGATATTTGTTTTAACTCTATACAAAAAAAAAATCTACGGATACAAATAAAAATCGATTTATCGAAAATGTCAATACACCATTATAACTATAAAAGTTTCGCAAATTTGTGTACAAATATATAAAAACATACCAACATAGAAATATCTATACAATAAACTGATACAAAAGTTCATCCAATAAACTTAAAACTGACGACAAAAAATTCTTGAGTTCCTAACATCAACACAACTTGCAAACTTAAAATTGACGACAAAAAATTCTTGAGTGCCTAACATCAACACAACTCGCATTCTTCGTTTCATCCACGACGTCTCCAATCTGCAAATGTAGAAGGAAAAATGTCAAACATAAGATTCATGTAGTCATATTATTCATTACAACTAGTATGAATTATATGAATATATTCTAATAAAACAATGGTGTTAGGGCCTAAAGGTATGGGTTTCTTCATTCACTTAGTTATGCAGGGCTCTTCAGCAGTACCATCCACCTTGTTAAATTGTGATTGTGAGCTCCGCACTACATACGTATCTCTCTAACATTATAGCCTTTTTAAGTGGAAGAAGACCATGAGATCGGTAACCAGTAACATCATTATAACTACACTACATGGATGCCATGTTCTCCCTACGGATTCCTTGAAACGCACGGCCCATCAAACATTCATGCATCACAGTTTGTAACTCTCAGTGGTCTGTTATACTAAAGACCAAACCATTTATTGTTAGTCAGACTCTTTGTCAAAGTAATATCCTACTCTGCCTTCAATTTTAGGGTAGTAAGCTTTTTCAGTAGTTATGCAAAAATCATAGAAAATTATTTCTACAAGAAACTGGGCAATGACTTACAGGAAGAAGCATTTCTTCAATTGCAGAAAGATATGCCTGACAGAGCTTGGAATCCACTTTGCAATGTTTAAACGCATCGGTAAAGACCTGTATATGGCCCAGTAAAGTAGTTTTAGTAACTTCTAACGATGAGCATTATTGTCAACATTCCGATACAGTATGTATCGCTTTGTGAAGCATACACTCTAAATTGCAAGGGTCTTGTGCTTTTTGGAAATGCAAGCATGAGTTGTTGTATTAGAATTACAGATGAGATTTCTTAGAGGATGGGATCATTTTCGAGAGAAGTTGAGGAGGAGAAGAAGACAGACTTAGAAAGCTGCACAAGGATAAATGATTTAGTGACTAATTTTGTGGAAGCTTACCAGGACTATTTTACTATAAATAAAAAAATGTGAAGAAAACAAATATACTATGATACAAGATAAGGAAAAAGTCATAATCAAAATAATTTTTTATATAAGAAATTAATAGAATCAACACTAAAAATTTATAAGATAACCATCAAAACATTATCTGGAGACTGTAGGCACTATTAATTTAAAAGTTGGTTTAAAGCTCTAGAAAGCTTAAGCAAAAGCGGGACTAAAAGTGAGGCTTCTATCGGACTATTATGACTATGTTGGAGATTTTAAATCTAGGATAATGTGTCATCTCTCAACAATCTTCCTGGAGTCTGTAATATTTTCCACTGAATGAATTATTTGTGTTTTCGGAGCTTGTAAATATTTCCACCTTGTCATTGCCATACAATTGATTTTACAGCATATCTCTACTCATTATGTATGATAACTGATTATGTTCACCCCATCTGGTGCTTTGAGGTTATCTACTTTCATAATTCGAATGAATCAAATTTTATTTTTTTTTCAACGGAAGAATGTTGGAAGCTACTTTGGCATGAACAGAAATCTATTAATGGACCACTAGGAGAACATTGTACCCACTATTTATTCCTTGAGAATTATAAAGCTAAAGCATAAAGCATAGGTATCAATTGCCTCATACATAGCATTATAGTTATCAAAGACTTCATACAATCTATGACAAAAACGTAGGCAGAAGAACTAAGTAGGTATGCTTCTTTGCATTAGATCTATGATACCAACCTAAGCATTCTAGTCAAAAGAATTCAGAACAAATTAAGTCAAAGAGAATTTTATTTTGTCCGTAAATATAGAAGTACCCTTTTGTCTTAAATTTCCTTTGCATCAAGTAGAATATACACCAGCAATCGAATTACTTAAATTAAAATTGCCTGTATAGCTACTGATAAGCTTCAGAAACACATCATCCGGTATATACCCTGAGTCTTGACCTAATCACTTGTCGGCATATTGGGCATGTAGACAAATTCTGACCACATTCTCTACAACACTGAAATCATAAATGCAATGCATTGCTTAACATGATAACATGAATAGTTTGAAGAAAAAACTCAAAAAGAGAAGAGGTACTACTATAAACATACCATATGGCCGCACCCAAAGGCCAAGTCTTTTGCATTGGTCAAGCAGATAGGGCAAACCTTCAATGAAATATTGCTGTAAAGATTATCAACGGACAAATAAAAAATATCAACGCAAAACATTTCAGTGTTTACTTCTCATTACCTGGTTTGGATCTTCACTTGTGGATTGCTGTGGTCTGGTTTGTATCCTTGTTAACGATGGTTGTCTTCGGGTGACAGGTATTGGAGGAGGGCGTGGCACCACCCGCTTCGCCTTCCCAGTCACCCGCCTTTTTGGTCATTAATGTTAAAGAGTCAGTCTATCAAAATGAAAAAATGAAAGTAAAAATGAAGGGTTCAACAAATATATGCTTCATATATTACCCAAGGAGTCCCAATTCTCTGGTTGCTTTATACTGGATTGGTACTTCCATCAGAGCAGCTAGGGCAAAGGCTGTTTCCTTCTCTGCTGGGTTTGTATTTTTCGCCATGATATCAGTGAAGTTGACAAACTGCAGTAAACCAAGTATCTCAAAACTGACTGTAAAAGAGAAGGACTAATAAATAAACTACAATGTTTACTATCCATGTTCAGTAGGATATATACTTGAAAGTTGTCGAAATCTCGTGCTGGAATCTTGTCATCAAAATTTCTCATGTCTTCCCAAGGTCCATCACCAACTCCAACCAGCACAATTGAGAGGGGGTAAGAACTAGTAGTAGTAAACATTTCATCAATTGCAAGCTTTTATAATATTACACACTGTGATTATGTAGCCTCGCATTGCTTTGCTAAATAGTAATTGTAGGTTAATCATATAGACAATTGTTCATGTAGATATACCTTGCCGTTACAATTGAGTTGATTGTTTTCTCCTCTTGGGGGCTAAGAGCTCCTATATCTGTATCAACACTTCGAGTAACCTTCGCATATAGAAGAAAATAGCTTTAATGCATGATATTACAGACAGAACTTCACAGGGAGTAGTTTAGTTAGTTACCTGGCCATCAGCAATGATAACCAACACATGATAGTGCCCGCCAATTCTCTCAACTATGTCAACAGCTGCCTCCACAATTGGTGCGAAGGAAGTTGGTCCTTGAAACGAAACAATATATGAACCAGGTGTAAAATTAATAGTCGGTATAGAAAAGAAACTATCAACACAGACACTTGGTACTTTTATTTTATAGAATTTCATTGCATGATTTTTAGTATATAGGCATATTCCATAAGGCAACCAATAGTTCAGTGCATTAGAGTTTTCGAAAATATTAGGCTTTCTTAACTTAGTCATGTATTTGTGCCGTCTTGTATGAATATCAGAGTAAGAGTGTGAATAGATGAAAACCATCTACTGTCATGAAACAGATTGACTGTAAACACTTAAGTATTCATCCAAGATGTCATAACTTAGTGCAGTAACATTGGTCTTAGATAAGTCCATCACCTGATTAAATCAAATTTCAGGTGATGGACTTACCAAAGCCATCACCTGAAAGAAAGCAATTTCAACAACTAAATTGAGTCAAAAAAATGATAACAATGAATAACGAATACTAATATACAAAATAAGGAAATGTATAATTGCCTCCGACAACATCCCTACTGTATATTGATTATTAACTTAAACTTCTTATAATTGTCTTTTGAGTAAACCCAGTCTACCAAATAACCGAATAATATCTCAAAATTTCTCACGAGCATTCTCACAAACACCTTGTGTGCCTCCTTAAATAAGCAGAAAATCGATAGGATGTTTTGAGCATTCTCACGCCATCAAAATCGACATTAGGGTTAGAGAGGATGAGAATAATACCCATGGCAATCTTCTCAATGTTCTCATGGCAATCTAGGATCTAATCAGTGAAGCATGGTAAAGAACAACATGGCAATCAAAATTCATCAACTAAGGGGGAAGCACCAAGCAAAACAAGCATCAAATTCATACCTCGGGTTTAATTGGAAAGGAAAACGGCGACGGTGGAAAGGAAGACGGCGGCGGCAGTGGCGATGGAGGAGCAACGACGATGGTGGGAAAGGGACTGCGACGGGACATGGCGGGACGCTGACGGCGACGTAGCGGGACGACGACGGCGACGTGGTGAGACGGGGATTCAGGTGTGAGAGAGAGGGGAGAGAGAAAGGGGATTCGAGACTGAGAGAGAGAGAGACAGAGAGGGGATTGAAGGATTCGGGTGAGATAGAGAGAAAGAGAGAAATTGTATAATTTGGGGATTTAAGATTTGGGGGGAAATGAAAAAGTTTGGAGGCAAATGAAATAATTTAGGAGGGTTAGTTGGCAGATAAATAACTTAAACTTTTCAAGTGGGTGGACTATACCCACAGTGTTTTGAGATATAATATTATAGGATACCTATACCCACAGTTTACTACACGTCCGTAGGTATATGATGTCTATACCCACGGTTTTAGTGACCCATCACTACAGGTGTCCGTTGGTATATGGCAAATTTCTTGTAGTGGTTAAAGGGTTTCGATGCATTTGGATTTTTTATTTCTTTTTTGCTCATATCTATTTTGTTTATTTACGGATATAATAGCGTTTCTAAAATGCCGTAAATAATATAGCGTTTTAAAAACGCTGTCATAACTAAGAGTAAATTTTAAAATTAATCAAAGATAGCATTTTCTTCAAAAATGCTATTATTGATCGCTTTCAATAGCATTAACACTTAAATGCTATAATAAGTCCGCTATAAAAAGCCCTATATGTTGTAGTGATTGCTTGCATGAAGAAGAAGCATGGAGGGCTAGGCATTATCGACCTCAGAGATATGAACCTTGCCCTGTTGGGGAAGTGGTGGTGGAAGGTGTTCCACAATAGTGGGGAAGGGTGGCAGGACTTCATTCAACCATATCTCAGGGGAAAAGGCACAAGAAATCTTGGCTTCCGAGTAGGAGCTAAAGTCTCGCGACTCTGGAAAGGAATTGCCAAGGCTAGCGGCCCATTCAACTCGGCAGTTACGTCAGCTATCGGCAATGGCCGGTCCACCAGATTCTGGTGGGATAAGTGGTGTGGAGCCCACACCCTGAAGGAACTGTTCCCGGACCTGTACGAGAGGTCGAGTCGACCGAATTTGTCCATGGCCGAAGGATGGAAAAGGGGAGGCTGGAAGCCGGCGTTCCGAGGAACGCTCACCCCGAATTTACAACAGCAATTGCTCGACTTGCAAGCACACATCACTCGGGCAGGCACCATGTGCACACAAGGCTCAGACCAGAAGCGATGGGGACTCGAGAGCAAGGGAGCTTTCTCGGTGAGATCTCTGTATCATCGGATCCACTTTTGAGGATGCAGACCCAGTTGGGCACAGGTGTTGTGGAAGGCGAAAATCCCCCTTAAAGTCAGGGTGTTCTTATGGCTAGTGCTCAATAATGCTATTCTCACGAGGCAAAACCTTGCCAAAAGACTTCCACAGGTGGCGACCAATTGTGGCTTCTGCGATGTCCATGTGGAAGATCTAAATCACCTGTTCATCCACTGCCCCAGAAGTAAGGCAACTATGGTTGAGGTACTCCGAGCCTTAGGAACAGGAGACTACCCCTGGGTTTATGAGGATTTGTGGATTGGCCCTAAATTTGCAATGATTCGCCATGATATGAAGGATGCGTGGTACATCGCAATTACGGCAACGACTTGGGTGTTATGGCTTGACAGAAATAATTTTTATTTTCGTGCTACATGTAATAGTATTTCTGGTAACCTGTCTCGCATCATGCATCTTATCTCTTTTTGGGCTATAGCTACGGCCACAGGGGCAAGAGAAAGGATAGCCAGAGTATTCCAGGTAGAGGAGTTCGATGATGAGGAGATAGAGATCGGGCCGACGTTGGACTGAGGGACTGGCTTCACCAGTCACGACAGTGCTTTTGCTACCTGCTTTTTTTGTTTCTGCCTACTGTACTATCGGGTGGATTGATGATTGAGTAGTTAGACCCATCCCCCAGGGTTTGTTAGGGGTGTATGTTTGTTTTCCGCCTTTTTCTTTCTGCATTGTACTTTTATTTTGTATTGTTGTTTTCTCCCGGTACACCGGGGTTGTTTTATTAACTGCTTATTAATGAAACAGGGTGGCCTTATTCCACCTTTTCCTAAATAAAAAAAACTGCTAATAAAATAAAATAAAAATAAAAAAAGTAGTGCCAGACCTACAATCTTTACAAAATTTACAATCTTATGTGGCACAGTTCTATTAGAGATGTCTACAATCTGCTCTACAAAATTTTACAAGATATTTTTAATTGTGCCGCCTAAGATTGTAAAGAGAAATGTAGTAAGAATCAGTTGTAGGTGAATATAACCTTTAAAAAAAAAAGATATCAAACTTATTATTATGTAGGGGTGGGCATTGGTCGGTATCCGACCTAATATGGACCATCCACCACCGATAAAAGAAGATCGATTTTTTAATTTTCTCATCCCAACCAATCCGAACCTTAATTGGATCGGTTTCCATCCAAGCCAATTAAGCTCGGTTTGGATCGGATTGGATGGTCGGTTTGGCGCGCTACTTTTCACTTTCAATATCATTCATAATTTTGTTGAAATTTAAAAGATCAACTTCAATCAAACTTACGAAACAACCTGGCATTTGTTATTTATAAATGAATTTAAAACGACGATTCATAAAACGACAAGTTGTTAATAAATTTTGCACTAATTGTTTGAGATTATGACGTTAAAATGGATGAGATAAACTATTTTTTCACTTGCATACTTCTGTAATCTTAGTTTATTATCATAAAAGAAACATTAAATAACCATATCTAATTGAATTTCAGGTACAATAAAAAAAGATTTAGATTACAATTTCTACTTGACTTGATTAAAGTAACTACTAAATGTTACATCAACTTCATGATTCTATTAAGTTTGGCCACACTGTAAATCAAGTATTTCTCAACAACATAACACACAGAATTATGGAGAATCAAAACATAGGTAAAACAATTGTTCGGTTTGTATTAAAGAAATTAAAGAAAATTGTTTGTATCTCCAAGAAAATGAGAAATAACTATTTTTATATTCAAGAAATTAAAGGAAAACTATATTTTTTATGGACTTATGCATATAGGTACGGTCGGTTCGGTTTTATCGGTTATTTGAAAGCCCCATCCAACAACCGAACCGGTCCAGTTGGTTATTGAAGATCAAGAACCGAGCCAATCCAAACCCCCAATTGGTTCGGTTAAAAACCGATCGGTTCGGGTTGGAATGGTTCGGATTGGTCGGTTCGGATAATGGTTGTCCACCCCTATTATTATGTACTCATTTGAACATATTTTTTTGGAAATGCTTCACTCATTAGAGCATATGGTTTCTAGTAAATGACGGACTGGGTCTTTTGTGAAAGACCTAATTGATAGATTAAAACTTCAAAGTTATGATAAAGGACGAAGATTTAATATTTATATTTTAACATCTTCAGAGTTTCCACAATGGTTTGTTAAATTTGCCATTTTGTCATATTTGGACAAAAATCCATCCACATCGGTTTCTCATTTTGCTATTTTTTGAGAAATTTCTACAGTAACTTCTCATATTTTAGAAATAATTTGTTCATTCTTAAAATATAGGCGTCCCTAAAATATAGGCGTCCCTAAAATAATTTGTTCAAACTTTTAACCCATTAATTAAAGCACTAATCTGATGTAAAACCAACCCTAAAATAGAGAATTTCCAAGAATTTTAATGGGTTAATTTTACCAACATAAAAGTGCTGATCTAAGTTAGAATTTTTTACAGTTAACAGGTTTGATGGGTTTTCAAGAATTGAATCAAATGTAACAGTTCCAATTAATAATTCAACCTTAATCAATAAGTAAATCCCTATGTGTTTTAGCAAGTAAAAAGTGCAATACCGATTCGTACTCTAATCTAGCATGTGGATCACTCAATCTCAGTATTTTGTGGTCGACAGGCAAATTAGATAATATGCTAGATAATATGACAGTAAACATAAATACTTAATAATGAAAAGATTATACCGAATGTGAAGAAACCAGTGTCAATCTCAGAGTTGAGCAGCAACAAAGATCTCGACAGTCACAGCGAACAAAGGCAGCAACGAGGCCAAGCGCTGGCAGATCCGGCGGTGATGCTGCGTCGACGTCACCGGCGGTCGGTGCGACGGGCAGTGGAGGGCGGCGCTACAGCGTCGCCAGTCGAGGAGAGGAGTGGCGTCGGGGTGGGGAGCCTTGCTGTCGACGGAAGGGAAAAAGGAAGGAACCGGGGTTTTATGTGGTGAAGCTGGTCGTGGAAGTAATGGTAGGGCGGCGCCGGTGGGGGGGGTCTTGGGTTGGTGGTGGAGGAAGAAGGCGACGGGATGGAAGGGGTTATGGTGTAGGGGAGAGGGAGATGACGATGGAGCTGTTTGGTTTTGTGGGGATCGGGATAGGGGAAGAAGAAGAGATGGGTGGACTGGGTCTTCTTCTTCTTCGTTGTCGATCGGGATCTGGGGATGTGAAGGAGAGTTTGGAGAAGAAGATATGGGTGGCGGCTGGTGTGGGAAATTGGTGATTAGGGTTTTAGTATTTGGGAATTAGGGAAATTGTATTGGGATTTTTAATTGGGGATAAATTTTAGAATTAATCACTAATTCTAAAATTGGATTAGGATTTATCACAAACCCTAATTTTATCTCAATTGTATCACACAAAGGAGAAGGAGGAAGAGCAAAACTCAACACAGATTTTTTTTTTAATCAATAATGGCATACCTTTCTCATTCATCTCAGGGCCTTTAAATAGGCTCAATTACATCTTGAAACACATCTCCAAAATATTCTCAGAATCTAAAAATTACAAAAAGATTACATATGGCTATAATTGCCAGAAACAAAAAATGGAAATAAAATAAAAATCCTAAACTGAATAAAACAGCTGATGAAAACGACGCTTGCGCTGATAGAAATGCCCAAATCATCTGGAACCGATGTCCTCATCATTCTCTCCGGGTGGGAGAAGGCTCGACCCAGTCGAGTCAAAACCAGTCCTCCTGTCATAGTGCTCCAAGAGGTCTGGATCCAAGCGCTGGAGCTCTCCGCGATCTATCCAAGTGTTCTCCGACTCCGACTTGTTTTTCCAACTTACTAAATATCTATGAATACCACCATCTCTAGTAGAGATTATCTGATCATCTAAAATATTATCTAACTCTTCTGTCGATGGGTAAGTAGTATCAGGTAGTGGGGGTAATGGGGGAATCTCACCAGTAGGTTGCAGGGTAGGCTCATCTATAAGATGATTTCTAGGGTTAAATTCTGGGCCTTCATAGGGTACTAGATCCTCAATATTGAAAGTTTTACTGATGCCAAAGCCTTCGGGAAGGTCAACAACATAGGCATTATCATTGATTTTATGAAGAATTTTAAATGGACCTACAGCACGTGCGTTCAATTTCTTAACGGATCCCACTGGGAACCGTTCCGGACGAATCCGAACCATCACTTCGTCACCAATATCAAAAGTTATAAATTTCCTTCTAGTATCTGCTATTAACTTGTAGTTAAAATTATTCTCATTAAGTTCCTTGGAAATTTCTCTATGCAAGTCATGAATATTATATGCAAATGTGGGTGCAGACTCTGTGACTTTGTGATGTTCTAATACATGAGTAAAATCTATGGATTTCCAAGTGACTTGGGAAGGAATGGGTGTCTCAGGTATACTCAATGGAGGTGACTGGATAGGCTGAATACAATTGAGAGACTGGTCATCCTCTTTTTCATCAAAATCATCACTTATATTAGGTTCATAGGTAAACTCATTGTCGGGCTCATCAGCGATGACTGCAGTACCCTCTACTATATTGATCCTACTTGGACTAGGACAGTTGCCAGCAACATGACCGTATCCCTTACATTTATAGCACTTAGTAAGAGGGTCAATCTTACTGTAATCTCTTTCGGTGTTCTTACCCTTATGTTCATCTCTATGTGAATTAAAATTTGAATTAGATTTGCTGGGGTAAGATTTGTTGGGGTGCTGAGAGGGAGGCTGAGGTCTAGGTGGGTCAGTAAAGGTCATTCTAGAGGAATGATCTCTCGAGTCGCTGGACCTAGAATCAGAACTAGCTTTAAGGGAATCCATGTCGAGGACTAGGGCGTAGACTGCCGCTATTGAGTCCACGTTTCTATAGATTAGCTCGTTCCTAAGGTCAGCTCGTAGTCCAGCTCTGAACCTAGAGAGAGTTTGTTCTTCACTCTCTTTACCTAACGCATTGCACCGAATAAGGAAGTCATCGAATTTATCAACATATTCTAGTGTGGATTTACTTCCTTGATACAATTGGTCCCACGAATCTAGCAATCGGGTGTGGAACGATAACGGTACATACCTCTCAGTGAGCTTCTCTTTCATGGCCTCCCAAGTGGCTATGGGTGTCAGGCCTCGGCTTCTGCGGGCATATTTAAGATTGGTCCAATGTTGTTGAGCTTTACCCGTTAATTTCATAGTGACAAATTTAACTGTAAGGGCTTTGCTCATGTCGAACCATATAAAGTAGTGGTCCATGGTACGGATCCAATCGAGGTAAGCTTGGGGTTCCATGTGGACTTCAAACTGGGGAACGTCAGCCTTAACGTTCTTTTTATAATGTTCGTCAGGGTCACGTTCTTGACGTCGATCGTCATGAACATTCCCTTGAGAGATCTGACGATGGGCATGAAGCTCAGGGACAATGGTTTGATTTAGCTCCACTTTCTCAAGCCTCTGATTGATATTGGCAAGAGTTGCTTGGATGGCAGCTAGGGTAGCGGAGATATCAGAGTTGTCCATTTCAGGTCTGGGAAGTCTAGGGTTCCTAATTGGGTGATTGGAAAGGGATAGGAAAGGCTCTTCAGGGTCTGTGATGGTGCTGCGAAGACGCATTCACCAAAAGTGGAAACTATGGGGTGTGTCCTATATATTTTTTTTTAAATGATTCTGAACTAAACTAAAATAAAATAAAAGACTACACGATACTAAATAAATGCAAAAATGATGCCTATGATGCAAGAACTAAGGTTTTAAGAACCTTCGCTCTGATACCAAAATGATGTAAAACCAACCCTAAAATAGAGAATTTCCAAGAATTTTAATGGGTTAATTTTACCAACATGAAAGTGCTGATCTAAGTTAGAATTTTTTACAGTTAACAGGTTTGATGGGTTTTCAAGAATTGAATCAAATGTAACAGTTCCAATTAATAATTCAACCTTAATCAATAAGTAAATCCCTATGTGTTTTAGCAAGTAAAAAGTGCAATACCGATTCGTACTCTAATCTAGCATGTGGATCACTCAATCTCAGTATTTTGTGGTCGACAGGCAAATTAGATAATATGCTAGATAATATGACAGTAAACATAAATACTTAATAATGGAAAGATTATACCGAATGTGAAGAAACCAGTGTCAATCTCAGAGTTGAGCAGCAACAAAGATCTCGGCAGTCACAGCGAACAAAGGCAGCAACGAGGCCAAGCGCTGGCAGATCCGACGGTGTTGCTGCGTCGACGTCGCCGGCGGTCGGTGCGACGGGCAGTGGAGGGCGGCGCTACAGCGTCGCCAGTCGAGGAGAGGAGTGGCGTCGGGGTGGGGAGCCTTGCTGTCGACGGAAGGGAAAAAGGAAGGAACCGGGGTTTTATGTGGTGAAGCTGGTCATGGAAGTAATGGTAGGGCGGCGCCGGTGTGGGGGGGGGGGGTCTTGGGTTGGTGGTGGAGGAAGAAGGCGACGGGATGGAAGGGGTTATGGTGTAGGGGAGAGGGAGATGACGATGGAGCTGTTCGGTTTTGTGGGGATCGGGATAGGGGAAGAAGAAGAGATGGGTGGACTGGGTCTTCTTCTTCTTCGTTGTCGATCGGGATCTGGGGATGTGAAGGAGAGTTTGGAGAAGAAGATATGGGTGGCGGCTGGTGTGGGAAATTGGTGATTAGGGTTTTAGTATTTGGGAATTAGGAAAATTGTATTGGGATTTTTAATTGGGGATAAATTTTAGAATTAATCACTAATTCTAAAATTGGATTAGGATTTATCACAAACCCTAATTTGATCTCAATTGTATCACATAAAGGAGAAGGAGGAAGAGCAAAACTCAAAACAGATTTTTTTTTTTAATCAATAATGGCATGCCTTTCTCATTCATCTCAGGGCCTTTAAATAGGCTCAATTACATCTTGAAACACATTTCCAAAATATTCTCAGAATCTAAAAATTACAAAAAGATTACATATGGGTATAATTGTCAGAAACAAAAAATGGAAATAAAATAAAAATCCTAAACTGAATAAAACAGCTGATGAAGACGACGTCTGCGCTGATAGAAACGTCCAAATCGTCTGGAACCGATGTCCTCATCATAATCACTTTTAGAAAGGATTTAATAAAGGTTTAGTATTATTTTAATCACTAATTAATTAACTGATGACTAATTAATAACTAACATTATTTTAATTTTACTAAAAATTACAAAAATACATCTCAGATAAATTTTTTTTAAAAAATCTTTCTCAAATTTTGGCAAATAAACGAGTGTAGCGAATTCTCATTTTGATAATTCTTATTTTGTTATTTTGCCAAAAATGAGCAAACACCGTTATGGATGCTCTCAGAATTAGTAAACCATTGTGCCCTTATCTTAGTTAGAATTTGAAAGAGATAATGTTAGATGATACAAATATCTTGAAGACCCAATGCAAAGGCCGCCATCTTTGTTTTATAATAATGGCTGGTTATTAGTTAGTAGTTGTTGAGCATATGAAGTGGTGCATATGAAAGGCTATGGACCTTTGGTTAAGACGGAAGTAGCTAGATAGTTGATGCGGGTTAGAGTTTTAATGTGTGGTTGAAATTTGTAAGAAAAATAATGACAGCACTAATAATATTCTGGCATATGGTGATAAGGTTCATTGGGGAAGGGCTATCACAGTTCCTATCACAGTTCTATAAATTGCCTGGTAAGAGCATCCACAGTCGTTTTCTAAAATTCCCATATTTTCAAATTATAGCAAACGAATACAAAAGAGACGCTGCAGTCGTTTCTCAAATGTCCATATTATGGCAACCTTGCTATTTCCATTTCTCAAATATGAGAAACGATCTGAGCTTTCTCAAATTATAAAGGACGGGGTATGATACCCCGTCTCTTCTATATAATATTTTTTAATCGTATCAGGCGCACGATCATATACCGTCTCTCCTATTTTATTAAATTTTTTTTTTAAAAGGTCGGACGGGGAATGATACCCCGGACGGGGTATCAAACCCCGTCTCTCCCTTTTTTTTATTTGTTTTATTTATTTATTTATTTTTTAATAAAACGAACGGCCACGATTGAGCGATAGGAAAAAAAAAATAGGGTGGGACGGGGACACATACCCCGTCCAGGGTATGATACCCCGTCCAGATGGGAAGGAGAGCATTTAATGCATAGCAGGGTATTTTAGGAGTGGTTTAGTATATTAATTTGGTTTTAGTTAGTATATTAATTAGGTTTAGTTATTTTTATATTATTTAATTTAGTTAATTAATATAGTTTAATAGTTAATAAGTAATTAACTTTTTTTAATTTATTTGAAACGATCGGACGGGGTATGATACCCAGTCTCTCTAAAAAATAGAAAAAATATAGCAAACGACGACTACAGTGAACGATCGTATTTGCTATTACTGTAGCTGCCATATTACAGCAAATGAGAAAAACGACTGTGGATGCTCTAAACTGAGGGCTACTCTATATTCATGCTCATCACATACTACATTATTCATGTTATATAAGTACAATGTTTGGAAAGTACCCTACAAAAAAAATGAGTGAACAGTAAACTTTGGTGCTGTAATTACTAAATTTACTGGAATATACAGTGAATTAGTTCACACTTCACACCTTCTCTATTTTGATATTTCACATTTCTTGTCCTTGATTTTGCCATACAACTTTGCAGAAACCAGGAGGTATACAAAATTCAGTACCAGTATCACTGCCATCATCCAATACACGTTGTCCAATCTGGACCTGTTGATATCATCATTCAACCAGGGAGTGAATCTCCTAACCAGCGTGATCGTCATCGTGGTTGCATAAAAACCGGTACCGCTTGTGAGCTGCCAAACTTTTCATTGAAGGGAATTGTTGGTGGTAGAATGCAAGGGTTCCTGGAAAATGCAGCGACTCGCCTAACCCAACCAGCACCAACGCTGGAACAAGCCACCATACAGATTCTGACTTGTTACTCAGTGCCAAAGCCTTAAGCCTCCTTGATTCGGCTTCTGCAGCGGTGATGGCAGCAATAATCACGGATATTATGGGTGCGGTGTAGGAGAATACACTTATGGAGGAAGCAGGGATATGGTGAAGTTGCGATTGGGACCAACGTCGCAGTCCATGACTAGAGCTTGGAGGGCAGCGAGGCTTGTAACGAGGGAGGTAGGCATAGCTGCAAGAACGCCAGATGATACGAGGGGGATGAGTGGAATTAGTGAGTTGAAGTGGTCGTCGTTGGCTTCTTCCGCAATTTGAGTGTCACTGGAATTGCACAAGAACACGGGCAAACTTTTAAGAAAGTACGAAAAATGGATCTTCAAAGTATCGCTATTGGTATACCGAAACACCCACTTCTTGTCTGGATTCAGATCCTCCCTAGTAGACTAAAACTGCTAAAGCGTTCGGTGATACATTATCAGCCGGCCATCTATTTTGGATGGTTAATTTGGGCCGAAACTACGATCAACTATAGGAACTCAAACCATTTCGCAGTTCCCAATTTCTTCTCACAGAGTTTGTAACTCACTGTGTCTAGTTTCCAGAGCATCTGACGGATTCTCAATCCGACTTATAGATTGTAAGGTATGCAATTTCTATCAGTGTACTGTCGTAGTTCCAGAATTTTAAAATAACGGTTAGTTTTCAGAATTTATTGAATATGAACCCTTCAAACAAAATTATTTGATTCCAGATTTTTATGGTGAACTCCTTGTTATGTGCTGAATTTAATTTGATTTTTTCAGAATTTAATATTGATTTTTGAATATATTATTTTGAGGAACGATGTCATGTAACTTTCAGATTTTTGGACGAATAATTGTTTTCAGAATTTATTGAATATGAACTTCTTAAACTAATTTAATTGAGCCCAGATTTTTATGATGAATTCCTTGATATATGTTAGATTTAAGTGATTTTTTTCAGAATTTAATATTGATTTTAGAGTGCACTGTTGTGGTAGGATAAAAATGGCCTGGAGGCCCTACCAGGGCCCAATACAACTCACTCAAGAAAGGTAAAAATAGCAATCTAGTTCGGCCTCGAACCACCGCAGGGTCGGCGCCGAACCTCACGCTCACCCCCGCAGAACTGACCTCCTCGTATCCGACGGGCTTCAGCGGTCCTCGGCCTCCGATCCGTGACAGCCCCACTGGCCGTCCCCCCTCTCTGGCGAAACAGGGGGATGACCTGGCACAGCCTAGGCCCTCCGATTCTCCCAGAAGCACAGAAGACCCACGATCAGCCATGTCAGCTCCAAATACCACCCAGGGTTTTGTCACGTCAGCCCTATACCGCTCCTGGTATGGCCACGTCTGCCCTAAACCCCCTGGGCCCTCTGCCACGTCAGGCCCATGGGCTTTCGGGTCCAGACCCGGCCCCCAAGCGGATCCAAACCCGGTTGGGATTCCCTATAAATACTAGACCCTCACCCACCTTTTCAGGTAATCAATCTTTTTCCACTTAAATTCACCTAGTTATTGCTACTCTCTCACAGAGACTGACTAGATCGTCGGAGGGTCCGCCACCGGGACAAACCTCGGTGTTTCAGGACCGTCTGCAGGTACACAAGACCTCGGATCCGAATCCTCTGATCCGAGCCCAGATCTCCGAATCACCCCGAGGTCGCCACAGGTTCCGCCCGGTCAGCCAAGGGTCGTCAGACGAGTAGCATTCTCCTTCAAATACAAATTGAGTCCGAACTCACACCTGGTGCATCCACACGTCTCCCAGAAATAAACCGCATCAGGTTGGCGCCGTCTGTGGGAACACTGCTTCAGAAGCCGACCCGAGCCCGACCATCGAGCGACCTCGACAACCGAACTCTCATGACCTCCAAGGGCAGGGGAAAGGCCGCTTCCAACCCGGCCCCGAACCGTCCAACACCGCCGCCCAAGGGACGGAGAAAAGCGCTCAGCCGCGTCAGAAGGCAACCTTCAGACCGACCGAACAAGGTCGGGGGAGCCCCCGTCACTCACAAGGGATCCCAGGACTTTCAAGAAGAAATTACTAAAGCTCTCCGACGGACCTCCAGGGAGGAAGGCCCTCAGGATTGGCGAGGTACTGGGAACCGGAGACTCTCACCTCTGAACCCTACTCCGAACCACATCCAGGGTCGGGATCCCGAGCCCGAGGGAGCCATGGGTACGCCATTCACCCTGCACTATATCCACGGGGGGCCCATGGGAGGAGAATCCGATACTTCCCGAAAAGCCTTTATCCGAAAGGCGAATGCTGTCCAAAACAGCCCCTCCCCCAAGCAACAACCGCTGCCGATCTCCTTCTCAGGAGAGGATCTCGAAGAAGTTCACCTGCCCCACTGCGATGCCCTCGTCGTTAGCCTCCGCATAGCTAATTGTGAAGTTCGCCGAATCCTCGTCGACAACGGCAGCTCGGTAAATATTCTTTTTCACAAAGCCTTCGAAAGTCTTAAATTATCCAAAGGGAAGCTCAAACCAGCCGGATACACGTTGGTTAAATTCTCCGGCGTCCCAACCGAAATAAAGGGGATTATTACCCTCGACGTCACCGCCGGATCGGCTCCTGTCAAGAGGACCGAATCCCTGGATTTCATGATCATCGATGTCAGGGCGGCTTACAACGCCATTCTTGGCCGACCCGGACTAAACTCCTTCCAAGCGGTACCTTCGGCCTACCACCTGAAGCTTAAATTTCCCACCCCCCAAGGGGTCGGCATCGTCCGAGGTAGCCACGAAGCAGCACGATCGTGCCACATAACCGCCGTCGGAGGGGGTGTACTCCCCCTCGACGCCGTTGAACTCGAACCCGAGAGAGACGGCCCAGCTCCCGAGCCGGTTGACGAATTAGAAGAGGTCCTGTTCGATGCCAAGGATGAGTTGAAATGGTTCCGGGTGAGCCGCTCACTCCCTGAAGACTTGAAGTCGGGCATCATCGCCTGCATCCGTCGCAACGTCGATCTCTTCGCTTGGAAACCCTCCGACATGCCCGGGATCTCCGAAGACTTGATTATGCATCAACTAAGCGTCACCCCTGACTCTAAGCCGATCGTCCAAAAGAGGCGCAAAGTCGCCCCGGAGAGGCAGCAAATTGTAAAGACGGAAGTGGACAAACTCTTATCCGCTCGATTCATCCAGGAAGTCAGCTACCCCGAGTGGCTGGCTAATGTCGTCATGGTGAAGAAGGCAACAGGGGGTTGGCGGATCTGCATCGACTTCACGGACCTTAACAAAGCATGTCCGAAAGATCCTTTCCCCCTCCCCTGCATCGACGCTCTAATCGACGCGACCTCGGGGCATGAGCTACTGTCCTTCATGGACGCATTCTCAGGGTACAATCAGATCCGGATGTTTCCACCAGACATCTCCAAGACCTCGTTCGTCACCGACCAGGGTCTTTATTGTTACCGCGTTATGCCCTTCGGGCTGAAAAACGCTGGAGCCACGTACCAGCGACTCGTCAACAGAGTCTTCAAAGACCTGATCGGCCGCAATGTGGAAGTGTACGTCGACGACATGCTTGTCAAAAGTCGGGCTGGGCCGGACCACGTCGCCGACCTCGAGGAAGCCTTCGGTGTCCTCCGACGCCACAACATGAGACTCAACCCGGCTAAATGCGCCTTCGGCGTCTCCACGGGGAAGTTCCTGGGGTTCATCGTCAGCCAACGCGGCATTGAAGCAAACCCCGAGAAAATCCAAGCCATTATTGACATGTCCCCGCCCCGGAATGTCAAGGAGGTTCAGAGGCTCACAGGTCGATTAGCGGCCATCGGCCGTTTTCTCTCCAAATCAGGAGAGAAGTCTCTCCCCTTTTTCAAGGCCTTGCGCGGAAAAGGGGGCTTCGAGTGGGGTACCCCTCAACAAGAAGCCTTCGAACAGCTAAAGCAATACCTCGCCAACCCGCCTCTCCTCAGCAAGCCCGAGCCGGGAGAGCCGCTTTGGCTCTACCTGTCCGCCTCAGACAACGCTCTCAGCGCCATCCTCGTCCGAGAGGAGGAAGGGGTTCAAAAGCCACTATATTATGTGAGCAAAGTGCTCCTCCCAGCAGAGACGAGATACGCAAAGATAGAGAAGGTGGCCTATGCGCTGGTCATGGCAGCCCGGAAGCTTCGCCCTTACTTCCAAGCCCACTCCGTCCAAGTACTGACCGACCAACCACTAAAGACTGTCCTTCACAAGCCCGAAAACTCCGGCCGCTTAGTCAAGTGGTCAATCGAGCTGAGCCAGTTCGACATCAGCTATCAGCCAAGGGCGGCCATTAAAGGACAGGCCCTCGCCGAGTTCATAACGGAGTGCACCGTCTCCGAGCAGCCTGGCCTCGAAGAATCGGATCCGACCTGGGAGGTCTTCGTCGACGGTTCGTCATGCGAAACAGGAAGTGGGGCGGGCATCATCCTTCGTGGCCCCGACCAATACCTACTTCAATACTCCCTCCGCCTCAACTTTCCAGCCTCCAACAACGAGGCAGAATACGAGGCCATGATCGCCGGATTGACCCTCGCCAGCCGAGCCGGGGCCAAGCAAATCCGGGCCTTTAGTGATTCTCAACTCGTGGTCAATCAGATCACCGGAGAATACGAAGCACGCGATGAATGCATAATGAGGTATTTGACGGCGGTCAAGCGACTCCTGGCGTCCTTCAGCTGCGCCGCGGTTATCAGAGTCCCCAGGGAACAGAACGCTCAAGCAAACGCGTTATCCAAACTTGCCTCTTCCTCCTTCGAGGGCCTCGATCAGACGATGCTCATAGAAGTCCTCCTGAAACCAAGTATCAGTGACCCGGAGCCGGAAGCGATGTGTGTGCAAGAGGGGACCAGCCCGGACGACTGGACCACTCCCATCAGAAGATTCTTAATCAATGCCGAGCTTCCTGAAGACAGAGCCGAGGCCAGACGAGTCAGAGTCCGAGCTGAAAGGTTTGTCATGATCGATGACATCCTCTTCAAACGCTCGTACACCTTGGCCGACGGCAAACCTTACCTCCGCTGCCTCACCAGCGACGAGGCCAGCTACGCCCTCAGAGACCTGCACGAGGGGATCGGCGGATGCCACATGGGAAGCAGGACGCTTGCTCGGAAGGCCCTGAATCAAGGGTACTATTGGCCAACCATGCTCCAAGACTCGCTAGACTTGGTCAAGAGGTGCGGCCCCTGCCAAAGATTCTCCCCTATCAAAAGGCTTCCTCAAGCCAATCTCCGGTCCCTGGCAAGCCCTACGCCCTTCGCCATGTGGGGTATGGACCTTGTGGGGCCCTTCCCCCCAGCGGTGGGACAAAAGAAATTCCTGATCGTCGCCATCGACTACTTCACCAAGTGGATCGAAGCCGAACCACTGTCCAGCATCACCGAGCGCCAAGTACAACAGTTCTTTTGGAAGAACATCATTTGCCGGTTCGGAATCCCTCGAGTCCTCGTCACTGACAACGGAACCCAGTTCCAAGGTCAAAACTTCCAAACCTTCTGCGCAGACATCGGCATCCAGCAACGTTTCTCCGCCATTTGCCACCCTCAGTCCAACGGCCAAGCGGAGAACGCGAACAGGCAAATCCTCGACGGCCTCAAAAAGCGCCTCGACAGTTCCCCCAAAGGGCTGTGGGTCGAGGAACTGCCCAGCGTACTATGGGCGCACCGAACCACCCAAAGGATTCCCACGGGGGAAACACCATTCAGTCTGACCTACGGGACTGAGGCAGTCATCCCCGTCGAGGTCGGATTACCTTCTCCCCGGATCATAGCCTTCGATGAAGCTGACAATGCGTCCGGCCTGAGGGCCAACCTGGACCTCGTCGCCGAGGTGCGAGAGAAATCTTCAATCCGAAGAAGCATCTACCAGCAACGGATCGAGAAGTTTTACAACAAGAAGGTCCGCCCCACAAACATCAGGGCAGGGGACCTGGTATTACGTAAGCTATCTGTCTCCGATCCAACCAAGAAGAGGAAATTGGCTCCCAACTGGGAAGGCCCATACCGTGTAGTCGAGGCTGTCCGCCCTGGTACATACCGGCTGGCGGATATGAACGACCGACCCATCAGCCGACCCTGGAACGCCGAGCACCTGATGAAATTCCTGGAAGGGCGAGCCTAGGTCCTAGCCTGACCAAAGTAAAGTAAAGCTGATATAAGCTTTCATATGTAAAGGGCTACTTCAATGGCCCTCCCTATCTGGTATATAAGAAGTCTCTTTTTGTCAAAATCCAAATTCCTCAGCAAACTCCGACCGGGTACCGAACAAGGGGATCGGCACCCAGGTTCACACTCTGGCGTCGTCCCCAAGAGCCCCGGTAGGGTCGACCCAGCTCCGAACCAGGGAGTCTCCCTGTTGCCCCACGTCGATCCCTCACGAATCTGCGGAGCCAGACCTCGCCTCCACCGCCCTTCACCACACCGCTGACCAGAGCAAAGAAGGAGAAGATTTCTTTATCTCATATTCTTTTATTTCATTCGGAGAAAACAAACAAAGACCGTTACAAGACCACTCCACTCATCTCAAACTAAAGGAAATTGCCGCCTTAGGGCTCCTCGGATCCAGCGAGGGGTGGGATCACTCCGACCGAACGACTTGGAGCTTTCTCTTCGTCATGACGGTCCTTCGGTTCTGCCACAGTCGACACACCGGCCACGGAGCTCTGGGCGTCAACGGATCGCATACGCTCCATCAGAAGCATCGCAAAGGGAACCAACTCCGCTCGCCGACCCCCCGAGGAAGATAGCGAGACACCCAACATCGTCCTATAACGGTGTATCTCCATCTCCTTCTCCACTATCACATCACGAAGTAGCTTTTCAGAGGAGGGCCTCTGCACCGAAGAACTAGACATAGTATATCCGAGACCGGCGCCCCCGAGCTCCCGATCCGCAATCGCCCTCCTCAGCCGGCTTGCCTCCTCACTAAGGGCCTCAGACTTATTCCTGTAGTAATTGAATGCCGCATCGGTATCACGGGCCCTCTTTCGGTACCGAACCAAAGTGGCCTCTAGGGCCTCGACCTTGCTCCGAAGCCACGCCACGTCGGAACGACGGGGGTCCGCCTCAGGAGGGGGAGCCATAACCTACAAGAGAACCAGCCCACTCAAAACACATAAGCAAGGAGGTTCGGAAGTATTCAAGGTCAAAACACTTGGCCAGCCAAAAACCTCTTTGTATAAATTTAGTTTCTCCGTACAAAAAATGCGGTGGCCAGTCCGCGGAAGGCAAATACAATCGAGAGAAGGAAAAAGAAGAACAAAAAATTATACAGCTAGTTTCCCCACCTCAGTGTCGGTCGGGTTCACGGGGGGGTCGGCAGCCTGGTCACCATCGGGCTCTTGTTCGCCAGGGGTCTTCGGTGTCCCCTCAATCTCCATATCAAACTCGAAGTTGGACAGGTCGATAGTAGGATAGAAGTGCCTCACATGACTAAGGGCCTTTGCATAACAGTTGTCCTAGGCCTTGATCACCAGGAGCTGACACGACGTCGTCAACTCATCCTTCTCCTTCGACGACCTCTTCTCCTGAGCCACCATCGTCTTAGCCCATTCCTCCTTCTCCTTGTCGAAGGCCGCCTTCATTTCCATCTCCCTCCCATGAGAGCCTTCGAGCTCTACCTTCAACTCCTTCACCTCCTGCTCGGCCTTGTCAGCCCGGTCTCGCTCTCGCTGCAAAGCCGCCTCATAAAGGCCTCTCACGTGGGCCCCCTGCACGGTCGCCTGCAATACCCCAACAAAACTAAGAAACCTGTCTTAAACGACATGATCTTAAAGCAAGTGGGTTCGGTTGACTTACCAGCACATTGGCCTGCGCAAGACGCACGTAGGCCTCGTCCAGGGTCTGGGCCTTCATATCCGAACGGTCCCGAGGGGTCGCCAGCTTATCGGCAACCTCCACGGCCTGGCGCCCTCGGACCAGGCAATCACCCTCTCGGATCGACCAATTCGGCACCCACGGTCGCCGAAGTCTCTCCTCTATCCCGGTATCCACCAGGGGACCCTTCCCTTTATCAAGGTCAGTAGCCCTGCCCTGATCCGAGCCTCCCTGAACCACCGCGTCCCCGCCTGTCTCCGAGCGAGTCCTTTTGGCCCTCAGCTGAATTGGGGCCTCGGAGACCACCTGGGACAATTCGGTCGTCTTCGCCGCGTCCCCCTTCTTCTCGACCTTCTTCTTCTTCATGGCGAGCCTCAGCGCCCTAATCGATTCTTCATCCATATCTGTAAAAAAATCCATTAAGAACAATGAGCAAGAAAGTACAAGAAGATCGAGAGAAAAGAAACAACCACATACTAGAAAGTACGGCCGGGCTCAGTCCAACACTCGCCAGGTGGGCCTCTGTCACCTTCGCCCAATTGATGCTGTACGACAGACGGAGGCGCTCAACAAACCTCCACTCCTCAGCCGTCAAGTCCCCCGGCCTCGGCGTTTCATAGCTCGGCTTAGAATGGTTCCACCGCGTGAGAATATCCCAAGGATCCTCACTCCGAATCACCAAATATTTCTTCTTCCAAAACTTGATAGAATCCGGGTGACCGTGGACTACCTTCCCCTTACCACGAGGCGAAATATAGTACACTCCCTCTGACGATGAGCCGATCATCAACATCGCCCGGAACACATTCAGCCGCAGGGGTACCTTCTGCTCTTCACACATCAGCACGAAGCAGACGATCTGCTTCCAGGAGTTCGGCCCAAACTGCATCGGCGCCAAAGACGCCCAATTCAGCACCTCCCGAACGAATGGGTGGATCGGCAGCCTCAGTCTGGAGATAAAGGCGTCCACAGGGAAGACGCAATACCTATCCGGTAGGGGGTCGGTCGGCCGAAGGGTAGAGTTCGGCAGCAGAAGCTCATAGTGGGACCCAATGTAGTATGCCAACTGCAGAGCCCCTAAGTCACCTACCTCCAGAACTGTCGGGTGTGCGTCCACCTCCACCCTCTTTCGGCTCGACGACGATGGCTGGACCCCAGAGAGCTCCTCATCGGAGAGATTGTCGGGATAGCAATGGAAGGGCTTGGGTTGTACAGACGATCCTATCGTCAGATCACCGTAAACGGGTACCTGACTCGAGCCGCCGATCCCCGACTCCTTCTTCTTCAGAGCCCTCTTCTTCTTCTTGGCTCGCTCCGGCGAGGGTGTAGACAATCGAGCCAGACCGGCCGGATTCCGAGGCCCTTCGGCGGCATCCCCTTCAGAACCACCCCCCTCTCCGGAAGCCAACCCTGGGGTCCGAACTTCTTCTGAACTACCACCCTCCTCCTCGGAGTCGCTACTATCCACCACGAAATGCCTCCGAGATCGCAACGGCTTCACTTCATGAACCACCTCCTCCTCGCTTACCGTCTCCTCCCACGAGGTCGATTTGAAGACAGGCTTCACTCCACCCCCAGACGTCGACGCCGATGAGCCAGACTGAGCCCTATCCATCTGTATCTAAAGCTAAAACGGACTTACCAGTTGACCTGAGATCACTTCGGAAGAACGGGCCTACTGCAGGAAGCTGAAGAGACGAACACTGAAGAGTTGGAGGATTTTGTGAAAAGTAAGGAGCAAGGAAAAAGTGGGCGATGAGAGGAGAGGGGAGAACATTTATAGGGGATAGAAACGACTCCTCGATTTTCGCAGTTACTATTCACCGATTGACGTGCAACTGCCACCTGGAGAATCACGCCACGACCTCGAAACGTGCGCTGCTGACGTCACCCAGCGCCAGGCTGGCAACCCTGTGCAGGGGTCGGTTCGGATGGAGGACTCGGGGGGGGGGGGGGGGAGGGGGCAATGTTTTACTTAAGATTTAAGGCTCCAGGGTTCGGTTGGCTCACCTCTCACCCGCGAACAACTCGGGGCTTACAGGACTCGGTCGGTTCCCCTCTCACCCACGAACAGCTGGGGGATTACAGCCTCGGCAGCCGAAACCCCAGAACTGTTCAAGGGTGGCAGAAAAGCCACCGTCATCTGGAACCCTACCGGAAAGCAAACCGACTCCCATATCTGAGGCTCTTCAGCCTCAGGCCCAGAAATGCGGTGAGCACCACTCCCCGACCGGATCTCTCTCGGGCCAGACAGCCGTGTAAAGGCCGTATGAACCGAAAGGGATCCGGACGGCAGAGTCGCCACCAATCCGGATCAGGGAATAAAATTTTTAAGAAAGAGACGTCCGCCGAAGCAGACACCTCTGGCGGCCAATGGACCACCCTTGTTGTGATCGAATCCTCAGAGGAGAATTAGGTATTTATAACCTCCACCGTTGTCCTGCCACTATGGCGTGGGGAAAGCCAAACGACAGAAGCCCATGCGCCATGCTTTTATCAGGCGACACCATTTAATGCCCCTAGGGAATTGGAACACCTGCACAGATCTCAAAGCACCTTCTAAGCGCCGCAAAGGCAGCAGACCACCCCGCTTGATCCCTCTGAAACACTGGCTCACCATCACCCTTACCGACCCATAATCCCTCCTCATCTCGAGGTTCGGTCTGGCACCAGGGTACTCTTCTCCGGAAGATACACCGGCTCGCCATCACCCTTACCGACCTATAATCCCTCCTCGTCTCGAGGTTCGGTCTGGCACCAGGGTACTCTTCTCAGGAAGAAACAACGGTTCGTCATCACCCTTACCGACCCATAATCCCTCGCTAGCTCGAGGTCCGGTCTGGCACCTGGGTACTCTTCTTTGGAAGATCCACCGGCTCGCCATCACCCTTACCGACCCATAATCTCTCCTCACCTCGAGGTTCGGTCTGGCACCAGGGTACTCTTCTCAGGAAGAAACAACGGCACGCCTTCACCCTTACCGACCCATAATCCCTCGCCAGCTCAAGGTCCGGTCTGGCACCTGGGTACTCTTCTTCGGAAGATCCACCGGCTCGCCATCACCCTTACCGACTCATAATCCCTCGCCAGCTCGAGGTTCGGTCTGGTACCTGGGTACTCTTCTTCGGAAGATCCACCGGCTCGCCATCACCCTTACCAGCCCATAATCTCTCCTCATCTCGAGGTTCGGTCTGGCACCAGGGTACTCTTCTCAGGAAGAAGCAACGGCTCGCCATCACCCTTACCGACCCATAATCCCTCCTCATCTCGAGGTTCGGTCTGGTACCAGGGTACTCTTCTCCGGAAGGTTCAACGATTCGCCATCCCATTTCCACGACTATGAACACTCCTCCCCGGCTAGCTCCCGTACCCCCGCAGGAGTGGGGGGCTTGTGTGGTAGGGTAAAAATGGCCTGGAGGCCCTACCAGGGCCCAATACAACTCTCACTCAAGAAAGGTAAAAATAGCAATCTAGTTCGGCCTCGAACCACCGCAGGGTCGGCGTCGAACCTCACGCTCACCCCCGCAGAACTGACCTCCTCGTATCCGACGGGCTTCAGCGGTCCTCGGCCTCCGATCCGTGACAGCCCCACTGGCCGTCCCCCCTCTCTGGCGAAACAGGGGGATGACCTGGCACAGCCTAGGCCTTCCGATTCTCCCAGAAGCACAGAAGACCCACGATCAGCCATGTCAGCTCCAAATACCACCCAGAGTTTTGCCACGTCAGCCCTATACCGCTCCTGGTATGGCCACGTCTGCCCTAAACCCCCTGGGCCCTCTGCCACGTCAGGCCCATGGGCTTTCGGGTCCAGACCCGGCCCCCAAGCGGATCCAAACCCGGTTGGGATTCCCTATAAATACTAGACCCTCACCCACCTTTTCAGGTAATCAATCTTTTTCCACTTAAATTCACCTAGTTATTGCTACTCTCTCACAGAGGCTGACTAGATCGTCGGAGGGTCCGCCACCGGGACAAACCCCGGTGTTTCAGGACCGTCTGCAGGTACACAAAATCTTGGATCCGAATCCTCTGATCCGAGCCCAATCTCCGAATCACCCCGAGGTCGCCACAGGTTCCGCCCGGTCAGCCAAGGGTCGTCAGACGAGCAGCATTCTCCTTCAAATACAAATTGAGTCCGAACTCACACCTGGTGCATCCACACGTCTCCCAGAAATAAACCGCATCAACTGTTTTGAGTAACGAAATCGTATAATTTTAATTTTTTGTTAAAATCTAATTTTTATAGATGAAATGTGCTTCCATACATATAACGAATTCTCATGGAAATATTGGTTGTTTAAAAGGAATTTAGTTAATGAAGAGTAGTTTGTATAATTAAACCAAGTTGAGTTTGGATTTAAGGATTGAGATTTGATGTGGACCCTAGAAAGATTGTTGATGTATTGAGTTATAAGACTATGGAGGTTGGGTGGGACCCTAGTATGCCGACAAATGTGACTTTGTGAAATTTTGGCTAGTGGGACTTTTGTTGTTGATTTTGTAAAAGATAAGTCCGGTAGGGTACACCAACTATAGTGGGAATTGTGACTTTACTAATAATAATAAAGCTAAGGACAGACACTATTTGGTGTTGTGATGAAATAAGAGCAAACATGATAGTGGGGGTCTCCTATGATCGAACTGGTGGAAGATAAATCTCCGGAATTACCAGGGTGTGATCACGGACGGTGTCAGATGAATTTTCGGGATTACCGGGGGTCGAGGCGATGCTTATGGGACATTTGTGTGATAAGGTACCATTGGCAGACGGTGTGGGTTTCAATTTCTGAAATTATCAGGATGTGAGGGGTGTACCCAATATCACGGACGAAGAAAATTTTGATTCTCATGGATTACCAGGGGCGTGGCACTAGATACTCACAGAATGCTCTAAACCTTAAAGTAATCACTGTAATAGGATTAGTTGCATAACGAGGAATTGAACCCTATAAAGTGGAGAATGATAAGGGCTTACACTGACCTATGTAGAGCGGGATGCATAGAATTCGACAAGTATGCATTAGTAATCATCATATGCATTTGTGTTTTCCTTGACTTGTATTATGCATGCTTGTTTCTCTATTTTCTTACACTTGATACTTAGCCTAGTTTCACTTGATGATGTATGCTTCAGTTATTGTTATTTCATGTTCTATCTGTTATTACTGTGTTAATATGTTTCACTTGTTAACTTATGATTTTATTCTTTATGTTTCTATGAAAGTTATATTTCCTTTGAATATCACTCACACCTTTATGGCTGACCCCTGTAGTTTTGGGGGTTAAGGATATCTTTAGCCTCATGTTTCACAGCTAAGTATTATTAGCATGTAATTGGGAGTAGGTGGTAGAATGTTTAATGTTGTTGCATATTTTGTAAAAGATCTGATTGCAAAGAGAAATTGTATTTATCGTGTTTTTAAATACCGATGTGTTGTAAAAAGAATTGTAATTCAAAGTGTTTAAACTCTGCTGTGCTTTGTAAAGGAGTTGATGTAATAAAAAGTTTTAATATTCCCTGTATCTAGTTGCTATGTTTATGATTACAATTGAAGTTGATTCTGGAATTTATGCCACATATTTCTAATTATATTTATTGGAATCAACTTCCAGAATCAACTTCAATTGTAACCATAAACATAGCAACCGAATATGGGGAAAATTTGCAACTTTTTATTCTACCGGGTCTTCGTAACTGACCAAGATCTCTAGTGTTACCGGGTCATGCCCTTCGGGCTAAAGAACGTTGGTGCCACATATCAGAGGCTCGTCAATCAGGTCTTCAAAGAAAAAATCGGTTGAAACATGGATGTGTACGTTAACAACATGCTTGTCAAGAGCCGCCAACGGCAGGATCATGTGTCCGACCTTGAGGAAGCTTTTGGTGTCCTACGATTCCACAACATGAGGCTTAATCCCGCTAAATGCGCCTTCGGCGTCTCCTCGAGAAAGTTTCTCGGATTCATCGTGAGCCAGCGCGGCATAGAGGCAAACCCCGAGAAGATCCAGGCCATAATCGACATGACCCCTCCAAGAAATGTAAAGGAAGTTCAACGGCTTACGGGGTGACTGGCAGCCATCGGACGCTGCCTCTCCAAGTCTAGGGAGAAGTCACTTCCCTTTTTTAAGGCCCTACGAGGGGCGAAAGGTTTCGAATGGAGAAACTCTCAGCAGCAGGCATTTGATCAACTGAAAACTTACCTCGCTAACCCTCTACTTCTAAGCAAGTATCACTGCCCCGCTTCCAAAAGAATACGGAATATGGTACGCGATTAAGCCTAGCGGATAGTTTTCACCATCCATAAGCTGTACGGATCTGCTTGACTCATCTCAACATTAAATATAACAGTATACTCCAACCAAGCATGCATAACCAATCATAACTCAACAGCATTTATTGCAACAATAATAAATATCTCAACAAATACATGATCTGAAACAAAATAATAATCCTGAGACTTCAAGCCCAAATACTAGTCTCAATATAGTTCACAAATATAAATAGTTCATTAAAATATTTTAAGCAAATGATTCCAATTGCGCAGCTCAAAACTTTTGCTCACCAACTCCAGTAGGCAATTGTTCAGCAAAACCTGCTCATATGGCAATTACAAGAAAAATAGGAAAATAGGAAAACATAATGCCCGTTAGATGCAAGTCCGGGCTGCAAGCAGTACAAGTAAGGAAATAGGAGAAAAACTAACTAAACAGGAAATACTAATATGGGGAAACAGTAAATATAACATTCTACAGATGGCAGTAAACAGCGGAATAACAGTAAAAGTATAACAATAACAGTAAGGGTCAACAGTAATAGTGAATCAACAGTAACTAGTAAATCAACAGTAACAGGATGTAACAGTGTAAATAGTTATTCTTATGTCTAATATTCATTACTAACTAGGTAGCACTTCATGAGTCCCAAATTATACCACATGGTTGCTATTACAAACAGTTTCGTTTTAAGATTTCGTAGTGGAACTCCTATAGGACAATATATTCGGACAAACAGTAACAGTAACAGTTATAATAACAAACGGTGTCTTGGATCATGCTCTCATGCATCCAGAGATAAACATTAGGTACCACAATAAACAGTGAGGAAAATGAGTTCCCTCCAAATATGCATTTCTATATTGTCCACTACTCGATCTTTTCCCTGAAAAACCTCGGCTTGATTTCTTTTCATTATTAACAACAGGTGTGAACAAATACAACAGGCTAAGACATGGTATGAACAAATGATAAGGATAAGATGAAATAAGAAACACAAACAGTTGATAAAAACAACTCATAATAGTTAAAACAACGAAACCTTCAGTTCAGGACAGCAAGACACTACTGTACCAAATCCGAGATTCTCGTTGCTACAAAACAGCAAACCTAGATCCATCAGAAAATATAGAAACTAGACTCTCTGTCGATTCTAGCACATATATATAAGTCATACATCAGCCACAGAAACAGGGCTGAAAATAGCGTTTAATACAGAAATCGTGTTCAGCAAGAACATGCAAAATCTTGATTATAAGTAGCATTGGTATAAATTGCCATGCCCCGCTTCCAAAATACGGAAACACAGGCACGTAACTGAGGCCCAGTGAATGATATAAGTACGCCAACTCATATCATCCATAAGCTGTACCAGTCTTAACTCAACAACATGACAAGGAAATAATCACAACCACGCATAAATACGTAATCACATAAACAAATACTTAGACTAAACATGCAATTATCCAATTTAATAACCAACAACTGGAAATAAATAACAAATACCTTCTGGCAAGCTCCTGCTCCAATCGTAGAAAACTGCTCATCAATGCCTTTTGGTAATTCTCCTTGTGCACCTGTACTTGTTCATCTAAAAAGAAAGAATAATTTGTCCTTAGAGCAAGTACGGACAGCAAGTAGTGAAAAGCAGAGAGTAAGGGAACAAGGTTCATCAAGGAATATGAATCAAGATCAAATTATAAAAGCAATAACGGTATCAATAAACAACGGTCACCATCAAGTATATACATGTCAACTTAGGTTTATTAGCATGTTATTTTTCCTATTTAGTGCACGTACTACTGCATCCCATACCACAGGTTCGGTGCACGCAAAACAGTGTACGTTTTAGACATAGCAGTGAGATCTACAGAGCAAGTACTCGGTGTAACACGATAACAAGATAACAAGATAACAAGTTCACAAGTTCACAAGTACTTCTCCACCTTCCATGTCAATATTCCATGTAACCAAGAAGGGCCCTACCGAGTACATTTTCTGAGACTATCCACTACTAAGTCAACCCTTATTAACCACGGCTTGTTTAGTATTTAATTAAGTCATTCATGTTCATGCAAGTGTGTATAAGAATGTCAGGGGATGATAAGAATGCAGCAACATGATACAATGCATAATAATATACATGAAGTAGTGAATCTGGAAACAGCCGACACATTAACACTAAAACAGTCGATAACTCATAGACTACAATTCGGAATTCGAAAATTCTGGATGATATTGGCAACTAGACACTTAGGGCTACAATTCATCTTTATATAACTTGTGTTAATTCTTATGGTAACAGGGTCTAAACCTCTGTGCAAAACAGAACAGGCAGCAGGAATTCATAAAAAGTTGTCACATTTATGTTCATCAAAGTGGATAATCAACATGTTATTGTATCATGAAATGCATTAATACTAATGTACAACAATTAGAATGGATTTTACAGTGTACAAGTCAATTTATCATGCCATAGTTCAAGTCACAAGATCTCAATCAATCAACATGTATTCGATCATAATATATTTTCCTCATATGCAAGTTCTAGCCAATTTGTTCATGTCGTGAGTGTATATAGGTTTGAGTTTGAATTAATGGATAATAGCACGATGTCAAAAGTACGTCGGGTTATCTCGTGTAAACCCTCAATACCCTCAACGGAAGTACATAAAGCAGTATTATGATAATTGAAGGGAACTACTTGCATAAGAGGTCAAAAATCTTGAACTAGAAGAATTTAATGAGTTCAAGTGGACTTGCCTTTTGTAGACGATTAGATTAGTCCGAATAAGCAAAAAGGAATAACAGGATCAGAATCTCGGGCGACGCTCCAAAAATACGGGCGAGACACGTGCAATCCAAACTAGCAAAATAGCAAGGCACACCGGATCCAACAAACAGCGAACGGCAACTATCGGATCCTAACCCACACAACAACAACACACCAAAACAACCAATCCCCTTCCCACACAACAGCAACCAACAGCACACCGGATCAAGATCCCCCTACTCCACAAAACACCTTACACCGAACGGGCCAATCAAAACCCTTCTCCACACTAGAACAGCACATACACAAAACATCCAATACAGCAACCCACTCTCACAAAACAGCACACACACAACCTATCCAATCCTTTCTCTTCTCCTGTGTCGAACACCAAACAGCCTGAAAGGATCCCCTACTCACAAACTCCAAACAGCAATTCTATCCAATCCCCATTCACGAACAGCCAATAGCAACGCTATGCTTCTCCTCTAATTGCAACAGAGAAAGAGCGATGGCAGGGGAGAACGGAGACCTGGGCATGGAGGCGCGACTTGGAGGTCGCGACTGGGTGGCAAAGGGCGACGGGAGTGCTATGGTCGGGCAGTGACCAAGGAAGGGTAGCGAGCGAACCCCTATTTTCACTCGAAATAGGGGAGACGACATTGGGGCTCTGAACTTGGATGGCGATGACGACTAGGGGCTAGGGGGCCCTCCGGTGGTGATGGCAAATGAGTCAAGCGGAAGGCTCGAGCAAGAGGAGGAAGAAAACAACTGCGGTGGGTTCCGGCAATGGCATCGACGAGGTGAGTGTGACGATGAGGGAGAGCTTAGGTGGATGTTGGCGGAGTTGCGAGGTGGGAAAGGAAGACAGGGATATAGGCGGTGGGTTCTCGGCGGTTGAAGGACGGAGGGCTATGACTGGTCGTGGAGGAGCTTCGAAGGCTGGAGGTCGACATGACGGATGATGGGTTCAGCGAAGTTCTTCCGCAATGGGGACTTGGGCAAGGATGGGGAGATGGAGATAGGTGGAGGTTGACGACAAGGAAGCGAAGATGATGGCTGAGGGGGCGTGCTCAGTTGTGGCGTGCAAGCGGGAGGAGGAGTAGGGAGATGAGCGGTTGGGAGGTTGAAGGAGAGGGGGAAGGTACTCTCTGTTTTTGGTTTTGGAGAGAGAGGTGGGGGAGAGAGAGTAACGGGGAGAGAGAGTGGAAGAGTGATTGGTTATAAAAATTATAATAAAATATAATATAATTAAGGGGGTAGTTGGAGATAGTGGGGGAGATCATGAAGATACGAGGGACTGTGCAGTTGAGGAGAATGTGAAGAAATTTGTATATAAGTGAGTGTATAGAATTGATCAGTACAAATATAGATGGGTACTGGGTTTGGATCCAACAATATGCGGGTTTGGGTTTAGGGTTAGAGTCCAATAGGAGATGAGCTTGGGTTTGAGCTTCAATTAAATATAATAAATTCAATAATAATTGTTGGGCTTCTCATGAATTCAAAATAATCAATAAAATGATAGCATGGATTAATTTGGGATTCAAAGTAAATAAATAAAAAGAAGAGAGACAGAATTCTAGTTTGGAATATAAATTTGGGTTTCAATAGGAGATTCAAAAGGATTTAAATGCATCGGAAAGAATTTATACGGAATTGAAATACAAGAATACATGGAGAAGAAAGAAAAGAAATAGAAATCCGTATAATCGGAAACAGGGATTACATAAATACCCGAAACTCGACCAACCCGACCGTTCCGGACCCGACATTGGACCGGAACCGACTCGGCCTATCCGAGTCCGGGTCTGGGTCCTAAAATGGAACCCGTTGTACTTTCGAGTCTGGGTTCGGATCCACTCAAAAGAGACCCGACCCGGACCCGGACCTAGACCCATTAAAAAAACCCCAAAAAACCAACATAAAAATAAATATTCTATCCTCATCCCTTCCTCATTTCTCCTCAATTCTAAATCTTGCTCTTCCAAACTCAAAACTCATGAGTTTTGAGTTTAAATCCCTCATCACTTCTTCTCTCCTCTATTCTAAATCCTCCACTCGCCGCCTCCGCTCGCTGCTCAAACTCCCGCTCCTACCCGAAACCGGTAGGAATATTTTAGTAGGACCCAGACCCGGCCCTCATGAGTCCGGGTCCGGGTCCAGTTTTTGGACCCGTAGGGAACCGGGTCCGGGTCCAGGGTAGTAATGGGCCCGCCCCGACCTGACCCAATACCAATGCTAATTATAAGCATGAAAAGAGTTTAAAATTATCATAATTAAATCTGAGGAAAATATGGAAGATTACCTAACATATCTAGTCTCAAAATATAAAATCTCATGAATTTATATCACAGATAGTATAGTCAATAAAATTGGGAAAACAGAGTAATGCAACAAAATCTCAATTCTGAAAGTTCAGACACATCAGTACAAAAATAGAGATACTTCATAAAATATAATTCGAAATCCAGATTCGTCAAAAGGATGATAAAATAGACAAATCAGGCTACAGTGCATATTTACGAAGTTTTCATCAAAAACGAATAAAATCAGGTTGAAAACATAGTTCTTTACTGAACAGCATGCAGTTTGGAAATATATAGAAGTGATTCACAAGTATGAAATGAGATATAAAAGTCATTAATTTATTCCACAAAAATTAGGGATTGATCTCAGTCATGTCTAAATGTACTCATAAAAATATAGAGCTCAAATTCTACTTTTAGTATCGGGTTTAAAATAATATTTCATACGGAATACATATAGTTCAGAATCTAGAAAATACGATATGTCTGCAGTAAAACAGCAATAATCCATGTATCAAAACTCAGAATTCAGATCCGTCGAAAGTTCTGGAAATTAGAAAACAAAAGCTACAATTCATGTTCACAAACTTATTTATTTTACTGGTGTTAACAGGGTCGAAATTATTGTACAAAAATAGGACAGCAGTAAACAAAAGTTCTTTTAAGCATTTTATCAAACAACTTAACTACAAACGGTCCAATCTAGATGTCATACAGAGCATGGTATATGTGGGTTACTCAAATCTTCATGGCATGTGAATAAATAGTCTATAATGAGATAATACATCCAATAAATATCCATGTAACAGTCATCTACGACATAAGGTGTGTTACAACAACATACGATCAAGATGTCATCTAAACTAAATATTTTCATGCAACGGTGTCAACTATTGTAACTACTCATGATCAAGAGATGATGTCAATGGTTAAACTAAAAAATATGGATCATCATGAGAGTACAAATATTTTCATACTAGACTACTTACGGTATTTAACTTGTATGACAAAAAGAAGACATACAAGCTACTTGCCTGTTATGAAGACGACGGAAATGAAGAATAGAATAACGGGAACGGATCCCGAACAACGAATACAACGAACAAGAACGAGATCCAATACCCACGAAGATACGGTGGTGCACATGCTTTCACACACACACACAAGAGCAGCAACAAATAGCGGCAACCACAGCAAATAGCGGCAGCAACAGCAGTAGCACCGACAGCAACAGGGGCAAAAGCAACGGCATAGGCAGTGCTGCGAGGGCTGAGTCTGGGCACAGCTGGGGTCTGCGGCTTGAATGGGGATAAGGGACAGCAGGTGTTCAGCAGGAGATAAGAGAGAGGAGAGGTGTGTGGTGGGTGGTGGTCGGCATCGGGGGATCAACGACGACGACATCAAAGAGGAGAGGTCGGGAGATGAGGTCGGGGGGGTAAGGGTAGGTGACGGCCAGGAAAAGAGATAGAATAATATTAAGGTTTGGTGATTAGGGTTAAGGTTCAATTATGGTGTTTATATAGAGACAATATGGATTTGGATGAAGTGGGTAGTATCCAATAGGAAGAAAAGAATCCAATAAGAGACAAATAGGCCATGAAATAGGTACAAACAATAGGCGATATCAAAGACAAATTGTAGATCAAATAAATGAGGATAAAAAGCTGAATCAATGCAAAATGAATTACAAGAGAGAGAAGAACAACACACAATACAAAAGAAATGAAAATAAATACAACCAAAAATAAAGTAGAATAATCAAAAGTTTTATTAAATATAATTACAATACAAATATAAGCAATAGGGGTTACAGCAAGCCCGAGCCGGGCGAATCCCTCTGCCTCTACCTTTCGGCCTCAGAACACGTGCTTAGTGCCGTATTGGACAAAGAGGATGACGGGGTTCATAAGCCTCTCTACTACAACAGCGAAGTCCTACTCGCTGGTCGAAACCCGTTATGCAATAATGGAAAAGGTCAGCTTACGCTCTGGTCATGGCCGCACGGAAGTGCCGCCCGTACTTTCAAGCCCACTCGATCCAGGTCGTCACGGACCAGCCCCTCAAGGCGGTCCTCCACAAGCTGGAGAATTCTGGCGGCTTAATCAAGTGCTCGATCGAGCTGAGCCAGTACGACATCATCTACCAACCCAGGACGGCTATTAAAGGACATGCCCTTGCCGAATTCATCACGGAGTTCACCATCCCCGAGCCTTCTAATTTCAAGAGGCGAAACCGATCTAGGAGGTTTATGTTGACGACTCGTCCTACGAGATTGGAAGCGGCGCGGGAGTCATACTCAGAGGCCCCGACAACTTCATTCTGCAGTATTCTCTGTGCCTAAACTTCCCCACCTCCAACAACAAGGCAGAATACGAGGCGATGATTGCAAGGCCTCACATTAGCACACAAGGCGGGGAAAAGGCAAATAAGAGCCTTCAATGACTCCCAGCTCGTGGTCAACCAGATCACCGGGGATTATAAGGCGGGGGCAAGGCAAGCCCGAAACCCTCGACTCAGTTCCTGAGTCAAACGGGGCCTTTCAGCCCTACGTCCTCGCTACTCGACGGGGACTATGAGCAACAAACGAGAGATTTCTCGATCTCTCGTCCTCTGTCGAACCCTCGACGGTCGTTGTTGAGTTTAAGCAAAGACCTAACTTTCTCACAAAGTTAGGGACGCTCGATGCTCGACATGAACCTCAAGCAAGCTACCATCTTTCTCCCAAACATAGCTTCTCTGGCCAACGTCCTGGCAATACCGGGAATCAACAGCAAGTTAAGGCGAATCGAAAATATCATTTTTATTATAGCGCCTTGGGAGGTCATGATACAATAATTTTTTATAACAACAGCTATGACCTCAGCCTAAGTTTTTCTCAGGGGCCCTTTGGGCTAACACAGACCAACTAAAGCCCCGCTGAGTGGGTTTGCTCCCCGATGAGTCCCCCCTGGCCCCGTCGGCGTAGCCAAGGTAGACGCTCCGGCAACAGAGCTCTGGGCATCCCCCGGCCTCGCCATTTCCACGTAAAGGGTTGGGGACAGGCCCATAACGGAGGGTTGACCTCCTCCAAGAGAATGGAGTCAAGATCCGCCGGTACCAAGCATGACCCTCATCCTCTGAATCTCTAACTCCTTCACTACTATGACCTCACGAAGGAAGGACTCCGAGGTCGACCGCCTGGTGGAGGCATCGAACATCGACCACCCCATCTCGGCGCTCCCCCAATCACGGTCGGCAATGGCCTTCTTTAGGCATGCCACCTCCAAGCTCAGCTCCTTAGACTTATTCATGAAGTAGGAAACGACGGCTTTCTGATCACGATCCTATTTGCGATAGTGAATCAGGACAGACAGAGTCGAGTAAACTCTGCAGCATACTCGTCCACGAAACGGTTTCCCTGAGTTAGTTAAACAAATTATCATTCCATCTCTGCCTTGGTAACACTGAGAAAAAACTTCGTCATGAAGCTTTCTGAGAAAGTGGCCCACTCGATGGGTCTCGCCATCCTTTCGGTTTTAGCTCACCACCAGATTTGAGCGAGATCCACCAATTGGATGCTAACCACATCCACATGATCAACATCAGCAACACGGGCGGCGATCAACAGTTGCTCCGTCCGGATAAGCCATTGATCGGCCTCCAGCGGCGACTCGGTACCCGAAAACTTATCGGGTGTAGCCTCATGAAATCTGCTACTGTACCGGGCCTTGGTGGTAGTGGCCCAGGTGCAGGTCCAGCGGTAGTCCCATTGGTCGCCAAAGTGGCCCTCATCAATTTATTGTGCTCCTACTGGAGAGCCATCATCTGCTGAATCGTCTGAAGAATAGCAGCGTTGTCAGGATGCTCATCCCTCGAACGGGAAGAAGAAGAATTCCCATGAGCCATAGCCTGAAACACGAGCAAATATGGTCAGTGCCCAGATTATATGTTGGTTATTATATATTCATGTGATCAATGTGGCGTGCACATTACTGAGTTAACCTGGTTAGAGTCAAATTTAACTAATATATCAATCAAAGCCAAACCTTTATAAAGATGGTCATGTTTGACTGATATATTATCCAAACCTGGCTCTGATACCACTAAAAATCTTGTCACGCCCCGCTTCCCAAAATACGGAATACGAGTACGTAACGTAGTCCCAGCAAATGATGTAAACACCATTCATAACCAGACTAACTCAGTAATATGAACAATAAACACAGCCATGCAAAAAAGATATAATCACATGAATCAAAGATAAACTTCAATAATAATGAAATAATCCAAATAATATCCAACACAATATCCAATATCTGGGAATAAAAATAAATGACGGGAATATAAGCCCAAACAAAGTATAATATCTAGACAATGTTCAAAGAAATAAAACTAACAACAAAATAAACTAAGCAGCTCAATCTTTAGTTCCATCTTCTAGAATCGTTGCTCACTAATTCCTGCTGGTATAGATCCTCCAGTACCTGCAAATTCTTGATCTAAAAAGAAAGAAAATAATGTCCTTAGAGCAAGTCGTGGACAGCAAGTAGAAGAAAACAGAGAATAATAGGAAGCATGTATATCAAAGAAAAGGGACGGGATCAAAGTCAATAACAAAATCAAAGGTAGGCAATAATATCAAATGTCTATATTTAATCTTGTATGTAATGAATGATGTCAATTTGAATTCTATCTTGATGACGATGTACAAGATCAAGCATGAGATGTCAAGTGCAGGTTATTAATCATTTTATTAATCTATCTATTGTACGTACTACTGCATCACATATGTTCCATACCACAGGTTCGGCGCAAGCACACAGTGAACATTTTAGATTAATGGTGAATTTATGAATCGTGTACTCGGTAACAAGATGACAAGATATCATGACAGCATGATCACACAATGACAATCAATTCTCCACCTTCCAAGTTATAAATCAGGCAAGCAAGAAGGCATTTACCGAGTATATTTTCCGATCGTTCACTACCAAGTCAAACCCATAATACCCCGGCTTGTTATCATTTTATTTCATCCTATGTGAGCATGCAAGAAGGTTTCAAAGTTGTATGATGCTAGGTGTGACTAATTCTACTCATTACAGACCAATCAAGAAGCAAACATATTAATTACACACAAATTACACAATCTGGACAGCGTGACGTTGCTGTACAAAAACACAGATTACTGCTACTATAGAAAAGAAAATATGGATCCGTCGAAAATTCTAGAAACTAAACTCTCTGCCGGTTCCAGTGAATATATATACGACATATAAAAGCTACAGAAAGGGTGAAAATCCTATTTTTTTCAGATTTTATGTTCAGGCAGCAGGTTATGAATTGTATAAACACATAGAAACAAATCTGAAAACTCATTAATTAAATCTACAAAAATTCAGGGTGGCTCCAACATATGTCTAGTCTCAGCCAAATTTAATTCTAAAACAGAAAGATATGCATGAATTTGTGAATCTTGAAATTTAGACACAGTTATAGTAAAAATAAGATATCTCACAGATTATAACTCGGAAGTCAAATCTGTTAAAAGTTCTGGAAAATAGATTCATGGGGCTATAATTCATGTTCAGAAAGCTATTTCAAATTACAACAGTAACGTGGTCGAAAATCTGATACAAAAAGACACAAATAGCAGTCCATAATTTATTTTGATATGCATAGGCAACAACTTAGTCATACAACCATATAGTTCATGCTAATTAATAATTAAAGTAATGCTAGATGTTTAACATGCATATTTTCAATTTTAAGATGCAATTTCACTGGCATGGTAATCAATTTATCAATTCAAATTCAATCTAATATATTGAATTCATCAAACAAATCTATAACATGGATCTAGTTAATTTTCATGTAAACGTGCATATGCAATGTACAAGGGGGACTAGGTTTTAGATCAAAGATGTTGGCACGATGTTAAGAATATATCGAGTTAGCTCGTGTGAACCCTTAATAAACTTAATAGAATTTCAATTAGCAGTATGATAAAAAGATTTAGATCTAGTTTCAGAGATCAAGGAATCTTGAACAAAATAAATAAACTAGTTCAAGTAGAGACTTGCCTTTTAGCTGATAATTTCGAATATATAGACTAACGGGATAAGAAACCCGGGCGACGAATCTACGAACGCAGAAACACGCAAGCACGTGCGAGCTACATGTAAATGCCACACAGCAAAATCAGCAAACACAATCCTAGGATCCCCTACACTACCACAGCAAACACCAAAGAAATCCCCTCCTTCTCCACAGCGAAAAAAGAGAGTTAATAAGTTAACAAGTCATTCACATGCATTAGTTAATAAGTCGTTCACTTCTTTTTGTCATGCTAACGATCTTTCTTTGAGCTCATGCTATATTTAAGCATGTCATCATCCCATATAAATTGATACGTTTTACGGGTGTTCTAATAATCAGCTGTGATATCTATTCCCTGTGACTTTTTAGTTTGCAGTAATATATTACTTTTGTATTGACAAATCTCTATGCTAAATGTTTACTTATTTTAAAGCTTTGTGATGTTATTTTTAGCTACTAGAACCCAATCTCTACTATTTTAATGGGAGAGTTAGAGTTTGTAACAAACAAATCCTAACTTTGTAACTATATAAATACGTATAATATACGTTCAACTATATCCAACAAATATAAATGTGCACCGCACGTGTAGCCCAAATGAAAACAATCAAATATAAACTATTTTTTTTCTTATTCAATATATATTCATCTAATTTGATGACTTTATTTTTTTAGACGTGCATCGCACGTACATTATACTAGTTTCTTTTATCAAACTATGAAATTATCCCTCTTTCAGTGATGTATAACATCATCAGCAATGCATTGACTTCAAGCACCCAAATGACGGCATCTGAATGTTTGATTTTCTAAGGAAATTGCCTCACTTGTGTCTGTCTTGGTTGGGTTGGATAACACTAATATGTTGCTTCGTAAGACCGCAAATGGATTTTTTGTAAAGTTTACTGGGTAAAATAATGTGATGTGAAGAATGAAAACAAGTAGTCACCGTTCTCAAGCCAAATTTGCAACCATCAAGAAGGGCATTCTTATATCCTAAAAAATATTTGTTGAAAGTTTTATTAAATATGAACAAATTATTGAATAGCCTAAAAAATATTTGTTGGCAAAGCCACTCTCATCGTTCTTCCATTATTGAATCAATTGATGAATTCTCTTTTTTTGGACAATAACACGAATGAATACTTACTGTTGATTCAAATGCTTATGTTGTAGAGTTTGTTTTATTATTTGAGAATGAGAGGGATATTTTGGATAATAAGATTAACATTCCCAGGAAATATGTAGCTCAACCAAGCATAGGAAATTAAGTTTCCAACTAACATTT
Source organism: Hemerocallis citrina (assembly GCA_017893485.1). Taxonomy (NCBI): domain Eukaryota; kingdom Viridiplantae; phylum Streptophyta; class Magnoliopsida; order Asparagales; family Asphodelaceae; genus Hemerocallis; species Hemerocallis citrina. The sequence continues at coordinate 146,045,156 of CM030358.1, read as the reverse complement.
CTAGAGATATTTAAGACATACCAAACATGTTTTATGATTCCTGGGAACCCAAAAAAATTCTTGTACCAAACGCCCCTTTTACGTATTTCTGGTACTTCAAATCATAATGAATTGTAGCGAGAAACACCCTTTATATTCCTATTCATATAATAGATTCGAATTTTTTACGGAAATAATTGGAAAATTTTCCCACCCTGATTCATTAATCTCTGATCTCTGAATATTATAATTGGAGAATGCCTTAGTGTCATCTGTCATTTTGTCATTCTACCAACATGAGTAACGCACATACATAACTAATATAAAACAGGAATCCGGTTCAAATCCTCCATACTTCAGAGTTTTTATTTTTATTTTTTAAAATTATTAAAACGTGCATCGCACGTGTAAATTACTATTAATAATATTATAATGGGAGAAGACCTTAGTGTCATTTGTCAATCTACCAACGTGTGCATTGCACGTGCATAACTAATATGAATGAGGTCTCACGTTCGAGTTCTCACTACATCAGATTTTTTACTTTAATTTTTTTAATATATTAAATATGCATCACACGTGTAAATTACTATCTACTATCTATCTATCTATCTATACAATAAAACACAAAGAAAGCTATCAAGTGGTTCTCCTTCAATCCTCAAAAAATTAAAGGCCCAGATTTAACCTCACAAAATACATTTTCCTCCAAAAGCTTTCCCCCAAAACTCAAATTCAAATCCCCCCCAAAACAACTCATTTATTTATTTAATTCTCTCTCTCTCTCTCTCTCTCTCTCTCTCTCTCTCTCTCTCTCTCTCTATATATATATATATATATATATATATATATATATGTGTGTGTGGAAACATGGATTTTTATTTACAACTAATTATTGTCATACTATTTAAACTTGAGCTACATAATTGTTGATTTACTATTTACAAAGTTTTTCATATGCTGTATCGTTCTGAAGACGTGCCGTAGGCACGTGACCATGGGCAAATCTAGTCTATAATATAATATATAATCTAATATTATAATGGGAGAAGGCCTTAGTGTCATTTGTAAATTTGTTAATCTACCAACGTGTGCATTGCACGTGTATAACTAATATGAAGGAGGTCTCAGGTTCGAGTCCTCACTACGTCAAATTTTTTACTTTAAATTTTTTTAATATATTAAATGTGCATCACACATGTAAATTATTATCTATCTATCTATCTATATATCTATTTATCCATCTATCTATAATATAATTTATAATCTCTAATCTCTAATCTCTAAGAATAATATATATATATATATATATATATATATATATATATATATATATATATATATATATATATATATATATATATATATATATATATATATAAAATATTATAATGGGAAAAGGTCTTAGTGTCATTTGTCAATCTATCTACGGGTGCAATGCACGTGCATAGCTATTATAAATGAGGTTTTAGGTTCAAACCCATATTACGTCTGAATTTTTACTTTAAAACAACTCTATTTATTAAGACGTGCATCGCATGTGTAAATTACTAGTAACTATTATAATGGAAGAATTGGTGTTGTAAATCTACCTACTTAGAGTATCTGTAGTCATTGGCTATTTAGCCAAAATTTGCAAAAATTGGCTCGGAACGTCCTGCAATCGTTGGCTATTTAGCCTTTTTTTAATTTTTGTGAACAGTACCCAGCTATATCTGACAGTCGATTTGGCTGAATGGAAAAAATAGCCCGACGATACATTATTTTTCGTTTGAAGATGGACGATGTATAATTTACCGTCTGAGAGTTTTTTTTAAAATAAAATAAACGAACGGTAAATTATACACCGTCGCATAACATTTTTTGAAATTTTTTTACGGGACGAGACATTATACACCGTCTGAAATATTTGTAATTTTTTTTAGGGATGGTAGATAATCTACCGTCCCATAATCAAAAAAAAAATAAAAAATAAAATTCACAACCAAGGTATAATTTACCGTCCTAGGCTTCTGGAGAATTTTTTCGAATTTTTTTTTTGATTTTCTGATATTTTTTTTAAATGTCACTATCATAGTTAGCTAAAAAAATTAAACTATTTTTAAAAAAGAAAACGCCGGACAAGAGATAATTGACCATCTGGCCAAATTTTGGCTAACAACGACTACGACGAAAGCTATTTCTACTATTTGCTATAAGCCAAATAGCCAAAATTTGGTTTTAACGACTACAGATGCTCTTACGTGCAACACATATGCAACTCCAACTCTCCCATCATAGCCTTCACATTTACTTCTAAAAATATATAATCATATTTATTAAGACATGCATCACATGTGTAAATCAGAATTTTTATTTTAGTTTTTTTTTTTTAAAATAATACGTGCATCGCACGTGTATATTACTAATAATATAATACCGAAATAAATTATACCGAAAATCGTTCCTCAAAAAAGGAATAAGTTAAAACATATATTATAAAACAAAACTACACTTTAACATTTATCCTTTTTTAAGTCTAATTGTTGTTGAAGAACCTGTAACAAGTTTTTTATTATCTCTAACATCAATCAACATAAGCTTCCCATCAAACAAAACTACACTTTAACACTTATCCTTTTTTAAGTCTAAATGTTGTTGAAGAACTTGTAATAACAATTTTTTTATTATCCCTAACATCAATCAACATAAGCTTCCCATCAATCACATCGATGGCAATTCATCGATCAACCACAATCGGTGACGACTCGTCCATCTACAATAACTATGATGACTCCAATATTCACCACCTTTGCAACATGATCTACTAATAGTGGCCATGGTCGGATCTGGGTCCAAGCAGCACAAGTAACTGCTTTGGGCCCCCAATTTTATAGTACCCCATATTTTTAAAATATTTACAATGTTAAAAAGTATAATATAATATTTTTTGATATAATTACATTATATTAATAGTTGACTTATTAGCTTAGTTGGTTAGAGTGTTGTGTTAATAATGTGAAGGTTTGTAGGTTCAAAACTTGCATGGGCCAATTAATTTTTCGATCAATTTTTTAAAAAAACTAATTACTTTTTACATAGCCATACATATGTCATTTTACCATTTTATGAAGGGTAAAAGGGATATGAGCAACTTGCTCATTTAGTAAATGAGCAATTGATTATGTGGCATGCATGTGATACATTGGACAACCTAAGCTTTTAATGATTTTCCAATCACATGTATGCCACATCATCAATTGCTTATTTACTAAATGAGCAAGTTGCTCATACCCCTTTTTCCCTTTTATGAATTTAATATTATTTTTCACTTGGCCCATGTATGTCACTCTATGATATTTTTTCAATATTCTAGTGTATATAATATTTACCTCTTTATGATAAATTTCTAACTAAATCTTCAAGTGCATATGGTTATTCTACATTTTAAGCTTCCAACTAGTATTCTTATATACATATATCATCATCATTTAATTCTGATCGTGTTCTCTAATATATCATATTTACCTCTTTGAAATAACATATTTCGTTTTTTTTGTTAGAGTCTGTCTGATTTTTGGCCACGAGACATTTCATATAAAAAACACACATTATCAATTAATTTTCTTTTTGAAGCATATATATAAATTTGTTTTCATTTAAATTGTTTGTTCTCCAATGCTTCAAGTTTGTTGCATTCAAATAATTGTCATTATTATTTTGTCAACTTGCGAAAGGTCCAATTTAAAAATTTGCTTAGGGCCCCATGAAACTCAGATATGCTCCTGATAGTGGCAACTCGCACATCGAGCGACTCCTCACAATAGATTCGAATTTTACTATGAGGGTGTTTGGATTTGGACTTTTGAAGAAAATTGTAATTTTTTCATCATTTCCATCACCACACTCAATTTCCCAATTATCTTTAGGTTCAAAACGTGCATGGGCCAATTAATTTTTCGATCATTTTTTTTTAAAAACTAATTACTTTTTACATATCCATACATATGTCATTTTACCATTTTATGAATTTAATATTATTTTTCACTTGGCCCATGTATGTCACTCTATGATATTTTTTCAATATTCTATTGTATATAATATTTACCTGTTTATGATAAATTTCTAACCAAATCTTCAAGTGCATATGGTTATTCTACATTTTAAGCTTCCAACTAGTATTCTTATATACATATATCATCATCATTTAATTCTGATCGTGTTCTCTAATATATCATATTTACCTCTTTGAGATAACATATTTCGTTTTTGTTGTTAGAGTCTGTCTGATTTTTTGCCACGAGACATTTCATATAAAAAACACACATTATCAATTAATTTTCTTTTTGAAGCATATATATAAATTTGTTTTCATTTAAATTGTTTGTTCTCCAATGCTTCAAGTTTGTTGCATTTAAATAATTGTCATTATTATTTTGTCAACTTGCGAAAGGTCCAATTTAAAAATTTGCTTAGGGCCCCATGAAACTCAGATATGCTCCTGATAGTGGCAACTCGCACATCGAGCGACTCCTCACAGTAGATTCGAATTTTACTATGAGGGTGTTTGGATTTGGACTTTTGAAGAAAATTGTAATTTTTTCATCATTTCCATCACCACACTCAATTTCCCAATTATCTTTAGGAATTGCTAAAAAAATTTTCGTAAAAACTGATGTGGGCCCTCACGCCCACACCAAATTTTACGATTTTTTGCTACACTTTTATGATGTAACCCTTATTTACCTAAGATTATATCTATATAATAAAACACAAAGAAAGCTATCAAATTGCTCTCTTTCAATTTTTTCAAAATTAAAGGCCCAGATCTAATCTCACAAAACACATTTTTTTCAGAAAGTTTCTACTCAAAACTCAAATTCAAATCCCAAAACGACTCCTTTATTTATTTAATTATTTATCTCTCTCTCACTATCTATCTCTATCTCTCTTTATATATACTAGTAATTTACACGCGCGATGCACGTTTTAATAATTTTAAAAAATAAAAATAAAAACTCTGATGTAAGGAGAATTTGAACTGGAAAGCTCCTTTATATTAGTTATATATGTACATTGCACATGTTGATAGAATGATAAAATGACAAATGACACTAAGACCTTCTCCCATTATAATATTAGAGATTATAATATATATATCTATATAGGGGTATTTGTTAGTTTTTAAAAATAGTGGGGTATATGCTAGTTTTCACATTTTAAACGGGGCATTTGCTAAAATATCCCTTTTTCAGGGGTTGTACGTGTGTCACACGGGTATGTTTGGTGGATTTAGTTTGACCGTATATTGCACAGGTTTGCTCCTTTTTTGGAAGCAAATATATATATTTATTTTCATTTAAATGGTTTGTTCTCCAATGCTTCAAGTTTGTTGCATTTAAATAATTGTCATTATTATTTTTTCAACTTGCGAAAGGTCCAATTTGAAAATTTGCTTAGGGCCCCTTGAAACTCAAATACGCTCCTGATATATACGCTCCTGATAGTGGCAACTCGCACATCGAGCGACTCCTCTCAGTAGATTCGAATTTTACTATGAGGGTGTTTGGATTTGGACTTTTGAAGAAAATTGTAATTTTTTCATTTCCATCACCATACTCAATTTTCCAATTATCTTTAGGAATTGCATTTTTTTTCGTAAAAACTGATGTGGACCCTCACGCCCACACCAAATTTTACGATTTTTTGCTACACTTTTATGATGTAAGCCTTATTTACCTAAGAATAGATCTATATAATAAAACACAAAAAAGCTATCAAATTGCTCTCTTTCGATTTCCCCAAAATTAAAGGCCCAGATCTAATCTCACAAAACACATTTTCTCCAGAAAGTTTTTCCTCAAAACTCAAATTCAAATCCCCAAAACAACTTCTTTATTTATTTAATTATTTATCTCTCTCTCTCTATCTATCTCTATCTCTCTCTATATATACTAGTAATTTACACGTACGAATTTGAACTGGAAAGCTCCTTTATATTAGTTATGTACGTACATTGCACATATTGGTAGAATGATAAAATGTCAAATGACACTAAGGCCTTCTCCCATTATAATATTATAGATTATAATATATATATCTATGTAGGGGTATTTGTTAGTTTTTAAAAATAGTGGGGGTATATGCTAATTTTCACATTTTAAATGGGGCATTTGCTAAAATATCCCTTTTTAGGGGCTGCACGTGCATCACACGGGTATATTTGGTGGATTTAGTTTGGCCGTATATTGCACGGGTTTGCTCAATTACAAAATTAGGGTTTGTTTGTTTACAATCCCAACTCTCCCATTAAAATAGTAGAGATTTGCAGAAACATGAACTTTTATACCCTAATTCATAATTATTTTTCAACATATAATAATGAAACATGGACTTTTATTTACAACTAATTATTGTCATACCAACCGCCGCATTCCTGACCCCCAAGTGCATCCTGACAAGGCGATTGTTAATCTTAGGACCCCTTCTTTTATTTATAACTCTCCTTGTGCTTTGAAGATTTCGTTTTCCAAATGTTCTACGTTCTCTTTTCATTATCCAGGATGCTTATTCTCTTGGTATCAACATTTAGGGTTTAAAGCGTGGCTCCATCAGCTCCTGATGGAGGTTAAACTTATCCTGCTCGCCTTTTCCCTTAAGTCTTCTCCGAGTCTTGATGACTTCTCCTTCCCCCGTTGTTCCGACTTTTCCAATTCCATCCCTATACCCTCTACGGCCGCTCCCACTCTTCTCTTTTCCTCTTTATGCCCCATCAAAGTCGTAGCCTCATCATCTGACCATGCGGCCTTTTCGTCCCCTTCGGTGAAGGTTGCCCCTCCCCCCGTCAAGCGGAGATACAATAAGTCTTTAATCATTTACAGATTCGAGTGAGTGCTCGTATTCTTGCGAGGAAAGAAGCTTCTGTATCACCTCATCAGCTTGTGTACAGTTGAGTCTTAGCCTCTCTTTGACATCCTTAGTGTAGGCAGTGCTTTGCCTCATTTGTGCCGCTAGAGCTCCCTTGGACTGCTAGTGGAATTGGATGTCGTCGTATGGGGGGGTTTGGTCTCCAGGTTCACGGCCCAATTGCTTAGGTCCCGGTCCTCACTCGGGTGCGGCAAGCTGGGTTAGGTCCATCAGTTGCATGTTTCTCCTGGCTGTTTGCTCTGCCCTTTTTGTTGGCTTTTCAGCCGTTTTTTGTTTTCTCTTTTGTACGCTTATTTCTGTTTTACATTTTGTAAAACCATTGATTATTTGTTTGTAACTTAATTGTTATTTTTTATTAATATATTTTTTGATGGCTGAAGCCTTTTGGCTCTATCCGATATATCAAAAAAATTATTGTCATACCATTCAAACTTAAACTATATAATTGTTGATTTACTCTTTACAAGACTTTTCATATACTGTATCGTTCTAAAGACGTGTTGTAGGTAGTGCCCGCGGGCGAATCTTGTCAGCGAATAAAACTCAGGTCCACAAATTAATAGTCACTTTCGCCGAATTATTCACTGGGCTCAAAATTCAAACACTGCCTGTACGAAATTACGAATTCTGTCCTCATCATCAAACCAGAATTGCAGTCTAACACAGTGGTTGAAGGTAATGCTATGCTTCCCTGTTTTATATGCTTGATTAATGATTTATTTAATGGTTGATTAAGTATTTTGCTTTCATCGAGTCCATTTAAAAAATTTGATGGTTGGTTAATGTTTTATTGGTGATGCAAACATATAACTTCACTGTTATAATTAAGTTTCTTCTAATGATTTAAATAATAATTTTCTTAAATGATCGGCACAAATCTATATAATAAAACACAAAAAAAGTTATCAAGTGGCTCCCTTCAATAGAAACCAAATCAACGTCTCTGAATCACCATCTCAAAACATATTTTCCCTCTAAAAAGTTTTTTACCCCAAAACCAAATTTTTCCACCAAAATTTAAAAACTCATTACTTTATTACTTTCTCTTTTCTCTCTTCACTTTTTCATATTTCTGTCTCTCTCTCATTCTCACTCTATTTATTTGAAAATTTATTAGATTTTCAGATTTTATGTTTGTAAATTTTCAGATTTTTTATGATTTTTTTATTTCTCATGTTATATTGAAAATACCAAATATCTCTTCAACAGTTAAATTTCATCATTTTCCACCATCAAAGTTCTGAGAAGTTGGATTTTATACCCCCATTTATAATTATTTTCTAACATATATTAATGGAAACATAGACTTTTTTTTACAAGTAATTATTGTCATACTATTCAAAATTGAGCTATATAATTATTGTTTGACTATTTACAAGACTTTTCGTATGCTGTATCATTTCGAAGACGTACCGTAGGCACGTACCCATGAGCAAATCTAGTGTATATATATATATATATATATTACAACATTACATACATGTAAATACAAGGGTTCCATCACATGGTTAGCGCTAAATTTATCCCTAGACCGACGTCAGATCACACCCCGGTCCTTCTCGACGCCGGGGTACATGGATCTCAAAGACCAAGGAGATTCAGATTTGAGAAGGCATGGCTGGAAATACAAGGGTTCCATCACATGGTTATGGAAAACTGGGCGCTGCCAACCACTGGGACGGATGCGGCATCCCGATAGTGTGAAAAAATCCGCAGATTAAGAAAGCAGCTACGTAGGTGGAACCGATCAAAATTTTCGACCATATGGTGAGCAAAAGACTCCTTCTTGGAAGGCATTGACGAACTGGAAAGGTTGGAGGAAACAAGAGTCCTGTCACAAGATGAAAGAAACTGGCTGCTAGACCCACGAGAAAATATCGCCAATCTTTATAAGCTGGAAGAAATCAAATGGCAGCAGAGGTCGAGGCTTACGTGGCTCAAAGAGGGAGACGTGAACACGGCCTACTTCCAACGAGTGGCAAGCGCTAGACGCAGGGCCAATTTAATCTTGGCAATACAGACGGACTCAGGAACCTCGCAAGACGAAGCAATGATTTCCAAAACCTTTCAAGATTACTACAAGGGCCTCCTTGGGAAGAAGAACGATTTCAGGGTCCCGCTCAGGAAAGACTTCTGGCAAGACTGTCAGAATGAGGCTGCGCAATTGCTATCTAACTTGGAAACTCCTTTCTCAGAAATGGAAGTGGAAAATGCCATCAAACAAATGGGAGCAGACAAGTCCCGGAGCCGGACGGTTTTCCAATGTTGTTTTACAAGGTATCCTGGGAAGAAATAAAAGGGGACATTATGGCATTGATGGATGAATTCTTTCATAACAATCTCAGATTAGGCATGTTCAACTTTGCGGAAGTTGTGCTGATCCCTAAACGGGCGGAATCTCTAAGGGTGGGGGGACTTTAGGCCGATCAGCCTCATAAACTGCTCGACTAAAATCATCACAAAGATCTTGGCCATACGCTTGGGAAGCTTAATGGACAGTTTTATTCCCAAATGTCAGTCTGGTTTTATCAAGGGCAGATGTATCCTGGACTGTGTGGCTACTGCAGAACAGGTCATCCACCACTGCCATATGGACCAATCTAAGAACTTCCTCCTCAAACTAGACTTCGAGAAAGCATATGACTCCGTCGATTGGGAGTGCTTGATGGAAGCTCTCAGAGGGAGAGGCTTCGGGGATAAATGGGTTAGGTGGATCAAACAGTGTTTATACACTGGTAAAACGGCGATCTCGATCATTGGGCAGCCGGGACCACCGTTTCCCTGCAAGAAGGGACTCCGACAAGGGGACCCACTGTCTCCACTGCTTTTCACCATCGTCTCAGATGTTTTGAGAGGCATGCTGGACAACTGCAGGAGGAATGGCTGGATAATGCCTGTGGCTAGTAGCCAATCTAACCAAGGGTGCACGATTCTCCAATATGCTGATGACACCCTGCTATTTGGTAACGGGAACAGGACCGAGACAGTATGCTTTAAAAGGGCTCTCTACTGCTTTGAAGTATGGTCAGGTCTTAGAATTAATTTCTACAAAAGTGCTTTGATTCCCATTGCACTCTCAGATGTAGAGGCACAGGAACATGCGACCATTCTTAACTGTATGATAGATAAGTTCCCGATAAAATATTTAGGACTACCACTCAATCCAAGAAAGCTTACTAATTCGGACTGGCTCCCTATCATAGACAGGGTGGAGGACAGACTGTCGGGATGGAAAGGAAAATCACTTTCACTTGGTGGCAGAGTGGTCCTCATCAATTCAGTATTGTCTAATCTGCCTATTTATTACATGTCTTTCTTTGAGCTTCCTAAATGGGTAATCCAAAGGATCGACCAAATCCGTAAAAGGTTCCTCTGGAAAGGGGCTGACTTGAACAGGAGAGGATATCACCTGATCAAATGGAGTATGACCTGCATGAAGAAGAAGCATGGAGGGCTAGGCATCATCGACCTTAGAGACATGAATCTTGTCCTCCTGGGAAAGTGGTGGTGGAAGGTATTTCATCACAGCGGGGAAGGCTGGTAGGATTTCATTCAGCCATACCTTCGGAAAAATGGTACGAGAAGTTTAGGTTTTCGAGTAGGGCCCAGAGCTTCTCGATTCTAGAAAGGTATTTCCAAAGCAAGCGGACCGTTCAACTCAACAGTTACCTCAACTATAGGTAATGGACGATCCACCAGATTCTGGTGGGACAAATGATGCGAGGCACATACACTCAAGAAAACTATAGCCGTTAAATTTGGTGTGGGGGCAAACAGATAGTATTTGTGGATTCTTAGGGAAACTGAATAGTAAACCTGTATACCTGTTCCGTCGGGCTCTGATCGTCGCTCCCGCCGTAGACCTGCAAAAAGTGCGAGACACCGGGGTTGTTCCCGGCGACGCACCCTCCGACGCTCAAGTCAGTAATCTAGGAAGACTATGAGAGAGCGCAAAACCTGGAGAAAGATTGATTACCTCTTAATGGAGATGGATGGGGGGTATTTATAGACGTCTTAGGGAACAGATTAGGAATGTAACCCCCGTAATCTGATAAGAAATATTCTCCTTGTAAACAGATTAGGAATGTAATCCCTAATTCCCAGTGGAGGGATAGGCATGAATCAGGGCCGTTGATTAGGATCTAATCAGGAGCCTTCATTTTATCCCTCTGATCGGGCTTTATTGCTGGTTGAAACTCGCGCCCGATTGAAGCGGATCCGTTTGTGGGTTATTGGGTCTTTAACAGGGAGACCCAGTATCCGTTTTAGACCCCATTTGTAGGTGAAATTACCGTTTTACCCCTGGGCTTCAAGATTCGTGCCCAGTTTGGACGGTTCCGATTAATCCCTATTTTTAGCCATATCACGAGCCCCCCACTCCTAAAGGCTGAGCTTGATTGGCCTTTGAGGAGTATTTTAACTGTTTAAATGGCTGGCGGAGTTGTATCGGAGCCCAAATGGAAGGTTTTGAATCTTGAAGGAGGTAGTTTGGTGATTTTCCAAGTGGGTTGAGCTCTGAGTCGCTCTGAGCTCTTATGGTCATGCGGTGTTCTTGCAGGGATATCCTTTTAACTTTGCGAAATGTCAATTCGTCGTTCGGGGGTCTTAGAAGATTGTTCTTGGCGATAATTGCTCGTTTGGGGACTAGAAAAAGCTTCCCTATCTTCACAATTGCCTTCCAGGAGTTCTTCCTTAATTTCCCAAATTTTTAATTATTTTTTCGCGATCTCTTGGCAGATGGATCAGCTGTTTTCCTTCGCCGAGGGGCACCTGTGCTCGTATCATGCTTCCGACCCCTTCTAGAGCTCGTTGACTAGGGGACCGAGGTCTGTATGCGGTTCGGCCCATCTTTCCGAAGAGGGGGGAGAGTTCGGCATGGTTATGAGTGCTGAGAGGGAGTTCGGTATGATCCGAGGTCCAATCATTCCCCGTAATAGGGTCGGTGCCAAGAACGCTTGGCACTTGGTGCCGGACTCCATTTTTCCCCCGTAACGAAATCGGTTCCGAGAACGCTTGGCAGCTAGTGCTGAACTCAATTTTTCCCCCGTAACGAGGTCGGTTCTGAGAACGCTCGGCAGCTGGTGCCGAACACGATTTCCCCCCCATAACGAGGTCGATTCCGAGAACGCTCGGCAGCTGGTGCCGAACTCGATTTTTCCCCCGTAATGAGGTCGGTTCCGAGAACGCTCGGCAGCTGGTGCCGAACTCGATTTTTCCCCCGTAACGAGGTCAGTTCCGACAACGCTCGGCACTCGGTGCCGAACTCGATTTTTTCCCCGTAACGAGGTCGGTTTCGAGAACGCTCGGCACTCGGTGCCAAACTCGATTTTTCCCCCGTAACGGGGTCGGTTCCGAGAACGCTCGGCAGATGGTGCCGAACTCGATTTTTTCCCCCGTAACGAGGTCGGTTCCGAGAACGCTCGGCAGCTGGTGCCGAACTCGATTTTTCCCCCGTAACGGGGTCGGTTCCAAGAACGCTCGGCAGCTGGTGCCGAACTCGATTTTTCCCCCATAACGGGGTCGGTTCCGAGAACGCTCGGCAGCTTGTGCCGAGGTTTGTAACTTGTCGTTTTTCGTCATAGAAGTTTGTATCAACCGTGCGCCTTCCGAACTTCTGACAACTTCTGACAGTTTCTGACAGATGGGACGTTTATTAAATGCAGTGACCTCTGGGCTTCCATCAGATGGGATGCTCATTAAATGCGGTGCATGATTTGGCGTGGTAAACAAGGCGACGATTGAGGTCGTTTTGTCGTTTTGTGTAGATGGGCCGGTCGTACAAGCCCACCATCCTCGTTTGGCGTGCATCTCTCTATAAATCCTCACCCCCCCTCTCATTTCTCATTTCCCTTCTCTTTTGCTCAGGCGGTCTCTTGTGCTTAGGCGAGTACTTCCGGTGGTCGACGTTTGGTTCCGACGAAGTTTTCCGGCAACTATCTTCTTTTAAGGTAATTTATCAATTATGTCTGTAGCTTCTGTCTCCGAAGAAATCTCTTGGTCCGAGCCCTCCCTTGAAGTTGTCGAAGATTCGACTCCGACTAAGGACCAGAAGGTGTTCGGCAAGGATTCGATCGTTCAAGATCCGAAGCGGATGGGAGAGTTCGGACAACTGCCGGGGCCGCTGACCGGGCTCCATAGAGTTAGGCAGCTCCCGGAGGATCAAGCCGAGCGGATCGTCCATGGGAGGGGGAGGTCCTTCGAGGAGAACGCCGCGAGGGAGACGACGGAGGCGGACGAGGCGGTGTCGATCCTGTGGGAGGAGGACTTGGCAGTGATCCGGGATTCATTCCACATCCCGGAGGAGTACGAACTCATGCTGCCGGGTCCCGGGGTTAGGGCCAATTCGCCGCTGCCAGTGACGATGTGTTGCTGGCCGGTCGATGCCTTCATCGCCAGGGCTCAGCTACCTCTCCACGCGTTCGCCGTTACCGTGGTTAGTTGGTTCGGGGTCAGCCCCATCCAGCTTATGCCAAACGCGTGGCGAGTGATAAATGGTTTCGTTCTCCACTGCCAGGCTGCAGGGATCCAGCCGCAGCTGAACGTGCTTCGGACGTTATACCGGCTCCACCAAGGGAATAAATCGGAGTACCGGTATTACTTGACTCCGAGGCATGGTGGCAGGCTCGTCATATGCCCCGACTCCATTAAGCACTGGCGAGAGAAGTTTTTGATCGTGTAGAGTCGGGAGGCGTGGCCGATCCCCTCCGACTGGGTAGAAGGGGTGCCAAAGAGGGCGAGGGCGCTTCCGAAGCTCAGTGTAGAAGAAGAAGAAGCGGTCCGGACTCTCCTTGATTGGCCAAAGTACGACTGGAGGGAGCTGACGGAGGACGTCCTCTACAAGGGAGGGCTCTGCCGCGTAGATCCCAGTATGCGGTTCTCGTTATGTTTTTGCTTTCCGAACTCTCTTCCTTGTCATTTGCGGTGTGCTAATCAATTTTTACTTTGGATGCAGAAACCATGGACTACGACGCTGTGATGGCGCTCAGGGCCGGACTCGCGAGCAAGGCCCCCAAGAAGCGCAAGAGGGTCGTGACCAAGCTGCCGTCGACCGTGAAGGCTCCGAGGGTCACAGCCCCGGTCGAGGAAGTGGAGAACCTCGACAGTCCTGTTGCCGCCGTGGTGGGGACTTCGGCTTCGGCCGCTGCCGGCGAGTTCCCTATCGCCGCAGTCCTGGGAATGGCGACGCCGCCCCTGACGGCAGTTGCTGAGGAGCTCCTGACGGAGGAGCACAAAAGAATTCACATTCTGGACTGGCAAGTCCGGAAGCACGATGGGTTCCTCGGCAACTCACTGGCGAGCATGCAGGTCGTCAAGCACCTCGCCACTCCGAAGGACCAAGCCGCCATGGAGGCTGGGCGAGAGGGCGACGACGTGATCGAGATCGCTCGTTCGGCGGTGTCGGTAAGCCTTGAGCTTCTTTCATTCGTTGTACTCCTTTAACCAGAAATTTTTTCTAATTCCTTTGGTTCTTCTTTGCTACAGATCATCGTCTACTTTGGTCACCTCACCGAGAGGTTGATAGCTCTGGAGAAGGAGCTAAAGCAAGAATCCGACCAAGCTCGGAACGAGAAAGCTCGGCTGTCGAACGAGCTCGATAAGCTTCGCGTCGAGCACGAGGGCAGGTCGGCGAGGATGGTGCACCTCGAGTCCGAGGTGACAAGGTTGGAGGGCGAGCTCCTTCGCCAGAAGGAGGGGTCGGCCAAGCAGCTGGCCGAAGCCGAGGCAGCCAAGGCGGCGGCTGTGAAGGCGGCGGAGGACGCGACCCTGGAGAAGGCGCAGGGGTTCCTCGCCCAGAACATGGCGAAGGCTTTCGCCGCAGCCATCGATCGGGTGTCGAAGGAGTTCCCCGCGGTGAATGTCTCGGGGTGGAGGCTATTCCCCGGCCACGTCGAGGGTTTCGACCCTAAGTCCGAGGGGGAGGAGGAAGGGGATGACGAAGGTGATGCCGAGGTCGAGGTCACCGATGAGGTCCCCGGTACCGTGGTCACTCCGCTGGCGGTGGCGTCCCCTTCGGAGAAGTCGACTCCCACCCGAACTTGTCGCCCGGGGAAAGAGGTCGCGCCTTGACTCCGCTCCTTATTTTCTTGTTTTGTTGTTTTTTTTTGTTCTTTTTGCTTTTCTTTTCAATCATTGTAACGCCTAATAGCGGACTGGCCACCGCTGCCTTTTTGGAATGAATGAAAAGAAAATTTTTTGAAGTGTTGGTGTTCGGATCTTCGCTTTTCGCCCCCCTTTCGTCAAATATTCTCTTTTTGTTTTGAAAGTTTCCTGTTTCGAAAATTTCTCAAGTGTGGTGCTCCGGCAGTGTTTGAACTTTTGCTGTTTATCTCAGTCTCTTTTCAACTCATGGTGGTTGCCCAAGATGCCGAGGCAATTCGCTCGGACGAGGAGGCTCGAGCTAAGGCCGGCCTCGGGGCGACGAGGTTGTGTCTGGCTAAATGCCGAGAGCGGCTGTACGAAGTTGAGCTCGGGTTACGTCGAGCCGAAAGTGAGCGGAACCATCTTCAGCTCGTCCTCGGCCGGCGAGACATCGAAATCCGTCGTCTGGAGAGCAGAATCGCCGAAATGACTCCCACAGGAGAAGGTGAATATTCGCCAACTGCTTTCAGTAATGAGCTTCGGATTCAATGCATCCGTCATAACCTGTCCAAAATAACAGCGGAGAGAGACGACCCGCTTTCCGAGATCCGGCATCTGCAGTCCGTAGAGACGAAGCTTCAGACGGAAGGCGAGGGGCTAACGGCAGAAGTGGCCAAGTTGACGGCCGAACGGGTCCAATTGACAGCCGAGGTCGAAGCGCTGAAGAGAGCGACGGTGGATAAAAGTATCGAAGTCACTCACCTTCGGCGCCTCATAGCCAGTCGATCAGGTATGCCGGACTCCGCGATACCCCCTCGTTTCGAAGTTAACGTCAAAGACGACTCCTTGCGTGATCGGATCTCGGAGTTGGAAGCGGAAGTGGCTCATCTCAAGCCGCATTCGGGACCAATCAATGTCCGAAGCACTTCGTGCACTCGCGCGGAGAGTGATCGGGGCATTACCTTCTACGAAATGGCAACTCGTCAGCGCATAGGCCATCCTAGTCCGGGGGACGCGCAAAGCTCGGTAGCAATTTCGTCGAGTGGAGCATCCGTTGGAGTAGCTACTAGAAGCGGCGCTGAGGATACGTCTCAATTTGCTGGCTTGGGGTCGCGCTCCGGAGACAAGCGTCGTCACTCTCGAGTGTCTTTGAAGCGGAACGCCCTGGCTCCAAAAAAGCACTGAAGACGTCACCTCCGAGAGCTTTTGTATACTTTTTTTTAGCCAAGTGTAATAAGTCGGCATTGTAACTTTTTCTTTAATGACTTGTAATCCTGCTGTGTCCATCTTTGTATCGTGTCCCATTTATCAATAAAATGTTGTGCCTGAGTTTGCGTTCCCCTTGTTGTACGGCGTTGTTCGGAAAAGATGTGACCAGTTCCCTAACAGCATTAATGGTGCTCCGGGATCCGTGGGAGCATTCCACCTTCCCGAGGGCGTCGAGAGTGGGGCCCCATAATAAATACGCGGCTTCAGCTCTCTAGGCGTGACTGTTGGATTCTCGAGGGTCATAATGACAGTCTTGCACGCTTCAGTTCCCTAGGTGTGACTGTTGGGCTCCCGAGGGTCATAATGACAGTCTCTTGGGGGACGGCTATAAGTACCACACCCCCCTTGTGGTTTCAGTCATTGCATTCTTGAACTCTAGTGGCATCGATGGTGTCTGCCATTGGGCGGATGCCAGCCTTGTGAAAAATTCTCACCTTGAGAGGTTCAGAGGGGTGGTCACCCTTCTGCCTTGTTCTTTTCCCATTCCTGACGACTACGATGTGGGTGTCAGGGCCGGGGGAGGACAAGGCAGAAGAGTTGGCGACCGTAGTCCGGACTCGAGGGAAAGGTTCTTCGGGTGGATGGGTTGTCGTTCTTCCACCATGATCTTCTCCTGACTCTGACAGCTCCGACGTGGGTGTCAGGGTCAGGGGAGATCATGGTGGACGAAGTGATGACCAAAGTCCAGAACCGAGGAGAGGGTTCCCTAAAACCTTAACCCAAACTCTTTCGAGGCTCGGCTGGATGCTCGTTCGGCGCGGATCGGCTGCGCTCATGTAGCTTGGTGGTCGGAGTGACTGTTGTTCAGTGTGTCGAGGCTTTCTGGTCGGCCAATTTGTTTGTTTGCAGGTCGGAGAGATGAGTGTTCGGCTAGTGGCGCTGAGCATTCTTTCTGGTGCCCACTCCCGCAGTTTGGCAAACTTGGGAAACGCGCTCAAGCTCAAGTGTTTGACCTCGAATTTTTGCTATGGTGACTCGACGGTTGTAGGAGCGATGGCGAACCACTTCTAGCTTGCTTAGAAGCGAACTTTCGAAGTAGAATCGAGCCAAGTGTTGGACTCCGAACCATCGTTAGATTAGTTCAACGGCTGTGGGAGCAATTCCGAATGGCGAACTACTTCTAATTCGCTTAGAAACGAACTTGCGAAGTAGAATCAAGCCAAGTGTTGGACTCCGAACCATCGTTAGATTAGTTCAACGGCTGTGGGAGCAATTCCGAATGGCAAACTACTTCTAGCCCGCTTAGAGGCGAACTTGCAAAGTAGAATCGAGCCAAGTGTTGGACTCCGAACCATCGTTAGATTAGTTCAACGGCTGTGGGAGCAATTCCGAATGGCGAACTACTTCTAGCCCGCTTAGAAGCGAACTTGCGAAGTAGAATCGAGCCAAGTGTTGGACTCCGAACCATCGTTAGATTAGTTCAACGGCTGTGGGAGCAATTCCGAATGGCGAACTACTTCTAGTTTGCTTAGGAGCGAACTTGCGAAGTAGAATTGAGCCAAGTGTTGGACTCCGAACCATCGTTAGATTAGTTCAACGGCTGTGGGAGCAATTCCGAATGGCGAACTACTTCTAGCCCGCTTAGAAGCGAACTTGTGAAGTAGAATCGAGCCAAGTGTTGGACTCCGAACCATCGTTAGATTAGTTCAACGGCTGTGGGAGCAATTCCGAATGGCGAACTACTTCTAGCCTGCTTAGAGGCGAACTTGCGAAGTAGAATCAAGCCAAGTGTTGGACTCCGAACCATCGTTAGATTAGTTCAACAGCTGCGGGAGCAATTCTGAATGGCGAACTACTTCTAGCCCGCTTAGAAGCGAACTTGTGAAGTAGAATCGAGCCAAGTGTTGGACTCCGAACCATCGTTAGATTGAAGAGTAAAAAGCAGAGAGATGCAAACAGTAGCAAAATATGAAAAAACTTTATTTATTAATAACCAATAATCGGCTGCTTCTAAAGTTCCTAGCCGTTATTACAAGGAAAAAATGAAGGAAAATCACTACAAGTAACAGGAAAAGAACGGTTCAACATCTCGAATCACTCAGAGAGGCGTTGTTGTTCTCTCTTGGTATTTTAAGAGATGGTCGGCATTCCAAGTCCTGGGGATCTCCCTGCCTTCGAGATCTTCTAGTCTGTATGTGCTGGGCCGAATTACTTTAGAGATCTTGTAAGGTCCCTCCCAATTTAGGGCCAATTTGCTCTTCTGTCCTGGGAACGAGATGGCTAACTTTCGGAGGACCAGGTCCCCTTCTTTGAGGTCCGTTGGGCGGACCCTTTTGTTGTATGCTAGCTCTATTCTTCTTCGGTAGCTTTGTTGCCGTATGGCAGCTCTTTCTCGGATTTCGTCTATCAGGTCTAGACTTGCTCTGAGCTCCCTAGCGTTCTGCTCTTCTTCATATGCTATCAAACGAGGAGAGGGTAACCCGACTTCTAGGGGGATGATGGCCTCGGACCCGTAGGTGAGATTGAATGGGCTCTCGCCTGTTGGGGTCTGCTTTGTGGTGCGGTAGTTCCAGAGCACGTTGGGCAGCTGATCGACCCATAAGCCTTTGGAGCACTTGTCTAACCTTTTCTTAATGCCGGAGAGGATCTGTCGGTTGGCATTTTCGGCCTGGCCATTTGACTGAGGATAAGAGACGGAGG
Organism: Hemerocallis citrina; assembly: GCA_017893485.1. Classification (NCBI taxonomy): domain Eukaryota; kingdom Viridiplantae; phylum Streptophyta; class Magnoliopsida; order Asparagales; family Asphodelaceae; genus Hemerocallis; species Hemerocallis citrina. Next base: position 146,026,283 of record CM030358.1, on the reverse strand, counting down.
AGAACCAGTGTTGAATGGCGAGGTCTTCACATAAAGCTCGGAAGGCAGCCCCAGTGAACTGCATTCCGTTGTCTGTAATTAGGATCCTGGGGACACCAAATCGACAGATCACGCTCTTCCAGAAGAATTGTACGACCTTGTTTTCGGTGATCGTGGCCAAGGGCTCGGCCTCTATCCATTTCGAGAAATAGTCGATTGCCACAATTAAGAACTTGAACTGTCCGGGAGCTGGCGAAAACGGCCTTAGTAAATCCATCCCCCACATTGCGAATGGGATCGGACTTGATAGGGAGGCAAGTGGAGCTTGTGGGAGGCGTCGGATGTCGGAGTACTTCTGGCAGGAGCTGCATTGCCGAACGTGTCGTTCAGCGTCCCGTAGGAGAGTGGGCCAGAAATACCCATAGTTTAACACTTTGCGCGCCAGGGCTCTGGAACCAGAATGGGCCCCGCCGATGCCCTCATGAAGCTCTTACAGGGCGTAGTCGGCTTGTCTGGGAGAGAGGCACCTCAGGTAGGGCCGACCGTCCACCTGGGTGAAGGAGCGTTTATATAGGACGCCTCCGATTAGTGTGTAACGCTCGGCTCGGGTTCTAACCCTTCGCGCTTCCTTAGGATCCTCAGGGAGGAGTCTGTCCTTTAAAAATTCGACGAAGGGTTTCATCCAATTGTCTTCGAGGAGGACAGGTAATGTTTCTACGAAGTCCAGTATTTCGTCCTCTATGCTCGGCTTCAGGAGGACTTCTATCAATACGGTCTGCTCGAGACCTTGAAGGGAAGAGGAGGCTAATTTGGATAGGGCGTCAGCCTGAGCATTTTCTTCTCGGGGGATCCTTTGAATGAGGGCCTCTTCAATCAGCGCCATGAGGCTCTTGACTTTGGCTAAGTATTTAACCATCTTGTCATCACGTGCTTCATATTCGCTGAGGACCTGGTTGACGACTAGCTGGGAGTCGCTAAAGATTCGGAGGCGTTGCGCCCCTGCATTTCGGGCCATTCCAAGGTCGGCTATGAGCTCCTCGTATTCAGCTTCATTGTTCGAGGCTTTGAAGTTTATACGGAGGGAGTATTGGAGGATAAAGTCATCCGGGGCCTGCCAGGATGACCCCTGCCCCGCTTCCCTCATTGCAAGAGGATCCGTCAACATAAACCGACCAAACGGGTAGTCCCTTCACTGTTTGGCTGGACTCGGGGATAGTACTCTCAACTATGAATTCGGCTAGCGCCTGAGCCTTGATCGCGGTCCGAGGCTGATAAGTTATATCGTGCTGGCTCAGCTCGATAGACCATTTCATTAGGCATCCCGAAGTCTCGGGCTTGTGGAGGACCTGCTTCAGCGGCTGGTCGGTAAGAACGACCACCGAATGAGACTAAAAATACGGGCGGAGCTTTCTCGCGGCCATCACCAGGGCATAGGCCATTTTCTCTATCTTTGGGTATCGGAGCTCAGCATCCCGAAGTACTTTGCTGACATAGTAGATGGGCTTCTGAGCCCGGTCTTCTTCCCTCACTAAGACTGCACTGAGGGTCTGCTCGGAGGCCGCCAGGTAGAGGTAGAGGGGTTCACCAGGGATCGGTTTGCTGAGGAGAGGGGGATTGACGAGGTAAGCCTTGAGCTGGTCGAAGGACTCCTGTTGCTGCTGCCCCCATTCGAAACCTTTAGCCCCCCTGAGGGCCATGAAGAAGGGGAGACATTTCTCCCCGGACTTCGAAAGAAAGCTCCCTATGGCGGCTAGGCGGCCTGTTAATCTCTGAACTTCTTTTACACTTCTGGGAGGGGCCATGTCTAATATGGCTTTGATTTTTTTTGGGTTTGCTTCAATTCCTCGTTGGCTAACCATGAAGCCGAGGAATTTCCCTGATGAGATGCTGAACGCACACTTGTTCGGGTTGAGTCTCATATTGTGCTTTCTTAGAACGTCAAATGCTTCTTGGAGGTCGGTCACATGATCAACACCTCGGATGCTATTCACAAGCATGTCGTCAACGTATACCTCCATGTTCCGGCCGATCTGAGCCTGGAAAACCTTGTTGACGAGGCGTTGGTATGTTGCACCTGCATTCTTTAAGCCGAACGGCATGACTCTGTAAAAATAGAGGCCTTGGTCGGTCACAAACGAGGTCTTCGGGATATCCGGAGGGAACATCCGGATCTGATTGTAGCTTGAAAAGGCGTCCATGAAGCTGAGGAGCTCATGTCCCGAGGTTGCATCGATTAGGGTGTCAATACTCGGAAGAGGGAATGGGTCCTTGGGGCAAGCCTTGTTGAGGTCAGTAAAATCAGTGCAAATCCTCCAAGTCCCGTTGGACTTCTTTACCATCACTACGTTTGACAACCACTCAGGGTAGTTGACCTCCTGTATGAACCGGGCCTTCAAGAGCTTATCCACTTCTTCTTTAATAGCGAGCTGACGCTCGGGGGCGAACTTGCGCCTCTTCTGTTGGACCGGTTTGGACCCCGGAACAACGCTCAGGTGGTGGACCAGGAGCTCTTCGGAGATCCCGGGCATATCCGCAGCTGACCAAGCGAAGAGGTCTTCGTTTCTAGGGATGCATTGTACGATGTCTGAGCATAGGATGGACGGGAGGGTCTTGCTAACAAAGAATTTGCGAGTTGGGTCCTGCTCAGAGAAGAGCACTTCCTCCAGTTCGTCCACCAGCTCGGAGGTCGGCCGAGCAGTATCTTGAGGGATTTCCAGAGTTTCTAAGGAAAGGACGGGTCCGAGGGTAGAGGTCATGTAGCACTTTCTGGCCGTTTCCTGATTGCCCCTTACTTCCCCGACCCCAGATCGGGTGGAAAATTTCATCTTAAGATGGTATGCTGAAGGGACGGCTTCCAGAGCTGCAAGGCCGGGCCGACCCAATATGACATTGTAGGCGGCAAGGACATCCACCACATGAAGTCCATTGGCTCCGTTCGGGTGGTAGGAGTTTGGCCGGCGGTTACATCGAGGGTGATCACCCCTTCAATAGTCACCGGCACTCCCGTAAACCCATGGAGAGTGTAGCCGGCGGGCTTGAGTCTATCTCGGGAGAGCTTTAGGCCTTTAAAAGCGGCGAGGAAGAGGATGTTGACGGAGCTGCCGCTGTCTACTAAGATCCTCTCCACTTTGAAGTTCGCCATGTGGAGACTGATGATGAGTGCGTCACAAAGAGGGGTGCGGACACCTTCAAGATCTTCGTCGGAGAATGTGACGGGCACTCCGAGGCCTTTGGGAGGAGGGGTGGTTCGAACCGAGTTGACTTCTCTTATAAATGCCTTCCGAGAGGAGTTTGAGGAGCCCCCCATTGGGCCCCATGAATGAGGTGGAGGACTCGCTCTTCCTCGAAGTCAGGCATCTCTTCTCGTTCCGGACGCTTGTTAGCCCCCCGAGGCGGGGGAGGAAGTTCGGCTCGGTCATTTCTTACAAACCTGGCCAGCTGTCCCCTCTGGATAAGGGCTTCGATCTCGTTCTTTAAGGCGCGACAATCGTTAGTGTCATGCCCATGGTCCCGGTGATAACGGCACCATTTCTCTTTATCTCTTTTTTTGGTGGGGGTGTTCATCCTCGGAGCAGGAGGTATGATCCCTTCCTTTTCGACTTCCATCAGAATAGTTGAGACGTTAGTGGTGAGGGGAGTGAACTTCTCAAATCTGGGGGGAGGTCGGCGCTGGTCGGCATTATCCTTCTGGAGCTTCTTGGCTCCTTCCTCTGAACCCTTTCCTTTAAACCCGGAGGAAGACCCCTCCCAGTTGGGTCACTGCTCGGCCTCTTCGGCCCGGATGTACTTTTCACTGCGAAGGAGGAGGTCGGAAAAGTTCTGTGGAGGCTTCTTGGCGAGGGAGGGGCGGAGGTTGGAATTGAGGACATTAGATTGAAATGCTGTCGTAGCGACCGACTGGTCGAGGGATGCTATGGACCTGGCTTCAGCTGTGAACCTCTTCACATAGTCTCTCAATTTCTCCCCCTTCTTCTGGTTGAGGTGCAATAGGGAGATGCTGGTCTTCTCAGCTCTACGGCTGCTTACGAAATGGGTGACGAAAAGGGTCTCGAACTGCTCGAAGGAGAATATTGAGGAGGGGGCAAGGCGAGAGTACCATTCTCGAGCTGGGCCCTTGAGAGTTGCGGGGAAGGTTTTGCAGAGGAGGGCATCAGAAGCTTGATGGAGAAGCATCAAGTTCTTAAAGCTTTCGATGTGGTCAACTGGGTCGGTCTCCCCGGTGAAAGTCTCAAATTGGGGAGGTTTGAAGCCGAACAGCACAGGTGCATCCACTATGGTTCGGGAGAAAGGGGGTCGGCTAGGACGTAGGGTCCTCCTCCTAAGCTCTTCTTCTCGGTCTATCTGACCCAGGCGCCTCTCTACCTCATGAAGACGGCAGTACATGGTGTCGTCCCTCCGACGATAATCAGCCGAGTCTCTAGACTCGTCTTCGTATGAGGGAGAGCGAGGGCTACGGCGATGGTAACTTCGGGAGCGACGAGGACTTGGGGTACGCCGGGAGTTGCTAGGAGAAGGACGAGGAGATGGGGACCGTCGGCGAGGGCTTCGGACCGGAGGAGGAGATGGAATCTTGGGTGCGTTGGTGTTGGGACGGAGATTGAGAACTTGTAGGACGGTCGCTTGGAACTGCTAGAACTCGGCACGTGTGATGGGTACCTCATTGTTCCTGGGCTGTTGCCGACCTGTAGGGGAGTGTGGCCTTCTTCGGTAGTGCTCGGGGGATTCTTTCCGACCCCTTCGGTTAGGGGACCTTCTATACTCCTGGTGGCGAGGGTACCGCTCATCCGGACGGTGTTGACGAGAGGTTCCCTCTCGGGCCCGCTTCTCATCCAGATGGCGGCGAAGGTCATCATCTTTCTGGAGATTGAAGGCGGTATTGTGGCGACCAGAGGCTCGAGGATGATGAGAGGCCTTAGAGTCCGAAGAGGCATTGTGGGTGGAGACGTGGTCTTGGTGAAGAGGCTGTTTTTTAGGGTTAGGACCCTTTGGAGGTGGCTGATTTGGAGGAGGTAGGTCCTGTTGGAGCGGGTCCTCCGCTTGAGGAGGAAGTTGTCCCTGCTGTTGGGTAGGCTGGATGGGAACTTCTTGCTGCGGATCGGGGTTGGGTCCTCTGTTAGACCCTCTTGATATGACTTCCTAGGAGGCATGGCGGGAGAAGATCTGTTCACCGGGAAGAGGAGAGGTTTCTATTCGTTAGTTTCCCACAGACGGCGCCAATCTGTAGCCGCTAAATTTGGTGTGGGGGCAAACAAATAGTATTTGTGGATTCTTAGGGAAACTGAATAGTAAACCTGTATACCCGTTCCGTCGGGCTCTGATCGTCGCTCCCGCCGTAGACCTGCAAAAAGTGCGAGACACCGGGGTTGTTCCCGGCGATGCACCCTCCGACGCTCAAGTCAGTAATCTAGGAAGACTATGAGAGAGCGCAAAAACTGGGGAAAGATTGATTACCTCTTAATGGAGATGGATGGGGGGTATTTATAGGCGTCTTAGGAAACAGATTAGGAATGTAACCCCCGTAATCTGATAAGGAATATTTTCCTTGTAAACAGATTAGGAATGTAATCCCTAATCCCCAGTGGAGGGATAGGCATGAATCAGGGCCGTTGATTAGGATCTAATCAGGAGCCTTCATTTTATCCCTCTGATCGGGCTTTATTGTTGGTTGAAACCCGCGCCCGATTGAAGCAGATCCATTTGTGGATTATTGGGTCTTTAACGGGAAGACCCAGTACTCGTTTCAGACCCCATTTGTAGGTGAAATCACCGTTTTACCCCTGGGCTTCAAGATTCGTGCCCGGTTTGGACGGTTCCGATTAATCCCCATTTTTAGCCATATCAGAAACCTTCCCAGAACTATACGAGAAAACGATCCGACCAAATATGTAGAACCCCGTATTTTTAAAATATTATTTTTTAAAGGTTTATAAATGACTAAAATGATTTTTGGAGAATTTATGAATATTTTCAGAAAAATTTATCTTTCTACATGTGCAAAACACGTGCAAATACTTTCTTGAGAAGTTTGAAAGTCAAGTTTTCTTTATGAAAAATTATTATTTAATATTTGGGATTTATTTAGTATTTTTCCATATTTTTCTGAAATTAATTAGAACTATTTGCAAATTTTGAGAAAATGAGGACTTTTTTGCAAATTTGTCATTTTTAGGAGTTAAAATGTAAAATGTACTTTCTGGACGTTTTGAACAGTACCGGTTGAGATTTAGGATTATATTTTACTTTTAAATCCTAATTTAAATGAATTTTATTGAATTTTCAAGAATAGTGCTATATATATAAAGTTGTATTTTGAAGGGATTATTTTGCAAAAGTGGGTAAAACCCTAAACTTCATTCCGGGTATTTAAAAGGAATTTGCAGCCGTCATTCACAGCACAATACAGAATTTTGTGATTTATTTTGGAGGATCAAGTGGAGGTTTTGGATCTCGCAAAAAGGAGGCTTTCGTTGGATCTCGTCGTTTCTAAAGGTGAGTGACATGTTGTTTTGCTTTATGTTTTATGTGAGTGATTGTTTTGTTTTATTTTGTTTTGAGAGTAATACAAAATTTGTTTTGTGGTTTGATTTATGTGAACAATTGTTGTGTTGTTTGTTTGGCATGTATGTTATTTAGTATTTTGCATGAGAACGATGCAAATGTTGTTGTTTGTACCATGTATGTGAAATCTAAGAATGTTGAGTAGATCTTGGTTCATAAAATTGTATTGCTAGAAAGCATGTTTAAGATTTGAGTATGGTTATGATCGGATGGGTGAGCATCTGGATCGTGTGTTTACAAATCAGATCTTGGTTATGAGTTGTGAAAGAAATTCAGTATTGAGAAATCCTAATAGAAGAATTAGGAATTTAGAACATGAGAACTTGAGTTTTGAGATATTGGATGTTTTGAGTAATGTATCCGATCTGAGAATACTTTGAGACGGTCGTTTTATTGAAATACAAATTATTTTAGTAAACAATGATTTCTTTTGGTAAACTCTAATTTTGATTATCATGAACAACCAAAACTATGCAGACTGTAGACCGACAGTCGACTGGCAAACCCATCAGTCGACTGGCACGACCCAGCTGCTGTATCTTTAGTTTTCTTGAAAATCCGTTTTGGACAGTCGACTTAGACCCTTTTCAGTCGACTGGTACACTTAGAATTTATTTTTCAAAGTTATCGTAGATTTTTCTCTGGTAAGTCGACTTATAACCTTTTAAGTCGACTTATATTCTCTTTTAAGTCGACTTATGACTTTGCAAGTCGACTTATAACACTTAGAATATTTTCTTAAAGATTTCTGGAATTTCTCTCTGGTAAGTCGACTTATGTTTTTATAAGGCAACTTATGATCTGGTAAGTCGACTTATGTTTTTATAAGTCAACTTATGATCTGGTAAGTCAACTTATGACTTTTATAAGTCAACTTATATTACTTAACATATTTTCTTAAAATCATGGATATTTTTTCCTCTGGACAGTCGACTTACTACAGTAATAAGTCGACTGGTACTGATGAGTTTTCATAAACTTGAATGTTCTTCCGAATGATTAGTCTTCAAATATTTTAGTCTATACTTTGTCTTCTGTTAAGCATATGATTTTAAGATATTCAGTTGAGCTATTTATGGTGGAAAGTTGGTTTAGACATTTGAGTTTGAGTCTCTAGAGGATGTGTGTGACCCTAGTATATCGGCGTTGAGTTATTTTGTTGAGGCCTGTTGAGGCATTTCAGTTGTTCAGTTTTGAATTAAGTCCGGTAGGGTACACCAACTCTAGGAGATTCGTTGAGTAATTAAGGAACCCAAAAATAATAAGGATAGGCACTAGTGAATTATCCAAGTATCTTACTTTGGGTGTGGGATCTATCTCTGGAATTATCCAGGTAAATTACCTGCGGTGTGAGATATATCTCCGGAATTATCCAAGTAGTTACTTGCGGTGTGGGATTGATCTCCGGAATTATCGGAGTCGAGGCGAAGCACATGTGGTATTCATGTGGTGATGTGTCAATGTTTCGGTGTGGGATGATCTCCGGAATTATCCAGGTAAAACACCTGAGGTGTGGGATTCATCTCCGGAATTATCGGGACATAGACTACTACTCACAGCTTATCTTTATCTCGTAGTAGTCATCGTGTTAGGATTAGTTGCATAGCGGGGATTGAACCCTATAATGTGGAGACGTTAAGGACTTGCACCGAACCTATGTAGAGTGGGATACATAAACTTTGACAAGTACGCATTAGAGAGTCCGCATATAGAAATTGTGTTTTCTTGACTTGGTTTTCATGCATGTGGATTTCCTGTTTTCTACACATGACACTTGGTTTAGTCTTACTTGTTGTTTACTTTTCCTCGCTACATCGTATTTTATGTATTCATGTTTACTACCTGTTGTTTAAGGATTCATGACTAATGTTCATTTATGTTGTTTGTTGTTTTATGTCACTCACACCATTTATGGCTGACCTCTTTTGTTTTGGGAGTTAGGGATCATCTCTAACCTCATGTGTTACAGGTTGTTGCTTAGAGTTTGGAGGTGTGGAGGCTTGAGTTAGTTATGAGATAAATTGATTTAATGGAGTTTGTGAAAATTTGTAAGAACAGTGTTGTAATAAGACTGTATTGTAAATAAAAGAAAGAGTTTATAAATTGAGATGTTTTTTTTTAAATTCCGCTGTGCTATGTAAGAGATTGTTGTAATAAAAGTTGAAAATTTTTGTGGTGTTGGTTGTGTTTAATGTTACATTGAAGTTGATGCTGGGATTGCGCCACGTATTTTCTAAGATATCATATTAGAAGTTCGGGGCGCTACAGAGATTGGTATCAGAACATGCTTCAATAGTAATAATAAACATGGCATAAAAATAACCTAGGTGTGGATACTAGAGTGTGAGTACCTAGGTGTGGACATTAAAGAGTGAGTATCACATAAGGATATTGATGTGAGTTTGAATTGTGTGTGGTGCTCTAACTTTTCCCTCGTTTTGCAGTATTCAGAATGGTTGCACCCAGGCCCAGAAATGGTGGTAACAATGAGGATGGATCTGGTAGTTCTCGAGGAACTGGAATCAATCTTGAGGCTGAATTCGCCAAGGTGTATCAGACTCTGAATGCGCTAATGGCATTTAATTTGGCGCAAAGTCAGAATCAACAGCAGAATCAGCAGCAAAATCATGGAGCTGGACAGGGATTGGTTAATGCCGACCCTATCAAGCAGATCGAGTCCTTTAAGAGGATGAGGCCTCCAGTTTTTGAGGGGCAATCTGATCCAACCGTAGCTGACGATTGGATTAGAAGGATGGAGACAATATTCGAGGTATCGGAGACTCCGGTAGCCAGCAAGGTGAAGTTGGCTACGATGCAGCTGGAAAAGGACGCTGGTGTCTGGTGGGAATCGCTGAAGAGGACTTTGGGAGATCAGCCGATGACTTGGGAAGCTTTTCTCGAGGAGTTCAGGGATCGCTTCTTTCCCCTAGATGTTCAGGAGAAGAAGGCGACCGAGTTCTTGAACCTTCAGCAGGGTAACATGACCGTGCGGGAGTATGAGACCAAGTTTGCTCAACTTTCGAGGTATGCACCAGAGTTGGTCGTTGACGAGGAGAAGAAGGCCAAGAAGTTTGAGCAAGGCTTGAGGCCAAACTTGAGGTCGAGGATGATTCCGTTGGGCATCAAAAAGTTCGACAAGCTGGTCAGGAGAACAGCTATGACTGAGGAGGACATGGACCAGTTCCAGAAGAGGCAAGATACATGGAACCAGAACAAGAGGCCAGCATCAGGTCAGAGTGGGAAGGGATTCCCCGCGAAGCAGATCAAGTTCAGTGATCCGGTGCAGAAGGCACCTGCAACTCAGGGAGTGACTTGTTATTACTGCAAGGAGGCAGGACATTATAGGTTAGCGTGTCCGAAGTTGGCGAAGCAGATTTGTTCCCAGTGTGGGCAGGCAGGACATTCTAAGCCCCATTGTCCACAATTGAGGAAGTATGGTTCGGGTAGAAGCAAATTCCAGAGGCAAGGGCGAGTATTTGCATTAACCGAGGAGGACGCGGGTAACTCGGAAGATGTAATACAGGGTATGCAAAAATTCTGATTTTATTTTTAAATCAATGTAATAAGTAAAACCTTCATTTGAGAACAATTGGAGATTGAGTATCACTCTTATTGTAACAGGAATTGTTTTAATTAATAGAATAAAGGCAAGAGTTTTATTTGATACTGGTTCATCGCATACTTTTGTATCGCCAAACTTTGCAAGGATCTTAGGTGTGGAACCTAAGTTGTTTCCAGGTAGGGTTTTGTCGGTGGCAGCGCCGTCAGGTGAAGAGTTGATTGCGGATCGATATTACGAGGGCTGCGATATCGAGATTGGTGGGAAGTTGTTCGGCATTGATTTGATCGAGCTGCAAGTCTTGGGTGTGGATGTCATCGTGGGCATTGATTGGATGGCAAGATATGATGCCACAATTGAATGCAAGCAGAAGGAGGTGTTAGTGAAAGCACCAAGTGGACCCACAGTGACTTTCCAAGGGAAGAAGAAGATTTCGAAGGTGGCTGCAATGGTATCCAAGATGGTTATTTCAGATGAAGTCAAGGACATTCTGGTTGTCCAAGATTTTCCTAAGGTGTTCTTGGAAGATTTTTCAGGATTATCGCTGCAGAGAGATGGGGAGTTTTGCATCAATGTTCAGCTGGGGAGTGCGCCGATTTCTAAGGCTCCGTACAGGATGGCACCTGTAGAGCAAGATGAAGTGAAGAAGCAGATCGAGGAGTTGTTGAGCAAAGGGCTTATTAGGCCGAGTTCTTCTCCATGGGGAGCGCCCGTGCTGTTAGTCAAGAAGAAGGATGGGTCAATGAGGATATGCGTTGACTATCGGGAGTTGAATAGGGTGACTATTCAGAACAAGTATCCACTGCCGCGGATTGATGATTTGTTCGACAGGCTTCGAGGAGCAGCTGTGTTTTCGAAGATTGATTTGCGAACGGGGTATCATCAGGTTCGAGTCAAGGAGGAAGATGTGAGTAAGACAGCTTTCAGGACTCGTCATGGACTTTATGAGTTTTTGGTGATGCCATTTGGGTTGACGAATGCGCCAGCAGTTTTTATGGATATGATGAATCAGGTTTTGAGGCCATTTATTGACTCCTTCGTGGTGATTTTCATCGACGATATTTTGTGTATTCGAAGTCAGATGAGGAGCATTCTATGCACTTGGCAGCGGTATTACTGAAATTGCAGGAGCATAGCTTGTACGCCAAGTTGTCGAAGTGTGAGTTTGGGAAGTCTGAGGTAGCTTTCCTTGGTCATATTCTTTCTAAGGAGGGAGTGGCCACTGATCCTTAGAAAGTTGAAGCAGTGAAGGATTGGCCCAGGCCAACGTCTGTAAAGAAAGTCAGAAGTTTCTTGGGTTTAGCTGGTTACTACAGGAGATTCATCCAGGGTTATTCTCAGATTGCAGTTCCTTTGACAGGTTTGACCCGGAAGAATGTGGCATTTTTATGGACTGATAAGTGTAAGGAGAGTTTCCTTGAGTTAAAGGAAAGGTTGACTATTGCACCTATCTTAGCTTTGCCACAAGCTGGGAAGGATTATGATATCTTCAGTGATGCATCTCTCAGAGGTTTGGGTTGTGTCTTGATGCAAGAAGGCAAGGTTATTGCTTATGGTTCGAGGCAATTACGTCCGTATGAGAAGAATTATCCGACGCATGATTTGGAGCTAGCAGCTATCATTTATGACTTGAAGCAGTGGAGGCATTATGTTTATGGTGAGAAGGTTAACATGTACACTGACCACATGAGCCTGAAGTACATTTATCAACAGAAGGATCTTAATCTTCGGCAGAGAAGGTTGTTAGAAGTTTTGGAAGACATTCGCCCTGAGATCAAGTATCATCCGGGCAAGGCGAATGTGGTATCATCCGGGCAAGGCGAATGTGGTGGCTGATGGACTTAGCAGGAAGAGTAGTTTATCAAGTTTGATCACTACTCGAAGTGAGTTGACAGCAGAGATCGATCAGGCAGGTATCGAGGTGGTGCTGCAAGGTTTAGGGGCATCTTTGGCTCAGTTGAGGCTGCAGCCGTCCTTGAGAGAGAGGATTGTGGAAGGTCAGAAATCAGACTCAGAGATTCAGAAGATGTTGCAACAGGTTTCTGAGGGCAGGCTATCAGAGTTTCGTGTCCAAGATGGAATTCTTTGGTTAGGTGAGATGTTGTGTGTTCCAGATAATACAGATTTGAGAGATAGTATCTTGCAGGAAGCACACAGTACCTTGTTGTCAGTTCATCCTGAAGGCACGAAGATGCACAGGGACATCAAACAGCATTTTTGATGGTCTGGTATGAAGAGGGATGTGGCAGATTTCGTGGCAAGGTGTCTGACTTGTCAGCAGATCAAAGCAGAAATCAGAGACCTAAAGGTTTGTTACAGCCGTTGCCCATTCCGGAGTGGAAATGGGAGAATATCAGTATGGATTTCATCACGGGTTTGCCAAGGAGTTCGAAGGGCAATGACTCGATTTGGATTGTCGTGGACCGTTTGACTAAGTCGGCTCACTTTCTAGCCATGAAGATTACTTGGTCGATGGAGAAATTGGCTGAGTTGTACATTGGTGAAATTGTGAGACTTCATGGAGTTTTTGTGTCGATTGTTTCTGACAGAGATGCAAGGTTCACTTCAAGGTTTTGGAAGAGCCTACAAGCAGCTTTAGGCACCAGAACTGATTTTAGTACCGCTTTTCATCCACAGACTGATGGACAGATGGAGAGGGTGAATCGAGTGCTAGAAGACATGTTGAGGGCTTGTGTTATGGATTTCGATGGTAGTTGGGAGAGATACTTGGCATTGGTTGAGTTTGCTTATAACAAAAGTTACCATGCGAGTATCGGGATGGCACCGTATGAGGCTTTGTACGGGCGGAGGTGCAGGACACCTGTTTGTTGGTATGAGATTGGCGAGAGGCAGATGTATGGTCCTGAGATTGTACAGCAGACATCGGAGCAGATTGAGCTGATTCGCAAGAGGTTGGTCGAGGCTCAGATTCGGCAGAAGAGTTATGCTGATACTCAACGAAGAGACTTGGAGTTTGAGGTTGGGGATGCAGTTTTTCTCAAGGTTTCTCCGACCAAAGGAGTGATCAGGTTTGGTAAGGGAGGCAAGTTGGTGCCAAGGTATATTGGATCATACAGGATCGTGGAGCGGATTGGCAAGACAACATATAGATTGAAGCTTCCAAAGGAGTTGGCGCAAGTGCATGATGTATTTCATGTGTCGTTATTGAGGAAGTATGTGCCAGATTAGAATCATCAGTTGGTAGAGGTTCCTGAAGATCTACAGGTGAACTTGAGTTACAAGGAACAGCCTGTTGAGATCGTTGATCGTAGGGAAAAAGTTCTTAGGAGCAAGGTGATACCTATGGTCAAGGTGTTGTAGAGGAATCAGCAGTTCGAGGAGGCTACTTAGGAGCCAGAGGATCGCATGCAGAAGGATTTCCCTGAGCTTTTTGTATGTGTATTTTTTTATGTGATTGTGAATCTTTTGAATGTTTGTACCATTGATTGAGTTAAGTTGTATTCCTTCTATTTTGATTGTGTTGTCGTATGCAATTATTTGGACTATGTTCTATTTATGAGATATTGTTCCCTTGTTGGTATGTGGTTTGGACTCATTAGTAGTAGTTCTGAGGACAGAACTCTTCTGAGGGAGTGATGTAGAACCCCGTATTTTTAAAATATTATTTTTTAAAGGTTTATAAATGACTAAAATGATTTTTGGAGAATTTATGAATATTTTCAGAAAAATTTATCTTTCCACACGTACAAAACACGTGCAAATACTTTCTTGAGAAGTTTGAAAGTCAAGTTTTCTTTATGAAAAATCATTATTTAATATTGGAATTTATTTAGTATTTTTCCAGATTTTTCTGAAATTAATTAGAACTATTTGCAAATTTTGAGAAAATGAGGACTTTTTTGCAAATTTGTCATTTTTAGGAGTTAAAATGTAAAATGTACTTTCTGGACGTTTTGAACAGTACCGATTGAGATTTAGGATTATATTTTACTTTTAAATCCTAATTTAAATGAATTTTATTGAATTTTCAAGAATAGTGCTATATATATAAAGTTATATTTTGAAGGGATTATTTTGCAAAAGTGGGTAAAACCCTAAACTTCATTCCGGGTATTTAAAAGGAATTTGCAGCCGTCATTCACAGCACAATACAGAATTTTGTGATTTATTTTGGAGGATCAAGTGGAGGTTTTGGATCTCGCAAAAGGGAGGCTTTTCGTTGGATCTCGCCGTTTCTAAAGGTGAGTGACATGTTGTTTTGCTTTATGTTTTATGTGAGTGACTGTTTTGTTTTATTTTGTTTTGTGAGTAATACGAAATTTGTTTTGTGGTTTGATTTATGTGAACGACTGTTGTGCTGTTTGTTTGGCATGTATGTTATTTAGTATTTTGCATGAGAACGATGCAAAGGTTGTTGTTTGTACCATGTATGTGAAATCTAAGAATGTTGAGTAGATCTTGGTTCATAAAATTGTATTGCTAGAAAGCATGTTTAAGATTTGAGTATGGTTATGATCGGATGGGTGAGCATCTGGATCTTGTGTTTACAAATCAGATCTTGGTTATGAGTTGTGAAAGAAATTCAGTATTGAGAAATCCTAATGGAAGAATTAGGAATTTAGAACATGAGAACTTGAGTTTTGAGATATTGGATGTTTTGAGTAATGTATCCGATCTAAGAATACTTTGAGACGGTCGTTTAATTGAAATACAAATTATTTTAGTAAACAATGATTTCTTTTGGTAAACTCTAATTTTGATTATCATGAACAACCAAAACTATGCAGACTGTAGGCCGACAGTCGACTGGCAGACCTATCAGTCGACTGGCACGACCCAGCTGCTGTATCTTTAGTTTTCTTGAAAATCCGTTCTGGACAGTCGACTTAGACCCTTTTCAGTCGACTGGTACACTTAGAATTAATTTTTCAAAGTTATCGTAGATTTTTCTCTGATAAGTCGACTTATGACCTTTTAAGTCAACTTATATTCTCTTTTAAGTCGACTTATGACTTTGCAAGTCGACTTATAACACTTAGAATATTTTCTTAAAGATTTCTGGAATTTCTCTCTGGTAAGTCGACTTATGTTTTTATAAGTCAACTTATGATCTGGTAAGTCGACTTATGTTTTTATAAGTCAACTTATGATCTGGTAAGTCAACTTATGTTTTTATAAGTCAACTTATGATCTGGTAAGTCAACTTATGACTTTTATAAGTTAACTTATATTACTTAACTTATTTTCTTAAAATCATGGATATTTTTCCCTCTGGACAGTCGACTTACTACAGTAATAAGTCGACTGGTACTGATGAGTTTTCATAAACTTGAATGTTCTTCCGAATGATTAGTCTTCAAATATTTTAGTCTATACTTTGTCTTCTGTTGAGCATATGATTTTAAGATATTCAGTTGAGCTATTTATGGTGGAAAGTTAGTTTAGACATTTGAGCTTGAGTCTCTAGAGGATGTGTGTGACCCTAGTATACCAGCATTGAGTTATTTTGTTGAGGCCTGTTGAGGCATTTCAGTTGTTCAGTTTTGAGTTAAGTCCGGTAGGGTACACCAACTCTAGGAGATTCGTTGAGTAATTAAGGAACCCAAAAATAATAAAGACAGGTACTAGTGGTGATATAATGAACGAGAACATGGGTCAAGTACCTCAGTATGGCTTTCGGTGTGGGATTTAATCTCCGGAATTATCCAAGTATCTTACTTTGGGTGTGGGATCTATCTCCTGAATTATCCAAGTAAATTACCTGCGGTGTGAGATATATCTCCGGAATTATCCAAGTAGTTACTTGAGGTGTGG
This sequence comes from Hemerocallis citrina, assembly GCA_017893485.1. Classification (NCBI taxonomy): domain Eukaryota; kingdom Viridiplantae; phylum Streptophyta; class Magnoliopsida; order Asparagales; family Asphodelaceae; genus Hemerocallis; species Hemerocallis citrina. The sequence continues at coordinate 146,010,412 of CM030358.1, read as the reverse complement.
GATTGATCTCCGGAATTATCAGAGTCGAGGCGAAGCACATGTGGTATTCATGTGGTGATGTGTCAATGTTTCGGTGTGGGATGATCTCCGGAATTATCCAGGTAAAACACCTGAGGTGTGGGATTCATCTCCGGAATTATCGGGGCATGGGCTACTACTCACAGCTTATCTTTATCTCGTAGTAGTCATCGTGTTAGGATTAGTTGCATAGCGGGGATTGAATCCTGTAATGTGGAGACGTTAAGGACTTGCACCGAACCTATGTTAAGGACTTGCACCGAACCTATGTAGAGTGGGATGCATAGACTTCGACAAGTACGCATTAGAGAGTCCGCATATAGAAATTGTGTTTTCTTGACTTGGTTTTCATGCATGTGGATTTCCTATTTTCTACACATGACACTTGGTTTAGTCTTACTTGTTGTTTACTTTTCCTCGCTACATTGTATTTTATGTATTCATGTTTACTACCTGTTGTTTAAGGATTCATGACTAATGTTCATTTATGTTGTTTGTTGTTTTATGTCACTCACACCATTTATGGCTGACCCCTTTAGTTTTGGGGGTTAGGGATCATCTCTAGCCTCATGTGTTGCAGGTTGTTGCTTAGAGTTTGGAGGTGTGGAGGCTTGAGTTAGTTATGAGATAAATTGATTTAATGGAGTTTGTGAAAATTTGTAAGAACAGTGTTGTAATAAGACTGTGTTGTAAATAAAAGAAAGAGTTTATAAATTGAGATGTTTTTTTTTTAAATTCCGCTGTGCTATGTAAGAGATTGTTGTAATAAAAGTTGAAAATTTTTGTGGTGTTGGTTGTGTTTAATGTTACATTGAAGTTGATGCTGGGATTGCGCTACGTATTTTCTAAGATATCATGTTAGAAGTTCGGGGCGCTACAAAATATAACGGTGGCTGAGACCTGGAAGAAGGGCAACTGGAGACCGCCGCTGCGAGGAATTCCTACTCCAGAATTACACCAGCAAATGCTTGATTTGCAAGCAAACATCACAAGGACTGGAGCGAGGTGTGTCCAAGGCCCAGATCAGATGCGTTGGGGACTTGAGCCCAAGGGAACTTTCACGGCGAGGTCTCTGTATCACCGAATTCACTATCGATGATGCAGACCAAGTTGGGCCCAGGTATAATTGAAGGCGAAAACCCCCTCTTAAAGTCATTGTCTTCCTCTGGCTAGTGCTCAATATTGCAATCTTCACCAGAGAAAATCTTGCCAAAAGACAACCTCATATAGTGACTAACTGTGGATTCTGCAACATGCATGTTGAGAGTCTGAATCACCTCTTTATTCACTGCCCAAGGAGTAAGGCAACTATGGTAGAGGTGTTACGAGCCTTAGGGACAGGGAACTATCCCTGCGAATATGAGGATTTGTGGATTGGTCCCAAAATTTTCTCGATTCGCCACGAAATGAAGGATGCGTGGTACATTGCCATTGCGGCAACCACATGGGTTTTATGGCTAGACAGAAATAATTTCTATTTTCGTGCTTCATGTAATAGTATTTTTGGTAATCTTACTCATATCATGCATCTTATATCTTTTTGGGCTACAGCTGCTGTCACAGGAGCGAGAGGGAGAATTGCTAGAGTCTTCTAGGTGGAAGATTTTGATAATGAGGAGGTAGAGTTTGGGCCGATGCTGGATTGAGGGACCGCGCCTTCCACACCCATCAACGTTCATTAGTTGCAGTCTGAGCTACTTGGTTTGATGTATCGACTTACTGTACTTTTGGGTGTATGATGTATGGATGATTTGATCCACCCTCCAGGATTTTTGTTGGGGGATTATGTTTCACTTTCAGCATTGTACTTTTGTATTCTTCCGATACACCGGGTTGTTTTATTAACTCCTTATTAATGAAACAGAGTGGCGTTATTCTATTTTTTCCCTTCGGAAAAAAAACATTAAATACATGTAAAATTAGTACTTCTTCTTTCCATATATTTTCCGAATGTTTTCGTGTTTCTCGGACATTTATCGAATTTTGAATATAAAATCATCGTCAAATTATACCCGTACGAATCTATGACTATGCAAAGCACTTGAAGATGATTGAAGACAGCTGGTAAACATGATCAGCTGGAAAGCTGAGATGGACTGTGCTGGGAGAACACTACGGCTGGTAGCTTGATATGGGCCCACACTGAGGTGTACAGCATGTCATTACATGTATTAGCCCCACAATTCATAATATTGCAGGGTGTTATCTGCAAAATTATAAGCGTATGCGAGTCTTACACTAACCTGATTTATAAGTATGCACAATGCATGTAACTAACAAGTATGCACAATTAAATGCATGTATTGAATAGACGACAATGTATCTCAGGAGGTGAGCTTCGGGAAGTTTAGCCATTAAAGTAACTAGTATTTTTCATTTACAATTCACCGTTTTAATAAGTTGAGGGATGCACCGTTTTAATAAGTTGAGAAATTTTCACATGCGATATGCATGTTAAGAAATAATTTTAGAGTTGAACGCGCATTGCAAGTAATTGAGAAAAATATTTTGAAGAAAAAACTACGATCTGTACCTGTAATGCACATGTTTATAGGTAGAATTGGAGTTGAACGAGCAATATATGGGTTGTTTGGTGTTTAAAAAAAAATTTGCACGTGCGTTGTACATTTAAATAGGTGTTTTTTTTTGTTTATTCTTGTTGTAATTAACGGGAGAGCTGAAGTTGCACGTGCAACGCACGAATCGCTAAAGTTGCACGTGCAACACACGAATTTATATGCTGACAAATTACAACTTCAACTCTCCCAATATATATATATATATATTGGGATTTTCACGTGCGATGCACGTTTTAATAAAAAGTTGGAGTTGAATGTGCGATACATGTAAGTCGGTAGTAATGGGCACTTGTGATGATCAATGCCTTAAACTTTAAAAAAATTGGAGTTGAACGGGCACTGCACGAAATTTTTTAAATTTTTAGTGCTCGCAATTTTAAAATTTTTGAAGAAAAAACCTTGAATTGTACGTACAGTGATGTGCTGCGAAATAGATTTGGAGTTGCACGTGCGACGTACGTATTTGCTTTGTGACAAAAACAATTAAAAATTATTTGTTTGGTGAAGGAAAAAACTTTGATAAACACGCGTGATGCACGTGTTAATAAATAGAGTTAGAGTTACACGTGCAACGTATGTGTTTTATTTGTGACAAAAAAATATTAACAAATTATTTGTTTGGTTACAAACTCAAAGTGACAAAGTGACTCTCCCATTAATAGTAGTAGATATCTATATAATAAAACACAAAGAAAGCTATCAAGTGGCTCTCCTTAAATAGGTTTGAAATCAGTAGTCCTGATCTAACCTCACAAAACATATTTTCCCACTCAAAAGTTTTTTCCCAAAACTCAAATTCAAATCCCAAAAAACAACTCCTTTATTTATTTATTTATTTATTTCTCTCTCTCTCTATATATATATATATATTTACTCAGAAATTTTTGTAAATTTTCAGATTTTTTATGCATTTTTTATTGCTCATGTTACATGGAAACTGGCAAATATCTCATCAACAATTAAATTTTATCATTTTCCACACACAAAGTTCTAAGAAGTTGGATTTTACACCTCCATTTATAATTATTTTTCAACATATACTATTGGAAACATAGATTCTATTTACAACTAATTATTGTTTTACCATTCAAACTTGAGCTACATAATTGTTGTTTTACTGTTTACAAGACTTTCATATGTTGTATCGTTTCGAAGACGTGTCGTAGACACGTGCCCACGAGCAAATCTAGTATATATATAGAGAGAGAGATATATATAGAAAAAAGGGGTATGATCAGTAACTTGCTCATTTAGTAAATAAGCAATTGATGATGTGGCATATATGTGATTGAAAATTCTTAAAAGAGTTAGTTGTTCAATGTATTACATGCATGCCACATAATCAATTGTTCATTTACGTAAAGAGCAAGTTGCTCATATCCCATTTACCTTGTATATATATATACTAATAGTAAAGAATATTGATAGGGGACTCTTTGTGAATTTTCTTTTTTAATATGAAAAGATGGATCATGGATGTATATCATGAAACACCCTCGGTACATCTTCATCTTCAGATTCTTTATTCAAATCATATAAATTCCTCTTTACAAGAAATTTTTATTTCAAAAAACTGTCCACCCTGTCACTAGAGTACAGGGTGTTTACTGCAAAAGTTATTCTGTGGACTGTGGACAGGCTGGTGTAGATGCCACAGGTCTCTTTATATTTCACCTGGAGCTCTCTCTCATAGTATTAGCAATCAAACAGAGAAAGAGAAAATAAGAAGACATTTTGTAAGTACACTTTCCTTTCATATAATTTAGTTAGTATTTAGCATGCAATTAATTTGGAATTAAGTTGATGATTAATTGGTTGATAATTTGATATATATATATATATCTTTGGCTTGTTTTTAGTCAGTACTAATATATAATATAATCTGAGATATATATATAGCATAATGGGTTGCTGGAAATCCATGGTTCTTCCTAAGGTCAAGAAGGTCTTCACCACTAAGAAGTCTGCACCTGCTCATGAGGAGCCCAAGGTAAAAAATATTAACTGTTTTCTTGATTATCAAATGAGCTTTGTAATTCTTTTTTACATTTAAAAAATATTCGCAGCATTTGAATATTGATGTTTTTGATTGGTTGTATACAGGAGGAAATTAGAGGAAAAGAGGTGGTAGTTGAAGGAGAAGAAGAGAAGAAAGAGACAGAATCAGTGGAGAAGGTGTGAGAGGAAACTACTCCTAAGGCTTGAATATTATGGGTTTAATCTCATTTTAAAATGCATATTTAATTAATTAGAAATGTAATATATAGTTTGAGTTGTTATGTTTTGTGTTATATGTGTCACGCTTGATTTGTTAATTCTTCTTTGTATGAGTTTATATGAAAGCGAGCAAGATGCCTAGTTTTGCATTTGTTTGTATTTTTCACTGTTCACAGTTTCTTCTCTTGCTTAATTCCTTCTAATAAATCTTACCAGTGTTGGAATCGTTGGGAGTTAGGAACCAAGGATAATATAAGTGATGATAAGCTGATAATATAATTATGTACCCTTTCAATTGTGTGAAAAAGAAAAACAAACAAACAAACAAAAACGTACATTAGACCTTTAAGATAACCTTGTTCATAATCTTATTATTAATTCTAACTTTTTAGAATAAAACCACCATGTTAACAGTGTTCACAAGAATAGAGAGTTATAAATAACTTATTTGAAATTAACAAATTTTTGAAGAAAAAAAACAGAATTAAGAATAACTTATTTAAAATTAACAAATATATATTTGAATGGCCTCTATGAAAATAACCATTTCAATGCATAGATCAAGCTAGATCAAGTTAAACAAAAACTAGCAATATACACGTGCGATGCACGTATTAATTGCTCTTAACCTTCAATTTGTACACCCAGCCAATGTGGGATTTTTTTCCCAAAACGACCTACTTTTTGAAAGTTTTTCCCAAACCGAACTACTTTTATTTTTAATTCCCAAAACGACACACTCGGTCTTTGAAAGACCGAGTTTAGCACAAAATAACTCGGTTTTTCAAAGACCGAGTGTTAGAATTCGAAAAATCGAATTCTAACACTCGGTCTTTGAAAAACCGAGTTATTTTGTGCTAAACTCGGTCTTTCAAAGACCGAGTATGTTATTTTGGTAAATACTTTCAAAAGTGGGTCAGTTTGGTAAATACTTTCAAAAAGTGGGTCATTTTGGTAATAAGTTCGCCAAATTTGGCAATTCTAATGAAAGTTCTGTAAAGTGCTAGTTTAACTGATATTTAAAACTTTTCCGTTATTTTTGTAATAATAAATTATTTAAAATTAATCAATCACATATAATTTACGGAATTTCTTTTGTAATTTGTTTTATTATCTAGATACAATGAAACAACTAATTAAGTGTTATAAATAAATTAAGTGTGAATTGTCTATTGAACTCCCCCCCCCACCCCACTCTTTCCACATTGTGTATCAGAAATGTTATATTTTGATCTCGTCTTTTTATTTCTAATTATGCATATAATTTTATTATGTTCTTATTTTTCAAAGCTCTTGATAATAACCAACAAGAATTACTTGTCATGAGTTTTGGATGTTGAAATTCATTTGAATACCGAAAGTCTCAAAGAGACAATTGATGGATTCAAAGAATCATCTAAATGAGATCATACGAAAGATATAACGAAAGCTATAATTTTCTTTTGTCACAATCTCCCTGAAGGAGTGAAAGATGATTGTATCAAAATCAATGATCCTGAAGATCTCTTGAAATTTAAATAAAATATTGTTCATCTAGCAAAAGAAATTATGTGAGAATTTGACATATCAAAGTTAAAGATCCCGAAGATCTCTCGAAATGAAGAAAATATTGTTTGTATAATAACAATACAATGAGTATGAATTGATGACGATCCTGTAGATCTAAATATGTATAACTGTGGCTAACTATAAATGTATGGAAAAATGACGATTTCGTCTTATATTTTGGACATGCTACATTCCCCGAAGTGAATGTGATGCTATATAGATTTGGTACTTGGTACGATTAAAGTAGGGTCTTATGCCAGGCTGAACTAAGAAGCTAAAAGTTTCTCTTTATCATCTAATCCAAGGTTATTTCTTTTTAAAATTTTATTTCAAGATTTGTTCAGATTACTGCTTACCCTGTTTAGATATGTTTGTCCATTCACTTCACTTAAAACTGCTTTTTTTTTTATATAGAATTCGTATCAAACCACACACACACTCTATAACTGCCTTTTTACTTTCACTTAACTAGGACATGAGTAGTTTGATGAAATTCTTATGAGAACTTCATATATTATTCAACCTTATGAAGTACGTAGAAGAAAATTGATGACTCGTGTAGACCATGCACAGTACCATTTAACTCTTGTGTAGATAAATAATAATGCTAATCTTAGTTATTTTTCTTTTCACTTTAAACAATTATTGTACGAATGAACAATTAGAGGAACTTCATATGATTGAACAATACTGCATAATGTCTTTTGAATTTCTTCTGTAATAATATATGTGGTAAAAGTATATTACCTAGCATTTTGTGTAAGTACTAATCACTCACAGAAGATATATATGTCTCATGCAAAGCTTTAAGGACTCCAAGCATATTCTTTTACAGAAGCAATGATTAGCTAATTCAATTCTAGGTCTTCGATGAAGTGCAAGAGTAAAAAGATCACTGAACTGATAACTATCCAGGTCAAAATGTGTGGATTTATCTATTCGATCTGTAAAGAATGACTATGATTGAAAACTGATCCTAATGTATTAGGATTGCATGGAAAATATGAATACTTTATGTTTTGAAAGGTTCTTGTGGGTGTGGTTTTGATGTTCTTGTGGGTTACATCAAGTTGGGACAAATGTCTTGAAGACATTATTACCCCACACACTTTATAATACATAAGATTATTCAATTACCATACACTAATATTCATACTAATTTTTGTCCAAAACTAAGGAAAGAAAATAATTCGAATATGATATAACTCTATATGAATGTCATCTTTCAACTATATTTATCTTCTCAATATAAAACTTAATTAGTTGTTTCATTGTATCTAGATAATAAAACAAATTACAAAAGAAATTCCGTAAATTATATGTGATTGATTAATTTTAAATAATTTATTATCACAAAAATAACGGAAAAGTCTTAAATATCAGTTAAACTAGCATTTTACAGAACTTTCATTAGAATTGCCAAATTTGGCGAACTTATTACCAAAATGACCCACTTTTGAAAGTATTTACCAAAATAACCCATTTTTGAAAGTATTTACCAAAATAACACACTCGGTCTTTGAAAGACCGAGTTTAGCACAAAATAACTCGGTTTTTCAAAGACCGAGTGTTAGAATTCGAAAAATCGAATTCTAACACTCGGTCTTTGAAAAACCGAGTTATTTTGTGCTAAACTCTGTCTTTCAAAGACCGAGTGTGTCGTTTTGGGAATTAAAAATAAAAGTAGGTCGGTTTGGAAAAAACTTTCAAAAAGTAGGTCGTTTTGGGAAAAAAATCGCCAATGTGGGACAAAAAACTAGGTGAAATATGCCTTGGCTCCAAAGTTTTGTCATTTGGTAATCGATGTCAACTAAGCATTACTGTCTTAGCAGCCATGCTTCTCAGGCTCGAAACTCATCGAAGTTTCTAGTACTATGGTGAAGCATCACACTCGGTAAGAGAGCATCTGTAGATGTCTGAACTCAGAATTTAGGTATTTGATATTTAGAATAAGATTTTGGGTTGAAGTTGTAGTCGTTAAATATGGCTTTTAATTTAAAAAAATGTTGGACAATAGACGATGTTTCGGCACGTTTAATTTTTTTTATTATTTAAAAAATTTACGGACGAGAGCTAAAATATCGTCTGAGATATATTTAAATAATTAAATCATAATTATCAAATTCTTAATAAAATCTTAATTAAACCCTAATTATAGCAATAAACTTAGCACATTCTCGAACGCGACATGATCTCTCGTCTGACAATATTTTTTTAAAAAAGGGTACGGATGGGAGATCAAATCCCGTCCGACATTATTATTATTATTATTATTTTAAGTCAAGAACGGAAGATCAAATTCCGTCCGACGTTAACTTTTTTTTTAAAGTTACGAATAAGACATCAAATTCCCCCCGTTCTATTTTTTAATATTTTTTAAATTTTGGACGAGATTTCATCTCTCATCCGATACAATTTAGTGGGGAAATTTTGAGTGGACGAAATTTCATTTTTCGTGAACTATATTTTTCAAATTCCTATTTATCTTCTCAAATATGGCAGACAGGGCCGGTCCCCACCTTGAGCCAGGTCAGGCAGCTGTCTCAGATCCCAGATTTTTTACAATTTTAGAGGTCCCAAATTTATATTTTCCTCGTAAATATAGGCACGTATTTTGCGCGTACATATTGTTATGAGAAGCCCCAAAAAATAATTATTTAGGTCTTTCGTCTTGGGCTCTCAGGAATTCAGGGCCAGCCCTGAGAACAGACTATTGTTCCTCGAAAATCCAAATTTTGGGTATTTAGACAATCAATGTTTGCAGGACCTTTTTAGCTAAATTTTTTAAAATTTGGGATTGTAGCCGACGACTATAGATGCTCTAATGAACTCAAAAGTCAAAACTATATAATTATATATAAGCCATAGATGTGTGCAGCTCAAAAAAATCATTCAGAACGAGCTCAAACATCTTAGTACGTACAGAAGCAGGATACTTTGTTCAACTGATCACACAAGCTTAATTAAGTGACCCAGCCGCGATATGCAATGTTCACAAATTTATTTGAAGCGGATTTTGCATGCAATTGCAATAGCAACTTGGAAAGTAAGTAACCAATCACCCCGGCCTCACCTTCTGGACATTTGAATTCTGGTGGCTTGCTGTTCAGATGTCATGTGAAGGGAAATTTAATTGACTTGGCATGTTCTGCCTCAAGCTTCTATTAGAAATGAACCCTGTTTCTGTTGTTTACCAATGTCTCAGATCAGAGGAGTTCGATCAAAAATAGGCAACAACGAATGCTTGCTTTCTTGTGTTGATTTTTTGTTTCAGCTTGTTGAAACACTTGTTCGTTACTTCAACAAGTACGCTTATGTCTAGGTGTGTACTATTTTCACATTTATTCTTTTATATTTACTCTTTTATAGGTTACCTCATGCTCATATAATGATGAGGATATCAAATCTGTTTTATTTTATTTTGACAATTAATTAAAATGTATGAATATCCAATCCCTCATGTCTTTCTTTTCATGCTCTAGATACTTTTTCTTATTATAACTATTTATTATTAAATAAAATTTAAAACATTTATGGCTAGCCAAAATAGATAGCATGGTTGGAGTGTGAGCTTTTTTCGCTAGCCAAATTATCCATTTGTTATCTATTTTGGCTATTCTAGCTAGCCAAAATAGCTAGCATGGTTGGAGATACTCTAATCAAAATCATGAAAAATCAAACTGATAATTTACAATCAAATTACCAATTTTTACTTTCGACCTAACTGCCATGAACCAATTAAGCCCTAAATAGAAAGTCTCGTAGTTGTCTCACATAACATTCACTAGAAAATGTTTAAAAAGAAACTGAAATATATGCTGGCAAAAAAATCAATTCGTCTGCCAGAAAAGAAATGAAAATGAAATAATATAAAATGGTACAAGTACTTCTAGTTGTACCCAGTGTATTAATTGATTTGGTGGATTTCCTACATGTAATTCAATTAACACAGACTGCTAGGATATGTATAATCAAACAAAATAATTAATTTTTACTAATTGATTATGAGAAATGCTATGAATACAACTAGTTATACCTAATATTATAGTTGATGTGTTGGATTAACATGGAAACCAATTGACACAGACTGGTATGGTATATATAATCAAATAAAATAATTAATTTTACCAAATTTTGATTATGTGATAATATATACCACAAGTTATTTTGCCAACTGGATTCCACGTAAGAATCCAACACATTAGCGAAAAAATTGGGTATATGTCGTACATTAAGAAGTACATGTAGCAATCCTAAAAAAAAATAAACAAATACATTAAGAAGTACATGTACACTTACAATCATGTACATATCTTGTTTTCATTTTGACTGCGAGGTCGCCGTCTCTTTGCTTTTTGAGCATGCCATCGAGATGTGCTCGTGTTGTTTAGAAGCATAGCATGGCCACTCGTTATGGCATTCATGGATCGTCTTCCCCCTATCAACACACTTGTGATACTGAGGCTCCTTCACCACCTTCAACACTACCGACGAGGTCGATGAACTCTTCCTCTCCGCCTTCCTTGCTTTCTTGAGTTTATACAATATCCGTTCGCAATCCTCGTCTTCTTTCTTCTTCCTAACATCTACTTCGGATGAGCCCCATGTTAGTTCCTGAATATAAAATAATAGGAAATTCCAACAAAGTTGTGAAGAAATCAAATACAGGAAGAAAAACAGTAAGCAATGAACTTGTACAGAGTCGAGATTTTAGAATCTCTGTCCTTAAAGCAGAATTCGCCCCGTAGTGTGACGGTTACCGGCGAATTGCTTCCTAGGATACAACTGTACCTTCTCTGAAGAATGCAGCACCCTTGCTTCGGAGACAACGAACTGCTGTCTGTGTGTACTCTCAGTTGACAAACACTGACTCAGAATAGAGGAAGAAGAGAGGAAAATGTCAAAAATCTGTATCTGTATAGAAGACTTCTGTCTGGATTTATAGAGGAAAGGTGGACTGGAGACTGTTCAGCAGTTGCCATTACTCTGTAACAGCAGAGTAATGGGGACTCTTCAGATTCATAACTGGTGAGCCATTACTCTACTGTTACAGAGTAGTGGGCACCAGTTACTGAATCTGAAAAGCCTTTTCAGTTCAGTAGGGGAAGAGTTTGTCTAGGCAAAAAGAGATAAAATAAAAATTTAAGCCAGACCAGACCAAGCCGAGCCGAAGCCAAAGCCGGGGCCGAGGCCGGGGCCAAAGCCGGGGCCGGGGCCGGGGCCGAGCCGGGCCAGGCCGGGCGTTCGCGCGCGCGCGCGTGTGTGTTTGTCATTTTGGCTAAGTCCTCTCTCCACTACACGTTAGTGGTAACCCCCGGGCCACGCCCTTTAGTCCAGTTTTCTAGTATATATACTAGACAAAATCATTTCCAATTTCCGATATGGGACTATCTATTTTCTCCCAGTTGCCAAGTTAGTACATTTCAAGTACCCAACTTTGGATCAACATTTCTCATTCATACGGAATTCGTTTTTGGCAAGTGAGTATACTACGGAATAGTACTCGTCGAGAGGATCGTAATCCACTCATTTTCCGGTGTCGCCGGTGGCCGGAGCTTGCCGAAATCTGGCCCGAAATACTGCAAAAAATAATTCCAACAATCTCCTATATGAATGGAAATTACCAGACCATGTAATCCAGACACGACAGAAAAAACAAAAACATGACAGAAAGACTATGAGAGTACATTTGGAAAATCACTGCATCAGGAATGGTAGTAATTTTTCAACTTTGAACCACCCTTAGTAATTAGCTATCGGATTCACTTGACCAGGTAGTGATCATGATGTCTTGAACTACCCGGGCGTTCATGTGAACCTAGACAATAACTATCACACAGTTTCATCTCCTCACAGAACTGAGTTCTCTTGTTGTGTTCATTTTGGCCTTGAACATCCCTGGTTAATCGTGAGTGAACTTGGAGAATGTAGCCTCTCTTCATTCTCCTAGAAACGGCCCCATTTCACACTCACAAGGTGATTGCCCATAAAGAGTATCCTGCTATACCCCACTTTTATTTCAAAGCTATGGGAATCATTAAAAGCCAAGCTTATCCTAACTATTTGCAGGCAGCACTTATTTTGTCATCCTAAGAATGGGTATGAGATGTTAATCTCTCAGTGCTTTCGTTGATTCAACAAGATTTAGTTGTCCCTTTGAACCTAGATCTTGGGATCTCCAATTTCTAGGTAGGGTTTCCATCAAGTATCCTCTTTTGTCATAGGCTTTAAATCCATTCCTCTTGATGATCTCACAACCTGCTCTCGCGACAGACCTTTAGTAAATGGATCCGCTATGTTGTCGGCCGATTTTATATATTCTATAGAGATTACTCCATTTGAGAGCAGTTGTCTAATGGTTTTGTGTCGCCTTCTGATATGACGAGACATACCATTATACATAAAACTCAGTGCCCATGCTATAGCCAATTGGCTGTCACAGTGTATACATAAGGCAGGCACTGGTTTTTCCCACATTGGAATATCCTCTACAAAGTTTCGAAGCCATTCTGCTTCCTCTGCCGCTTTGTCTAAAGCAATAAACTCAGATTTCATGGTGGATCAGGCCAATAGCGTTTATTTAGAAGATTTCCATGACACAGCTGCACCACCAAGTGTGAAAATATATCCACTTGTGGATTTTGAATTCTTTGAGTCCGATATCCAGTTGGCATCACTGTAGCCTTCCAGTACTGCTGGATATCTGGTGTAATGCAGCGCATAACTCTGAGTATGTCGCAAGTAGTTCAATACTCTAGTTATTCCTTTCCAGTGACTTCGTCCTGGATTACTCGTGTATCGGCTCAGTACGTTTACCGAATGTGCTAGGTCCGGTCTTGTACAATTTGTTAGGTACATCAGACTACCAATTACACGTGCATATTCCAGTTGTGATATGCTTTCGCCTGTATTTTTGAACAGGTGAAGACTGGGATCGACGGGACTTTTTGTTGTCCCATTGGAATAATTCTTGAATCTTTCAAGTACTTTCTCAGCATAATGAGCTTGAGACAAAGTAATCCCCTCAGATGTCCTGGAAACTTTGATTCCTAGTATGACATCTGCAACTCCCAAGTCTTTCATGTCAAACTTGCCACTAAGCATGCTCTTAGTTTGTTTGATAATGTGGTTATTGCTTCCAATAATGAGCATGTCGTCTACGTATAGACATACCAGAATGTATCCGTTTGGAGTATCTTTGATGTAGATACATTTATCACATTCATTTATTTTGAAACCATTTGACATCATAACATTGTCAAATTTTGCATGCCACTGCTTTGGAGCTTGTTTCAGGCCGTACAGTGATTTTACAAGCCTGCACACCTTATTTTCCTGTCCAGGAACTATGTAACCCTCAGGTTGTTTCATGTATATTTCTTCTTCTAAGTCCCCATTTAAAAATGCAGTTTTAACATCCATTTGATGTATTTCCAGGTTACGTAGAGCTGCAATAGCTATCAACATTCTTATGGATGTTATTCTTGTAACTGGAGAATATGTATCGAAGAAATCTAGGTCTTCTTTTTGCCTAAATCCTTGAACCACAAGTCTAGCCTTATGCTTCTCTATTGAACCATCTGGTTTCAATTTGTAACACCCCGAATTTCAAATAAGGATAAATTCGAGATTTCACAGGATCTTTACTTCACTTCGTACAATTTTACAAGGAAATTTAAAACTTTTCATTCACAATACATCAGAGTTCCTTTACACAGCGAAAGAATAAAAGATTACAATAATGAAATACAACTTGTATAACTTTAACATCATTTGCAACATCTTTAACTTCTAAACAGCAAAAGCATAACCACTTTATAACTCCATGAATAGTCCATTACCTGCATGTCAATCTGTGGGCACGTCAGTTACTTACAACTGACGAAATGTTATACACGGCTATCCTCTCTATGCCGGGAATAGTATAACGATCTCATACTTTAACAAATCACAAAAAGATTGAATGAACATATAAAGTGTCAAAAGTGATTATTCTAAACATAAGTGTATGTCATGTCTTAATGCCTAATGCACACAATTCTACACTAGGATGACACTAATGCACACTTGTTCGGATTCTATGCATCCCATACTGCATAGGTCCGAGGGCAAGTGCCTACGTTCTTCACAATACAGGGCTCGATCCCTCGCTATGAAAACTACCCGGTAGCAAAACAAAGTTCAGACTATTCCACGAATGTGAATCCCAGCCTTGGAGTCCACCGTCAGCTGTTATAACAGATTCCACATCGTACGAACCGTCCAGTATGTGACCCTCTAGCCCAGTATATATATACATTGGAGACGGTAAACACAAAATCCATCCGTCCGACTACTCAAGATCCCGGAGTCCACCGCTGACCCGTCCTCATAGTTCCGGACTAAAATATAATAATCCGTCTCCCACAGGGCAACCTCAGTCCACCAACTGGGTCTATAGTCTTGGAGTCCACCGCCGACTATATAGAGCACCCCACTTACGTTTTCCTAAGTTTACTACATCTTCACTTATGTGCCTAAATTTTCTTAAGTTCAAGACATGAATAATTTCCATTCAAAGAATTAGTTTTACCTCCTACCAGACTTAATCAACAACTGTGAGATAGCCCCATGGCCATATCTCCAAATCATATCTCAAATATTTCTTTCAATAATGCCGGTATCGAGGTCTTACTAACTCTAAGTCATAAACTTTCATGTACAAGAAAACATGGATATTCACACCCTTTCTTAATCATGTCTTAAACTTATATAATTTCATCTTTCAATTCATTCACAAAAGATCACAATCTTGTCTTAACACTTAGCCACAAGTAATCATTTCATAGTCTTGCCACCAATCATGATCTAGCTATTCATAACGAATAATAACTCATTCACAAATTTCAAACTCATATGATATCTTATTCTAGCATCATTCATTTATTTTATTCACTATCTTTCTAAGGCAACAATTCTTTTTCATAAATTCATAGCATAGATCCAAATCTCTTGTAGGTAATTAGTCACAAAAAAAAATTCTTAATCATAAACAAACATATTCACATAATCTCATCAAGGCAAACAAGTGATATATTAATTCTTTCCAAAACTCTATATGAATTCTCTCATTTAGCAATCCCTATTCAACAAGAGGGTTTGTTTATAACAAGAGAATCTTATTACCTATCTTTCCTTTCTTCAAGAAGAATTATTTATTCAAATAATAATTTTGGAAACAAAGTGCATTTACTAATTCAACTTCTTTGTCACTTTCCCAAGAAAATATACAAGACTAACTTTGAAACAATTCTTAATAATTCTTTATGTAACATTATATGAACCTTTTTTTTTTCAAAGTCAGTGAAGTCCAGAAATTTTGAAAAATGAAACTCAAACACATAAAAATATTAATGCTTACAATGAATTGTAAGGCACATACACAAATTTATACTTGTGACCATAACTAAGCCAATTAAAGCCAATTAAGTGCCAAAATGGTTTTAAAAAAATTAAAAGGTGCCCGTATAAAAAATGTTATGCTTGTGACCATAACTAAGCCAATTAAAGCCAAATGAGTGCCAAAATGGTTTTTAAAAAAAATTAAAAGGGTGCCCAGGTTTCGAACCTGGCTCCCTCTGGTCAACCGGGTCAAAGCCCAACCCAGCCCGCTAGCCACTTGAGCTATTAAGCTCTGGTGTGAAAAACTCAGGCCAAAATATTCATATACTGAGCCTTGGTTTTAAGTAGTTTAAACTAGAAACAACAAACAAAAATATTTGTTGCCTTCGGGATTCGACCCAGGCGAGACAAGAACATAGTGCAGTGCCAGACCACTAGGCCAAATGTGCCAATCGGTATGAAGGTTCTTCATAACTTTTTATCCCCAACTTTCTGTTATTCTATTTTATTTATAAAACTCAATTCCCCAACTTTTCTAATCCTTTGTTAAACTGAAATTAATTCATATTAACTGAGTTACTTTCAAAAAAATATCATATTTTAGAAAAATAAAACCAACTTTCAAATTTGTTTCCCCATATTAATAACACACATTTGCATTCATTTCTTTTAACTAAAGATAGTATATTATATCTTTTATAACACTCAAATGAGCTTCATAGCATTAATTTTATTTCAAAAAAATATATATATTTTCTAATCAAAATGAAGACTCAACAATTATTCACATAATCAAAATTTTACATTCATGTATACTAGTTTATGACAAACTAATCAATTATTCTTTTCTCACTACCATCACGATGTAAATTAACTTTACTAATCATAACATGATTTATGACTATTTACCACATCCAATAGTATAGATTGTTTATAATCAAAATTTTCATACTAGCATGCATATTCTAAAAATTAGAAAGTAGGAGAACACCCACCTCAATGAAGTTTGAACAATGAAAGGAGAGATAGAACATCACTCCTAGCTTCACAAGCACCTCCTAGTCCTCTTCTCCTCCTAGCGAAAGCTCCGAAGCATAAGAACACTATTTTTCTTACTCTCTTTCTTTTTCCTTTCCCTCTTTTCTTTCTTCTTCTTATTTCTTGACTTGCTTTTGGTGTGAAGAATGAGGAGAAATATGGTGCTATTTATAGGGTTTGTAGAGGGTTCAATTTGCAAAATTACCCACCTAATAAATTACTCAAATTAATTTTCCAACCCCTCATTTCCCTAACTCCTAAAACTCCTATCTTTTTATCTTCCCACTCTCCAAAACTTATTAACTTTCACCTCTCCATCTTCTAACTGATCATACGCTCTCTCTCCCATTGCCACGTCACGAAGCTGAAGGAAATCAAAACAGTACTTCATCTGTTTATGTTTGTTTCTTCAACCGTGGGCCCCCATTTAAACCTACACATTATTCCATTATTATACCATAATCATATCATTATTCCATTATTATACCATAATCATATCATTATGCTCTTTGAAGCACGTGAGCCCCTTTTGCCAAATCCACACACATTACCAACTGAACATGCAAATCACCTTTCATATCATATCCTTATACCATTTACCAACATTCAACTCAATATACATATATATATATATACTATGTATAATGTTATACTATTTATTATATCAAAAGCAATTAACCATATATTAACTTATACATATGTATACACTACTAATATATATACATATACTACTATTTATATTATTTGAAAATCACTTGTGTTATACACACTCCGAAATTTATTTTGAAAGCAAATATGCTAAAATACGTTTACCGAAAACACGTGCATCGCGCGTAAAATATCAAAATGCGAAAATCGACTTTATTGATGAAAAATTATTAAATATAATCGGAAATAATATAAGAAAAATATATTTACTAATTTTATGTATTTCATGATGAAATCGCAGCACGTAGAAAGTACGTGCAATATACGTGCAGAAAATTGAAAAATGCATTTTAATCGAAATAGGGGGAAAATAAATTTTAGTTTTATAAAATAGATTTAAATACATAAAAATAAATAATTTAAACCTGTAGAAAACATTGTACGTAGTGGTGGAAACACGTGCATCAAAACACGTAAAAAGCACGTAAATCCCAGGGATTGAAATATTATATTTTAGTTGACTGAAATCAATACGGAAAATGTATAAATAGTACGAATCCACAATATGTAGTGAAATTCTTTACAAAATATACGTGCGTAACACTCAGGGGCAAAATTGTAATTTTCAATTTTGCGGGGTGTTACACAATTTTTGTTTGAAAATCCATTTGCATCCTAGAGCTTTACATCCAGAAGGCAAATCGACTAACTCCCATGTATAATTTTGCATAATGGAGTCTATTTCACTTTTGATTGCTTCCTTCCACATAGGAGCATCAGGCATAGACATGGCTTCCTTGAACGTGCTGGGCTCATTCTCTAACAGAAAGGCAGTCACAAAGTCAGGACCAAAAGATTTTGATGTTCTAGCCCGTTTACTTCGTCTAGGCTCATCAGTATCATGTTCTGGTTCATCAACTGAAGTGCTTGCATTTCCTTGTTCACGTGTACGTTTAGGGTACGTAGTATCCTTGCACGGAAATATGTGTTCAAAGAATGAAGTATTTCTTGATTCCATTATTGTATTTACATGGATATCCGGTATATCCAATTTGTATACCAAGAACCGATATGCACTACTGTTGTGTGCATAGCCTATGAATATGCAATCGATCGTCTTAGGTCCAATGGTGACCTATTTTGGGTTAGGTACTGCCACTTTTGTTAGACACCCCCACACTTTGAGGTATTTATACGAAGGTAAATTACCTTTCCATAGTTCATATGGTGTCTTGCCGGTTTTCTTGTGATGTATTTTGTTGAGAATGTAGTTGGCAGTCAGCAATGCTTCCCCCCACATATTTTGGGGTAAGCCAGAATTCAATAACAAGGCATTCATCATCTCCTTTAGAGTTCGGTTTTTGCGCTCGGCAGTACCGTTTGATTCGGGTGAGTAGGGAGCAGTTGTCTGATGAACTATTCCATGTTCCGAGCAGAACATGTTAAATGGTGCATCATATTCTCCTCCTCTATCACTTCTAACGATTTTAATCGTTTTGCCAAGTTGATTCTCAACCTCAAGTTTATATTCTTTGAATTTGTCCAAAGCCTCATTTTTGCTATGTAACAAATATACATAACAGAATTTTGTGCAATCGTCTATGAAAGTCACAAAGTACTTTTTGCCACCTCTGGTCTGCACATATTTTAAGTCACATAGATCCGTGTGAATTAGACCTAGAGTTTCTGTGTTTCTTTCTACAGAACGCGATGGAGTTTTAGTGAGTTTGGCCTCCGTGCAAACTTCACATTTTTCTGAGTTATCTACCTTAAATTTTGGTAGCAAATTCATGTTAACTAATCTACGCATAGAATTTACATTAACATGGCCTAGTCTTTCATGCCAAACAGAGGAAGACTCAACAACATAGGCAATAGGAGTTATTTCATTAACTTTGGGAACAACAGGAACAATAGTTTTAGGGATGACTGTTATTACATTAAACTTGAACAGTCCATTCTTTACATATCCTTTACCCAAATATATCCCATTCTTGGACAGTACAAAATTATCAGAAACAAGTACAACTTTAAACCCATTCTTACTTAGCAAAGAACCTGATATCAAGTTCTTTCTAATGTCTGGGACATGCAGCACATTTGTGAGTATTAGCTCTTTGCCTGAAGTCATTTTCAGCACTATCTTCCCTGTTCCTTCAATTTTGGAGGTGGAAGAGTTTCCCATGAATAGCTGTTCATCTTTGTTGCACTTCTGGTAGGAGGTGAACATTTCCTTGTCCGAGCAGATATGCTTGGTGGCCCCAGTATCGTACAACCATTCACGAGGATTGCTCCCCACAAGATTGACCTCTGACACAACAGCACAGAGGTCCAGGTCAGGGATACCAGTGGACAAGTTCTCAGCTATGTGTACGTGGGATTTTTCATTCCCTTTTACATGTCCTGTTTTTGAACAATTACTGTCCTTACTGCGGCACTCAGAAATTTTGTGCCCCAACTTATCACACTTGTGGCATTTCCCAGCAAACCTCTTTGCAAAAGATTTTTTGTTGGAGGCCTGTGGCAGAAACTTCCTCTTCTTGCCCTTCTGTTCATGCTCCTCCACATTGGCCTTTTCTATAGACTGATTTCCATAGGACCTCTCAGCCTTGCGATTCTCTTCTTCGATCCACAACCTGATAATTAGATCTTCAAGAGACATCTCCTTTCGTTTGTGTTTGAGATAGTTCTTGAAGTCTTTCCACCCAGGTGGAAGTTTTTCAATGAACGCTGCAACCTGGAATGGTTCGCACAGCGTCATATTCTCTGCAGCAATGTCGTGCATTATAACCTGCAGTTCTTGGACTTGACTCACCACTGTTTTGGAGCCAATCATCTTGTAGTCCAAAAATTTGCCGACAACAAATTTCTTGGACCCGACGTCTTCTGTTTTGTACTTCTTTTCCAGGGACCCCCACAGGAGTTTGGATGTCTTGAAGACACAGTAGACGTTGTAGAGAGAGTCTACCAAGCCATTCAGGATGTAGTTCCTGCAGAGGTAGTCGCCCTGAGTCCACGCGTCAACTGCAGCAACGGAGTGTGCTTCCAATGGCACCAGCATCGGGGCAGATTCATTGAGGAATCTGTCCAGCTTCAATGTGGTCAGGTAGAACTGCATCTTCCCCTGCCACTTTTTGAACCCAGTTCCATTGAACTTCTCCGGTTTTTCTCCCACGCTTATGTGCGTGGGCAGAACGACCGAATGTGCCGCAACCGATTGTGCAGTCACATTTTGGGTCACCGGTGTCTGGGTACTGAAAAGCCCAGTAGCAACTTCAGTGGGTGTGTTCTCCATGATCTGATTTGTTTCTTCTGAAATTGGTTGAAACAGAGATTGTTAGTTCTTATTTTTCCGAACAGAACCTGTAAACAAACTTCACAAAAATTGTTAGAATCTGTGAGGAAAAATTCTGCTTTAAGATTGTTAGTTCCTGAATATAAAATAATAGGAAATTCCAACAAAGTTGTGAAGAAATCAAATACAGGAAGAAAAACAGTAAGCAATGAACTTGTACAGAGTCGAGATTTTAGAATCTCTGTCCTTAAAGCAGAATTTGCCCCGTAGTGTGACGGTTACCGGCGAATTGCTTTCCAGGATACAACTGTACCTTCTCTGAAGAATGCAGCACCCTTGCTTCAGAGACAACGAACTGCTGTCTGTGTGTACTCTCAATTGACAGACACTGACTCAGAGTAGAGGAAGAAGAGAGGAAAATGTCAAAAATCTGTATCTGTATAGAAGACTTCTGTCTGGATTTATAGAGGAAAGGTGGACTGGAGACTGTTCAGCAGCTGCTATTACTCTGTAACAGCAGAGTAATGGGGACTCTTCAGATTCATAACTGGTGAGCCATTACTCTGCTGTTACAGAGTAGTGGGCACCAGTTACTGAATCTGAAAAGCCTTTTCAGTTCAGTAGGGGAAGAGTTTGTCTGGGCAAAAAGAGATAAAATAAAAATTTAAGCCAGGCCAGACGAAGCCGGGCCGGGCCGGGCCGGGCGCGCGCGTGTGTTTGTCATTTTGGCTAAGTCCTCTCTCCACTACACGTTAGTGGTAACCCCCGGGCCACGCCCTTTAGTCCAGTTTTCTAGTATATATACTAGACAAAATCATTTTCAATTTCCGATATGGGACTATCTATTTTCTCCCAGTTGCCAAGTTAGTACATTTCAAGTACCCAACTTTGGATCAACATTTCTCATTCATACGGAATTCGTTTTTGGCAAGTGAGTATACTACGGAATAGTATTCGTCGAGAGGATCGCAATCCACTCATTTCCGGTGCCGCCGGTGGCCGGAGGTTGCCGGAATCCGGCCCAGAATACTGCAAAAATTAATTCCAACACCCCACTCCCACTGCGGTCTTTCCCGACCAGCACCTTCTGTCCCACTCCTCATCACCTTAGCATACGACTCCTATGGCTCGTCCGAACTCAGATTTCATCTCCATCAGGCTCCGGTGAGCAGTGTCGTTGTTGCTCCACCATGCTCCTATCACTGTGGTGACGATACCGAAGCCTCCTCCATGCTCCGTCCATCGGTTTTCTGCTTTTGGTGGTGGATTGGTTGCCTCTCAAGCTGTCTCTGGATTCTTTCATCTCCTTGCTTAATTCCTTTAATAAATCTTACGATGGTAACAATTTTAACAAAGTACACGGACTACATAAATCCTGAGCAAAATGTTCAGTTTGGTGTTGTCTATAGTGGATCGTTTTGCTTCAACAAGGAGCTACGAAAAACCTTAAAACCGAAGAGATCCCATTTCTACCATAATATGGAGTCGACCAACTGGGGTCAGCGGACTAACTAAGCTCGAGCATGTATTTGAAAAAACTTTTCATCACCAACTTAAAAATATTCGGAGACTCTTTGAAAATAACATAATTTTTTTTTTCTCTCTTAGGGCTCAAGTTTTTTTAACGTACAGTTGTATCATGTATTTAAAGGATGTAAAAAAGGTATCCTTATTAGGAATTAGGACCTAAGGATAATGTAAGTGATGACAAACCGATAATACACTCATGTGCACTTTCAATTGTGTGAAAAAAGAAAATGGAAAAAAAGCCCAACTAATTATATGTGTGTAAGTTATTGGCCCAATTAACTCAACAACTTACTTTTCTTCATTAGATTGCGGGCTGCAGTTGGCCATCGATCTATGAAATATCTAAAGGAGCCCATTGAGTTAGCAGTAGCTCTCTCATTTTCGGTAGTCTGTTTCTCTATGACTGTACATGTATGGAAAATCGCAAACTGATGTAAGCATAAATGCATAACCAACCAAATTCTTTTTGAATTCAGCATGATTCTTATGTAACAGTAGTAAGTAGCAAATCTTTTTATTAGTAAGGTCGAGAATTTGGCCTCACCAACACCATTATCTTATTTTTCTCTCAAAAAAATAAACCAATCTCTAATTTATGAAATAAGAGTGTGCAAGCGATGAGTGTATGACTAGTTTCAGCAGATCTTACTTCCTTGTTTGAAGGGAATGTTAATAATTCTTTATAAACTTTCTTTTACATAAAGGGAATGTTAATAATTCTTTATAAACTTTCTTTTACAGTAATTGAATTGATTGAGAGGCAGAGAAAACAGAGAAGAGAATAGGAGAGAAAGAAAATCCAACAAGAAAATAAAATTAAATAATATGCAATAAGGAAGAGTAGTCGCGACTTGTGTATCACACAATGTCCTTAAAACAGATTTCACATCTTCTGGTTGCTGGATTGTGCGAAGGCGTCTGTCTCCCAGGATACAACGACTAGAGTGTTCACGTAGGCACCACGTAACACCCTGGAACCGACCGACAGCGTGAGAACTCTATCACCGTCTTACCAAACAGCAAGACCGAGGAACGGAACAGAACTAAACTAAACAGAAAAAAAGAAGATAATTTTCGGTGCAGAGAAGAAAGAGAGAGGAGGAGCTCTATATATAGTGTCAAGGTTAGAGCTTGTAACGGCAGACAAAGATATGATTGTTTACAGTGTAACTGCAGACAATGTATTGAATGCATACACTGTAAAGGCAGACAGCATTTAATGCCCTGGATGCCACAGTGTAACGGCAGACAGACACTTGAATGCATACAATTAACGGCAGACAAAATATTTAATACTGCACTGAAATGGCAGACAAAACTGTTTCTGTATTTATAACAGCCATTTACAAAAGGAAAAAATCAAAACTGCAGCAAAAGGTGGCTCTGCACGAGTTGGGGTTATGTTGATCCGACATTCGTGTCTGCAGGACATGCGGGCAGACAAAATGTTGAATGCCCTGGATGCCACAGTGTAACGGCAGACGGACACTCGAATGCATACAATGTAACGGCAGACAAAATGTTTAATACTGCACTGAAACGGCAGACAAAACCGTTTCTGCATTTATAACAGCCGTTTACAAAAGGAAAAAATCAAAACTGCAGCAAAATGTGGCTCTGCACGGGTTGGGGTTATGTCGGTCCGGCATTCATGTCTGCAGGATATGCGGGCGCACACAAGTTGCATGTAATCCGATCCCTGCACACGCGAGAAAGAGCCTCTCTCCTAGCTATCTTACAATACTTAGAAGAAGGTTATTATATACCTCTTCTAATTCCCTTGATTTTTCTAATATGGGACTATGTCCCCTCAACCTTTTTCAAGAATGAAAATGTTTCACTTTGAGAGACAATTTCTCATTCACCCCTTAACTGTTTTTAGCAAATTAATATACGATTTTGATCTACTTACGTAGGAGAACACAAATCAATCAAGATCTCTCAATAATTCATTGAGGATCTTACTCAAAAAATTGCTCAAAAACTAGTTCGTAAATGGTGTATAAAATTCCCATTGTATAACAGGAAAAAGGTGAAAGTAAAATTTGAAAAATACAAACTAACGAAGATTTTCTGTAATCGCTTGTTAAAAAAAGACCAAAAATATCTTTCAACCTTCTCAAAACTTTTGTGCGCGTACATGATTCTCTCAAAGATGCATCATAACTCTTAAGCACATCTATGCATTGGTTTCTTCCAAACTATATGGAAGAAATCCGTAATGAGGAATTATAGAGAGTTCATAACCAACAAAAGGAATTCAAAATACTAAACCTAATTAATATTAGGGTAAAAGTCATTAAACCCCCTTAAGTTGATATGTTTAGTTACAAAATCTCCTTAAACTTACTGGTCTTAATAAATATATATTTTTAAAAGTAAGAACTTCAGCGTAGGCTAGCATTGAACTTGAGACCTCCTTTATATTAGGTATACACGGATTTGTTTTTTATATAAATGTATGTATTTATTAAATTTAATTTGGACGCGTATTACACGTGTTTGTTTGATTACAAAGTTAGGATTTGTTTGGTTACAAATCTCAACTCTCCCATTAAAATAGTAGAGATTTTCGATTAAATCAAGTACTTGAAGTTAACATTATGTCCTATACAAAAGGGTGGAAAGCCCATTTTGAGTCGGTGGTGATTGGTTTATTTTTAAATTAAAAAACATTCTATAATCGATGAGGGTATAATGGTAATTTTATATACCAATAAAAGTATTAAAATAAATTATGACGTCAACCGAGAAATGATTTAATCGAAAATAAATATATTTCTATTATAAAAATAAGAATAAATCTGTCATAGAATATCTCAGCCATCAATTACAACAACTTGATCTTAACCATTTATTTAAACATCGACTATATAAAAGTAAATACAGAAAATATAAATTGATCTCATCCTTTCATCTATAGAATGTATGGCTCATATTAATGAGCAAAAAGAAAACCCCTTCAAAACCCTCCAATTTCATGCCGCCTTTCTTGTTCTCTCATACCGATCCTTCCGACTCTGTCGTCCTCTTCTACCATCTGTTGGATTTATGTCTTGCATACTATGTTGGATATGAAGGCAATGAGATGATGGGGGATCGAAACGATTGAAGACGGAGTAGAAGCAAGAGGAAACAGCAACAACAGCAACAACAGGAGGAGTTGCGGTCGACTAGTTTTTTGGACGGTCGACTGCCCGACAATATAAGTTTTCCCGCGAAGGGGACAGTCGACCGGTATTGTTAGACAATCGACCGAATGCGGCTGAAGCAGACTTTGGGTACGGGTCTGGGTGATTTCACTGAAGCTCAAACTTGCTCTTCAGGTTGGATCGTGTGGCTCTTATCGTAGGGTTATCTCTTCAGAAATATACAATGGCTATTGTATCAAGATATCAAATTAGGGTTTCTCTAGATCTCTTTTGTTATGGGCCTCCATTGAGAGCCAAGAGAGAGTACTTCTTTGAAGAGAGTTTGAAAGTTTCTTCAATTGTAAATAACTAGTACTTGCTGGTGAGGCTTGAGAGAGGGTCGTTGTGAGAATTGTAACATTCTTGTATCTTCTCTAGTTGAATAACATCCCGGGTTTCTTCTCCCCAGATTAAGGTGAATGTCCCAACCGGGACAAACTTGTGTGTGCTTTTGTGTGTTTGGTATGATCTCATATGTGCTTGATAGTTTGTGTTGATTGCATCGAATAACTCAACAAGATCCTCAGAATGAAAGAGTTCCACTAATTCCCTAACAAGTGGTGTCGTTGTACTGCTTGTTTCCCTAATAATTTGTATCAGAGCAATCAGGTTCGAGAGTTTGTTCGAGTTCCTTAGAGAAGATGACAGATTATATCACGAAGATCAAGCAGTTTGAAGGTAAGATCAACTTTGGTCTCTTGAAGAAGGACATGCATAAAGCATCAATTCAACATGACTTGGATCTAGTCCTTGAATGAGATAAAGGGAGACCGGTCGTCACAAAGCAGGAGAATTTGGAGGAGATTTATTCAGAAGCCTTGGGTTTAATCCGGATGTCATCGGCGAGCAAAGTCAGGTATAGGAGAAGCGCGGCGAGTCTTTGGGCAATATTCAGAACTAACTACTTGGGATCGTCATTACAGGGTTGGATGTACCAGAAAGAAAAGTTGTGGGGTTACTCAATGAAGGAAAGTACCGCTCTTCTAGATTATACAGTGGAGTTCAATATGGAGTTATCTGAATTGAGGGCGATCAACGCAGATGATCTAAAAGCTTCCAACTTGATATATTCACCACCAAATTCATCTAACATGATAACCGTGCTAGACGAGAAATCTACCAAGGAGAAGTTTTCTATAGTATTGGAGGAGGATGCATTTAGAAAGGATGGTCAGAAATCGGCGTCAACTTCTGTGAGTCACTTGGAGGTGGATTGTATTTCGAATGGAAAGAAAAGTGTATGGAGGGATAAGGTCCGTGACCACCAATGCAAATGGATTGGACATTACATGAGCGACTGTTGCAAGCGGTTTAATCAGAGGGGCACCAAATTTAGTGCTGCTAAATCATGTAATGGCCTAAATAGTGCTTTTGTTTTAAGTTTTTTAGATGTGAATTTCGGTTGGTTTTTCTCAAGTTTGCTCCAAGAGGAAAATGGTTTCTACTTACAAGTTTGCATCATGTCGTTGTGTGAGAACGAAGATTGATAAGATTTGTGAAGTAAGGGGTGAGAGAACAGTAGATTCGAAGATGTCAGACAGAAAGGGACACACACTAGAGGAGGTCATGAATATTCCTTTGATGAAACAGAGCCTTTTATCCATGAGAACTCTTGAAGCTCTGGACTACAGGTACACAGATCTAAGTGGAGTTCGATTAGTTTGAGAAAGTTATCATAAGGTGATGAAGGGTGAGATGGGGATTGAACAGAGTCAGTCCAACCTCTACTAGCTTTGGAGGAACAGGAAACCTTGACCAAGTGGTCTGAAGCTCAATGTTCCCCAAGCACTATCTGGTTTTCCGTCACTAGAATCATCCGAGGGAGACTGCAGCGTTCGAATATCGTCGGAAGGTGAAAAGAGTCTTGAGGCAGGTGGAGTGCGTGTGGAGGGTGGCACCTTCATGATAACATCTACTGAGCTGTGCCCTTGATAGGGCATACAACATAAGAAAAACAGGTGGAGGCAGATTCAACTAACAGAGAAAGCCACAAAATCGAGTTGTTTGTAAGAGCAGAATAAAAAAGACTCTAGAAGATTTAAATCACACAATTGCAAATTCATGAGTATGCAATCTAAGGTGGAGATTGTTGGGTTTATGCCTTGCATACTATGTTGGATACGAAGACGATGAGATGATGGAGGGATCGAGACGATTGGATATGGAGTGGATGCAAGAGGAAACAATAACAGCAGCAGCAACAGGAAGAGTTGCGATCGATCGCCCGACTGTACAAGTTTTCCCGCAAGGGACACAATCGACCGTTTTTTTTGGGCGGTCGACTAAATGCGGCTGAAGCAGAATTCAGGTGCGGGTCTGGGTGATTTCGCTGATGCACGAACTTGCTCTTCATGTCAAATCGTGTGGCTCTTATCGTAGGGTTATCTCTTCAGAAATATCCAATGACTATTGTATCAAGATATCAAACTAGGGTTTCTTTAGATCTATATATTATTGTTATTGGCCTCCATTAAGAGCCAAGAGAGAGAGCACTTCACTTAATAGAGTTTGAGAGTTCCTTCAATTGTAAACAACTAGTACTTGTTGGTGAGGCTTGATAGAATGTCGTGATAAGAATTGTAACATTCTTGTATTTTCTTTAGTTAAATAACATATCGGGTTTCTTATCCCCCGAATTAAGTCGGAAGCCCCAACCGGGACATACTTGTGTGTGCTTTGGTTTGTTTGGTATGATCTCATACGTGCTTGGTAGTTTGTGTTGATTGCGTCGAATAACTCAACAAATTCCTCGGAAGAGACCAAATTCCGCTAATTTCCTGACAAGTGGCCGCTTGCTTCTCTAAGAGCATCCACTATCGTTTTGTAAAAACTCAAAAGTTAGCATTTGAGTTGAAAAAAAACCCCACTATCATTCACTAAAAACCCAAAATTTAGAATAGGAGTGAACAATTGTTCGCTAAACATAGAAGTTGCGATAGAAGAAATGCTAAATATAGAAGACGGAAGAAGATAATCCATTTGAGAAAAAAATCGGACGGACGGAAGATGATACTCCGTCCGTCGATTAATTTGAAAGAAAAAAAAAACGAAAAAATGAGAGACGGATGAAGAAGCTCCGTCTCTCATCTTTTCTTATTTTTTGAATAAAAAAAAATTAAAAGAAAAAAGATGACAGACAGATGAAGAACATTTGTCTCTCATCTTTTCTAATTTTTTATTTAAATTACTTATTTACCCCTCAATTTAAATAGACATGCATTGAAACAGGCTTAGATGAAGGTGGGCAATTTTGTAATTCCACTTTTTCAAAACAAAAAAAAACAAAAAAAAATTCAAAAACCCACCAAACGGATGAAGTTCCTCCGTCTGGTTGATTTTTTTTCGTTGCGAAAAATTAATTTAAAGAAAGAAAAAAATCCCGGACGGAGCTTTCCTCTGTTTGGTTGATTTTTTTTTTCGTTGTGAAAAATTAATTTTAAAAAAAACCTCGGGCGGATGAAGAAGCTCCGTCCAGGGTAATTTAGAATTAAATAAAAAAAATTACAAACAAAGGATCATCATCAGTCCCTATGTTTTTAATCAAAAATTTTAAATTTGCATTAGATGGAGGAAGATCATCCGTCATATTGTTTTACTTTTTTCGTTCTTGCATTTTTAGCAATAACGATTACAACCCTCCTCTATTGTTTCTAAATCCTAAATGCTAAATATAGAAACGGGTAGTGGATGCTCTTACATCGTCTTCTCTCATCTCTCTCTCGATCGCTCCTCTGTACCTATTCTGAATCTTCGATTATAGTTCATGCTTCAGGATAACATCACTGGCTTTCAAAGGCCAAACCACTAAGTTTCTTTGAAACTTAATTGATTGGTAATGACGGTATTTGTAGTAATCTAGTATTAGGATTTCATAGTTAACATTGGTCAAAAATTAAATTTTGTTCGTGTGAATTCTTCTATTTTGGATGTTGGGTGTTTACTGGTTTTTTTTCTTGTAATTGCTTGAAGATAATGTAGTATCGATGTCCCAAAACATTATTCAGAAGTCACTGAAGTTATTAATTTGCTTCCCATTATGTAAGCCTCTGGCCCCAATGGTTTTGCTGCAGGATTTCTGAAAGATTACTAGAATACTATTATTGGATATGATATGAATAATGACTTCTAGCCCATATCTAATTGGACAGCCGCTTTTAATCATAGAGAAATTGCAACCAGAAAAATTCTAACATGACAGGTCCATCAGCCTGTTACGCTATGCCCACAAGATTTTCTTCTGTCACGAGTTCATTCTGGCAAAAATCATTGGCTATGAGCAAGACAACATGTGGAAGCTTGGTTTGGAGCCCGATGCATATGGTTATGGTTTACTTATTAAATATTATTGCGAGAAAGGAAATGTTTTTAGAGCCATAGAATATCTAAGCAAGGAAACAAATCATATCATTTTGAGCTTTCTCATACAGTTACTTAGCAATATGGAGATGAACTTAAAAGCCTTAGAACATTTCCACAAGTTTAAGGCTTCAGGACATTACATTGACAAAGTTCTTTACAGTATTGCTATCAATGTATATTGCAAAATTGGGAACTTGAGAGAAGCAGTGGATCTGTTTGAAGAAATGAAGAGTGAAAATTTGACCCCAGATAAGAAGCACTTCACTACTTTGATCAGTGGGTTTTGCAACTTTGGTAAAATTTATAATGCTTGCAAGATATTCGAGGAAATGTTAAGAAATAATGTGGAGCCCAACCTTATGACATATAATATACTCATCAGAGGCTTTTGCACGATTGTTTTTTTTAAAGCAGCATCCACTTTCATCGCTGTTATGCACTTGGATCCTAATGCTCTTACCTGTAGCTTTCTCATTGAGGGAATGTGTCGGGATGGCGATCATAGGCATGCACAAATTTTTTTCATCAATTGGAGAAAAGAGGAATACAACAATATATATATGTTTACCGTGCTATGATTTTCAGGGTACCTTATGAGTTATGTCCAGTTTGACTAAAGAAGCTTACATACTCTTTTACAGATTTTCAAAGGCAGGGAGTTTTGAGGAAAGTAAGCTCTGTGATGAGGATGATAAGAAGGGGTTTGGTGCCTGATTTCTTTCCATACACTGCTGTAATACATGGACATTGCGTTCGAGGGAATGTAGCTAATGCTTTAGCTTTATTTTGATAAAATGTTAGATAAAGGTATACATTCGGATTTATGTACCTACATTGCTTTCGGGAAGCTTCAGATCCTGACAGGTGCTCCTTGATTGATACTTCGGTTACTCAAATTTTTGGCCTTTATCAGCTTGCTTATATGATACATGTAATTCATGAAAACGATAAGATGATTTGAATGTTATGTTGTACTGAAGCCCAGTTATGCAATGTGAGTGGTAAGTTTATATAGATGACATGCCAGGGTTCTCTGGGTTTGGACAAAAGCAGAACAGAGGGGTTAAGCAATGTATTTTTCTGATAATGTTCCATTTCAGTTACTATCGACCTCATTGGTGCTAAGGTAAGAAAAATCTTCATTTTATTCTGTACGATCTATTTTATTTCTCCTGATCAACCTGATGAGAAATTAATTAAGCTAATACATTACTTTTCTTTTATCATCTGTGATGGTCTCTCAAACTCTTCCTTACATGTGGGAAAGATATGATTCAACATTCTCTCATACTCAACCAAAATTACAATTTATATGCTACGACATGTGTCATTCATGTTGACTTGTTTTCTACTATAATAGAGATTTTGTTCCAATCTATGTATGTATAGGAAGATGACAATGGTAACACTCTTCTCCATCAATTGTCACAAGGAGGAAGTTTGGTGCTGATCTATTCTAATATATATTTTTTGCTGATTACATCATGACAAGTATATGCATATTGTTAATAGTATTCTAGAAACATCATGACAAGTATATGCATATTGTTAATAGTATTCTAGAAGTCAAATATATGTGGCATGTCATTTGCTCCCAAGTAGAATAATCTCTACTTTTTCTTACTTACGTTGGATGAGAAAACATTTGACAGGTAAGTGGATACTTCTGCACTATCTTCTCTCTAAGATGGGATTCTAATGTGAGGAAATTTACTTGAGTAATCAGAGTTAAATCAATGAAATACAATACAATATTGTTGGTGGAAGTGTGCTCCTCGCCCACTATATATCCCTCCAACCAATTGACTCGTCCACAGTGATCCCCTGGTTCCCTTCTACTTATTAATATACAAACTATACCCTCACTACTTTATGATTTTCTTTTCTTTTTTGAACATATCACGTTTTGACACGGAATACATATTACTTAGAAAGCTGTTTTTTTTTTTTTGAAATATTACCGAGAGAGCTTTCATATGTTAAATGGGATGAATTTAATTCTCTAATTAGATTATTCGTTAAAGCATCAAGTGTGTGATCATATTACTACTGGATTCTTCCTCTTCAATCTACATATATCATGATATGCAAATGGTCACTACACATTTTCATATGTAGATTTGTATTACATAAACTACATGTGCTTTTGTAATCAATCTATTGTGTTTGCATTTTCAAGTTTGTTATAATGCTTATCTCTTCTGTATTTTTAGAGATTTATCTTTGAGAACCACTTTTAAAAAATTTCTTTGTTTGTAGAGATAAACCATATGAAATTTTAATAAAAGTAACCAAGCTCTGCATAAGAAATTTTTTACAATCAAAATTTGTATATGAATGTCTGTTCTCCTGTATTGAGTTTGCGATATTTTTAGTATTTTCTTTTACAGCTATAATCTTTATGCAAGCCATATCCACTTCATTTTAATTTAAATTTTATGAGTTTCTGAACTTTAATACTGATTAATGTCGGTAATGTGTCTGTATTCGATACATACTCAGTTTCCTTTTCTTTTCCAGTAAAATTCGTTGATCTTATTCTTAGGGTCGACTCATAGGGTGCGAATGAAACTACTAACTTCTCCATCTTTCCTTTTGGTTAGTACAAAGTTTAGTTCTATCTTTCAAAGGTCTTGACAAGCTGATACACAATCCAGAATTACAACATATATAAGCCAGTCACATCACTGCAAACGAAAACAAACCAATACATCAACACAAAAACTAAAAAAGATAACTAATCCTGAGCAGAATTTGTTGAGCTTTTATGATATACACCACCAGGACTCTATCTTAAACATGTATTTGAAGTATTTAACATATTGATATTGTGTACGTCATATATGGATGGTATCATCCTTTGTATTAATCAGGTTCCCCTCAAATTCTTTGTATACACATGCTGAGAGGTTTCCATGTCTTGCTCCACTGAGCTTGTAGAAGCTGAAGGTGGTTTTGAAACCTTGTGTTTAGCTTTGGAAGGTTTTCCTTAATAATGTCGTCACAAAGTGTTTCTCAGTTGAGGGGCATTAACTTCTTGCCACTATATCCAATATGCAATGCAGACATGGAAGATGTTCTTGTATCCATGTGTATTCGGCGTGGGCCATTTTTGCAGGCCGGTTGTGGGCCATTTTTTCTTGTATCCATGTACAAAGTTCTTTTTGTTGATTTAATCGAGTTCCTTGGATCAGTTAAGGTGAGCAATGAACTTCACTTGCTTAAAGCCTTCCATATTATTAATCTTTATTTGCTAGAATTACTTAAATATGCTAATCAGTACAAGGAGACTGCTACTGGATTACATATTATAGGGTGTACTTGAAAAGTGCAAGTGCTTAGTGATATTTTTCATTAAGAATTTTTCCTATTGCACTATTGTTTGGGGAATGTTATTTGGCATTTATTTGTAGGAAAAGTGTTGATTCGATATAACAATTGAGTCTCTGTATTCACGATATTTACAAATCATGTGAACATGGAGGAGTTAATTAAATAGTGCATAGAAACCTATTTAGCAACAAAAGAGCCCGATGGTATTGATGTATTCCTCAGTTTCTCGTAACATGTTCTGTGTGTGCTCTAAACTTTCATGGATAAAATTGGTTGCGTAAGCCAATCAGATTTGTTGCTTGGGTATGGAAAAATATGTTACTAGGATATATATATATATATATATATATATATATATATATATATATATATATATATATATATATATATATATATAAAGCAATATGAAACTATTTGGCAGAACACAAGTTGCTCAACCCGTAGAATTTGAAGGTATAATATATCAAGTCCTAGAACGTATTACGGATAGGTATAAGTTGTTATTCCTAAAGTGTTCAAAAATAATCAAGAGCTAATTACTTAATTCTATACATAGAAAAAAAATGTTGAAGAGTCTAATAGAAGGGCTAAGAAATGCATTGGAGATGAGTATAATTCTTTTGATCAAATCACAAGATGTTACGAATAGAAGAACAACTACAAGAACATTAATTGGATGCAAAATATAAAAAAAAGGGTGAACAAGAAGTTGAGCAGTTTTAAGTTTAAGAAAGTTAAAGTCGAATATGATGATTGATACTGTGAAAAATACGATAATATGAGTTTAGAATTTACTAATTTGTTTTAATATCTTTTATTTATATCTTTTATGTTTTAGGTGAGACGATTATTTAAATGTTATTTTGTATTTATTCAATACTAGATATAATATTTAGAGTCTTTAATATTAAAATTTTTAATATATAATGATCTATAAATTCATTTGAGTTCATTTATTTTCCTAATCTATTTAATCAACAATGGTTATCAATTTCAGATTATTTATTTATTTAAAATCCCAAATCCCAAATCTGCTCTTCTGCCTAAGAGAATCTAAACTTTTTCTTGCTTCTCCTCGTTGCCTTTGCCATCTTCTTCTCCATTCAAGTAACAGAAAAGAAAACCCTCTCTTTCTCTCAATCGCTCTTATTCAACTTGAACGTTCACCAAGCCACGTGCACCTGGTGCACGGAAAATTTCAACTAGTTTAAGGAAATTTTGCAATTAAACATAGAATTTAAAGAAATTTTATAACTTTTATCGTTAATATTATGTAGTAAATAATTCATGATAAAAAAAAGAGCAAAATAGCAACGCCAACCCATATCAGTATATATCAGAGCCGGTATCGGGTCCTATCAGGTCGGGTCCTAGGCTCCACTACCCGGACCCGGACCCGGTACTTCACGGGTCCAAAAATTGGACCCGGATCCGGACTTGCAAGAACCGGGTCCGGGTCCTAGTTAAAAAAATTATCCGCCGGGTCCGGTAGTAGAGAATAAATATTTGCACTTAAGTATTTTTACACCTGATACCCTACGATTCTAACAATTTTTGCACTTAAGTATATGAATTAATATTATTTACATATCTATATATCTTCAACAATTTCTTTTATATGTATATTCCTATAATCCTATTATTCAAATGTTATATGTTTGTGGGTATTTTTCAACGGGTTCGAGTCCAGGTCGGTTCTATTTTGAACGGACCCGGATCCTGACCCAAAAGTGCATCGGGTCTTATTTTAGGATCCAGATCCGAACCCGTATAGATCGGGTCGGTTCCGGTTCAATGCCGGGTTCGGATCCGGATATCGGGTAAATGTGACGGTGCTGGTATACATACACATACCCTAACTCGGAATACGACGACAGTAAAAGACGGCCTGGCCGAAGCGATGCCATCAAGAAATTATTTTGTGGCACGTAGAGCTACCAAATATTAGTACGCAACGCCATTTAACCAATGCATATTTGCGATCCACGTCATCCATGACGTGTCACTATTTGTATCGTTGCTTACTTTTGTCCAGAAAAAACTTCTTGATTAAGCAATTGACGAAGGGATGGTCGCTTTCCAGCAAAGAGTCGGAAAGTGACCGGATGAAATGGAATCTCCCAATATTCATTACTTTGCTTCATAGCTAAGGTGGTTTAAGATAATAATTATGAAGGGGATTAGGACAATGAGTTTTTATGTATAAAATGCAGAGTATGCGTTGTTTGGTTATTATATGATGAAAGAATTTGATTCGTCTCTCTTTTGATCTATCATTTGTTGATGGTATCCACGTGGAGAACGACTTGCCAAGAGATTCTAATGCGTTGGAAGGACGTAATACACTTGACTTCCCAAGTTAACCCATTTGGATTGGAAAAATCTCTCTTAAAAAAACAAAAATAAAACAAATAAAACAAAATTCGATTGTCCTTATCCATTATCCGTATTGGAGAAAGAAGGATTTTCCAAACTCTCCAATTAATTTTGTCTAAAATATGAATTAAATATGTGACCTCTCTTTTAAGTGCGATTTAAGTATGAAAAACCTTGTCAACTGCACTATAAGTAGCGGAAACTTAAAAGTTGTTAAACAATGAAAAAGTAGCTTTCTCGTAAATTTCTACATTAAAAAAATTTAGATTCACAAATTTTTTTTTTGGTAGTACATAAGCTGATAAGCATTATAAGTACATCATATATGTATGCATTACATAACACAATTAATATAGCTTGTATGTGCAAGTGTCAATGTGGCATAGTGATAAATCTGTTAGCTAGTGAGCAAACATCTTATCTCTTGGACTATCTCTATAGTTAATGGATGTAGCTATGTAAAGAATGACACTTAATATTTTTGCACATATTTCAGTTTGATGGAACTTTTCATATTTTGTTATTGTGAAAAACGACTGATAAGTGACAAGGGACGGGCCAAAAATTTTCAGGAAAGGCTAAATAATAAAATATGGCTCTGCTTGGGTAAAAGCATCTCAGTAGCCTCCTGTATGTAGTAACAAAAGGAAGCACTGGACCAACAATCTCTCTCTCCCACCGCCTATGTATTAGACATGGCCATCGGCATTGGAACCCAAACCTTCATGAGGGGCGTTTACAAATGGGTAAATAACATATGGACATGAACGACATTTACAAATGGGTAAATCTCAGTAAACGTACTCCGTGCTTCATGAGTTTACAAATAATCCACCTGAAATCTTTTTTTTGTGCAAATTGTCTACCTATTTGGCAAACTATGTTGCAGATCGCCCATCTTGGATATTGTCCCCCTTATTTTATTTTCTGACAGTTTTACCCTTACAGTTGGTGATTTATTCATAGATTTTCTCTCTCTATTGCATAATATCTCTAACTAATACAGTTAATATTTGGATAAATCCGTTAATTTGGGTTAGACTAACTATTTAATTAGGGTTAGATTAATCCTTTACATAGGAATGGTAAGAGCATCCACAGTCGTTTGGTATATTTGCCAATTTGCCATTTTTTGGCAAATGGCACGCTGCAATCGTTTTCTATTTTGCCATTTTTTGGCAAATTTGCTACAGTCGATTCTCAAAAATGAGAAACAAAATAGCGATTCTCAAATTATAAAGGACGGTACAATATATATCGTCCCTCTTATTTTAATTTTTTTTAATCGAGTCGGACGGTATAACATATATCGTCCCAAAAATTATTATTATTATTATTTTTTAACAGGGGTCGGACGGTATAACATATACCGTCCCATTTTTATTTTTTATTTTTTTAAAATTCAACGACCAGATTTCATTTTTTTTAAAAAAAAATCCCACAATTCTCGGACGGTACAACATGTACCGTCCTTGAATTGTGGCTTTATTAGTGGGTAGGTTAGGTTTAGTTAGTTTTCAATTAGGTTTAGTTATTATTATATTATTTAATTTATTTAATTAACATATTTTAATAGTTAATAAGTAATTAAATTTTTAATTATTTTTTAAAACAAATGAGACGGTACAACATGTACCGTTGCTTGCTTTTTTTATAAAAAAAAATGCGCGACGGTAAATGTTGTACCGTCCCACGCAAAATTTTTTAAAAAATGAGAAACATATAGCAAACAACCACTGCAGCAACTATTGCTATTTGCTACTACTGTAGCTGCCATTTTTTACAAAATGAGAAACACCATTGTGGATGCTCTAATGTAGTGGGGGTATTTTAGGAAAAACCCACCCCAAAGGCGATTTCAAAATTCAACCCATTGAATTCAAAAAATGTAAAAAATTTTGAAAAAAACCACAGTAAGAACCATGATGTTTCGTCCGTGGATTTTTTCCTTTTCCGGATAATTTTTAATTAAAAAAAAGCTAATTTCGTTTGACGTGATCCCATAAAAATATTATAAAATATTTAGGACGAAACATTATATTTCATCCTCTATAATATGCATATTGCTATATCTACTCTTAAATATAGCATTCTATTGTAGCGAAAAAGCTTTTAAAATGACAAAATACCACATGAATACAACGCTCTCATTATTTTTTTTTGACGAGTAAAAGGTAGGATTATCCTACCTCACAGAAAATATATATTAATATTAAAAAGAGTTTAAGCACTATTACAAAAAAACAATCTGAATAGAGGTTTCTAAAGATAAAACGAGTCACTAGATGGGTCTAGGTTTGAGATAGCATGTATTTGTGTCGTAGAGAGGGCAGCGGACTTCTGTCGTACTCCTCTACTAGACACAAAAACATGATCTCATCTGGCCCCCTTCTCCATCAACAGCAGGTAACTCGTATAAAAAACCTAGGGGTGGCAACTGGGCCGGGTCAACCGGCGACCCACCCGCGACCCGGCCCACGAACCCGGCCCGTTTAAAGCATTCGCGGGTTCGGGTCGAACCCGGTGAACAGTACCGGGTCGACCCGGGTCTCTATATATGCGAATTGGATTCGCGAAACCCGGCCCACGAACCCGGTCAACCCGCGAATTGGACCCGCCAACCCGCGGGTTGACCCGCGAATTTTTGACCTCCGATCCGTGAATTGGACCCGCGAATTCAACCTGCGGGTCGCCCGTTGGGGTTTGGTGCCGTTGGGAAATAGCCGTTGGGTTTGGCCCGTTGGGCTCGGCAGCACAGCAGCAACGGCTCTTAGCCGTTGCTTGCTTGCTGTTGTTAATTTTTTTTTTGTTTTTTTTTTTGTTTTTACCCACTTCTAACCTTATAAATAGCCCCCAAAAATCTTCAAAAAAATCACACCTTCCTCTCTTACTCTCTCTACTATTATACATCAAAAAAAAAAAAAAATTGAACAATGGTAGTAATCATCAAACAAGTGTACAAGGAGGCGTATACACGATCAAATTTTGGTCGTATCGGAGAAAAAAATTCAACGTCTTCAACTCTCTTCAACCATCGGCTCAAATCTACTTCAACCTCTTCTCAATTCAACTCTTCAATTGCGAAATCGGCAAAGCGCTCCTCCATCTTGTCTATTATTTTCTAATTTTCACGGTTTTTTTATATACGCGTATTCCACGGTGAACGGTATCAAAATATCTCTATCTCTCTACTATTTTTTTTTTTTGCGTTGTAGTTAAAATTATTGTTCGTTTTTTGAACTTCTCTATCTCAAGATTCTCAACCCTCTTGTTTTTTAGTTTTTTTTTGTATAATTCACCGCCACTACTTAGTAGATTTTTTTTTACATACCACATTACTACATTATGTCTGGATCACGCGGTAGCGGTCGTAGCGGACAAGATTCCTCCTCCTCTTCACGTAGGCCACCAATTGTCCCTATTAGTGAGCCCGCCCAAGATTACATTGATCCTACTATGGAACAATGGGGTACACACGACATGGATGTTGTAGGTGGCATTCAAATAGAAGAAGAACAACAACAACAACAACCCGAAACCACACAACCCCGTAGTAGTAGGAAAAGTAGAGGAGAAACTAGCGATTGGCACAAGTTTTATGAGTATATCCCGGACGAAAATATTCCGGGTGTAGGTTTGAAAGTGTGTAAAACATGTAGCAAAACATACAAATTCAAGAGGGGTGACGGCACCGGTACAATTAGTAGACACATACAACATAATCACAAAGAACTCCTTGATCAAATACAAGGCCAACAAAAAATTAACCCTAGGACCGGTCAAGTAGATAGCCACCCTTATGATCCCGAACTTGTTCGTCGGGAAATGGCCCGATTAGTAATTAAGGAAGAGTTACCATTTTCCTATCCCGAGAGTAGGAACTTGGAAAACTTTAATCAAACCGCCTTAAACCCTCATTTTAGGAGAATTCCGAGAAACACTTGCAAATCGGATTGTTTTAAAGTGTATGTTGAAATGAAGGACGCGTTGATTGCAATTTTATGGAGTTTAACTTGTAGGGTTAGTTTAACTTCGGATGTTTGGACGGGTGTCAACAATATTCCAACGATGGGAATAACCTGTTATTGGATCGACAATGATTGGATTCTTAATAAAAGAATCATATCACTTGCGTCGTTGCCGTATCCCCATAGTGGCGACGAAATAGCAAACCGTATTATAGAAATTTGTGATGTTTTTCATATTCGCGATAAAATTATGGCTATTAGTTTTGATAATGCATCTAACAACAATGTAGCAATTACTACTTTAAAATCTGTATTAAACCCTCCATCTGACAAAATTTTTCATGTTAGATGTGCATGTCATATTATAAATTTATGTGTTCAAGACGCATTAAAAATAGCTGATCCATATATACATAAAATTAGAAATTGTGTACATTTCATTGCATTAAAACCAAGCATTCTACAAGAATGGAAAGCTTGGTGTAGAGTTAGGAAAGTTCCTTTTAGAAAATTTCCAAAGGATGTTAGACACCGATGGAATTCTACTTTTGATTTACTTAATGTTGTCACCGAATATAAAGCAGTTGTAAATGATTTTTGTATCGCACAAAATATGCCTAATTTTGAAATGACTCCCGCCGATTGGTTTTTTGCTGAAGCTTTGTTGAAATTTTTAGAACCTTTTAAAACCGCAACTTTAAAGTTTTCTAAAACATATGAATCTACTTCTAGTAGCATTTTTATTGAATTAGTTAGCATGGTACAAATATTTAACGAAATGTTAAATGATGTCTATATTAGTAACATTGTAATACCTGCATTTCAAAAATTTTTGAAGTATTATTTTCCTCCTCCGATGTTGATTTGTGTTGCTACTGTTATGGATCCCCGTATCAAATTAGAAGGTACGAAGAATTTGATACAAATGTTTTTTGGATTTTTAGAGAACAATGTAGAATTAACAATTGATTGCGATCAGTTTTTAGTTCAGTTTGAAACTACCTTAAATAACTTGTATGATTATTATGATAGACGTTTTGCTTCTAGTGGTACAACTTCTGTAGTTAGTTCTTCGTCTGGTAGTTCTAAAGATAAGGGTAAAAGTAGAATTGGTGATAGAACATTTAGTTTACTTGAACAAATTCAATCTAAAAAACCTAGGACTAATCAACCAAATGAATTAAATTGGTATAACCAACAGGATACTGAGCCTACTATTTCTCCACTAGATATTTTACAGTGGTGGAAAGAACATGAACACACTTTTAGTATTCTGTCAATTATGGCTAAAGATTTGCTAACTCCTCCTGTCTCTACAGTTGCTTCTGAGAGTGCATTTTCTACAAGTGGCAGGGTTCTATCTGATTACAGAAATAGGTTGAAGCCGGAGTCGTTGGAGATGCTCGTTTGCACAGAAGACTGGCTGAAGGCTGAAGATAGGACGCAAGGAAAAGCACTATCAAGTTCAACAAGTGGGAGCAACTCACCCGAAGATCAACAACAAGAACAACAACAATGACAACACTTACAATAGCTTTCTCTTGTTATGTCAAATTAGAAAACTTGTACTCAATTAAAATTGTATATAACAAATATGTTATTGTATAAAACTTATTTGTGAATTGAATTCTTCATTTCGTTATAAATTGTTCAAATTGTATAACTTAAATTCATATGAATAAAATTCCAAATTTTGTTGTCATTTTCACTCTTTCAATCTTATTATTAGTCTTCACTCTTCAACGATTTTTTTTGTTTATTAATATTATTAATTACTTAGTATTATAATTAAACATCATTTGGGGACATTTGAAGAATTGTAGTATTATTACTTATTATTATTATTACTGAATTTAATGAATTGTATTATTATTACTTATAATACTAAGTATTATTACTTAGTGAACTTAGTATTATTACTTAGTATTATAATTACTTATTGATATTTGATAGTTTTACTTACTTGGGGATATTTCCCCAAAATTACTTACTAATATAATTACTTACTTAGTAACATTCAAACATAATTTTTGAAATATCCCTCAATTTGATACTAATACTACGTAACTTACTTAGTAATATAATTTTTTAAGAATTGTAGTATTCATAATTCATCAAACAAAGATATGATTGTTTGTATACAAGTATACAACATTCAAAAAATTATTATTATTATTATTTTAATTTAAACTAAAAAAAAAAAAAAAAAAAAAAATTATACGGGCCAACCCGCGGGTCGACCCGGCCCAACCCGGGTTGAGCCCTAAAGGGTTCGCGGGTTGGGCGGGCCACCCATTTGAGAATGTAACCCGGCCCGGCCCGGCCCGTATAGGGGACCAACCCGGCCCGGCCCGGTTATGAATTCGTCCCAACCCGTCCGGGTTGGGCCCGGCCCGGCCCGAGTGACCCGTTCGCCATCCCTAAAAAAACCTCCAAACAGACAGTCAAAAAGTAATCTCCAGTTACATCAGTACAGTTATCAAAACTATGAGTCCAAGAGTTCAAAAATAACAACCATCCACATAAAACCAACACAAAACTGTAAGGCTAGGCCGAACAACTCCCCTCGTCGCTATCCAACTGATCAGCCCGAATGAGTGCTTGCTTTAATAGAGCATCTTGCACCCCTGCTAATTCCATCTCATCCATCAGCTTGGCCTTCTTTTTCCCGCTGTCCATCCCATCTATCCAAGAACGAAAAGAAAAAATGGCATTAGTAATAATGTCCTTTGCTTGCACGGCCTTAGAAGTAAAAGTGCGTTGATTTCTAGCAAGCCACAAACTCCAGCAAACTGAGACAGTTAAAAGATGCCAAGTGAATCTGTGATTATGAGTTCCAAAACACCATGTCGTGAAGCACTCGTGTATATGATGGGGCATGTTATGGATATTTAGCATATCGGTGAAGTGTTTCCAAGTTGTAGTAGCAACTGGGCATTCAAAAAAGATATGAAAGGTCGATTCGACAGGACATGCACAAGCTGTGCATGTAGTGTCGCCCGACCAACCCTTAGAGTGAAGAAATTCCTTCGAGTTGAGCTTGTTCCAACTTAGCAACCATATGAACACCTTGCATTTGAGCGGGGCAGGCGAGGACCAAGTAGCAGTGTAGTAAGGGGAACGGAGGCCAGCCATGATGAAGAAGTTATAAGCCGACTTGACAGTATAAATAGAGGATGCAGTCAGGCGCCAGGATGGTTGATCTTCAGAAGCAGTGGGTTGGAAATCTGCAAGCAACTCAAGCAGGCGCCGTTTGTCCTCTATCATTGATTCAGTTAGGACACAATTAAGTCTCGGCTGCCAGTTCTAAGAGCCATCTGACCAAGATCCCTGCGATAGAATGTCAGCTTCAGAATTCCATGCCGCAGCAGTCAGGGTTGGAAATAGGGAAGAAATGCTGGCTCCATGGATTCATTTGGACGTCCAAAAATTGATGAGCGTACCCTTACCAAGGCTCCATTTGATGTTACTAAGGAATTGGTCTTTCAGCGGGTAAATACCCTTCCAGAAGCAAGAGGCAGTAGAAGGACATATCAATTGGTTTGAATCTCTGCGTTGATACAGGCTTCGGAGAGTTTGGCTTGGCAGGGAATCTGATGCAAGCAAATTCCACCACCACTTCATCAGGAGAGCTTCATTGAACACCTTTAAATCAAGGATCCCCATACCTCCTTGTTCTTTCGGTTGACAGATCTGTGCCCACTGCAC
Organism: Hemerocallis citrina; assembly: GCA_017893485.1. Lineage (NCBI taxonomy): Eukaryota > Viridiplantae > Streptophyta > Magnoliopsida > Asparagales > Asphodelaceae > Hemerocallis > Hemerocallis citrina. Next base: position 145,967,223 of record CM030358.1, on the reverse strand, counting down.
GCTAGCAATGCCTCTGATATCAGTATTTGTGCCACACCAGAAGAATCTACTGCGTAGCTGATCAATTTTCCTGATAACCCAAAGGGGTAGCTTAAAGAAAGAGGCATAGTAAACTGGCAGGGCACTAAGCACAGAATTGATAAGAACCAATCTGCCACCTCTAGATAGCATTTTACCCTTCCACATTGAGAGCCTCCGCTGAATCTTAAGGAGCAGTGGTTGCCAGTATTGTTTGCTGAGCTTATTAGAAGCAAGAGGCATACCAAGATATTTAAGGGGCAACTTCTCCTCTTTGCATCCAAGAATAGTTGATAAAGCGTGGAGTTTCATTTTAGACCGTCCAAAATATACTAAGGATGATTTATCAAAATTGATAGCAAGATCAGAGATATTAGCAAACAGTTGCAGTGCTAATTTAAGGTTAATGACCTCATCTTCATCGCCCTTGCAAAAAAGCAATGTATCATCCGCAAACTGCAGCACTGACAGTTTGCGATTGAGCCTCTGACTGGCAGTGGAGAGAAGATTTCATTTTGGCGACCACTTTGGAGCATTTGAGCTAGTACATCCACAACCAAGATGAAGAGCATTGGTGAGAGTGGATCGCCCTGTTTCAAACCTCTCTTTGAGTTAATATAACGACCTCCTTCACCATTTATGAGGATAGAGGATTTTGCAGTCCTCAATATCATATGAATCCATCTGCACCAGGACTGGCCAAAACCTCTAGCGACTAGGAGCTGGACTAGGAAATCCCAATTGACTGTGTCGAATGCCTTAGCAAAGTCAATTTTAAAGAGAAGGGTGTCAGAGTGCCGCCTGCTGCATAAATTGATTGCTTCATGTGCAACAACAAAACAATCTATCGTGGACTTACCTTTCAAGAAAGCACTTTGGGAAGAGGAAACTAGAGAGTGTAATATCGGCGATAGTCGATTTGCCAGCAATTTGGTGAAAATCTTAAAGGAGCAGTTGAACAAACTGATCGGCCTGAACTCAGAAACAGAGTTGGCCCCCTCACACTTGGGAATGAGGATGATGTTACAGTAGTTCAGCCTTGATACGTCGCCTTCACCTCTCTGGATCGCAAGGAGCATATTAAGGAGATCCTCTTTGATAATATCCCAGAAGTTGTGGTAGAAGCTCATTGAAAAGCCATCAGGCCCCGGAGCTTTATCACTGCTCATGCCAAAATCGTTGTCTTGATCTCATCCATAGTGAAAGGTGCCTCCAAATGAGCAAGATCATGTATCCTATGGGGGTAAAGTGAATTCCAATCAATTTGAAAGTCAGAGACAGTTGTTGTGCCACAGATAGATGTGAAGTGCTTTTCAAATGCTGCTCTAATTTGGAGTGGGGCTGTTTCCAGTGTACCATCTATATTCAGACTGTGGATAAAATTCCTGCGTCGACGGCCATTTGCTATGCAGTGGAAGAAACGCGTGTTTGCATCTCCTTCCTTGATCCATTGCACTCTTGAGCGCTGTCTCCAATAGATCGCCTCAGCTTTGATAAGCTCTTGGAGCTCAGCTTGTACAGTCTTCATTGGCTCAATAGCACTAGTTGATAGTTCAGCATCAATTTCCAGCTTCAGAAGTTTATCTTGCAATTTCTTCTTAGCTTGCGAAATATTGCCGAAGTTATCATTTCTCCATTTCCTGATCCTTCTTTTAAGTAGTGTAAGTTTAGTTGCAAAGACATCAACCTGATTCCCTCCATACCTGAAAGATTGCCACCATTCTTTAACAGCTGGGGTGAAAGATGGATTGTGTAGCCAAGCTTTTTCAAATTTGAAATAGTTCACCCTTTTAGTAATAACTTGGTCATCAAGAACAATGGGACAGTGATCAGAGGCTATTCTCGGGAGCGAATATTGGATGCAGTTTGAAAATAGAACGTCCCACTCCGCGTAAATGAGGGCTCTGTCTAATCGAGCCATTGTCGGGATATCTCGTTGGTTTGTCCAGGTAAATTTCCTCCCTGAAAGGGGTAGATCAATCAACTCCAAGTCTTGAATGAAGCTACGAAAAACTTTCATGTCTCTGTTCGAGCCTTTGCCCTTGGACCTCTCTTCATCAGACATAGTCACATTAAAATCTCCACACAGAACCCAAGCATCCTTTAGTAATCTCCTACGTTGTTTGATCTAAAAAAAAACAAAGTTCCCGATCCTCAAGCTCAAATGGTGCATAAATAGTAGTGACTGACCATTCTCTGACTGAAATCCTACATTTGAAAGATGCATTTTATCAATATATACCAACCACTGTTGATGCTCTTAGTATGCAAGTTGAGATCAACAATTCTCAAGTCACTCCACCTTTTCCTTTAAAAAAAGTTATTAAAAAAAAAAAAAACAATTCAAGTCAGGCATTACCTTGCTCGCATGGTAATGTAGTTAGTGGTCCAGTGCAAGTGCCCAGATGCATCATCTAGATAATAAAACCAAAGAAAACTATCAAGTGACTCTCCTTCAATTTCCCAAAAATCAAAGACCCTGATCTAACCTCACAAAACACATTCCCCCTCCCCCCAACAAAGTTTTTCCACAAAACTCGAATTTAAATCCTCCCACCCAAAACAACTCATTTATTTATTTAATTATTTCTCTCTCTCTCTCTCTCTCTATCTCTCTCTCTCTCTCTCTCTCTCCTATTCAAAAAATTAAGAAAATAAAAATCTAAATTTTTTTTTTAAAATTAAAAAACTAAAAAACTTTAAAACTAAAAAAACTAAAAACTTATAAAAAATTGTAATTAAAAAAAATTCTAAAAACTTTTAAAATAATTTTAACAAAATAAAAAAACTTATAAAAATTATTTTTAAAAAATTTTAAAAATTTAAAAACCTTTAAAAAATTTAAAAAATTTAAATTTAAATTTAAATATTTTTTTTTAAAAAATCAAATAAAAAATTTTAAAATCAAATTTTTAATTTTTAATTTTTTGAAAATTTGAAAATTTTGAAAGTCTCAAAGCAAATCTAAATTCAAATCTAATGTTGAACCCCAATCAAGAGGTCGTCGCTGATATCTGATCCATTGCTGATTCTGTATCGGTGACTCCCCTCCACTGAATTGAGCGCGAATATCAAGCGACTCCGTATCGGAAATTACCCTCCACTGAATCGAAAACCTTTATATGTGATGTGACGACTCTAATTTCATCTCATTAACTGAATTCTCATTCTAATTTATAATTTTGTGTGTGCAGGGGATTACTCAGTTTTTTTCTAACTCGAATTGTGTGTGTGCATGAGATCTAAGTTCAGAGAGGTATAACTGTTTTATTTTTGGATTTTTTTAAAAAAATTTGGTGATTTATTTGATGAGTTTTTTATTGGTTTTGATTTGAGGTGTATGCAAGTGAGAGATGTATTATTTGGTGGCCTCAATTTGGGCTTCCAAACCATAGCAGGACGGGTAAGTTGACCAGGAACCTAAGATGACTTGGCAAATATGCAACATTAATTTCTTTACTATAAGAGAAAATACTATCATCAATTGTTCCCTTCACTGGTTATTATAAACCATGGATAACATAACATATAAGAACTTTTAGTGTATGTTTGGATATATAGGATTGAGATGATTGGAGTTTACCAGTGAAGGGTACAAACTCTCCACTCAAGAAAGACAGCTAAAGTAAATTTGTATTTACCCTATTTTGATTTTTTTTAATAAAGGTGCAATGGGGAGACAAAGTGGAGATAAAAGAAATGATTAGCTTGGATTAGAGTTTTGATAACTTCATGTATTTCATTTTAATTGAAATAATAATAAGAGGTATTTCAATTGCAAACTAAGTCTTAGACAAACAAATATTTAGATTATTGGTATTGTAGATACCTTCACACATGCACTTGCGTTACCATTGTATTTAGACATGCTCATAGTGGTTATAGGATTAGAGTAAGCTCTATAAAACCTATATTATAATGTCCTTGCATAACTATTACAAGTATCTAAAAGTGATGCTGAAGTTAAAAAAAACTCTATGCACTGTTTCTAACAAACTATATGCATTCCAGGTAAGTTCAAGCTAATGATCAAGAAGGCGGTGGTTGAGCTTAAATGTAGATATACTGCTTCCTCATATAATATGTTTGCTACTTCAATTAATTTGTTGGACCTCCAAAACTATTTTATATAATCAAACCAGGTACACCGTTCCGAAGACGTCCCGTAGGCACGTGTCAACGGACAAACCTAGTGTGTTAATAAATTCATAAATGCAATATTAAGCGTCTCGGTCAATATTAAACTTATGATATTAGTTCCTAACAAAAAAGACATCAGTTAAGGTTTATAAATCTCGGAACGATACAGTATATGACAGTCTTGTAAACAGTAAAACAACAATTATGTAGCTCAAGTTTGAAAAGGTAAAACAATACTTAGTTGTAAATAAGAGTCCATGTTTTCATTAGTATATGTTGAAAAATAATTATAAATGGGGGGTGTAAAATCTAACTTCTTAGAACTTTGAGTGTGAAAAATGATGAAATTTAACTATTGATGAGATATTTGTTATTTTCATTGTAACATGAGAAATAAAAAATGCATAAAAAATATATAAAAAATATAAAAATGTACAACTTGAAATCTGAAAATATAAATTTCTGAGTAAATAGACAGAGAATGAGAGTGAGAGTGAGATAAATAAATAAACAAATAAATAAATAAAGGAGTTGTTTTGGGGATTTAAATTTGAGTTTTGGGGGAAAATTTTTGGGCGGGAAAATATATTTTGTGAGGTTAGATCTGAACCATTGATTTTAACCCTATTAAATGAGAGCCACTTGATAGCTTCCTTTGTGTTTTATTATATAGAATACATTTGAATTCAGTTATAATATAAAATTAGAACTGCCTTTTAAAATATATTTTTGTTTGAACATCATACTTATATTTTGCTTTATGAGAACAATCAAGCTATAAAACAATAAATCATTGATAAATTTTCTTATATTAGGGTTCATTCTTAAATTTTGCAAAGGGCCTTTGATTTCTCAGAATCGGCCCAGACCAGACGAGTGGTGCTAGTAACAATAGCTACATGTTCAACTGACTACTAAATTGTAATTATCTATGACTAGTAATTTACACGTGCGATGCACGTTTTAATAATTTAAAAAAATCAAAATAAAAACTCTGACGTAGGAAGGACTCGAACCTGAAACCTCCTTTATATTAGTTATGTACGTGTGTTGCACATGGTGGTAGATTTACAAATGACACTAAGACCTTCTCCCTTTATAATATTAGAGATCTATAATTTCCAATACTATAATGAGAGGGTTGCAGTTGACATTTATAGATAATGTGTAATTTGTAGACAATTAACCATATAATCTAAACCATTCATTTTTAAGTGAGAGTTATATTAACCATTCATTTACTAAACTGTTGTTAGTCACCATAATACTCTTAAAGTTCAAATTGCAAAAGTGTCACTCATCTCTAATATTATAATGTAAGAATACTTTAGTGTCATTTGTAAATCTATCAACGCATGTGACGCATGTACATCTCTAATATTATAATGGGAGAGTTGTCATTTGTAGACAACCTGTGATTTGTATGCATTCAATCTCAATTAAATCTACACTATACAATTAGAAACCTATGATTCGTATGCATTCAACCTTAATTAAATCTACACCACACAATTTGATCAGATCTAATCCTAATCTAACTAAATCTCTCAATTAAATCTACACTACATAATTAGATCTAACCCTAACATAACTAATTCTAAACCACAAATCCTAATCTCACCCCAACCTAATTAATATCCAATTAATTATTTAAATAAATAAAAAAAAACCCACCATCCTCTCCATCTCTCTCGAAACTCCCTCTCTCCAAAAAAAACTCAGATCGATCGCCCCCCTATCTATCTATGTTTTTTGTAGGCATGCATCACACTTACATCATACTAGTAACTAATATGAAGGATGTTTCAGGTTTGAGTCCTCACTACGTCAGAGTTTTTATTTTATTTTTTTTTTTAAAAAAATAAGGCGTGTATTGTCCGTGCATAATTAATATAAAAAAGGTCTCAGGTTCGAGACCAGACTACGTCGAAATTTTTACTTTAAAAATTATAGATTTATTAAGACGTGTATCGCACGTGTAAATTACTAGTATAAAATTAAAGTTTGTGTCATTAAAAATAACTAGTATTTTTTACGTGTGATACACGTTTTGAGTAATTCCACGTGAGATATATGTGTTAAGGAATAGTTTTGGAGTTGGATGTGCGTTGCACGTAATTGGAAAAAAATATTTTGAAGAAAAAGCTATAATTTGTACGTGCAGTGCACATGTTTATAAGTAGAATTTGAGTTGTACGTGCAACATATGTGTATATTTAGTGTTAAAAAAATATTATTAAATTCGTTTTGCACGTGCGTTGCAAGTTTTAAACATGTGATTTTTTTTATTTGTTTGTTTTTGTTGTAATTAATGGGAGAGTTGGAGTTGCACGTGCAACGCACGAGTTTGTATGTTGACAAATGACAACTCCAACTCTCCCATTATGTTATTAGAGATTAGAGATTTGTAAATAGTACTAGGTTTGCCCGTTGACACGTGCCTACGGCACGTCTTCTAAACGGTGCACCTGGTTTGATTATATAAAATAGTTTTGGAGATCCAGCAAATTAATTGAAGTAACAAATATATTATATGAGAAAGCAGTATATCTACCTTTAAGTTCAACCATCGCCTTGTTGATCATTAGCTTGAACTTACCTAGAATGCATATAGTTTGTTAGAAACAATGCATAGATTTTTTTTTATTTATTTTAACTTCAGCATCACTTTTAGATGCTTGTAATAGTTATGCAAGGACATTATCATAAAAGTTTTATAGAATTCACTCTAATCTCATAAGCACTATGAACATGGCTAAATACAATGGTAGCGCAAGTGCATGTGTGAAGGTATCTACAATATCAATAATCTAAACATTTGTTTGTATGAGACTCAGATTGCAATTGAAATATCTCTTATTATTATTTCAACCAAAATGAAATACTTGAAGTTCTCAAACTCTAATCCAAGCTAATCATTTCTTTTATCTCCACTTTGTCTCCCCATTGCACCTTTATAAAAAAAATCAAAATGGATAAATAACAAATTTACTTTAGCTGTCTTTCTTGAGTGGAGAGTTTGCACCCTTCACTGGTAAATTCCAGTCATCCCAATCCTATATATCCAAACATACACTAAAAGTTCTTATATGTTATGTGATCCATGGTTTCTAATAACAAGTGAAGGGAACACTTTATGATAGTATTTTCTCTTGTAGTAAAGAAATTAATGTTGCATATTTGCCAAGTTATTTTAAATTGCTAGTCAGCTTACCTGTCCTGTTATGGTTTGAAAGCCCAAATTGAGGCCACCAAATAATCCATCTCTCACTTGCATACACTTCAAATCGAAACCAATAAAAAACTCATCAAATAAATCACCAAATTAAAAATTTTTAAACCCAAAAATAAAACAATTATACCTCTCTGAACTTAAATCCTATGCACACAAAAAATTCGAGTCAAAAAAAAACTGAGTAAATCCCTGCACATAAAAAATTAAAAATTAGAATGAGAATTTGGTTAATAAGATAAAATTAGAGTCGTCGCATCACATAGAGGCTCTCGATTCGGTGGAGGGGGGTCGCCGATACGGAGTCGTTTGATATTCGCGCTCGATTTGGTGGAAGGGAGTCACCGATACGAAATCAGCAGCAGATCAGATATCGGCGACGACCTCTTGATTGAGGTTCGACATAGGATTTGGATTTGGATTTCCTTTGAGATTTTCAATTCTTCAAAATTTCAATTTTTTCAAAATTTCAAATATTTTAAGAAATTAATTTTTTTTAAATTTTAAAATAATTTTTTATAAGTTTTTGAATTTTTTTGGGAATTTTTTAAAAGTTTTTAAAATTTTATTTTTTTTTAATTTTTTTATTTTCGTAATTTTTTGAATGGAAAAGAGAGAGACAGAAATAATTAAATAAATAGAGGAGTTGTTTTGGAATTTGAATTTGAGTTTTGGGTAAAAAATGTGTTTTGTAAGGTTAAATCTGGACCTTTAATTTTTGGGGATTGAAGGAGAGCCATTTGATAGCTTTCTTTGTGTTTTATTATATAGATATACTAGGTTTGCCCGTTTGACACGTGCCCACGGCACGTCTTCAGAACGATGCACCTTGTTTGATCATATAAAATAGTTTTGGAGGTCCAGCTAATTAATTGAAGTAGCAAACATAGAGCAAAAAACATATTATATAATTTTTTTGATTTTTTTGAATTATTTTTAGAGTTTTAAAATTTTTTCAAGTTTTTCAATAGAAGAAGGAGGGAGAGAGAGAGAGGGAAAAAAAATATAGAAATTGTTTTGAGTGGGAGATTTGAATTTGAATTTTGGGGGAAAAATATACTCCCTCCGTTTCACTTTAAGTGATATTTAGGGAGTTTTTTCTTGTTTCACTTTAAGTGATATTATCCAACTTTTTTCCATTTTTTTTCAAAAAAGCCCTTATTTATGTTGAAATTTTATCTTAATTACTCATCTTAATCCTATCAAACATTCTTAGAAAATTGTACTTTCAACTTTCTAGATTTTATTTCTTCATAAAATTAATGCCAACTCACCATTCCAAAGAGTTGGTGTAAAAAGAATGCCTCGAAATTGAGAAAACATTAATTACAATTTCTTGAAATCAGAATTTGTATTGAAAAAAGAATTAGTAATTAAATCATGGAGACTTATTAATAAGGGTGTAGAGGGAAACAAATATTTATCTTACCCTTTCTTAATCTGTGTGCAAAACTCCTGAATATCACTTAAAGTGAAACGGAGGGAGTACTTTGTAAAGTTAAATCTGGATCTTTAATTTTTGAAGAGATTGAAGGAAAGCCACTTGATAGCTTTCTTTGTGTTTTATTAGGTAGTGTTTGGCCCAGCTTAAAATTAGCTTAGCTTCTCCTTTAGAAGGAGAAGCTGGGCCAAACGTATATTTTGAAAAGCTCTACAAAAAGATAAGTAGCTTTTTTTTATGAAGAAAAAGAGCTCTAAAAGAAGCTCTCCAGATCTACTTCTAGCTTCTAGCTTCTCCTTTTCTCTTTTTTTCTACAGATTCTCTTTTTTTATCCCTTCCACATTCAAACCCTAAGATCAAAAAAATTTCCCCTCCTCGATGGCATCCCCTCTTGCTGTCCTCTCCCTCTCCCGTGCCGATGTTCCCAAGTGCTTCAATTTGATCAATGTGGCTGCTGTTGTGATTGCTGTTTATTTGTTGATCTATGATTTGTCCGGTGAGCATGGGAAGATTGTGTCCTGGATTTTCGTGGCGATTTTGATGGTGCTTTTGGCGGCGCCTGTTGGGGTTCCAATCTATTTGGCGATGAGGAAGTTGAAGGTTGCAGATGTTGAGGAGCCGTTGATTGGACAAGTGGAGGAGGGGAATGAGGTGAAGGAAGAAGATGAGGGTTATATGGAGGAGGAGGAGGAGAATAATAATTATAAGAAGAAGAAGAAACTGGAGATTGGGGAGAGTAATTAAGGTAGTGGAGATTAGGGTTTAGGTGAAGATGATTAGGGATTTGATCTCTAATATTTTTTTTCTGTTTGTTTGTTCTGAACTAACAAATTTGTTGAGAGTAAATTTTTTCTGATTTGGGATACTTCATGCTGTGTTTCAAATTTTTTCCTGATTTAGATCTTATGCCAAACAACTTCTAGCTCAAAAGTAGCTTTAAAGTTTAAAAAAAAATGTGACTATCCAAACAGTTTCAGCTTTTAATTTCAAAGCTGTACTTTCTAGCTTCTCCTTCTGAAGTAGCTTTAAAGCTAAAAAAAGCTCTTAGAGACCAGATTATTTTTTACAAATTACTGGTAAGAGTAAAGATAATTTCGGAAAGTGCATGCATCTCAAAGCGTGCCCATGCACAATCTTCATATTCCCAATATCCCCTATCTAAAACCAAAGATCACGAATTTAATTCCCACTCATTCACGCGCATCACGCACCATTCAGGCCATTTGACTTTGTTTCAACTTCTCCTCAACCCACTGCCCATTTAACCTACACCCCCACAAAAACAAATACACTTATAATCGCAGGTACCGGTTACCGCTCCCCTAAACTGTCCTCTCGAGACCACCAGAACAAAACCCGCTCTCCTAGATGTTCGTGTCGAGATCTAGGGATCATCGAACGGACAAGACCCGAGCTCTCGTAAAGCGCGAAGCAACCTTGACCGTCCGATCACTCCCCCACCTTCCGACGTGGCCTCACCTCCGCCGTATATTTTATTCCCCATTCCAGCTCGAAAAAGGGAACAAGAGAGAAAAAGCGCGTCATTTCCACCATCCATCATTTCTCTTCCTTTTCTTCTTCTTCTTCTTCTTCGTTTTCTTATCTAAAAAAATCGCAGGAATTGTAACAGTATCGGGTTAGGGTTTCGGATCTGGATCGTAGCGGAGACTTAGGGTTTTTCATCGGAGATTTCTGGTGCGATCTCATGGAGTCCGGAAACAAGGCTGAGAATGGTATAATTCTTAAATCTATTCGGTTTTTCGATGCTTAATTTGGATTTGGGGATTATATCTGAGATGGATCGAGGGGTATGGTTGAGTTTTGATTGGAATTGAGTTAGGTTTTTGTGAGATCTAGGATTTTGGAGGGGTTTCTTTATTTGAATTGGGTGTGAGAGGGTTTTGGGAGTGTGATGTTGGAAAAGTTATGGATTATTGTTGGTTTTTTAAAATTGTTGTGGTTTGATTTTGTTGATTAGGGTTTACAAGTGGGGAATTTTTTTGGTTGATTTTAGTTTGGTGATAGATCTAGGGTTTCTGAGGGGTTTTCTTGATTGATTTGTATATGGTTTGTTCTGAATTCTTGTCAATTTTAATTTGTTTATGGGATATTTATGTAAAGAAGTGAGTCGCAGCTAACTATTATCATTTTTGTCTAATTCAGCGATAGAGAATTCAATGAAAAATTTGAAAATTGATGCTCCATCGAAAGTCAGACAGACCAGTGAGGTAACTAGCAGTTACTTTGAATTTTGTGTAATTTTTTAGAATTAATTTGCTTAATTTGATGCTTGATCGAGTATTCTTTTTGTTGTTGTTTTTTTCTATGATAGGCTGTGACGAGGGAGGGGAGTGGATCTGATGCAGTGTCTTGCATCTCGTCAGCTGATGCGACTGCAAATAGCGTAAAGGGAAGTGAGGTTGATCAAGAGGGTTTCATGGGTGATCAGGGGATGTATTATTATGGGTACTGTTACCCAGGTTCGTTGCGATTTTGGTATTTGATTGTTTTTATCAAGCTTGTATATGTAGTGGGTTTTAACGAGGGTATTGATTTTCGTCAAATCTGATTCTGTTTGTGGATCTGCAGGGTATACTGGTTCATATGGGGAGTGGGATGAGCAGAGTTACTATATGACACCTGGTAACGGGGAAAATCAACCCTCTGTATGTTCAAATCTTGATTTTGTCTATTTGTAGCTGTGCTGCTGTCTAGTAGTATACTCATTCAATTAGATTAAAAATTATGCATATATGGGCACATGTCATAGATGTAGACATGCCATCTCACTGAAAATCGGAGTTCATGTTTCAGATTGTTGATATGGACTTAGGAGGACCGGTTTCCAGTGTTAAGATTTACTTTACTAGTATACGACACATTTGGTGCACATTATGGAGATACCCAAGATTTACTTTACCAGTATACGACACATTCAGTGAAGATTATAGGGATACCTTTTCTAGAATAAATTTTCCTTATGATTTATATTTACTATCAAATAGCATTTGTACAAATTCACTCGAAATTTTCAATCATTAACAACATTTGTAGTTCCTATTTTCTTTCACTACAATTTCTTTATGGGCAAATGTGACACGTTATCGAGTAGTGTATATTGTTTAAGCCTTGTTGCATAAGTTGTATGAATTTTTACAGATTAAGATATGAAAAGAAATAGAACTGAATGGACAAATTGCTTATGATTTTGGTATACACATTAAAATCATATTGTGTAGACTTCTTGTTCTATTGCACTTGGCAAGTTGGCATTGGTGAATCTAATCTATCAAGACTGCAGAAATAGTTCTTAGAAATATTTTTGGAGTGAATATAGCAGCTTTTAACTTATTGTCTCTTTAGAATTTCTAAAATTTGTGTATACAGAATAAGAACTAAAGAAGAGTTGATGTTGGTTTCTATTATCATTGTTACTCAAGCTAACGATATCTTTATGGAAAGCTACAACTTAGAAGAATTGTCTCAATTTGTGATGCATGATCTGAAAGTATTTTGTCAAGAATTCTTGAATATCCAAACAAAAAATGACCTCATGTTAATACCCGTTTTGTCCTTCCTTACAATGCCTTAATGCATTGGTAAATTGCATATGATTCAGAAGGATTGAGCGGTGTGCTTATATGCTCGTCTTCTTCCAGGCTGTTCAAGCAGATAATGGATCACTTCTCTACTATTTGCCAGGCTATCAAGCTGGATACCCGTCTTACAATCCAGTAATACCTGGAGCTGTTCTTGGTGTTGATGGTCAGTATTTGGCCCAGCCAGCATATTATCCTGCTCCCATGCTCCAGCAGCCCCTTGGATCCCCAGGTTTCGTTCATCAGCCAGTCGCGTATGGCTCAGAGCTGGTTCCAGCATACCCATGGGATTCAGCTCATTTCTTTCCCAGTGGATTTCAAGCAAATGGGTTTTATGGAGATCAAACAACTGCAGCTCCAAAACCTAGTTTCTCTTCCCGTAATCAAACTGATTCGTTGTCCAAATCTTCTACTTCGTCAAAGTCCACTTCTGAAACTAAAGGCCCTGTACTTGGATTGGATGTGAAACCCACTCATACAGTTCCCAAGCAGCCCTTTAAGACTTTGAATAAGGTAGTGCAGTATCTTTGTGCCCTATTATTTTGTCCTTTTTTTGCTGCATGTACTCAATTTAGTTATGGTTTTGAGCATGTTCTTAATGTATATATTAATTTTGTCTTTGCTTGTTTTAGGGTGCTTCTCCTGTTCTCTCCAAAGGTTTTATCCCTGTTAACAAGACCCCCTCGTATACTAGCCAAGGAAAAGGTGGAGTCTTGTATCCAAACAGCCCTATGAATATTAAAGAAAGTGGAAGAGCTTGGGTTGGACTTGAAAAAGTCAAAGCTAGGAATAAGCTTCATGGATTTGGGGAGTTTGATTTGCTAAGTGAACAGAACCGTGGTCCAAGAACAAATAGCAATAAAATCTTAGGTGCATCTCCTGACACTGGGAAGAACAACCCTGATGGTGCTCTCCTCACCACAGCAAGGAAGGATATGTATAACCTTCCTGAATTTTCAACCGACTACGATCATGCCTTCTTCTTTGTGATAAAGTCATATAGTGAGGATGATATTCACAAGAGTATAAAGTATAATGGTTGGGCAAGCACACCTAATGGGAATAGGAGGCTTGACAATGCTTTTCTACTTGCACAAGAATGGACCGCAGAGAAGGGTGGCAAATGTCCAGTATTCCTTTTCTTTTCTGTAAGCTTCTTAATTGACTCATAGCCCAAGTATTTTATTCATAATATTCTGCCTCTTTCACTACAGGTGGTCCCTTTTCTTTTGAATTTCTTAGTGATAATGAGCTAGCTCTTACAGCCAATATTTGCTTTAATCAATTATTCTTTTACATATTAAAGTTTCTTTAGTTTATTTTAAATCTCTGTTTGATACTCTGTTATCTTTTGGTCATTTATACTTACTGTGCGGTCATGTTATCAATGTCTAATTTTACATATTAGAAAGCATGAATTCTGTATCTCTTTGTGAGTGTCAACTAGCAAGTGACAGGTAATAAAATGGTGATACTTAAAAAGTTTGATTTGTGGTTTGAGTTTTTTGATTAAATTTCAAATTTCTCAGGAATTGGAGTTGACTTAGATCTTTTAGATTATTTGTTTACACATACACAACTATATGCAAACAAAAGTAAATGATAATATTACGTGTGTAATGTCGAGCACAGGAAGTGAGTTGTCATCTGTGTTAATATTGCTGATAGTGTGTCTTGTGAGTTTTGTTGTAGACTAACATCAGCCTTTCAATCTTCTTATGACAGGTTAATGCAAGCGGCCAGTTTTGTGGTGTAGCTGAGATGCTGGATCGTGTAGATTTTGAGAAGAGCATGGACTTTTGGCAGCAGGACAAGTGGAATGGTTTCTTCCCAGTAAAATGGCATGTAATTAAGGATGTTCCAAATCCTCAGTTTCGCCATATATTATTGGAAAACAATGAAAATAAACCTGTTACGAACAGCAGAGACACTCAGGAGGTATTTCCAGTGACTAAAATCTTTTATTTCAAGATAAATGGTATAATTAACAGTTATATTGTCAATTTTAATTGATTCATTCCTTTCGTGTTATATGACGTCTTAAATAGATTAAAACCAGACTTCTTTACCTTTTGAAAATCAACACCTTCTGATTGAAAGCTAAAAAGTTTGTGATTTGTGGTGTTCTGATAGTATGGTTGATATATTTGAAAAAGAACATCTCTTGATGTAAAATTAGATTTTCACTGAGAAAGTTTCATATGTGTATTTTGTAATTGTATGCTCTGCTTTTTTAATGCAGAACTTTTGTTTTTTACGTACTTAATCACTGATTGTCCCGTTTTTCCTTCAGATTTCCATTCATCTCTGTTTTTACTTATAGATGAAAGTTGGTCTTATTTAACTTCTGTAATAAGAGGACAATCGAATCATGAACCCTTTGTCAAAAGACCTCAGTGGTATGTTTGCTTTCTAATGTCTAGCTGCTTACTTTGAATCAGGTGAGATATCCTCAGGGCACTGAGATGTTGAAAATATTTAAGAACTTTTCATCCAAGACTTCCATTTTGGATGACTTTGATTTTTATGAGACCAGGCAGAAAGTAATGCAGCACAAGAGGAACAAGCTTCCCTCTTTTCATTTTGACCGTCCACCGGTAATACATTTAATCTTTATTATTTTTTATTGACATCTTATGAAAATTAATTGTTTGAGCAAGTAGTTGCTAGCATACCCAAGTAAAATCTATTTAATGATGCAATTTGATTATTATGCTCATCTATTATTTAACTTAAACTGAAAAACAAAACCCAATATCTACACATGTACTGACATGAGGAGATGCATAATTTCCTGGACTAGCTTTGGACCTTAATGCGATCTTTACCAACTAAGTCTCGGGAAAAATTGAAAATTGAAAATTGAATCAAGCGCTCTTATGCATTGCCTTTTCTAATTGGGCATTGACAAACCTAGCAGTTCTGACTAATCAAAATCTGATGATCATTATGAATGTCTTTTACTATTTGCAAATGTTTTATATGACTTATTTCTTCTAGTATTTGTTGATAATATTGCAATGCTATTACAGCTCAAGACTGAAGAGGTTTCCCTCGACCCAAAGCCAGATGATTTGAAGTCTGTTTCCATCCTCCAGTCTACAGAGTTAGAAGCTGCAGAAGTTGGAGGAACCACTGCTGACTGTTGCTGCCAGGAATGATCCAATGTTTGCAACTGGGAAAGCCAAGCACAGTTTATCGGAAATCTTTATCATTATGCAGATAGGCTTTCATTCAGTTAACGGCTATCTCAGTCAATGTTGGTCTTGATGGATTCAATTGTTCGGTCTAACGTGCATAGAAACACTAACCTCCTAATTTGTACAGGAAGAGGTGGGTTACTGTCGAGAAAATCTTCCCAAGAGCATTGATGCAATGATTGGGCTTGAGATCATTCATTGCTGATTGGAGCAAGCAAGAACCCTTGCTTGCAGGTTCTCTCACTCTTCGACATACTAGTGCCAATTTATGCTTTCTTTCTTTCTGTTGCTGTCCTTCAATTTGTTAGCTTTTTTCCTTTTGGTGCATCTGTAGTTTTCGATAATCTTGTTAGGGGTTGAAAGCATTTGGGGATATGGGTATGGCAGGTAGAGGTGTAACATCTTTTCTTCCTAGGGTAGTTGCATCAGCTTGTTGCTGAGAACCCAAAAGATTAATGATTGTGTTTCTTTGGTGTAGTAAAATTTCAAATGAAAAAAAAATCAAAAATCAGAAAAGGAAAAAAAAAGTCCAGGATTAGCTGGAAGATAGTGTGTTGTCAACAATTTTTTTTATAGAAAAAGAAAAAAGGATTGATACCCGAGTCTTCATATATCCTCAGCTAATTGGATTTGTTGCTGAATGTGCTGTTTCTTGGTTATTTGGATTACAGTTTGATGCAAGTCAGTTGTTAAAAATGCCTGAGGAGCTGCTTCTGAGAATACTTTAAATAGCATTTAGCATCTCATGAAACTATTATTAGAGCAGATGAGCATGCCAAAGTTTATGGCAAACATGGCAGACCTCAAGCTTGTGGTCTTTATAACTTGAAAGGTTTGTTTCAGCTACTGCCTTACCCAGTTTTATGAGAGATTCATTATTGTTTTCAATACTTTGTGATGTGATTGTTCTGCTAGTTGAACAAGTTTAAAGCATGCGTTTCATGAGAGATTCATTATTGTTTTCAATACTTTGTGATGTGATTGTTCTGCTAGTTGAACAAGCTTAAAGCATGCGTTTGGAAGGGAATGGTATTAAGTTGTGATAGGTGGAGGTTTGGGAGTTGTCTCGCATAACTTTGGACTGTTTGTGATCCTTTTGGGTATTTAGATGCTCTACTTTCCTTGGCGAAAAAGTAGAGAGAGCTCTAGTTGTTCAAACTCCAGTCTTGTATAATTTTTCATAACTTCACATCAAACATTATATTTATTGAGTGGAGGTAAAGTTTGCAAATGTTAGCTGTATCTAATTGTTTAGCTAAGCTTCCTGAATGATCCAGGCGAGTTAAGCTTCATACTGGAATTGTATAGCTGTATTCAATTCACTATGGATGAACTTTGGAACTCCCAACTGCATTATATGCATAGATGGACAATCCGAATCACACCCAATTATTATTAGTTTAGTGACAGCTGGTTACGAGCAAACTCAGGCACACATTATGATAAGTGAATATGCACATTCTTATGAAATGGGTTCGACGAGTTGCATCTTCTATAGCTACTTGCATTGGCATGTTTTGATCCGATTCAGGTCGTCACTGTATACTATCCGTATGAACTTAGATGTTCAAATGAAAACAACTTTCCATTTGGATTTTGATGAAATAAATCTGATCTTACCCATCTCTTTATACAAGTAACAACAGCGGCTTCTATAATTTTTTTTTTATAAAAATGAAACAATAAGAAAATTTAACCACTGCAGGTAGCAGCGAATCTATACAGCCTTCTCTACAGGCTAAAGAGTGATATGTTGGCATGCATTACAGCATTAGTACAGCACCAACGAATGCAATGATGCCCGATGAAGGTGGCGTATATTGTAATCTATATAGTAGTTGTGTTTGAGAGCTCGACCCATATTTTTTTAATCATAGCACTAAACTACAAAAGCATGAATTAGTGAGAAACAAATATTTTTTGATGTAATAAAAAAATGTGTCTCACTATCGGTTAGTATCTGGATCCTTTGAATCCTAACCACTACATGTTTCATCCCACTATCGATATTTCGGTAATGATAATATAAATTTTAAAACAGTAATAGATGACTAGAATGTGTGTACTACAACACTAAATTCTTCACCAAAAATACCTAGGGGGTGTTTTGTTGCACGTAAAACTTTTCTGTAGTTGTAAGATTACTGTAGAGAAAAGAAATCTGTGGATTTGAGTTCTAAAAAAGTGATTTGGTTGGATGTAATTTTATTGTATTGTATGATAGAGAGGAAAAAGAAAGAAATTTAATGTAAAGGGTTAGGTGAAATTATTTTATTGGATATAGTAAAATAGTAGGAAAAAGAAATAATATTAAAATGCTACAGTAGCGCTACAGTAGTCTTATAGTTGCTTTCCCTGAGTTCCGCTGCTTTTCATCGGATCCTTTTTGTGCTACTGTAGCGCTACAATACTGAACTCAAATCCAAGAGAAATCCAAGCCAACCAAACTGGTTTTGGATTTCTTTTCTGTGGATATCGGTTGAAGGAGTTATTTTCGAGGCAACCAAACACGCCCTTAGGGGTCGTTTGGTTGGCTGTAAAATGTATCCAATCTAGAAGATTACTACTTGGGAAATTTTTTTTTGGAAATTAGTTCTAAAAAAAGTAGTTTGTTTGGATGTAGTTTTACTGTAATGTAGGATACATATGAGATATAAAGAAATTTAAAAAATTAGTAAAAAATAATGGTAGAGGAGTAAGTAAGGTTGTTTTATTGGATAATGTGAAGAGAGAGTAGAGAAATCAATTTAAAAGCCCATAAATAGTGATAAGGGTAAAAATCAAACAAAATTGGCAACGTCCAAATCAGGCACAGATCTTAAAGCTCTTAAGGGTTAAAAGGTAATTTCAGCAGATACAGGCTTGATGGGATGAGCTGGGCAGTTTTCAAGACTATCGACCCAATCCAGCCTGTAATAGGGACTGTTACGACAACCCTACAGAGGAGTCCAGATCCATCGAACTCAGTTTAAACCACGTATTTCTAGGGGGGTAACTGATTCTATCCCTCCACCCATAAGAGAGAGTTTGAAAGCTCTATCTCTTCCAAACTCGACTCTATCCAAACACCGGAAAGTAGAGATAGATGAATATCTTGAAACTGGCCCCCCTCGGTGACTATATATACCCCAGGACCTCCTCAGAAACCAGGTAACTGATAACTCCGCTCTCAAACCCACCATAACTTCGAGTTTCTGACTTGGGCGTCAGAGGGTCTGTCGCCGGGGCCACCCCCGGTGTTTCAGACTTGTCTTGCAGGTCCACTGGAGCGACAACAATCATTCTTAGCGATCAGATCTCGGAGTCGAGCACTAGTTCTTTGGGGTCAACATCGACAAGTAACGAAGGTTCGATATTTACTGTTTACCATTAAAATAATTCACGTATCTTTTTGTTCCCAAACAGAAATAAGAAGCAACATATTAGCACTGTCTGTGGGAAAAGAAAATGCCACCGATCTAACTTCGTCGATCCGAAACCACCCTTTCCATCATGTCTCCCAGAAGGAAGGTGTAACACCCCGCAAAATAAAATAATTTATTTTGCATTATTAAATAATATTAAATTGGTAAAGTTGACTATTTTAACTATTTTCTTGAAATTGTAACTTTGCACGTGCAACACACGTGCAAAGTTAGAAAATTTTGAATTCTTAAAATTTTATGGTTAATGATTGATTTTCCTCATTTATTTATGATATTTTAATTTTCAGATTTATCTGAATTAATTGGGCTATTCTATAAATTTGTTAATTTTACACGTGCAAAACACGTGCAAATATTTTTTTAGTGCAAATATCCACTTTTAAATTTCTAAATAAATTCTCCTATTTATAATTGAGTATATCCTTTGGGATTTTTCTGAATAAAGAAACTATTTTTATAAATACTTCGAGAGAGATGGGCTTTTATGTAAAAGCCGATTGGATCTCAAACAAATAATGAAAATTTGTTTTTGCTGCTTTTGGGCTTTCCATGGTCATCATTGAAAATAAAATTTATTTAAAATTTATTTAGAGTTGATTTGGTAAAGATTTAAATAGATATGGTATTTTTGCAATTATGAAATTTAAGTTGGACCATGTGCAAATATTTTTCTTGAAACTTAAAATCAGAAATTTTATTTGTGAAATCTAACATTTATTAGTAGATAATAATTCTATTTTTTTTTTTGGATTTTTATGAATATTTTATGACATATTTACAAATATTACAAAGAGAAAGACTTTTGTGCAAAATTACCACTTGGAGTAAAAACTCTATATTTTCGATTTTCTGGGCTGAGCATGATGGCTAGCCAATTCAGAGGTAAAGAGTTTAAATTTTTGTTCTAAAATATTTGGTTTATTTCGCAAATTTGTTAAAGAATGGTCTTTTTGCAAAATTGCCACTTAGAGACAAAAAAGTTACAAAATTGATTTTTCTGATTTGATATAGGTTCCGGCCAGATCCGGGAGGTTACTTTTGTTTTAAATCTCAACTAAATTAGTTAATCTAGTTACCTAGTATAAATGATCTATATATGTAAAAATATATTCTAAAGAAATATTTTGTAAAATCTTCTCAAAAACCCTAATACCCAGATTTCGGCCTATATAGTGGTAGTTGCAGCCGTCTCTTTGCTGCACAGAACAAAAGAACTATTTTTATTATTAATTTTTTGGAGTTTCGAAGCAAAGATCTTGGATTTTTGCAAAAAATGGCTTTTCTTATTCTTTATTAATTCGGTTGATTTCTTCATTGAGGTGAGTGACATATTTGATTTTTTGTTGTTCTATGCATGTTATATATGATGATTTGTCTAGTAGAATGCATGATAGATGATTGTATGATGATATAATAAATTTATTGATGGATGGATGATTAAAAATAGAACTTTTAATGAAAACTATGCAATTGATGAATAAAACTCTACAAAGATGACTTAAGAATATTAAGAACTTAGTAGGAATCATGGGTGTGTTGTTTTCTTTCATATTCTTACTTATTTGAGTATGTATATTGAGATTGAATGATGTTTTATGCACAAGAAGAAATAAAGGAGAGTTCTTTACTATGTATACATACATATAATCTGTTTTGATGTTTTGAATGAGTAAAACTTGACGAATAATTGTTGTAGACGCATATAATCATGGGCTAATGGATCTAATTAGTTGTACATATGTTTAATGAATTGGTAAGAGAGTTTTGAATCAAAAGGATCAAGTTTTGAAGGTTGAATAGAGTTTTGAATTTTCGGGTCTGATGGTATAGGCCGAAAGTGGAATCTTTGGTTTATATTGTTACTGAGATTGAATTGAACATTGAACTACTCTTATACCATGATTGTTGTTGATTTTACTGATATATATACACATATATACATAGGGGAAAAGGGGTATGAGCAACTTGCTCATTTAGTAAATAAGCAATTGATGATGTGGTATGCATGTGATTGGAAAATCCTTAAAAGAGTTAGTTGTCCAATGTATCATATGCATGCCACATAATCACATGCTCATTTACTAAAGGAGCAAGTTGCTCATATCCCTTTTACCCATATACATATATGTATTCATAAGTTTTTGATTTGAAGAGTTTTGATGAAAAATCGCTCTTTTGTGAATTCGATGAGAGTTTGATTTGATTTATAAACTCCAGTATGTTAAATAAGTTGTATTTGATCATCTCAGAATTTTTATTTCACAAATTCATTCTTTTAAAGATTTTAAACTATGTATCAGTTGTGAAGTGCACGAATTTTAAAGTGGCTATTTTTGACATGTCGGTTGACTGTCCCGATTTTGAACTAAAATGAAGGTCGACTGTCATTATTTAGGATTTAGGATTTTGGCATGTCGGTCGACTGTGACTTTTGTAGGTCGACCGACATCATTGTTTGTGGCTGTTTTGTTGAGTTCTTGCTGTTTTTCTTGAACGATTATTTCTTCAAACTTATGGATTATTGATCTACTGTTTTAAATGAAGTTTTTACTACAGATTACTGTATTTTACAGAAAGCTATATTTTGATTAGTAATGGAATTTAATTGGTATTTTTATAACTTAGAAAACGAATTATATACGGTTTTTGAAGGATTTATGTATTGCGATTTTTCCATGACTTCCAAATGTGAACTTAGTTGTTTATGAGATTAAATCTCAGATTTTACTTCTGGAAATTTGTGGGTATTTGGATAAATTTGGATTTGTTTAATTTAAAAAAGTTTTCTTAATATAAACGAATTGATGATGGAATTAAGAGTTTTAATGAAAGGTTTCGTGTTGATATTCGAGTTGTGAGTCTTTAGAAGTTGAGTGGGATTCCTGTAAACCAGCAGATGAGATTTTGTGGATTTTGACCAGTTGGGTCTTAGGGTTGTTTTGTTGGAATTAAGTTCGGCAGGGTACACCAACTCTAGAGGGGGGGAGGGGGTTGTGTTTTAATTAATAATAATCAACATAAGGACATACACTAGTGGAGATGTGATACAACTTGGGAAACGTAAGTATATACTCTGTTGTTAGTCCGACGAATGCGTTCAAGGACTGTGTGCTGTTGTGTCCCGAGAGGACAGTTGGTATGTTCGCGTGTCGATGGTAGGCGGGCCTATTCACGGAACATACGGTGCATTCGCGTATCGAGGGTCGGCAGGCCTTTTCACAGAATGTATTGTGTATCTGCACATCGAGGGTCGGCAGACCTATTCGTGGGGTACACGGTAGGGAGGTGATTCTCTGGTTTTTTAGCTATGCTTACATGATGCTTGCGCGTCGAGAGTTGTCAGGCCTATTCACAGAGTATTGTAGATCTTGTTTCTATCACCGTTGTAGGATTAGTTGCATAACGAGAGATTTAACCCTATAAAGTGGAGAACGATAAGGGCTTGCATCAGACCTATGTAGTATGGAATGTATAGAATCCGACAAGTATGCATTAGAGAGTCATCATACTGCATTTGTGTTTTCTTGACTTGGCTTCATGTATGTCTGTTTTCTGTTTTCCTACACTTGACACTTAGCTTAATTTTACTTGATGTTTTTATGCTTTATTCATCGCTATTTCATATTTCGGTTTGTTACTACTGTAGGAATGTGTTGATTATGAATTTATTTTTTATGCTTCATTTAAATTGTATTTCTTTTGATGTCACTCACACCGTTATGGTTGACCTCTGTAGTTTTGGGGGCAAGGGTTATCTCTAGCCATTACAGGTAGGTACCGTTAGCTTGGGATTGGATGCATGTGGTAGAACGATAATATGTCTCATGTAAATTGTAAAAGAATATGTTGTAAAAGAAAGAAAATACAATTCAAGGTGTTAATTTTTCGCTGTGCTATGTAAAGAATTAATGTAATAAAAAGTTTTAAATTTCCCTGTATTTGGTTTCTGTGTTTATGATTACAGTTGAAGTTGATTCTGGAATTTGTGCCAATTATTTCTAATTTTATTTATTGGAAATTCGGGGCGCTATGGAAGGCGAGGACGACGACTACCAGCCAGCCATCTTCCTTCACATCCTCCCCTCGCGGAGGACCCACCTCAACAACTTCAGAAGGTTCGGTAGTCTCAAGCAGATCAACAACCTCGACTCGAGCAGCCCCCTCTTCAGCAGATCTAGCATCCGCCCAGAGGAGCAGCACCGGGGGAATCCCATCGAAGTCGTCCCAAACAACCACCTGCCCGACCCTTCGTCGAAAACAGAGGTTCAATTCGTACGGCGACCCATTCAACAACGCCCCAACCGCAATCAAATCTTCATCCAGTTATCGTCAACTGCCAGCAGGGAACCGACCTCCGAATCCTTCTAAACAAGAGGCGAGCTCGTGATGAGCCCCCTAGTCCAGAACATCAGGGAAACAGGAGAAGTCACTCTCCTCAAAGGCAAAGGCGCAGAAGAACCCCCTCTCCAAGGGGGCATAGAAGAACCCCCTCGCCCAGGGCACGAAGAAGGTCACCTCCCTCTCAGCAGCAAAGAAGTCAGACCGTGGCTAGTCGATCAGTTCATGGGGCCAACAGAGATGAACCGACACCCATCACCAAAGCAGAGTTTGATAATTTCAAAAATCAAATCCTCCAAGCCCTCAACTGTCACATTGGACAAAGTCCGATAAACAAACGGTCGTCGTCTCGCAATCGTACATGAAGGAGAGTCCCGTGGGTTGACAAGATCCGACCAAAGGAACGACTCGGTTCTTTGCCGCCTCCGAGAGATGGAAGACTGGTCTTAACAACATACTAGGAAGTGGATCATCAAGTCATGAATTTTTGACCGAGCAGACCTTCATTCTTGAAGACCATCATGGAAGCCCATGTCCAAGAGACCTTCAAGCTGCCTCACTTTGAGTCCAACAACGGAGAGTCTGACCCAACATATGACATTGAGAGTTTTAAAACTCTCATGATGATCCATCAAAGCCTCAGACGTACAAAACTTTCCCTACCACATTGAAGGGCCCAACAAGGGAGTGATTCTCCCTGCCTATCTCTAGCCTCCATATTCTTATTTGATTAGTTTGAAGAACTTTTCCTCACCCTTTTTGTCAGCAGCCGCCGAACCGAGAAGACAAGTGCATCCTTGTTGGAATCGAGTCAGAGAAAAGGGGTACAACTTAGGGACTTTGTCCGGCATTTCATAGCTGAGTCCCGGTCTATCGCCTCCCTCAATCAAGCAGTAGCGACCGCCGCATTCAGACACAACATCAATAACGCTGACCTCAAGGCATCCCTTGCCAAGAAGCCTTCTCGAAACTCCTGTTTAGGAGTGAAAAGTACATCTGAGCTGAAGAGGCTCTTAAGCCCTCAGTCGGGAAGAGCCCTCTTCCGGGAACAAACGAAAGAGTGCAAACGAAGAAGGATCCTAGAAATTCCAGAAAGATGACAATGGTCAACGCCGCCCTGCTCCTCGTTTTGAAAAGTTCACCCCCCTTCAATGCAGTATATTAGCAGTTCTAATGGAGGTGGACAAGGAATGACTACTCCGCGCTCCCCTAGAATGAATATCCCAACGAAGAGGAGAAATAGAGATAAGTGGTGTCGTGTCCACAGAGATCATGGCCATGACACAGATGATTGTCGGATTCTCAAGGAGGAAATTGAGGAACTCTCACAATGAGGGCACTTGACATGATTCGTCAGAAAGGATAGAACAGATCCACTGCCACACTAGGGAGCTAACAAGCGGATCGAGAGGCCCACCAAATCTCAAGAATCAAGGCCAGGAGCAGTCCTGCATTCCATTCACGGAAGGCCTATGGGGGGGAGAATCGAACTCCTCCCTGAAAGGCATTCATCCGAGAAGTTAATTCGGTGCAAATTCTCCCTCCGCCTAAAAGTTTCGGCATCCCAGTGACATTCTCAGACAGCGATCTGGAAGGCATTCGAACGCCTCACTGTGATGCGCTCGTAATTAGTCTCCACATGGCCAACCACGAGGTGCACTGAATCCTAGTCGACAACGGTAGCTCTGCCAATATCCTCTTCCTAGAAGCCTTCCAAGGCCTTAAGCTTTCTCGAGATTGTCTCAAGCCTTTCGGATACACACTCCATGGGTTCTCTGGGGTTCTAGTCTCAATCGAAGGAATAGTCACCCTTGATGTGACTATAGGAAAAACCCTGACAACCCGAACAGAGGCAATGGACTTCGTGGTCATCGATGTGAAGGTTGATTACAATGTCATTCTGGGCCGACCAGGCCTAACATTACTTCATGCCGCACCCTCAGTCTTTCACATGAAAATGAAATTTCCGACCTCTACAGGAGTGGGGGAAGTCAAAGGAAGCCAAGAGACCGCTCGGAGATATTACACCACTACAATGGGGGGCTCGGTCCTCCCACTTGAAGCATTAGAGCTCCCCCAACGGAACAATCAAGTCATTCCCGCACTAGTTGATGAACTCAAGGAGATTCCCCTCTTATGGGAATGCGGACTTGGAATATAGAGCATCAAATGAAGTACCATAATGGTGCCTAACACCCTCTCGTAGAAGTAGGTTTTCATTTTTCAATAAGGCCTCCACTTGCAATACGTTCAAAGCATGTAATAACGGCTCTCCCCCTCAAGGCAGCCACTTAGTTTGTTTCAATAAAACTTACCTTTTTTCTTATAAAGATCATTGCACTGGCCTCATGTCTATCCCCCTAAGTCACATCTACGACTCATTGAACAGCAAGTTCGGAGTCTAGCTTGTCCCCCGTGGCTGCTCCCACAACTTTCTAGGCTCAAATGATGAGTTTGGAGTTCAACATTTGGATCGATGTAACTTTAGTCGCTTGCGACCAAGTAAGTGTGGAGTGGCTCACCATTCAGAAATGCTCCTACAACTCGTTAAAACTTTCAAAAAAAAAGTTTGGAGTCCAACACTTGGTTTGACACTGTTTTAGTCGCTTGCAAACAAGCAAATGCGGAGTGGCTCACCATTCAGAATTGCTCCTATAACTCATTAACTCCCTCAAACAAAAAGTTTGGATTCCAATACTTGGTTCGACCCCGCTTTAGTCGCATGCAAACAAGCAAGTGCGAAGTGGCTCATCATTCGGAATTACTCTTACAACTCGTTGATGACTCCGGAACAACTGGTTCAGAGTTCACAATCATGGTTTGAAATCGCCCTCACAGCTTGCAAGTGTGCAGGTTTGGGGCTCGAAACGACCATTCGAACTACTCCCACTACTAGTTAAATTTTCCAGCAAGCAAGTTCGAAGACCAGCTCTTTTCCAGAGCTATCCCTAAAACTTGACTCAAACATACTGAACCTAGGTCTTAGCTCACCCTTATAGCTGCTCCTGCAACTCGACAACACTCATCAATGACCTCCTGTGCTCATTTCTTCTTCCGAACCACACCAACAACTCCTTAACTCCATGTGACGGTGCTAGAGCCCAGCTCGTCTGTAGAGCTTCTCCCGCAACTAGTTCGCCTTCAAGCATCAGATATGATATCCAACTCACTCTTCGAGTTGCCTCCATCAACTTGTCGGGCTCAAACAGCACGGTCGGTGCTAACTCCCCCCTAAGAGTTGCTTCTACTAGCTTGTCAGGACCAAACAGCAAGGTCAGTGCCAACTCTCCCCTAAGAGTTGCTTCTACTAACCTGTCAGGTTCAAACGGCAAACTCGGCGTCAACTCCCTCGTTGAGTCGCCTCTACAAACTTGTCAGGGCTTAAACGGTAAGTTAGGCATCCATCTCCCTCCTCGGATTGCCTCTACAAACTTGTCAGGGTCCAAACGGAAAGATCGGTGCCAACTCCCTTATCAGGTCGCCTCTACAAGCCTGCCGGGTCCAAACTGTAAGGTCGGCGCCAACACCCTCCTCTGGTCGCCTCTGCAAACATGTTAGGCTCAAATGGCAAGTTAGGCATCCATCTTCCTCCTTGGGTTGCCTCTAAAAACTGGCTAGGTCCAAACGGCAAGGTCGGCACCAATCCCCTCCTCAGATTGCTTCCACAAACCTGCCGGGTCCAAACAGCAAGATTGGCACCAACCCCCTCATCGATTTGCCTCCACAAACCTGCCGGGTCCAAATGGCAAGGTCGGCATCAACCCCCTCCTCGAGTTGCCTCCATAAACCTGCCAAGTCTAAATGGCAAGGTTGGAACCAACCCCCTCCTCGGTTCTCTACAAGTCTGTCAGGTCCAAACGGCAAGGTCGGTGCCAACACCCTCCTTGGGTCACCCCTGCAGACTTGTTGGGCTCAAACAACAAGTTAGACGTCCATCTTCCTCCTCGGGCTGCCTCTACAAACCTGTCAGGTCCAAATGGCAAGGTCGACACCAACCCCCTCCTTTGATTACCTCCACAAGCCTGCAGGTCCCAAATGTCAAGGTCGGCACCAACCCCCTCCTCGGGTCGCCTCCACAAGTATGTCGGGTCAAAACAACAAGGTCCGCGCCAACACCCTTCTTGGGTCGCTTCCACAAGTCTGCCGGGTCCAAACGGCAAGGTCGGCGCCAACTCCCTCCTCAAGTTGACTCCCCAAGCTTGCTGGGTTCAAACAGCAAGTTTAGAGTCCAACTCCCTCTACGAGCTACCTCTCCAAACTTGTCGGGCTCAAACGGCAAGTTCGACGCCAACTCCCTTCTCATACACCACTACGAGCTTGTCAGGTCCAAACGGCAAGGTCAGCGCCAACTCCTTCTTCGAAGCTCCCCGGGAGCACAACCCCTCTTTGTGGCTCATTCAGGGCGAAACACCTCTTCATAGCTCCTCTTCATAGCTCCCCAGGGATGAAGCTCCTCTTCATAGCTTTTCCATGACGAAGTTCTGTTCGTAGCTCATCTATTCTCAACTCCCCGGAGGACAGAGACATTGAGAGCATGTTTTAACCTTGATGATGGACGATTTCTAGACCGACTTTTGAACAGAGCTTGTAGATCTTTGAGTCCTCTTCGAATCGACTACTCATACGCCTCAATCGGACCTCTGCAGCACCGGGAATAACAGTTGTACTACAGTTGTGCGCAAGAGCAAAAAAAAGCAGAGAAAGGCAGTGCCAGCGGGCCCCACACGTAAGCCAATCGCATGGCACCACGTGCGCACGCGGTAGTGGAGTGGGCCCCACAGGCGCGTAGATGGTGCCACTCGTCGGTTACGCAGCGCCAGCGAGCCCCACATACCCTCTCTCTACAACAGCACCTGCCACGTGGCGCACCCACATGCGGCCACACAGCCAGTGGGTCATACTCCTCTCTCCCTTCACCAGACAACTGCACCACGTGGTACCTTTGCGAGTTCCCACGTAGCTGGAGGACTCCACCATACTCCTCGGCGTAAAAGCGAAATCGCGGAGGCTGCTTGCTTCGTCGCTTGTGCGTCGTTTGATCATCTCGGGATTCGCACCACACGTGATGAACAGGTGTGATCGCTCCAAAAATCGCGCTCATGATCTTACGTGCGTCACACGTGCCATAAATAACCATAAATGAAAAAGAGAAGTGGGGCCCACGTGTCAGTGCAATTTCATTGACATGTGGGACCCACACCCTGTTTAATGCAAAAGGCGAACTGAGGAAGGTCGTTACTTTGCTGATTAACATCTGTTAGATCGTTTCAAAACCCGTGCTCCCCTCGATTGATGGTTCGGTTAGTTTCTTTTAATATTTAATCCTTTTTACTAATTCAAAATTCCAGAAAAATAATTAAAAATCAGAAAAATATTTTTAAAGTTGGAAAAAATATTTTATTAATTCTGGAAAATAATTAAAATTTCAGAATATTATTTTTAAATTCTAAAAAATAATTATTATTTTAGAAAAGTAATTTAAAAAATTCCAGAAAAATAATTTAAAAAATAAAAAAATTATTTTTAAAATCTGGAAAAATATTTTATTAATTCTGAAAAATAATTAAAAATTCAGAGTATTAATTTTAAATTCTGAAAATAATTATTGTTTTGGAAAAATTATTAAAAAATTCCAGAAAGATAATTAAAAATCAAGAACTTATTTTTTAAATCTGGAAAATTATTTTATCAATTCCGCAAAAAATAAGAATATTATTTTTAAATTCTGAAAAATAATAATTATTTTAAAAAAAAATTATAAAATTCTAGAAAAATAATTACTTTAAAAATCTGGAAAATTATTTCAAAATTCTAAAAAATAATTAAAAATTCGAAATATTATTTTTAAATCCAGAAATTTCCCAAAAATTCAGGAAAAGTCATTAAAATCCAAAAAAATATAAAAATAATTCTGGATGCTCTATGAAGTCGTTACACCCCGAGTAAGTGTCAAACGTCCCCGAAGAATCCGATAAGTTCCGTTAACCATTAAAAATGGGCGAACTACTCCCCTAAGGCTGTGAAACTCAGTCTTCAGGAGTGGGAGCTTGTGATATGGGTAAAAATAGAGCAAAGTCGGGACCGTCCAAATCAGGCACGGATCCTAAAACTCTCAGGGGTAAAATGGTAATTTTTGTAGATACACCCGATGGAATGAGCTGGGTCATTTTCAAGCCTATCGACCTAATCCAACCTATAATAGGGACTGTACGACAGTCCTAACACAAAGTAGTCCAGATCCATCGAACCCAGTTTAAACCCCCGATTTCTAGGAAGGTAACTAATTCTATCTTTCCACCCACAAAAGAGAGTTTGAAATCTCTATCTCTTCGTCAAGAGAGAGCTAGACTTGATCTCTTCATGAGGAAAGGATAACCAACTTTATCCAAACAGTGGGAAGTAGAG